>OY743179.1:19834607-20464191 GCA_963555705.1 Ligustrum vulgare
CTGCACTGCATTCACGGATTTAGACGCACTCCTCTCTCTCTCTCTCTCTCTCTCTCTCTCTCTCCGTGCATCTCTCTATCACTCCCGGGAACGAATCCAAATAGAAGACTTTGCCCCTTTATAGATCAAGAACCTCGTATTCATACTCATTTTCAATTACACATATATACAGGATTCACCATATTTTTCACACCTTTTAATTGCTATTCAATTATACATTCTTTCAAAATTTCAAAATTTCTCAAAATTTTGAAAGACGTACATGAAATCAAACATGCTCTAAAATCAAATTTTTAATAAATTTTGATAAAAATTAATAAGATATATGATTGAAAAGTTGTAGATCTCATAAAATATATGATAAAAATTAATAGTTGATTTTAGGTTGAAAGCAAAATCAAAACCAAACATGTGCAAAATGATTTGTAACAGGGACGGATCCAGAATTACGTGTGATCACGAGCGTTCGTTGAGTTACAATGATCGTAATAAAAATCAAAGTATATTTTGAGATCACCAAAGAGGTTAATAATTTTTCATAAACTCGTTCAGCGAGTTTTTTTATTTATAAGTGAAATGAGGACATAAAACTAGTAAATGCTACCACCTTATTAGTGTTGGAAACAATTTGGATATATATATACACACATACACACGAGAAATAAAATGAAATAAAATTCAACAAACGAATAAAATAATTCATTGACCTGAATGAAGATTGAGGCTAGTGTGTTGCTATGTCCTATAACAGAATTTCGTCCATACTCGTGTGCTTAGCGTCTTCTACTAGGATTCAACAATCTTTTCCCAAAGAATCTAGCACCAGATTCTTGGGTCTGGAAAATTTATTTAACGTATTTTTCTCTCAGACAGAATGTATGAAGGATTGAAATACCATGATTTTTATGTATTCAAAATGAAGTTTTATGTTCCTATTTATAGAAAATGAACAGTCTTATCCACGGTGTCGATTATTTCTAGTAAGTTGTGTTGATCTTACATCCATTCAGACAAAACCCAAAAAAGAAATATAAGTGCTAAAACTGGAATTTGGAAATCACAAGACCAAAGATCCCCAAGGTCCATCTTTTGACTATATAATATATTTAGGGAAAAGTGCATAATTAAAAACCTAAATCTGTAACTTTTTAAAACTAACAAACTTAAGATTATTTTATTTTATTTTATTTTTAAATCAGGTATTAATTAGTAATTAATAAATATAATATTGTATAATATAGAAATAATTATCCATTATATATTAAATTAAAACTAATATAATATTTAAATAAAAAAAGTCATCAATCAATAACTTATGTCCGTCCATCACAACTTCCACACTCCGACCCCAGTCAACCCCACCCCACCCCACAAACTGATTTTTTTTCCTTCTACTTTTCCACGTCCCACCCTTGACCCTACCCTACCCCGTGCACCCAACCACCCTACCCCACCCTATCCCCAAAAAATATATTTTTTTTTCTTCTACTTTTCTCCTACCCAGCCCCGACACACCCATAAATGATTTTTCTTCTTTTTCTTTCCCACCTCACATCACCTCGTCCTATCTCATCTCACCTCACCCTACCTACCCTGACCCAACTACCCCGCCCCTACCCTCGCAGACCTACCCCATCCCACCCCACCCCCGACCTACACCACCACCCATCCCATCCAAAAATGATTTTTCTTCTATTTTTTCCCACCCAACCCGCAAAGTCACAATTGGTCACACAAAGTCATATTTTAGTCACAAATCACAATTAATAATTTAATCTCAAATTTCAACGCAATCCCACTCACCAATACCCCACCCCACCCCCACCTCACCTGCAAAGTCACAATTGATCACACAAAATCATATTTCAGTCATAATTACAAATTTAGTCACAAATTTCACCCTATCTCACCCACCCCACCCCATTAGTAAAGTCACAATTGGTTACACAAAGTCACAGTTCAATCACAATAACAAATTTAGTTGCAAATTTCACACCACCCCACCCCACCCCACCGCTTTCACCCCACCCGCAAAAGTTACAGTTGGTCACACAATGTCACAGTTTGATCACACGATGTTACAGTTCGATAACACGAGGTCACGATTAGAGGTTACAGTTCTTCAACACGAGGTCACGGTTCGATTACACAAGGTCACAGTTCGTTCTCACAAATGTCACAGCTCGGTCACACACAGTCATATTTGACACAAATGTGGCCTCGTCCATTGGTCACGCAAAATCACAGTTGGTCACAATCTCTAATATAATTGGTGAAATCATCGATAATTGATCACATATTATTTGTTTATTTGTCACAACTTAGACGTTTCTTGATCACAATTAGTCAATATTTCCTGTCACGAGTTGCACTAAATCACAATTAATCAATATTTTGATCACAATTACCTAATAATTGGTCACAATCAGCATTGTTCACAAGTCATACAAAGTCACAATTATTTAATACTTTAGTCACATTTACTTAATAATTGATCACATTTCATACTCGTCACAAGTCACACAAAGTCACAATTGTCATATTTTGATCACATTTACCTAATAATTAGTCACAATCACACAAAATCATCACAATATATCACCCTACCCCCAAACCCCCACAAGACCCTACCCCACCCTAACCCTAACCCCCTCTCTTCTACCTCGCACCCACCCAAAAAATCCCTCATCCGGTACTGCCAGAAATGAAGAAAAATATGATTCAAATCCCCGCCACCGCCGGCGGCGGCAGCATCACAAATCCTCAAATCCCCAACCACCACCATCCCCGCCTCCTCCACTACCACCATTACCATCGACAGACAGCAAACTCCACCAAAGCCTCAATCTATCACCATCACACCACCACCTCAATCCACGACCATCATCAACACTCCACAACCACCACTTAAGCCTCAATCCACCACCATCACCATTTTGACATTTCGATTACAAAAAAAAAAGGGCCTCAATCAGTAGACGCTATTGTTTCGAGGAAAATCTGTAAAGAAAAGCTGAACCTCCACCCTCCACGTCGCTGCCGAACCACATACTGGAAAATCCCAAACTGTAGACGAAGAAGCTCCTCAGCCTTGAGAATCCAAATCCGGTGGCCGTTTGTCGAAATGAATTTTGGTTTGGCCGGAATTTCCGATTGAAGCTCCGCTCAGAATTTTTTCCTAGCTAAAATCACCGACTGCGGCTCCTCCTTCCACCTCGAGCAGCCGCCGTTGACTGTTACCACCACAATCAGTCCGCCAAGAGCTATTTGAGCGCTCGATTTATTCCTCAAAATTTTGTTTCTGTCTTCATCTGTCCACACGTCGATCTTAGCACCGCCTCGTGCTGATCCTCCACGTCGGAAGCTGAAGTCCTCGACGACACCGACCTGCACCACGTGAGCTTCCGGCGTAACTTCGACGCTTCTCTCCAGAACTCAGGGATAATGAGATGAGAGGGGGTGTAAAGGGCTGTTGATTTATTTTAATTTTTAATTACGTTTAATTAGTTAATTATAATAATTAACACCTGATAATTAGGAAAAAAAATTTACCACACCAGAATTTTAAAGTGCATCTTTAAAAAGCAGGTTCCTGTGTAATTTTTCCATGTTTTTATATATATAACCTATCAAGGAGCCCAATCAAGCCCAAATCATATGGCTTAGGTCCAAAACCCAATTGAGTGGTCTTTTATTCAATTTATTAAGTGTATTATTTTCACACTTATAAACAAGTATTTCTTTCCATTTCTATCCTAGGTAGGACTAAATAACATCCAAAATTCCCATTTCTGTACAAACTCTCCAACAACTAGAAGATTGGAGGTGATGAAATATGTAAACGAGAAATTCTGATAGCCAGGCCAGATTATTTACATGGAGTAATGAATGAAAATGATATTACTTAAATCTGAAGGTTGATCAGCTTGAAGAGTACCTCAATTGTTTATTTCCTACAATCTGGAACTTTGAGCGTGAAACATTGTTGCAACTTGCAAGAAATTAATAGGCTTAAGCTCCAAATACTGGAACTCGGTCGCCTCAACTCTCTACAAGGTGCCTTCGTCATAGAAATTGTTGCGAATATTGCGAAATTACTGCAAATGAATATTGAAGGTGGACACTGGTGGTATTTCTTCCCAACGGATTTGAGTGTCATCACTAATCATTCTGATGGTCATCTTTTCCACTTCCTCGTGTGTATATATGGATTAGGGGTGAGCGTGGATTGGGTTGGGTCGATTTTTTGCCCAACCCGATTCCAATTCACTGTGGTCAGGTTGATAAAAAATTAACCAACACAACC
Organism: Ligustrum vulgare; assembly: GCA_963555705.1. Taxonomy (NCBI): domain Eukaryota; kingdom Viridiplantae; phylum Streptophyta; class Magnoliopsida; order Lamiales; family Oleaceae; genus Ligustrum; species Ligustrum vulgare. The sequence continues at coordinate 19,838,914 of OY743179.1, forward strand.
CAATCAAGTTTCGGTCGGGTCGGATTGGGTTGGGTGGTTTGAACTTTGGTCCAATTAGTTAAAAATCATAGAAAATTAAAAAAGTGTGTCCATAAATCAACTATTAACTCAAATAAATTATGTACAATATAATAAGCTCAAATATAATAAATTGAATACATGCTAATAAAACTAAAATCTCATCCAAATTAAAAATGGACTTGAGAATGGTCCTACAATTTTAAAATTTTTATTTGGTTGGATTGGGTTGGGTTTTTCACCCAACCCACAACCAAAACCAACCCGAACAATTATTATTTTTTTTTTGTAGAAACCAATCCAACCCGATTTTCATAAAAAACCAACCCAAATTGATCGGATTGGATTGGTTTTGACGATTTTGACGATTTGGGTGAATTAATGTCCACCCCTAATATGGATATTAGATTTCGCTTTAATGAACTCACTGTGGTACAAGTTGTAATAGGTAATGAAATTACAATCCAAATCTACATATTGTCCAAATATGGTGAGGAAATCTTAGCTAAAGATGGAACATAACATATTTGTAATGGTAGAATCGCCTTTGTAATACAAATTGCTAATTTCTAACTAAATTTCGGTCGAAGATGTCCTTATGTGGTATAGAAAGCTTTTTAGCTACTTGTATTTGTTTCTCATAATGTTGTTAAATACTGTTTAATGATCAATTACAAATTCATTACAATTTTGTAAGTAATTAAAAATTTGTATTTAGTAACAAATTGTCAATTTCTAACTATCCGTTTGGCTGAAGATGCCTTTATATGTTATAGCAAGTTGTTTAGCTACTTGTATCGACTTGCCACAATGTGGTTAGATACTGCTCAATGAACAATTATAAATTCTTGAAGTTTAAAGGGCACGCTTGGAATGGGTTCAATTTAAAAATTATATTCATGTAACATTGTGTAATAAATAATTACATCGTATTTTACAATCTTGAAAAAATTACATAGTGTAATAATTACTTATTGATAAAACTTACAATTATAATTTAAAAATTACAAGTGTCCCAATTTTAAAATATACCCGATTTTAATAATTACTTTTGTTACATTACAATTGGCCTTATTACAAGCATTTCAAAACTAAATGTTTGTAATAATGAGCTTAACTCAGGGAAAATTAGACATAATCCTACCTTTGTTTTTTAAAATTTTGAAAATCAAATATTTCATAAACAATTTTATAAATCTTTTCAAAGTCTCCAAACCCTTGAAATTTGACCATGGAGGCAACACCCCTTCATCGCCATCAATATCATCACCGTTCAATCCCAACCAATATTCTTCAAAACCAATTGATGAAGAGCTACTATTGTCATTGAACGACACTTCCAAGAGATTTCCATATTTTATTTCTCAAAACGCTATTATTGGTAGATTGTTAGAAAATCCAATGTTACCACAACTGATAGAAGAGATTGCAAAATTTAGCTCTCGGAATCTGCCATAATCTCTTTGTCCATTTTTCCCAACTCCGTCGTCTAGGTAGAATTTCACACGGTGTTTTTTTCTTCTCTTCTCTTCTCTTCGTCAGAAAAAAGGATTTTTGTGAGTTCAAATTAATTGTCTAACTCTAATTTATGACTCGTTAATTGTCTATTTTTAAAATTTTTATAATAACCCAAAAATTTCATACCTTATTTGATTTATTTAGAAAGTTAGATTCATGTATTTTCTTAGAAAATAGCTATTTCCACATTTTGTATGACGAGATAGTGACGAATTTATAAGAAAATGGAGAAATTGACAATAATTGTAATTTTAGGGACTAAATCGGCATGAAATAAAGTTGAATGATGTTCGAAGTAAACCGAACTAAATTTCATAAATGGGGAGTAAACTAATTTTTTTTTAGGAGACTTCAACTTATTTACGGTTTTGCCATTGGGTTGAGCCAAACTTTACGACCCTTGTGTGTGAGGTGTGTTAATCCATAGTCAATGCATATTATACTAATCCAAAGTTTGTTGTGAGATGTTTAGATCGATATCTTGATTACATATTTTCAAGTCCGAATGTGCCGGGAGAATCGAACCAAATTGGTGTAGTCGGAATAATATGAGATGGTATAATTCATCCAACTTTTCTAAGTGGTGGTCGAGCAGGTATGTTTGAGAGGATCGTACAAACAATATGTTAATCCGATGTCTTTGTATGTTATAATACCTTATAGTTCATATTGAGATCTAAATATTGATATTAGATTCGAGCACAATTGAGTTCGGGAAGTGCCTCAAAAATCGAGTTGAAATTGCACACTTGAAATGGTGAAAGTGTTGAAAATCCAGAAAATTTTACTAAGTGTAGAAACCCAGACCTGCAGCTACCTTTGGACATGTAGTACCGGCTATAGACAAGTCCATTTTCAATGCATGTGTAGTCTTTGCAAAGCTTGAAATATGAACTTTGCAATGGTATAAAGATTGACCAAAACGGACCTCGTCTCAGCCTTCAAATATTGACCTGAAGATGACACCTTGAAATAGAAAATCTAGAATTTTTAGTAATAAAATAATACAAGAGGGGAACACTTGTCATCCCACCATTCTTACATTAAGGGTGTGTTTGGAAAATCAACTTATTATAGTTAGAAACAATTATCTATCAAAAGCTGTAGAGTTTAGATAATAGGAAATGAAAATTTATGTATTTAGTTTTCAATTTTTTAAGGACAAAATGCTATATTTATGAAGTTTGGGGCTTTTATTGTAATATAATATAGTTATCTATTAAAGTAGAGGTTGAGTGATACATTCTCATTGATGAAGAACAAAAACCGACTGTAAGACTTGAGGATGAAAATCAGAGGTGAAAAAGGAAGAAAAGAAAATTTTGTTGGAGATGAGGCTATCAAAAGCCTGGACATAGGCAAAACTGGAGGCTTCTAGAAGTCTTTCCTAGTTCTAGGCAGATTGTTCCAAATCATGAAATCCTCATTTTTGGGTGGATTTCTAGGTGAAACTTGGACTAAGAAATTGAAGTTAACCTAACACTTGGTTAAATAATTGTAGGTGTAATGACTCAAAATATTCTTATCTAAGTTAGAGATGAGTAAAACTTGGATGTATCATTTGTGTTAGTTTCTCATATTGTGTTGAAAACTTTTACATAATTATACAATTTGGTGTGTTTTTATTAATTGGTATTGATTTAATAACTTATATACCAAGACTAATGTTGGAAAATGATGAGGATCGTTTGTCTAATGCGGAAGAGTAGGCTCTTGCGTATATGGAGCGATTCGATGGTCGTTCTTCAAAGAAATGACCGCATACGGTGTTGTTTTGGGCCCATAAGTACTTTTCGGAAAGGTCTCGACGATTCCCATTGAACTCATGGATTTTGGGCGTTTGAGAACGTTTACTGGGTCAAAACGGCAGTTGAAGTTTCTCCATTTAGTTTTTTTTTTCATTATTTATTTATTTCGTTTGTAGGCCTAGTCCATTAAGGGATTGTTGGCCCTTTAGATTGCTCACTTGCTTTTATTTAAGATTTTTTACTGTGATGTATGGTTTTTGGTTGCTTAAGAAATAAGAAATACTATTATTATCTTGAGTGCAATCCGTATTGTTTGAATATCATTTTGTGTTGTAGATTCAATTTACATCAAAAACACAATCTCCTTCTAGGTGTTTGATGAAATGTGTGAGTGAAGTAAATGTGCTCCTATGTGATTTTACATGTTATTTAAAGTGTTTTTATATGTTTTTATACTTAAGGTTCTTTTAGACCTTATCATTATTATTGTAGATTTTAAAGAAGTTATGATTGTAAAATGTTAGATTGTGCTTAAACGAGATAGTTTTTGGCAAAAAAAAAATCTGCAAAATTTTGAATAAGTTGCTTACGATTTTATGAATCAAATTTATGATTTTAAATTGATTTTCTTAAGAATTAAAATTTGAAACCTTATGGTAGTGTTTAATAAAGATTAAAATTGATTTTAGACACCAAATCATGTTCTAATTCATGACTTGATATTGCTTATGGTTTGCAAGTGTCCAAATATTGATTTTGAATTGATTTTTATTGAAGTTTGAAATGTTTGATTTTAAGTGCTATGGAAGGAAGTTTTTAGTTGAGTTTTGAGGTTAAAGAGTGTTTCATCTTATGACCAAAACTTGTTAATAGCTTTAGTTATGTTTTATGTTCATTTCACGTGATTAGAAGTGTGTTAAGAGGTATAAAAAATGGTTTCAAAATCTGCTGGAAATATTCACTTAAAAATGTTTCTTTGCATGTGTTCAAAACAAGATTTTAAGGTAAAATGATGTTGGACTTATGACTAAATTATAAGTTTAAGTAATATTATATGTTCAATACACAAGATTTGAAGTGTGTTAAAAGATATTAAACATGGTTTCAAAATCTGCTGGAAATTCTAATTAAAGTTATCACTTTGCACGAGTTTAAAACTAGATTTTGAGGTTAAATTATATTGAATTTCATGTCTAAAACTTGTTATTATCTCAGATGATATTCTATGTTCAACACACATGATTAGAAGTGTTAATAAACATCAAATGTGGTTTAAAAATTTGCTGAAATTACTCAATTAAAAAAGTCCCTTTGTATATGTTTAAAAAAGGGAATTTGAGACTAAATGATATTGAGCTTAATAACTAAATCTTGTTATAAGTTTAAGATATGTTCTATGTCTAATATACATGAGGAAAAAGAATGTTAAGATGAGATAAACATGATTTAAAATTATGCTGAAATTGTGTACTTAGACATATCACTTTAGTGTTATGGTTATGTGTATGAAATGTGGAGAACTTGTTGACATGATAAAGGATTTCATCCTTACTCCTTTATGTGTTAAATTAAGGATGATATGACATGTTATCATAAGTTTGAATAAATATTTGTGTGAAGGATTTTTCATATGATGTTAATATGATATTTGATGTTTAATGTTACATCTTATCATCATAAGAATTCACGATCATTCCACATTAAAGAGTAAAATACGTTATGTCAAATGCTAATGAATGATTTTGTACAAGATCTTTTAAGTGATGATAACATGATAAATGATGTTAATGTCACATCTTATCACTTCAAGTATTCATGGTCATTAAACATTAATGAGTAAGGGATGTTTAAAAAGTATTGATCATGAAGAATTAATATGTCCATATTTAGGTTGTACGCCTAGGGAGACAATCTCTATTATGTGGTCACGAGCTATGAGATGTCCTAGGGAGTGAGTCCCTATATCTATGTTCCAGGCTATGAAAGGGCTTTTGGGAGTGAGTCCCACATGATGCTAGCATGCTCGTAAACCAAGTATTATAAAGAAAATCGAGTCAACGTGCTCTTCGAGCTTAGCGTACTTGTAAGCGTGAGATATCGCTTTATGGTGACTACGTGCTTGCAAAAACACTAAGATGCGCTCGGTGTACGACTCTAATATGAAAATGGTCCATAGTAAAAGATAACGAAAGAATGAAAAATGTGAAACACATTACATTCATGCCATAAATATTATATTGATTATTTGAACGCGGTTATATGGATCTAAATATTGTGAATGTGATATGAGTTGATTATCAAATAATATGTTGATGTGATTATGATTTCATTCACTTATATGAAATATAATGTCAAAGTTAAGAGGTAAAGTGTATGATTTATATTCATTCATAAGAATGTTAAAGTTTGACAAGAAATTATTGAAAATGGAAGATGCCTATATAACTTTATACACTTTATGTTGAAATTAACTGTTAATTTTATATTATTGGCATTTTCTATTTTTCACAAATGTGTAATTTAAGAAAACTTGATTTAATTACTAAATAAGAGTATTTAGTATTTTATTAAGTTTAATTAAATTATGCAAATATATCACTCATTTTCGAAATTCATGGTATTGTTGGAAAGAGTATGATCAAGAAATATTGGTTTAATTGGGATGTTAATCTCGAATTATTGATCTTGATATCTCATGATTTTGGTAAAATTCTTGATAATATATTTTGTGATTATTCTTGACACTCAAGCTTATCCGTAGATATGGTAAGTCTCATCTTGATAAGGGTCGGGCTTATCTACACAAGGTAAGATTGTTTGGACGAAAATCTTGATTGTGAAAATCCTTGTGTAGGCCGAAAATATGGTACTAATATATGAGATCCTATTTTATGGTAAGATCTTTTAAGATTTATCATTATCATTGTTTATGGTAAGATTTATTTAAGGATAATTATCTTACCTTTTACTAATTATCTCTACTGTATTTTGCAGTTATTAGAGATCATGTGCAATAAGAAACTTGGGAGTCAAGTAAACCGAATTGCACTATAAAGAGGAGAAAAATGGATGTTTTTAAAAAGACGTGAAGATACAAAAATCGTGTGGTGCTAGATACATTCACGTCCACTTCATTAAGAAGTCTTGAAGCTTTATTTTCGTGTGTGCAAAAATAATTAAAGTTTCAATTGTGTTGTGACTTTGGTACTACGGGAGGAGGATTCAATCATTTAGGGAAGGAAAGAATTTCAGCGTGAAGATCAAACTGGAGGTTTGGATCAAGATCAAACGGGAATTCGTGTTGCTGAAAAGTGTTGCAGATTCAAAGAAAACTACTGAAGAGTGGTGGGACGCCAACTCACATTACATGTCATATAAGGATCAGGAAGTGATCTATTTCTTGGATGTTTGATAAAGTCTATGGGTAGATTTATCCTGTAATTTAGATGGATCTATATAAACTATTTCCTTATATAATGATTGGTTTTTGTCCGCAGGAAGCGGGCCGTGGGTTTTCCCTGTTAGGGTTTTTCTCACGTTAATCTCAAATTATTGTGTTCTTGCCCATTTACTATTCCGCACAATTTATTCTGGTTGTTTACGTTTTACTATCCATACGAATCTGCATTAGCAAGATTCATCTGGTACTGCGCTAAACAAAACTTAACGATTTAGCGTTAGCTGGTTACTGTCCAAACTCATCTGTGACAGTCTGTTTATAAAATTTAGACAATCTCAAATTTTCATTAACCTCTTATTACATGTATCAAGTTTTATTCATTGGACCTCGTGGTTTACAGTCGTTTCTTGACTTTCTTTATACGCAATGGAGCATTGATTATTGTATGTGTGGATTCCCTATAGATGTCGACCGAGAATGAAGAGTACTTATTGATAACCAAAAGCAACAAATGATTAAGTCCCTTCTGTACCTGGAACTAAACTTGGGATGAAAATATTATTCGTCTAGCATTTAAAAGTTAAATATCATTTGAGACTCAATTTTGAGATGCAATGGTAGATTTTTATGAAAGAAAATGGTCCTTGTATTTTAAAGTTTTGTTTAATATCTAAATATAATTCTTATGAAGTGTTGAAACAGTTTTTAACTCGATTGTTATTAAAATGTTAAAGTCAAAGTAAGAATAATGATCTTAAAAGTTTAACAAGGTAAACTCACTATTTACAATAATTAAAATGGTTCTAAATAAGTTTAAATAGTATTTTTGATAAATCAAGTCAATATGTCATTTTTCTAAAAATACGCTACTAGTATTCACCTGTGGCTATTTTTCAACTCAATTGAAGGCTATAATAGCCACATGTAAAAAAAAAGAAATTAAAAAAAAAAAAAAAAGGTAGCCAGATTTTTGGGATTGTCAGTTTTTGTAAGTTATTAAAAAATAGCCACTATTTATTAATCATTTCTTTATCTATTTTGTTGAAGAAGCCATAAATTTCTCATTTTTTTAGTTTTATGTAAGTGATCATTGCGCATTTATATGATAGGTATATATATACAATGTAGCTTTTGAACAAATTTTGTGATGACATAACTAATTCATGGACTCGGCTAATGTACAATTGTTGACGAATTTTAAAAGTTGGGTCGTCATCGAAATTTTCAAACTCTAGATTGAAACGATCTACTTTGACATATTGTAACTTTTGCTGCCTTAATGATGCTAAAAGTTAGACTATAACTACTTTGAAATTGTATCAAGAATATACATTCCGACTTTGTTTGATACCCAAAACATAGTAATTTGATTTATAATTTACAAAAAAAAAAAAAGCTTTCGAAAGTTAGTAGATCAAGTGACCCACTATGACCCTCCTAGAGTCCTCCCATGCTTATAACTGGTACCCAAAACTCCTAAGACCGTTAATGTTCATTGTTCTTAAAGGAAATTTTCATATTGTACAAGTGGGGGCCACATCATGTGCTTGCAGCGGGCACAATACAGTGCCCACCGAGGGGCACTGGATCAATTCGATTATTAAAGGTTCTTCATTTTGCTTGGTGATAACTCTCCAAAGCTTGTTTAATCTCAGTTTTGATCTGTTGTTCGTCACGGACAACAAATCAAAAACTCGTCTATTACAAGAATCCACACATATGTTCTCATCTTTCTTGAGAACTCACACATGAGTTCTTCTAATAGACGGATATTTGATCTGTTGTCCATGACGAGCAACGAATCAATTTCATGTTTAATCTTATGAGCTATTTGTCGTTGTTTGATACTTCTCGTAAACAATATGGAGAATGAGAGGAGGCAATACTTTTAGCACAATGTATCACACACGTTTTCAAGCCCCCTTTTTTCTGGAATTTTATTCTTTCTAAATTTTTTTTTATTTTTCCATTTCTCGTGTTTAATTTTTCTTTGTTTTGATGATGGTTTCATACTCCACTTCTAATGAATTGTTCAACAATGCATGAATGCCCAAATATTGTTGTTACTGTACGATCTAATGTGGACTGTAAATAACGACGTTAGCACAGATGCACATAATTTGATATAACACGTTCATCCCACTGGTTTATAAATCTTGTCACACCAGACATTGTTTAAAACACGACCCGAAACGCATATTGTATGGTACAGTAGGACAATGACGACCAGCGCTTATAATGATCATGCAGATGAAACTGTATAACTTGAAGGTATTACCAATTGGTGACCAAATGCAATTATTCAAGATCTGGCAGTTGCACGACCTGGAGGTTGACAACAACAACTCTCCCGATAATCATTCTGACATTAAGAGTCAACTGCTTTATACTTTGTAAGAACTCAAGTAGTTCTGATAAAATGTACTTTTAAGTGGTCAGATATTGAAATAAGTTAGCTTACCCATTACTTCTTATAAATATAAGAGAGGGTAGCTTATAAAGGGATCTCAATCGTAATTATTCTAAGCCAAAACTCTCAATATATAAAAGATCCTAAGTGGACCTTTGATTAAGTACAGAAAATCACCTTTTACAATCATTGCTAATGCAAAGGCGAGGGGACGAGAAAAGAAACAGCCCCGTACTATTCGTTTGCTGACTTGAATTACTTATATTTCAATTGTTAATAATTGTAAAGGATATCCTCCGTGATCTATAGATCTTTAGCCCTTGTTTGAATGTCGACATTCATTTCATATTTCATGTTATATTAAGTCCCGAATCTCCCAATTCAGCCCCTTTTTATAATAAATTTTATAAAAATTGATTTTTTAAGAATACATAATCTAAAAATAGAAAAATAAATAAATAAATTCACGCACAATTTTTTTATTTAATAAATATGTGATTAAAAATGAATTTTAAAGAACGAGACTCAAACATGTACTAAATCTTTATTATCAAATTTGTGAGAAGAGCAAATATGAAATATCTTCCCTCAGTCTATTAATACCAGCAATGAGTTATTCAGTAGCCTTTAAAAATGAGCAAATCAGTCCTCAGATTCTCATTATAATTACCAATCTTTTCAATGACAGAAACAATCCAAATTTCTGGTATGAAATGCTCAAATGAGTTTTAGAATAAAATTTATAATCTGAAACTACAAGAAATCATCCTTCATAATAGGACAGTCCATGTCCATGAATGGACAGTTCAGTGGATATACTGCATAGTTCAGTCTCCTGATATTGATAATCCAAGGCAGACAATTAGGCCACTTCACGATCCTCCAAAAAATCAAGACTCAATATTCGAATTCCACACTACATAATATTCCTACCTGCAAAAACAAGAGGAAGAGTCAATAAAAGAGGGGCCATGTAACAAGTTAATAGGGGTGGAAGTAGTTGCAGTAACAGCAGTAAACTCAAAAGGGGCAAAATTGATGGTATAAGAGTTTTCTAGCGCAATAGTAGTAGCAGCATTTAATAATTATAGGAAAAACACGAAATGGATATGCAAATACATGAATTTCATTAGTCCGTGATCATCAAATGCATGTATGATCGTGTGGGAGTGAGGGTTCCACCACCCTTGACGACCATACACGGTTGGGATTTGAACAATTGCACAGATTCTAAGTACCCAATACAAGTGACACCTCAGTTAATTTTCAGTAAATCCTCTGTTTTTTTTTTTTTTTTAATCTTTATTCTCTATTTTTCCCTCATTGAAGCAAAACATGAGAAGTTTCTGATACTACTGCAAAAACAAACAAAAACCTAACTGATAAACCTGTTGCACTCACTACTATATAGTAAGCTGTCGTGAAGAAGTGTGGAATAATTTTTGGTACTTTCTAAGTTTCTACACTTTCTCACAATTTTATGTCTAGTATAGCCTATCGACGCAAATAATTTGTAGATTGCATGAGAAAGCTAGCCTCAACAAAAAGACACAGGATGTAAATTAATCCCGAGTGGAATCATAGGTCCTTCGAAAGATCCCTTTATGCAAAATTTTAAATGGTCCTTGAAGGGCTGGGGAAATGGGAACAAATTGTGAGTATTGATTACGCTTGCTAGTTGCTTTAGACAATCAGACTTTGAAAAACAAAAGGACAAAAATCATGTGCTTGAAAAATCTTGTAGTTGTGGGTCTCAAACATTATTATATTGATTGGACGTCAATTATTATTATATTAATTGAGCTTTTTTATTAAAAAAATTTGGGCTATTTATTAGATTAGACTGCTAGACCTGATATACTTTTGGGATCCTATGCAGTTGCATGAGCTGCATTAGGTCAGGACCGATCCTGATTCTGAAATATAATTAAAATGAAAATAAATGTAGAGATTCCATTATCCAAAAAATAAATGAAAAAGAAAAGACGAGTTTTTTCAGGAGAAGATGAGTCATATTGAAACGTCACCTTGTTCAGTCCTGAGGAGCATTAGACAGATCTAGAGTTATCAGCAAAATGGTACAAAGTACAAACAAGACCGGTGACACCAGCAACCTGTTTCCAGTTTCGGGTTCCAGCACCAAAAGCTGCCCCCGCAGCAACACCGGCAGTGAAAGTATTAACCTGCAGGAGAAAAACAAAATAAACTATCAACAGCAAGTTATTTATAAAGCCCCAGTAATCTACCTTAGGAACAAATATTCAGTGTCGTCATAACAATCGCAATCCAATATTAATGGGTGGGGTGTACATACATTTTATCTATAAATGACCTTGTGATCATCTTACATTCTTCCTCACTATATTCAAAACTTAAGAGGATGTGGAAACCAAAAACAAGTTATGCTACTTAGCATTGCTTACATTTTAACCATGAAAAAATCTCTTAGCTTAGAAATAATATGATGAAGTTATCATGGTTAGACATTACGAAATGTATTGAATATGAACTATGGGTACCAAGATTGATTTCTACATTACCTCTGAAACTTCAAGAAATGACATTTCTATCTAGTTGAAAGAAGAATGTATTAAACACTTGTAGAGGCGAATTCGTAGTTTACTGATTTAATGGTGATGTAGTGGCATTCATTGTCTTTACGAAGTAGATGAGCAGTCCAATGACTGTTTTTCACATCTATTTACTGATTAGTTTCTTACCGAAAGTGAATGCATTTATAAATTTTGTTTTAGACATGCATGCACATAAATATATGTATGTGTACACGTATATCTGAATATGTTGATGTGGAGGGATAAATATTGTTAATTCAAAATAAATCTGATTCATGTATCTCGTAATTTGATAACCAAAAAAGAACACATTTTGTTTTATGATGAAATGGAAGTTCCAAACCTAATGACTGATGCGACAATATCTCAGCTTTGTAATGACTAATGACGTATATAAGCACCGTAGACATTATTCAATAATAACAAAAAAGAAAATGTCAACTAATAGCTCTTTGCTACGCAAATTTGCCCTTTGACCATTTCATACGGTACAGAAAGTCAAGGTGGAGTTAAGAATATTGGATCCAGGGGTGAGCAAAAAGGCAAGTAAAGTTGTAATAATGCCATTCAGTTAGTTTTAATAGAATTCTAATGAACAAATACTTGAAAAACAAAAGATATATACACTAACCCAATCTTTTTCCCCGCGATATCTTTGAATCCCACAATGAGTAAAAGAAAATATTGCGGCAAAAAATCCTAAAGATCAGAGAATGAATGAAATCAACATAGATTGATAAATTCGAGATCATGACTATAATTGTCAGTTTAGATATAAATTGATATTTTTTATAAAATGAGTCCGCACTTTGATACAGTAAATAAAATCATAAAAGACGTGAAATGGAAAAAAAAAAAAAAAGGCATGCATAGAAAGACGGGTCAAACTGTTTGAAAATAAAGTAACGTTTAGTGCTTGATAAATTGCATAATACAAAATTCAAGTAGAATGTTTCCTTTTGCATTATAATAAAATGGCCTTTTTATTAGTACATTTTGGACCTCACAATAATTACAAATAAATTGCCAATATAATCTTAAAGACTGTAAAATTGTATGTCCGTGTGTGCAATGACCAGGTATAGTACACTGAACCCAATATCTCCGACTCTCAACCTCAAGCAAACCCAATAACCATAGAAAGCTTCACAACTTTGAAATTGAAGCCTAAATATCCAAAAAAAACTCTCAACGGCCTTGCACTACCTAGAAGAACTCCAATTCCTTAATTCGACATGCTTCTGCTTGTTAGATAACCTTTGAGGAATAAGAAGGAAATCACAAACCCTAAAATTGTAGGAGGGAAACATGAATTGATAAGGGATAGGAATATGTGCAAAAGCCTGACTGCTACAGGGGGGATGAGGGATGGGGAGCAGAAGCGCCAATATGTGAAACCTTTGCAAAGGCGATCATCAAATCATTCTCAAATCCATTTTGTATTAGAATTTAAAGCTTAAGTTATATAGTCTTGCTCTTTCCTCTCTCTCCACGTGAACACAAATATATTGGCCTAGATGTCTTTCTTCCACTGCTACAACACATTGACACAACCCAAAAAGAAATCCAAATCTGATACCAGTGTGTGTCATCTCACAAGTCCAGACCCATGCAAACTTGTTGAAGAAGAGGTTCACTTCCAAGTTTGATGGACAAACAGAAAGGTTCCAAGTTCTGAAATCTTCAGTAGCATCTCTTGTTGGTATAGAAAATTGGTTTTGACCAATTTCATGTGATTATTTAAGTGGAGCTGTTAGTCGGTTAATGAGAAATTAATTTAAATTAAGCCGCTTAAATATGTGACAATCTTGGAAAATTATGTGGAAAATTATGAAATATTCTAGAGTTAATTTAAATTAGAATATGTGTCTTTTCATTTGAAAGATTGTGACTTTTGAAATTGTTGTTTTCCAATAGATGTGTCCCTTCAATTAGAGACAAATTATAAAAGTTGAATCTTTTAAAAGGGTTGTTCCAACAATTATTTATAAACCCATATGTTAAGATTTTTATTCATCCTTCATTCATTTTTCATGATTGCATTATCTTATTAATGCATATTCACTTCAAAATATTTTGTGCATTTATTTTGAGTAGATTTTCATATGAAGAGAGTTCAAAACATAAGTACGTTCACTAGTCTACGTAATTTGGCGTGCTCCTATTGCGAGACGTTGTCATTGTATATTAGGAGACAAATACTGAAAAACCGTTAGCACCTGTGCGAGCATTATCGTTTAAAGACAAAGAGTCAAACTCTTTACCTCAATCGAATTCATATTCATGAATTTTTGGTTTCTACTTCATTTATTTGATTTTGATAAGTCGAAATTCTTTCAAGTTTTATGCGCGTAAAAGGTATGTTAGAATATAATTATGCATGTTAATTTTTTCCACCAATCTTAAGGTGATCATTTTGCATATTATATTCTACTGAAGTTAACATGCTTTATGATAATTAAAATCGGTACATGTTATTTATTTGATACAAAATCCAGACAATTGTTGAATTCATAAATAATTTTGTGCATTTGGTTTTGTATTGAATCGATTCATGAGTTGTGTCCTTTCCACCAAGAAGGATTTGTTGATCACCTCTCGATAAGCAATGAGCTCAAACTGAATCATTGTCTGTTTAATTTGAGGCTTAAGTCCTTTCTCAAAAACGTCTCGCCCTTCTATCTTCAATAGCCACTAATTATGGAGCAAACTTAGCTAACCAAGCCAATTCTACCTCATACTCTGCAACTGTTCGACTCCTTTGCTCCAATTTCGTAAACTCCCTTTCTTTCTGTAAGCGAAAGCTCTTGAAAACATTTCCCAAGTGAAAGGGTCAATGTCATTTTCATATTGGCGTTGAACCATCGGCCACCAATTGTACGCATCACCTTAGAGCATGTACGTAGCAAATTTAACCTTCTCCTCATCAGATCATCCCATGACCCAAAAGGATATCTGAATCTCAGTCAATCATTTCTCTGCTTCAAGTGGGTTAGTAGTGCCAGGAAATGATGGTGGAGACGACAACTTAATTTCTGAAACCTTCCCTTGCTCCCGTGTCTCATTTATTCTAGACTGGTTGGTTTATCCCAAAGTAATCAATGTTTGCATGAAGGCCTCCATGGTCATCGGAGTTTCTGGAGGGGCAGCGTCATTGTCCATCCCTTGATTTGGTCGAGTAAGAAATGTCAGCAGTCCGTAGACTTGTTTAGTATAACCCTTAGACGGAATAAATGAAAAAGGGAAAGGAAGTTCTCACCGAAGAGGCGGGAAGCTACCGCTTCTAGAATGGAAGCTTAAAGCACCGGAAGGGAATCACTTTTCTTTCTCTATTCTCTAAAAGGAAGGACGGGATTCCATCGAATGGAAAGCCTGCAATGGGGCAAGCGTTAGAATTTGGCATGATAAATGGGTACCAATCCCACGATCATTTAGGGTGATTCCGGATTCGCCCTATTTGAGCAAACTAGATCCCGTAGGGAAGAAAGGGTAGACCCTTGGCCTTGGGGACAAGAAAAAATGGCGCGAATGAGCAAGAGTCACCTTGTTGAAGCCCTCCATATAGGCTGGAAAGATTTTGTTTTGAGTCTGGTAAGTTCCCTTTTGAGCATTGAAATGGGTAGTCTGGGTCATTTCTAGAATAGGAGAAAAACATGCTTAAAAGTAACATTACATATTAACATACAAAAATTTACAATGCTCGAAACATTAAATAACATTTAATGATTTGAACATAACTTAACTTACTAGATGATCAAGAAAGATACACTTGAGGTGTGACTCAATACCAGACTCTTTTCGAATAAGTTTTTAAAGTCTACATAATCGCTTTTAAAACTCTTGGCTCTGATACTATAAAATGTAACACCCCAAGTTTTAAAAATTCTAAAACCTAGACGTGTTAACGTTCTATTAACTTTCAATGCGAAACATAAATTAGTGTGTGATTGTAATTGTTTAAAAATAGTTTTTTTTAAATGAATAGTTATTTTTAGGAGAATTGATAGTTGAGATTTGGTTGAAAAGCCAAATATTGTGGACTTGACTTTTAATGGATAGTTGAGATTGAATATTGTATAAAAAAAGAGAAATTTAAAGAGAACCAAACCGGGACTTATATTAATTTTGATTTAAGTGTTATATATACATTTATTTATTTTATTCTACAGAATTTTCGACAGTCTCCCTATAAATTGGACTTAACCAACATATAGAGGGACACTACAAAATTTCACAATACCAAAATCATTCAACATCCAACCACAACGCCACCAATCAACAAATTTTTGAAGAGGAAATTAAATCCACACAATCTATACTCTAAATGAAATCGCGGACTTGTCAAATACTAACGAAGCACGACTTATTTAGTCAAAACTAAATGAAATCAATCAATACCACGAATGGACGAATAAATGAATATGTAATGAATAACTTAGATAAATTCCTAGTTCAATTTTGACCATAACGCTTTTCATTACTTCGTACAAGTATTAGATGATCAATGAGATGTTCAACATTGCATTTATACCATATCATTGCATCAGTAATCATGCATGGTCGCCAAATTTGAAAAGTTTATCGTTTTAAATGAAAAATGAGGAAAAATGAAAGCGTCTTTCTACAGATATGTATCCCAAATTCTAATAAAGAAATAAGTGTATTTTCTATGCCATGAAATATGTGAGTGAGAAATAGGACATTTTAAAGACCCAGTCTCTGTGCCCAAGTCATTAGAACATACGTATTGTCCACTTTGGGAGAGTCTAAGCTTATCTTACTCATAGCTTTTTGACACGTCCCCAGAATTCAAGATCAAGAACTCTACCTTTTGAAAGACTTAAGTTAAAACCTGATATCAATTGGACAAAGATAGACCTAGGCTCTCCCAAAATGTACAATACATATGTTCTAATGGCTTGGGCACAGAGGTGGGATTGTTACATTCATTAATTGTAACAACTAGCCCGTGAAGCACTGAATCGCTGCGGGACAAGCGTATCGATGTCCGACACGTATCGGACACAGTACATCTCCGACACATCATTGACGCGTGCCGGAGGCCCTTGTGGTGTGTCGGACCAGAATGCTGATGAAGAACAAGAATTGAAACAGCTGAGGGCTGAAATAAATGTCCAGAAAAATGTCACCTAACGAAGAGGAAGATGCTAAAGCTGCTGGGAGCTGGAAGAAATAGCTAGAAGAAGAAGATTTCCCTACCTGATGAAGAGGAAGCAACTGAAACGACAAGAAAAGCTGAGTCGGCGGGGATGAAAGCTAAAATGGGAGACTTCTAATAAAAACGAGGAAGCTAAAAAGTCATAACCCTATTTTTTATTATAAATGTATTTGATTTGAATGGACTCTATTTCTCATTTAAATGTATTAGGCCACTATTACCATTTTAACCCAATGAAATATCACTTCAAAAGAAGTCAAGTCTTTCTTCATATTCCCAGTAAACATAAACTGGAACACAAAAATTAGAATTTCACTCCAAAAATTTCTTTCTTCATCTTTCTCAACGATTTGAAGAATCATTTGCAAGATCAAGAAGAAGTTATTTTCAAGTTATTACACTCCTATATTATCTTACTCTTTAGAATTTTTATCTTTTGAAATATGAGTGGTAATTTATGGATGATGATCTATCTAAACCTTTTTGGAAATATGTTATAAAACTTGATAAATCTACTGAAAAGGGTGGCAAAATTCTTTGGCAATGCAATTTTTGTAATGCAACTAAGACAAGTTCATACACAAGGGTGAGGGCACATTTGTTAAAATTACAAGGTCATATAATTGGGACTCGTGGACAAGTAACCATGAAAGATACATGTGAAATGAAAAAAATGGAAGATGGAGCTAAGTTGAGAATGCAAACTAAGGTGGGGAAAAGGGTACCAATGTCATCCAATAATATGACTTCTAAGGATTGCTATGTATTGGAGGAAAGGAAAAGAAAAGAAAGAATAGTGCAATAGAAAAAGCTTTTCATATGGTAACACGAGACCAATTGGATTGTGAAATTGCTAGAATGTTCTATTCAAGTGGTTTTCCATTTAATCTTGCAAGAATTCCTTATTACCTTAGTTCTTATACTCTTGCTTCCAATAGCTGAATTTCGAGGTATTTGCCTCCTAGTTATAACAAGTTGAGAAATACTCTTCTTCAAAAAGAGAGAAAAGATGTGGAAAGGTTATTAAATCTAATTAAAGGCATGTGGGAGGAAAAAGGAGTGACAATTGTAAGTGATAGCTGGAGTGATCCACAAAGAAAACCACTAATTAATTTTATGGCGGTGACCGAGAGTGGGCCAATGTTTTTAAAAGCAATTGATTGCTCGGGTGAAATAAAAGATAAATATTTCAATGCTAACTTGATGAAGGAGGACCGATAATGCTCCAAATTGCAAAGGTGCCGAACAAATAATTGAATTAGAATATCCTCACATTTTTTTTGGACACTGTGTTGTACACACACTAAATCTTGCTTTGAAGAACATTTGTGCCGCAAAGAATGTTGAAAATAATTTGACTACATACAAGGAATGTAATTGGATTACTAATCTTCATGATGGCGTAATGATTGTAAATTTTTTTATCATGAACCACACTACGAGACAAGCGATGTTTAATGAATTTGTACCATTGAAGTTGCTTTATTCAACGTGACCTTCAAGCTTTCGTTATTAGTGATGGATGATCATTTTATTGAGAAGATGACATGACAAAGGCAAGTTTTGTGAAATTGAAAGTGCTTGATGATCTTTGGTAGGACTCTATAAGTTATGTTCTTTCCTTCACTTCACTCATTTATGACATGCTTAGATTTCGTGATACGGATAAAGCTCGACTTCACTTGGTTTATGATATGTGGATGCTATGATTGAGAAAGTGAGGAATAATTTATAGGCATGAGAAAAAAGCTCAAGAAGAGGTATCGTCATTTTACAATGTTGCATCGAATACTTGTAGATCATTGGAACAAGAATAACACTCCACTTCATTGTTTGCCTCATTCTCTAAATCCAAGGTAATTTCTAAATTTTAATTAATTAATTTATTTATTATTTATTTGCATGATCATAATGTTCATAATTTTTAGTTAGTTATTGAATGAATTGTCATTTCTTTAATTTTTCTCTTATTTAGGTACTATAGCGAGGAATGACTTAGTGAGGATCCCATTTGACTTGCACCACATAGATATGTTGAGGTTTCGAGAGAAAGAATAAAATGCTTCAAGTACCCGAAGAACACAATATTGTGAATATGGAGTGTGCTAAATTTTCAACTATGGAAGAGGACTTTGGTTAGTTGGAATCTATCCATGATCGTTACCACTTGGACCCGAAGACTTGTGGGTTATCTATGTGCTTGCACACCTACGCTTCAATGTTATGCCTTGAAATTATTGGAGCAACCATCTTCTTCATCTTGTTGTGAGCAAAGTTGGAGTACTCATTCGTTTTTGCATTCTCTTAAACAGAATAAACGGACTCCAAAACATGCGGAAGATTTAGTTTTTGTCCATAGCAATCTTCATCTCTTGTCAAGGAGAAGTGCACAATGTTCAAAGGGAGAGACTAAAATGTGTGATATCGGTGAAGATGCATTTGATACATTTGAAGATGTTAGTGTGCTTGAAGTTGCTAATTTGTCTCTAGATGAATCAGAATTGGAGGCGATAGTATTTGCAAATGATGAAGATTTTGTAGAGGTTCAAGATGAATGATGTACTTAATTTTGTTTTTACTTTTTGGAATTTGTGATAATACTTATTAAGAAACGTGTATTACCGTAAGAACTCGTGTCGAATGTTTTATGAAAAATCACGTGTCGACGTGTCCAATACGTATCGTGTCTGATACTCGTATCTGTGTCGATGCTTCTTAGTAACTAGTTATATTTAATAAGACACAAAATATGACATATTACCGTAAGTCTCGCTATATGCGTCGAAGACATAATACCATTAAGCAATTGATCTCAATTGGTGTAAACTTGTGGATCCACTAAGAAAAAAGTTTACCAAGAGATCAAGTATACTATACATCGAAGGAAATGTGCTTAAAGCCTAATATGTAAGCATATTTGTAATGGTAACTTTGTACTACCCCTTGTTGGTCCCGAGGGACGGAGGAGGCTAGGTTAACCGAAAGCTGGTTATCAGTTCAAGAACGTAAGGTGCCCCTAACCTTGCTGACTAGAGATTCCAAAATATTGGTTCAATGGGATAACTAAATTATGAAGATTCAAAACCGTGTGTGAGTATTCTTGTCTTGATTTACACCAACAACTGAACAGTTCAAAACATCATGTTCACTGATTAAACAAGTAAATTCGATAGTATTTCACTAAGGCGGGTTCAAAGTCAGAAACTATATCTCCTGATGCATAGCTTTCCGCATGTACTCTCTTTTGTGTCTGCATAGTCATTTGCATTAATTTTTCCTACATTTTTTGTTTCTACTTCATGCATTCGATTCGGTAAATCGAAATTCTGTCTAATTTTATATACGCAAGAAGTATGTTATTAGAATATAATTATGCACTTTAATTTTTCCAACACCTTTAGCCTCTCTTTGAACCCTCGACCTAGCGCTACACCACAAAACAGAGAATATATAAACATAATAAAACTATGATTATCTAATGCATCATTAACTTTATTTCAGGAAACCAAAATCTTTGGTTCTCTCTATTTGTAGGTACCATTTCATTTTCCCATTTTGGAAAGAAAAGACTACCACCCTCTACGTTGTTCCGTTGTCAGTCATCAGTATTCCTATATCTATTACCATTTCCATGTTCCATTCACTGCAAATATACTTCTTCCATGAGGAGTTCTCAAAGTTTGAACTATAAACTATTTTGTTATCTTCTCTCATCTAATTGTAACAACCATTTCGGAGTAAATCCTAGCAGTCATGGCACAGCGAATGGGTTATCATTGAAAATCAACACTGAACTTCTCTTTTCTTTTCTAGATTTTTCCCATACTACCTGGAATGCTCCAAGGCTTTGCCGCCAACGGCCATTTTGGGATGTATCTAGAAATAGGGAATAATGCAATTCCACCTATGTAAACTTGTATAAATATGAGGTTTGTACATGTAACGTATGAAAGAGGAGAATTAGGGACATAGTGAGTGAAACAGGGCTGGGTTGAGTCCCAGTGTAGTAAAGTGAGAGTGATTTGAGTGCTTAGGCCATCTCCAATGGTCTACCCCAAATTTGGGGTAATCTTTACCCCAAATTTGGGGTAGACTCAAATTCTATCTCCAACCATTTAACCCCAAATTTGGGGTTAAGTGAATAGTACCCAATTTTCTTCTAATTTTTTAATAATTATACCTTGATTATAAATTTGTTAATTAATAACTTTAATTTAAATTAATAACTAATGCGTAGAATGGACCAAATTAAAAATAGTAATTTTTCTCGGGAAAAAAAAAAACTCTAAGTTGAACAACAAAATACGCCTAGTGGCTACAAATTCCCTAAATTTCAGTATTTTTAATTATCCAACCTAATTCGTGCCGATTTTGTAACAATATTAACAAAAATATTACTATTATTTAGAACAAAAAATTTTTTTTTTAAAAAAAATTAAATTAACAATTATAGAATTACGACAATAATTATTAAATAATAATTATAATATTTACAGTTAAGATAATTACTATAACAACAAATTATTAGACTAATTAATAATGTTAAACATTTAAATTAAATAAGAAAATGGCAATTTGGTAATTAAATTTGGGGTTGCACTATTCATAACCCCAAATTTGGGGTGAGATTAGGGGTAGGGTTGGAGAAGATTTTACCCCAAATTTGGGATTTTATCCCAAATTTGGGGTAGGGTTAGAGATGCCCTTAATAAAACTAAGGCTGTGTTCTGCAGCTGGGACCCAGTTTATAAATTGGATTTTGTTGTTTTCGTGGTAAACTATGTGGTTTGGAAAAATGTTTTGGTTAAAAAGTGGTTTGGGTAATTATGTTGTTTATAAATTGATTTATAATGATTTTTGTGAGATAACAGTGTTGTGTATATGTCCTGTATCAAAACGAAAAGCATTTAGATACACAAGAAAGTTGTTGGAAAAGATCCTCTTTAGAGCTTAAGAATTCTTCAAAGTTCTCTAGCTTAAGCAGGAAATTGTCTAGTACAAAAGCACCCAAATTGGTCACAGAAACTCTTCGTTTTAAGATCAATCAAAACTTAAAATACTATCCATATGATGACTTACCCCAATGAAGCCCATATTGACCAACCGACTTAGCCTGTACTCAAGTAGAAAGCAGATTAATCTCATTAGGAAGGTAAAACAGGGACAAACTTGCACAGCGAGTCATTCAAATTTCAGAAGTTAAAATGAAATGGAATAAACGGAACTCACTATGAAAGATGCACGAGTGATGCCTGTGAGACCTACGAGAATTTAAAACTTAATAGACAGCCCAAACGAACTTCAAAGTTAAACGCTCTCGATGAACGTATAATCAAATGAACAAAGAAATTACCCAATTTGTTAGCATCAAAAGGACCTACACAAGAACTCCAAATTACGCCGGCCTGCATTGAAAGTCAATATCATTCTTTGCTTGTGAGAAGGAACATTAATTAATGCGTGTGAGGGAAGACAGAGCTGATCTTACAGTGCCCATGCGTATGATGGAATCAACTGCGATAGAAGAGCAAGGGGCCTCATCGAATAAGTCTCTTTCCATTATCTATAATTTTTCAATCTAGATTCTTCTGCGAGGCGTTTTTGCCCTTCTCTCCAGTTTTCTGCAGTGGGAGCCATTCATTGAGCCTTTTTAACATGTTTTTTTCTAATTTATTTATGCTCCATTCTTTTATGCAATAATAATTTATAAACAACACAATTTTTCAAATTATTTTTTAATTATATATTTTTTTTCTTCAATTTTTAACCATTGATCTATTTAAAAAATATATGATGGCTGCTTCAGTCGAACACTCCGTTATGGTTCGAAGTGTTCGGCGGCTGGGCAACCATTTTTTTTTTTTTTTTTTTTTGTATTTTTGAGGTAAGATGTGTGGTTAAAAATCGAAGAAATAAAATGTGTGCGATTAAAAAATAGTTTGAAAAATTGTGTTATTTATAAATTGATTTATAAGCATGTGTTCGTTAACCTACTTTTTTTATATTATAAAAATCAAATTATAAGAGCATCCACGATGGAAATACCAAAACATATGTTAGTGGAACAAGTTAGGAAGGGGATGAATTATTGTGTACAATGAACATGTTAGACTAAGAGCTTGTTTGGTAATGTGAAAAGTTTTGATTTTTGTAGTTTTTTTTTTAATTTTTTTATGAATGTGTGGTTTAAAAATGTTTGAAAAGTCAAAAATAGTGGGCTTGATTAAGAATGAATGGTTGAGATTGAGTTTGAAAAATTGTGGTAAAAATTTTACCATTACCAAACAAGCTCTAAATGTTAAAAAGATCTTTTATATTTCATGTTAACTTGTGTGTTAAATTTTTTCATTGCTTTAGAGCTGACATGGTATCCCTTTGTGTTAAAAAGGTGTCTGCTCTTTAAATATTGAGATTTTTTAAGTGATTCTAATTGGAAATGGTATCCCTTTGAGTTAACTAACGTTTGAATTTGGTTTCATGTAATTTCATGCTATATAACTTAAGTTATGGACAGTTTTGTAAAAGTTTGTCTGAAGGAACCCGAGAAACTGCTTGGGTTGTTTCGATGAGTAATTTAGTATATCGAAACATATCGTCGGGCTCTCAAATTCTATGTTCCCTAAAAATTTCACCTTGATGCCAACACCATATTGCTAATGTTCTGAGCATAAATGAATGGGATTGGAACAAGTCTTTGATGTTTAAATCTTGATGCCAACACCATAGTGAAAGAAAAAAATAAGTTCCTGATAATATCATATTTTAAATTAAACTAATAAGCTGGCATTACTTCCAGTTTCATTAACAATGGGATTACTATAAAAAAAGGATATTGGTAAGTGGTCACACATTTAGTAACTTATGATCAATATCTCAGATAACAATTATCTAATTAATAAAAGTAGCACATCATGTAATTAATAAAAGTTGATCACTCTTTTTACAACAACCAAAAGTAGTGCATCATCTAATCTAATTCATAAAAGTTGATCACTGTTTTTACAACCACCAAAAGTAGCACATCGTCTAATTAACAAAAGTAGTGATTAACAGAGCGATGCAAAAAATCGAATCAGATCCTAAATAACTTCATCACCAAACTTGTTCCACAAATGATCCATGAGATCGAATCTAAGCATTGTGTTTGTTGCTTTACGACGAATTCTCTGAAGACGAGAAGAGATGGTTGCCATCCTCACTCTTGGACAGGGGGACCCATGTAGGGGCCCGCCGAGCATCTGCCCCAATAAAAATTCGACTTTTTAAAAATAAATAAATAAATAAAAATCAGTTGATTCTTGAACATAGTCATTACCTGATTCCCTAAAATTATATTGGATTATTTGAGATTTTAGGGCTAATATGTGTTTATAATTATTTATTTGTTTGTATCAGTTTTGGAAAAATATTTTAAGCGTAAATCCATATTTTCTTCTGATAAGCAAAGTAATGAAAATGAAGTAAGAAATGAAATGGTTGAAGAACTTGATGAAGAAACTGATGTTGAAATTGAAGATATGTCTCAACGTCGGGGATAATGTTGGGAATGTTAGGAGTGGTACTCTTGAATTTGATGTAGCAAATATTGAGAAGGACGTGTACTTAATATTGACAATGATGTAATTATAGAACGTTATCAAAGTATAAAAATGCGTAGAGAACAATTGTAATAAAATTTCAAGTACTTTTTCATTTTTCGGTCTTTTTACTATATTAAAAAAAAAAAATCGGGGGCAGCGAACCCCCATACAGACCATCGATGAAAACACAAATCGTGCCCCAATACTATAAAAAGTTTGTATCCTCCAATATTGCTGGATCTTGTATATATTCTGGATGAGAGATGGTCTCATCTGGCAAAGGTCTCCATTATTCAAGATCGGCACCACTCTCATCTTCAATAATCATGTTGTGTAGAATGATGCATGTTTTCATTATAATACAAAGATCATCCTTTTTCCACTATCGCGCATGTCCTTTCGTTATTCCCCACCTCATTCGCAACACTCCAAATGCACGTTCGACATCCTTTCAGATCCTTGTTTTCTAGAAAATAACCTCTCTTTTCCAGTAGTTGGATGTGCAATGGTTTGCATCAAAGTATCCCATTTTGAATATATGCCATCAGACAGATAATATCCCAATGTATATTGATATCCATTCACCTCATAGTTGACTCGAGGCATATCATCATGGATCATATCGAGGCATATCATCATGGATCATACTATCAAATACTAGGGAATGATCCAAATCATTCACGTCATTGTGTGAACCTGGCATACCAAAAATTGCATGTCATATCCATAATTTTTTTGATGCAACTACTTCTAGTATAAGGGTAGGCTTATGATGACGACCCCTGTGTGTGCCATACCACGCAGTAGGACAATTTTTCCATTCCCAATGCATACAATCTATAGATCCAAGAATACCTGGGAACCCTCTTTCATCTCCTTCTTGAAGCAAACATGCAATATCTTGTTCATTTGGTGAGCACATATATTGTTCCTCGTACAATGTAGTTATAGCCTTACAGAAAAGCTTCATACTAATGATGGCAGTGCTCTCTCCCATCGTTACATACTCATCACATTGATCTGTTGATGCTCCATAAGCAAGTATACGTATTGCAACAGTCATCTTGTGTATTGAAGAGCATCCAAAACGACCAGTACAATCTTTACGTTGGACAAAATATTGGTCTTCAGCTTCAATATCATTTAAAATGCGACGGAACAACTCTTTTCGCATTCGGTAGCGTCTGCGAAAATAATCATCTGGATAAGTACTATTATCATCGAAATAATCACTCCATATTTGTTGGTGACCTCTCTCTCAGTTATGTCCAAAATATCTTCGCTCATTTTGCTGTGACAGAATCGATTGCATAGGTGGAAACAAATTCAGAATCTTTTGAACTCGCTTCCAACGACGTCGAGAAATTGTATGCTGATCTTCCTCAGATGAGCTTGATGATGTGGAACTACACTCAGTCATATTAATAGATTGTGCTGATGAAACCATAATTTTTCTGAAAAATGTATGAAGTTGGAGATGTATCAAGAGAGAACGAAGTCATTTTTCACAACCAATTTATTATTAAAAAATCAATCTTGCAACAGCAATCTCGTCTTCCCAATTATATTGAAAATCCCTCGAGACCTGGGAATAACTTTTAGTGTTTCTAAGAAAAACTTATTTAAACAAGTAATAGAAATTATTTTTAAAAAGTTTATTCTACTATGTTGGGATTTTTTGGCCCCATTCAAACCTCGAGGGCAATGATAATGTACAGTGTCGAATTTTAAGCTTCGTAGGCCCCTCGACTCATGATCGATGTATTGTCCAATCTCCACAATTGGCAGCCCACGTGCTAAGAGGTTTACTGCCCACGTCGATGTTTTAATTGGGTCTCGACCCTGCTACTCGACGTGTAGGCTTCGGAGACGACTCATTTAATTAGGGCTTCCCTAATTAAGTCCTAAACATATATCTACCCACACCTCCGCCCTTTGTCTCGACAGATCACTCTCTCGACATTTCCTCTCCACTCTCTCGGTGCGGTGCCCTCTTCTCTTCGTGAGATACCGATTTTTTTTCTCTGTGAAAACCATTACCTTACCTCTCACCCGTGGCTTGCTCGTTGCCCTCCTCTTCGTGGGTGTTGGCCCTTGCTTTCGTGCTCTAGTGCGGTGTAAACTGCGACCCGCCCTGCCTTACCTCGTTGGGCAGGCCGTGTTCGACCCTTGCTGGTTTCGGTTCCTTATTGTAGTTCCTCTGTGCACTCCCTTTGTTCGGTTCTGGCTGGTTTTGGTACTTGTTGTGGCCGTGTTTGTTGGGTCTCTTTGTGCAGTCCCTTGTTTGACCTTATTGTGGTCTCTTTGTGCAGTCCAGTTCGTGGTTGTGGGAGGTGTATTGGCAGTGGGTTTTGGCCGGTGTTGGGGTTGTCTTAGAGTGTTCTCTAGCCGTGTGTAGTGGTGTTACCATTGTGGGGATTGGACTGAATTTGAGCCCTCATTTTCACCATCTGCAGTCTGCTACTTTGGTGAAAAAGGGAGTTTTTACTTGCCTTGTTTTATTGCTTATGTATTGATTCAATTACGTTGTTATTCATATTGTTTTCTTTCGCTGTAGTATTGATTAATCTCGATTACTTTGTATTTTGCGAGGTTGGATTACACAACATACTAATCTTATGCAAATCACAAATTATGTACTTTAAACATAAATCTAAAGAATCGGTAGTCAATCAAACCTGTTCAACTAAATCTGATAAGCTGAAGGAAGACAAACTACAAGGAGAGATGACACTAGAAAGTCACTAAATTCATACTCTTAACAGTATATCAAGTGGCCTCCAACTTTATCGTGAAGATAATAAACGTAATTTATCTCAAAGTTTGAAGCTTCTGCCAACCTGGTAAGTTTTCCATGTTTCGTCCAAGTTCTGCATTTTGTCTTTTGGCTTCCAGTAGATTGCAATTGCAAGATATTAATTTTTGGTTCCCGAAAGGTAAAGAAAGATTTGAAAAATTGACAAGAGATTTCGGCTTGCAGGCCCGAGTTGAAAATGCAAGAAATTAGGAATGGCAGCCTGGATGGTTGTGGGTATTTAGGAATGACAGTCTGGAAGGATTCAGGTATTTAGTTATTGGGCTGGGTAAATGGATGAAGTTGGATTATTTGTTTTTGGGCTGGGTTGTGGTAGTTAAATTTAGCTAGTAGTTAACATGTTCATTGTAGCAATTATCATATGTTAATTTTAGGGCTATTCACATAATTACACTACTTTTAGGGATCAAATTGAAATTTACTTGAATTTTATAAAAATTGAAAATTACTTACAATAAAATCATAAAAACTGAAAAATACTTCATAATCACGTGAAGTATCATAATCTGATACTTTTGATACTTCTCAAATATGTTAGTATCACAGTATGATACATATGATACTTTTCAATTTCTTTTAGTAATAATGAAGTATTTTTCAAAATTTTTTATTTGGGTAGTAAAAATCAATTTTATTATCTAAAGTAAGTAATCTATACAATTATCCCTTAATTTTAACATGAGGATGTGGCATTAACATGTTAATTTATGATTTGGCTAGCTAACTTTAGCATCTCTTGCAAAACGGCTCGTCGGCTCGAGCCGCTCGGGCTCGGCTCGGCTCGGAAAAAGCTCGGGCTAAGCTCGGCTCGCGGCTTGAGCCGGGCTTTGGCTCGGCTCGGCTCGAGCAAAAAAAAAGCCCGTCGGCTCGAGCCGCTCGGGCTCGGCTCGGCTCGGAAAAAGCTCGGGCTAAGCTCGGCTCGCGGATTGAGCCGGGCTTTTTTTAAGAGACGGGCTTTGGCTCGGCTCGAGCAAAAAAAAAGCCCGCTAAAAAAGCTCGATGGGAGCTTGAGCAATGAATTTCGATCACGAGCTCGGTCCAACTTGCTATATATAAACATTTTCAAACAAATTTTATGATTTTTTGCTATAAAAATTTTAAAAAATTAAAAGCTCGGGACTTGGCTCGGCTCGGAAAAAGCTCGAGTCGAGCCTTATTTTTGGGGACGAGCTTTAGCTCGGCTCGGCTAGGGCCAAAAAAAGCTCAAGCCTTGATTTTCGGCTCGACTCGTTGACATCCCTTGATCTCTATTATGGATGCTCTAATCTACACAATTTTTCAAACCACTTTTTAATCACACACATTTTTTCTCTCCAATTTTAAATCACTACTTTTTACCTCAAAATCATAAATGAATCAGTTTATAATCCAAACAGTGTTACCAAACAGAGGCTAAATTGTAATCATTGCGTAAAAGAACCGTGTGTAAAATATGTGATTGAAAAGTGGAGAGAAAAAATGTATAGTTAGAATGTGATTTGAGGAATTGTGTTATAAAAAGAATAATGTTATATATCTCAAGGTTGAGATAAATCTCAACCCAGTTGGCACTCTTCTATTGAAAATTGAAGATGTGGCTTGTGCATTTGAGTACCTCTCCATTCTCCAATGAATGTGTATCAATTGAGTTGAGATTGATCTCAACCTTGAGATAAATAGCATTACAATGTTTAGAAACATGTTTGCCAAATAGAGGCAAAAATGTTGCCTATTTTTCAAGCAAATTTTTTCAAATTCGACCCGCCGTTAAACCCGGTCCAAGGTTTTGTTAACTCCACTCAAATCTTAAGTTAAAATACTATTAAATATATTAAAATATAAAGAAAAAACTAAAATAAATAAAAAATACAAACTCGGGCTGGGTTGATTGAATTTGACCAAATCGATTTTTAAGGGTCATCCCCCCTCCCCTGATTTTTCTCATGTTTTTGTCTCCTTTTCAATGCCTCTTCGTGTTGACTTAAATCTGCAATTTCATATATCATTTTAACAAGTATTTGAACAACATACTTGAGACAAATATCCAACAATCCCATAATTGTTCAAATATTTTCATCAACTCATTTTATAAGAGTGTTATGCATAAAATAATGTATCTTTCGATATGAATCTTAACTTAGTGTAATCATAGCAAAGTATTATCAAAATCTCAGGTAACCTTATTTTTGGACCTGTTATTCCATGTAACAATATCTTGGAAGAGGCACAAGTCATCTTCGAATTACTGACGGAAAAGGGAATGCTGTTTGTTCACTCTTTCTTGAGATGGTGTTCAACGTCACACACAACACTCAATTCTTTTGTTTCACTCACGTTTTAGCTTTAGCACTATTATGGTCTTGTGCTCATCTAATTTGTGAACTTTTTAAGAGAGAAAACTTCTGCTCTCTGTTGAAGCGGAACCACCTCGAAGTTTATATAGGTGAAGTTCTTCCAGTACTTTGTTAAATTTTCAGATACTTGTAATACTAAACTTCATTAAGAGTTTTAAACTCATCCATCCAACTGTAACAGACAATACTTCTAATCTAGAATGAGGTATGGTTTAGTGAAGTGTTGAAACCATCCATTTATCCAATGACTTTTTGTTATCCTTTAAACCCAAGGTATACTTTTTAATAGTGTTCTAAAAAATGTGTCAGGGAGTCAAGATTTTCAAGCTCAAATGAGAGTAGGCATTAAAAAGCATTTTTCAATTTCTACATACTAGTTTTTAACTTTACACATACTTTAACGTATAAAAAAATTTAAAAAGTAAAAATAAAAATAAATAAGGCCTAACTGCACTTGCACACGCTTTTTAAATAAAAAAAAGTGTTTGGGATGCTTTTTTCGCACTTTTCACCAAATCGATGTGTGAGAAGTGCATGTTGCGCCTAGAGCACGCCTAGGCGCACATTTTAGAACACTACTTTTTAGTACATTCAAGTAGAGATGACAAAAAAAAAAACCTGACTCGAATATGGCGAAAAAACTAGCCACATGGGTCAGCGGGGGTGAGTTTGGCCACCCGACACGAACCCACCCCGAATAAATTAAATTAAAAAAAATAAATAAGGAAAAAATATTGAAAGAATAAAAAAAACCTAAAAAAATAAACGGGGTGGTAAACGGAGCGACAAGGTTGACTCGCCCTGAAATTCGCGGGGTGGGTTTGTTGAAGATAAACTCACGGAGTGGGTTATGGGTCGGGGAAACCCGACCTGAACCTGCCCTGTTACCATCATTACATTCAAGCAAGGTTCTTATTGGTGAATCTTTATAATGGAGTTTTAACCCATTCTACTCGATTATGTTTTATGATTTTTTACAAGACAAGATATTAATTCAAGTTTTTACTCAGATTTTCACAAGTTTTTGAATCAATTTTAAATTCAATTTTACGTGTTATGTCCAGACTTCTTTTGTATTCACAATTATTTGACAATGCTTGTCAAATTTTATCACAATATTTTGTAGTCTTTTTGTACACTTCATAGACTTTAAAATAATATTATTTTAAAGTTTATTTAAGTTTAATCGAACTACTCCACACTTTTAGAGTAGATTCAAATTAATCCTTTCACTCAACCAAAGAAAATAGAATATCAATTCTATGAAAAAATTTGTTCCTGTAATAGTTTAATTTTCTACTCAACAAGTACAATAAATATTATATTTCAATCTTGTTTGAGTATTACTCCTATACTTTGGGATACATTTCAAACTTCTCAATTTCATTTAAGCGAACTATTCTCCTTGTGATTCACAATGTTTAACAATAATCCATATATTTACTTTTATGTTTTATGTTATTACTCTCTATTAGTAATAATGTTTTCTCATAAGATATCAATCATCGATACCAATATCAATTAGATAGACTAATTCTATCATATCATCTTTCATACTTTCACAAAATAATAATCAAATTTGATTATACACAATAGTATAAAATAATATGATAACATAATTTTCGAACAAAACTATCATTTCATAAAATATTTAAACATGTATTTTATGAATAGTAAACAAGTCTCTATGTAATTAAAAGCAAATTGATAATAAATATTTCAAATAAGTGTTTTATTTATCTATGATAATTGGATTCGTGTATTTTAAGAGATATATGATCTATTTTGCATAATAAACATTTATATATTGCATAATATTTCATGCCACGTAATTATCTCATGTTCTAATTTCATTTAATATGTAATAATTTAGCGATTACGCCATAAATAAATCTAAACAAACAAAAATTACATAATTCAACACTTATATCATGCTATTCCAATGATAAAGAGTAACATAACAATCATTGTGCGATTTAAAATGTTTAAATAACTTGATAACCTACTAAGGTTAAAATCTCACTCATTCATGAAATTTCACTTTCATTTGTGGGTAAGACACAAATTTAAAAACTTGAAAAACACATACTTCATGATTTTTACACCATCAATGTTATTAAAACTAGTATTTTAATAACTAAAAACAATTTCAATGTTATGCACCCAACTTTTATTTAAAACATTGAAGGCATATGTTAAAATAATATAGAACAATATAACTTACCATATATATACTACATGCACAAAAAATAGTATACTAATTATGATACATGACAACATCTCACCTTTTTGCCACTGCATTTCATCCATTATTTGTATTCATCCCATAACTCATTAAAGTTCCACTTTAGAACTTGAATATACTACCCCACATTTGAGGTAGGACAAAAGTCATTATTCTTTTCAATAAAAATGATTTTCCAGACAACACATTTATTAAATGTATTTTAGTGATTGTACATAACCACTTCTTCACTTGAGAACACTGTTGTCAAATACATAAAGTAACTACATCTTTGATCGCAAAAAAAATAAAAATAAAGTGACAACATCACTTTATAACACTTTATAAGTTATACTTCTCTCTTTTTTTTTTTTTTTTAAGAAGTATAGTTAATTTTATTTAAGTGATCCTACTTAATCACTTGTTTGTACTTTAAAATCCTTTAAATTTGTCAAAGTTTCCACAATGATTTATGGTTCTTTCACTCATTGACGGACTTTGCTCCCCGAGGTGCGAGTAAATTTGTTTTACAAAACCAATCTCAATGTTAATCAATGATCCTTCTTGATCTTGTTTGAGTCTCACACCCATAGTCCTTAATTAGGGAAGTTTGCTAGGTAAGTAACGTTGTCTCACAAGCAATGAGCCAGTGTCCATATCATAGATGTGTGTAGAGGTTGGCTTCCCATAGTGAGATCGAGGTAATGAGCCACCTCGACCTGAAGAGATTGGTTCTGTTGCCTTGTTGCAGGAGAGGCCCTCGAGGAAGGGTTAAGGGTTGACTAGCATTGACCTTATTAAATCATAATTAATTTATTTTTCATTTTCACCTTTTCAGAAACAAAATTTAGATCGAGCTAATAATTAAGCCTTATTAAATGAAAACAAATCTGTCACCAGAGTTTGCGTGAGTATTAAGTGGAAAATTTTGCTTTGATTATCTAAGATAACTAAAAAGATTTAGACCGTAATAACTGAAAGAAATTTGAATCAAATGTCTTTGAAAACTATAAAATAAAATATTATAACAATGAATTAGTATCAATTATTCACCCCTCTCTATAAACGAACAGCAAGAAGCACCAGTGGTCTAGTGGTAGAATAGTACCCTGCCACGGTACAGACCCGGGTTCGATTCCCGGCTGGTGCAATGATGCTGTGAAGAGATTTGTGTTTGCAGTGATGATGGGGTCACCACAAATGTCCAGCTCTTGGACGAGAAAATTACACATCCGAGCTTCCTCTTTTTTTTTTTTTTTTTCCTTTTTCTTACATTTCATTTCTCAAAATTAGTCAAAATAGGGTGTGTTTGAATCGGAATGTGGAAAAGGAAAATAATTTTATTTTTCATGGAAACCATTTTCCCACCTCCATCGTAAGAAAATAAATTCCTTGATTTCATGGAAAATTTGCACTTTTTGACCTTGGATGGAAAATTATTTTCATGAAAATTTTGTTAATCAAACACTCAAAGGTGAAAATTAGCTAGAAAATATTTTATTTTTCATATTTTCTCATGAAATCAAACACACCATAATAATAGATTAATGAAAGGTACTAGATGTGTTGTGATGGCACAATGTTAAATGTATAAACTACAGCTACTATTCAAGTTTGATTACTAGTAATTTTGGAGAAAGTATAGCGACGACTATGAAATGTCGAAATGTGTGAATAATACGTTTTAATTATTTATAATAGATTCATGAGAGGTGCTAGATGTGTTGTGGTCGCATAATGTTAAATGTATAAACTATAGACACTATTCGAGTTTGATTATTAGTAATTTTGGAGGAAGTATAGTGACGACTACAAAATGTGTGAATAATACGTTTTAATTTATATGATCATGAAGATTATTTTTATCATAGAAATTAGAACCACAAGTCTACTTGTACAAACAAGATACAAAATGAAGTTTCCCTTCAAAATAATTGATATTACTTAATAAACCTAAGCCTTATTTTATAGGAATCATTTTAATCTTTTTGTTAAGTTTTAAAATCCTGCTTATTAATTTCAATTATATCCAAATTAATACTAATAATTTCGCAATTAAAAGTAATAAAAATTAAATTAGTCGATTCACCAACCTTGGTATCGGAGCAAGGTTTAGATAAGTTAATAGAAATGACATAAAAGTTACAAAAAAAAAAGAACCTAGATTTTATAATTTAAAATTATAAATCCAAAGATTTACCAAATAATAGTCATTGATAATTAATAACAAAAACAAATGTAAAATTTTTACCCTTTATATTA
This sequence comes from Ligustrum vulgare, assembly GCA_963555705.1. Lineage (NCBI taxonomy): Eukaryota > Viridiplantae > Streptophyta > Magnoliopsida > Lamiales > Oleaceae > Ligustrum > Ligustrum vulgare. The sequence continues at coordinate 19,872,974 of OY743179.1, forward strand.
GGAGGAAAAGAAGGACTTGGAGGACATGAAAAACTTAGTTAGACAATTTTATTTATTTATTTATTTATTTTATTTTATTTTATTTACATATAGATAAAACTTGAACAAAGTTTAGAACAAGCTACCTTAGAAAACCAAATTAAATAAATAACATATAAAATAAGCAAAATAGGAAACATGTTACGAGTATTCAAAAAATCATTAGAAATCATAGTAGAACAAATAAATATGATTAGAACAGTTAAAGAGAATGATAAAAGAAAAAATGATTTACATAAAAGATTAGACAATGTACAAGAAAATATAAATATACTGAATCAAAATATAACAAAAATATATGAAGAAATAGAAAAAAAGAAAACCAAAAAGAATAATAATAAACAAAAAATTTAAAGCTATTAATAGATTAAGAATAAACTTGATTATCAAAAAAATAAAAAAATTTATGAAAAATCCAAAAGAGCAAGGTGAAGAAGGTTATCACCATGTTTGGCAAATTTTGATTATATTAAAAATTTTGAATTCACACATTTTCCGATACAAGAATAGATGACTGACCTTGTCAACTTGACATACAAGGATATCAGCAAATTACTATATTACCCCTTGTAATATTTCCCTCCTAAATCTTTTGAGGACATTATGGTAATTTAGAGTTGAAAAGTGATGAAAATCTTGGTCAATTCTGAATTTCCCAGAGTAAGGAGTTCTGACATTTTACTGATGTATTATGGCAGAGATAATGTTATAACACAATTTCATTGATCCGGACAGATGGTATATTACTGAAGAAGATTGTATATAAAAATTTAAAAATCTTAAAATAGAAGAAATTAATATGAATGAGCAAAATGCTTTAGTACCATTAGGACAAATACCGTCGGGACAATCACCACAAATATCATAACCTAGAACTAATCAAGTTAAGGATGAAACTATAAGTAAGATAAATCCAAAAAATACACATGATGTATATTTGAATCAGATACAAAACCAAAGTTTTAAGGCTAACAATTTTACACCACAAAAAAAAATATTATAGGAAACCAAATAAAAATTATCATATATAATATACACCATAGAGAAGCATGGAAACACAAATTAATTCAGAAGGAATATGGTTGGACTTATTATGTGTACAAGATATGAATTAGAGTTATGTGTAAAATCTATGGCTATGATGGTATACTTTAGAGAATTAATAGGAAACAATTTCAATTAATGATAGAAAATACATTTATAGGAATTACTGCAAAATGGTGAAGAAATTTAACTTATGTAACAAAAATTAGAGGAAAATATCAAAATGAAATAGGAAAAATACTTAGAAGATATGAAGATGGATTAAAAAGAGAATATATACATTAGTAACATATAGATATACTGAGGTTAGTTCAAATCTAAGAAATATATATTTATTAAAAAATTTAACAATATGTGATATATGTTATTTTAGACAATTCTCAGGTGAATTTAGAGAATATTGCGAAAAATCAGAATAAAATAAAGAAGAATATGGTATGAAAGTTATGAATCAAATATTTCTTAAATTACCAAGTCCATAGAATTTAGAACTATTTAAAGAATGAAAATTTTAAATATACCAAGAGGAATAATAATTTAAGAGGGAGAATACAATTCATATAAATTTGAAAACAAAAAAATTTATGAAAGCAAGTAATATGTTAAAATTTTACAAAGCAAGTAGAAAATCATTATATTGTGATAAATTGAATATAAATCAACCCAATGAGAATGTCAAGTATAAAGAAAACATAAGAAAATAAATTTTAAACAAAAAAAAAATTCGAAGATAAATTTAAGAAAATTAATAGTATAGAAAATCATATAACAAAACATTTTTAAAAAATATAGGATACCATATAAAAGATACTCAAGACAAAAACAAAATAAAAATATACAAAAAAGAATCTTAAAAATGTAAATATTATTCACGTCGAGAAGAATGACATATATCCCCTAGAATGTCTCAAAAAAGATAAAAATAAAAATATGATTTATGTTTCTTTAAAAGAAAAATAAAATTATCACATATTACCTATAGAACAAGGAATTAAATGGGAAGAAATATATGAACTAGAAGAACATAAATTATGATATTGGCATGATGCGTAATAAAATCTTCTAAACAAAAATTGAAAATATTTTGTTCTCAATTAAATTAATTGGAGGAGTTTAACAAGCAATAATGTTAAACCGTTTATCGAAATTCCAACTAACAATTATTAAAATGTTGAGATTTATTGATATAAAAAATCCAACAGTATCAATCTAACTTTGGGTCTATCATTGTCTTTCTAAAGCTCAGATTTTACTTATTTTAAAATTTTCAATAAATATAATTATTAAAATTTAAAATTTACTTATCAGTAATATTTTCAACCAAAACGAATTGCCTTACACATTATTGGAGTTCATTCATTTGTAAAAGTCAAATTCGAAACATGTACAATTTTCATAAATATAAGACTGTGAAACTTGAACTCAAATATTTTATAGACTAGGTCTTTAAAAAAACTCAGATAAAAAATCACTACATCTCTTGAGCTCTTGATATGATTAAACAATCATCATAGCGAATATATGATTAGAGATGACAACTGAGTGAGTCCAAGGCAAGACATACCCGTGAAGTTGTGGGACGGGGCACCCCTCATAATTGATAATGCCTCGTTTATTTTGTTTTTTATTTTTATTAATAATTTATCTTGCTTCGAGGAAAGGGGAGAGGACCTTCTAGGGATGGAGGACATGCCCTTGAACCCAATTAATTCAGGGTGATCCTGCGGATCTCAAATTCGTCCAGTCAAATTGTCTTCCCTATACATGATACTTCTCAAATTCAAATCAAATATGAGATAGCCTCATAAACAAAACTCAATTTTTTTTTTCTTCTCACGTGTTTTGTTAACAGGACTCGCATAATTATTCTCTCAAAAATTCAAATTGTTAAAATGAGATTATCTATATCTAATTAAAATTTTCATCTTAAATAACATGAGACGACTGCAACGTTTGCCCCTCTTATGAAAATTGTTCATAACTTTTCAGTTTTGACATTTACGTCCTCAAAATCACATTTCTTTGCAGAAGTCATCCTTTTGTCCAACATTATTAAATTCCACAACTAAAAAAAAAATTTGTTGCACCCCATAATTGGGTAATTAGAACAAAAGGTCCCAATCGTTTTGTCTTCTTTGAATAAATTGTCCTTAACGTTTCAAACTTGGAATTTACATCCTTATTTCAATATTTTTTTGTAAGGTTGATCCTTCTATTGTGCAAAACATTCTCATTGTTTGCATTCATTGCTCAAATCATCAATATCATTTCAACTTTAGCATTTGTACCCTCGGAATGTCATCTCTTTGCCCAAAAAGTTCTTACAATCTATTTTATTCATTGTAAAATGACTAGTTTACTCTCTTTTTAAATAATAACATACCATATTATTTTACATTTTATTTCATTAAATGTTTTTCTATTTGATTTTATTTTATCTCTACAAATTATTTTTTGGTAAAATCTCTTGATTATATATTTTATTTTTACATAAAAAATATTAAAATTTATGTATTTTATTTTATTCATTGGAAAAAAATATTAATTAGAAGATAACGAGTAAGAATTTTATTTTCTTTACAATGTAATCAAGAGACTTTCTAAACTCAGCTTTTTAAAACTGTAGCATTTATAAATTTGTATATGTTATTGAGGTAAAACGAGTGGAGAATGTGCGTAGTTAAAAAGTGGTTTGAAAAATTGTATTTTTCGTAAATTGATTTATAAATTGTAATGACTGCGTTAAAAGAATCTAAAAAATTAATTTGTAGAGATAATGAAATCGAAATAGAAAAACTTTAAATAAAAAAAATGTAAAAGAGTAGGGGTATACTTATTTTAAAAGAGGGTAAAATAATCATTTTACAAAGTCGAAAGGATATGGATGATTTGAGGAATGGAGACAAACAGTGTGAATGTTGTATGCAAGGTAAGGACTTGCTCTACAGGAAAATGTTGACATAAGGATGCAAATCCCAAGTTGAAGAAGTTAGGGACGATTTAAGCAAGCAAGACAAACGATGTGGACCTTTTGTGTTAATTACCCAATTTTAGGGTACAACAATTTTTTTAACGATGAAATTTAATAGTGTTGAATGTATGATGATTTTCCCAAAGAAATGTGATTTTGAGGATATAAATGTCAAAATTGAAATGTTATAAACAATTTTCGCAAGACATGAAAACGTTGATGATGTTTTGTGATATGAATTATTCTATTTGAATAATACATTTGACAATGAGCTTGACAAAAGCTCTCGCATATCGAGAGTAGACTCACTGTTGTGATGTTTACCCTAATTAAGCATTTGTTTGACAAATTTATTGTAACGCCCCGAATTCCGTGAAACCTAGGATGCCACTTCATCCTTTAAAATCTGACTTTATTACGGAAAAATAAAGTAAATTCAAATCATCACATTTATTATTTGAAACATTAGCGAAAAACTTAATCAGTTTACAATATAGGACAATTTATAAAACTTGGGTCTCAATTATTTAAATGAAATTAAAGATAAATAATTTAACGAGTAACATTCATAAAATTGTCTAATAACATCATCATTTATTTAATTTTGCCACCCCTGCCTGTTCATTCGCCGCCATCTCCAAAATCTGCAAAAGCTATTAAAATAATGGAATGAGTATTTCGAAAAATACTTAGTAGACTCATCGTCAATAATTAATTTACAGAATAATTGAACACGTAATTATGCAATCGTACAGTGACATCATCATCATATTCTTGGACTATTTTAATAAAATCAATGGCTCTTTAAAAATCATAGGGTGCGGGTAGTCTCGTCTCGTGCACTTAAGGCACATAAGTTATGCATAACATCATCATTTCTCATCTTATCTCATAAGAGATATTCTTGTCTCGTTTCATGCATCAAAGCATGTAAATCACGTAATTTCACATAAAACATGCAATTATAATTTAAACTAATTAGTGAGGGCTAGTCTACCTAAAATCACGAGTTTGAAAGTTGAGCAAGAAAGTTCACGTTGTTCTTCTAAATGTCCAAGCGCCTCTTCTAGCCAATAATAAATAAACCTTAAAGTTGAATTTGAAATTCAAATGTTTTGAAACGAAAGAGTTTTAAAAGAAGAAATAAAAGCTTTAGAAATTAATTTGGAAATCAAACAAAGTTGGGATTTGAAAAGAGTTGAGATCAAAACAAATTATTTTGAAAAACTATTGGATCGATTCATGTTCTTTTTTGAAGTCATGGGGACTAACTCATTTATTTCCAAAAGTGCAATGTTCGAATAAAAACACTTTAAAATCAAAAGATCGAAATAATACTTTTAAAACTAAGGAGGCTGACATAAAATATTTAAAACATGGGACTAAAGATAAATATTTTAAAACTAAAGGACTGAAATAACTTAATTTAAGAGTAGGGGCTGAAATAAGATATTTTAAACATTGTAAGGACTGAATTGAATGATTTTGAGACTTGGGGGACTAAAATGATCACTTTTCAAAACTTGGGGCTTAAGGGGTAATTTCCCAAAATCAAAATTCATAAAAATCAAAAATCCTCTCTCTCTCCCCCATTTACGGGCACAGAGGAGAGGAAGCTAGGGAGTGAGACGGCGATGGGGACAAGCCGCCAGTGCTTTCACCGGCGTTCGCAGGCGGTGGCGCCGCCTTCGAGGGGCGGCGATGGAGGCGGTGTAGGGCGGAAGAAGAAGGAGATTTGGGCGATTTTGGGTGCGATTTGGGATTGAATCCGAGGCTTGGGTTCAGATTTGGGGGCGGTGATTTTCAACTAAACTCCGGTCGAAGGTTGAGGTAAGTATTGGGTTTAGATTATTTTCTTGATTTTGTGGCTGTGTGGGTCGATTTGGTGGTTTTGTAGTAGGTGGTCTGTAGCGACCAAGAATTTTTACGCGATTAATAATTATTTTAAAATCGTGTCGCTACTATTTCACCCATTTTTATTAAGTAACGCCGTGACGTATTCGTATAGCCAAGTCAAGAAATAATCGAGATCGTTCGATTTTAAATTAAATTCCGAATTTCTAAAAATATCTCCATTCTCTTGATTTAAAGTATATTAAGTCCAAGTACTTAATTCAATGTTATCCCAATATTTATTTATACAAAAATTATTTTTATTATTGAAATTAAGAAAATATATGCAAGCATGAGAGGTTCCATTATATATAATAATTATGAGAATCTTAATTTAATAATATGGAAAAGTATATGAATGAATTATATACTCCATTATATATAATCATGAAGAGCATAATAATTGTATAAATATGGAAAAGTATATGAATGATTGATAGACTCCATTATATATAATCATGAAGAGCATATTATTTGTATAAATATGGAAAAGTATATGAATGATTGATAAGACTCCATTATATGTAATCATGAAGAGCATAATATTTGTATAAATATGGAAAAGTATATGAATGATTTATATACTCCATTATATATAATCATGAAGAGCATAATAATGGTATAAATATGGAAAAGTATATGAATGATTGATAGACTCCATTATATATAATCATGAAGAGCATATTATTTGTATAAATATGGAAAAGTATATGAATGGTGCTTTACTTTAAGAAAATGATGTGTTAAAATTAATAGAATTGAATGATTATGTTTACAATATGCCAACTTTATACATCTATTTAAACCCATCTCTTTTACACACAACTCTACACATATACACTTATTTCCAATCTCTTGACAAAATCCACAAGTAAGAGAAATTCAAGGTGGTCAAGAAAGTTTTGGTCCATTTACTACTACACTTCATTTTAATCTTTTAAAAGGTAAGTATATCTTATGTTTTTATGAAAATTAAGTATGTTGTTATGAAATGTAAATATACCTTATGTTATGTTTTTATGAAAAGTAAGTATGTTTTTATGACAAGTAAGTATACCTTATGTTTTTATGAAAAGTAAGTATGTTTTATGACAAGTAAGTATATCTTATGTTTTTATGAAAAGTAAGTATGTTTTTATGAAAGGTAAATACACCTTATGTTTTTATGAAAAGTAAGTATGTTTTTATGACAAGTAAGTATATCTTATGTTTTTATGAAAAGTAAGTATGTTTTTATGAAAGGTAAATACACCTTATGTTTTTATGAAAAGTAAGTATGTTTTTATGACAAGTAAGTATATCTTATGTTTTTATGAAAAGTAAGTATGTTTTTATGAAAGGTAAATACACCTTATGTTTTTATGAAAAGTAAGTATGTTTTTATGACAAGTAAGTATATCTTATGTTTTTATGAAAAGTAAGTATGTTTTTATGAAAGGTAAATACACCTTATGTTTTTATGAAAAGTAAGTATGTTTTTATGACAAGTAAGTATATCTTATGTTTTTATGAAAAGTAAGTATGTTTTTATGAAAGGTAAATACACCTTATGTTTTTATGAAAAGTAAGTATGTTTTTATGACAAGTAAGTATATCTTATGTTTTTATGAAAAGTAAGTATGTTTTTATGAAAGGTAAATACACCTTATGTTTTTATGAAAAGTAAGTATGTTTTTATGACAAGTAAGTATATCTTATGTTTTTATGAAAATGTTTGGATCATTGCTATGAAATCAATCTCACAAGATTGTTATGGGTTCCATATGATATGTTTATGATTATGCTAAGGGGACCGGAGTTTAGTAGCGCTACACATAAGAATTCTTGCCATTTAAGTTCGGTAAAATTCTTGTGTCTCCCTATGTTTATGAGTATTTCGATCCTATCCTATGTTATGATGAAAATGATCCATATGCTTTCAAAAGAAAATTTATGCTTGGTATACTTACTGGGATTTTATAAATCTCACTCCACGATATTTACCATTTTCAGATAATTGAAGGTTCGAGGCGGTCAACATGGAAGTGGCAAAAGTGGTTAAGATTGATGATATAATTATGTTGAACTTTATGTAAGAAAATTATGTTCTATTTTTATTCACAAATTAAATTATGGGATTCTAATTATTCTTTTGAATAATTTTACATTACTATTTAAGTCTCGATAATATGATATGAGTCACTTTTAGTGGCACTCGAATGGTCGAGAATTCGGGTCGTCACAGTTGGTATCAGAGATATTATTATTTTCTCGTAAGGAGAACACACAAGAGTCACACTGGAAAGAAATACATGAAACACGCAAAAGCAAAAGAAAGCAACATGGGAAATTCCTCAAATTGAGAGATGTGTTTCCGGAGTAGCCGTATCCTACCACCTCTGACCTTTTGAGGAAATAAAGAAACCTTCAATGAGGTGTGTTTCGAGAGTAAGAATACTCCGTAATCTACCACCTGGAACCTTTGAGGTACACACAAGATTTAAACATTAAGGAAATCCTAGGAAATTAGAGGGGTGTCTCGAGAGTAAGAATACTCCGTACTCTACCCCCACCTATTCTAAGATTCATAAAGTTAAGTTTACATTAATCGGACTCCATTTTCGCTTGATTCCCCTTCCTTGCGACCAATCTATCTTAACCCCTGCTGGATCTTGTATTGAGATATATGACTGCAGCTTATCCAGTAGTTCATCAATAGTAGGAGCAGAAATAAGGAGCCTTCTGGAAAATGGAGAGATGAATCCCTGTTCCACAGCATAATCAAGAAAGGTTAACAAACCATCAAAGAAATTGTTAACATTCAGAAGCCCAATAGGCTTAGTATGGAGATCTAGTTGAGCCCACGAGGTAATGTTAAAGATTTCTTCTAAGGTACCAAAACCTCCGGGCAGGGCTATAAAGGCATCAGAACCATATAGCATACAAGTTATGCGTTCATGGATGGATAAGGTTTGAACTTCATGCCCTCGTGTTTTGCCTGCAACATCTACCAAAGGGACAGGTATGACACCGATTACTTTTGATTTCTCTGCAAGAGCAGATTGGGAAACACAACCCATTAGACCACTGCTACCACCCCCATACACAAGAGTGATACCTTTTTCCCCCAGTTTCTTTCCAAGATCTACGGCCGCTTCTAGATAACTGAAGCCTTTCCCCACTTTTGATCCACAAAATACACAAATAGTTTTGATCTGTCGAAGTTTTGGTGCTTCCATCTTTGATAGTATATAAGAGAAAACTTACGAAGAAGATGTGATTTTGGGATGCCTGAACTATGAAATATGTTTGGCTATTTAAAGCCGGAAAAATTTACTGTTTTTGATTGATTATGAAAAAGTAAAGATTTACTTTTGACAAAATCGGCCAACTTTTGACTGTTTTACCAAAGATATCACCTTTCGGTGATTTATTTCCAGCTTTATCAAAACTCGAGAAAGGAAAATATATTTTATTTCCAAAACGCGTGAAAGAAAACAGCAAAATATTTTAAATGTGTATCAAGAGATTTACCTTATATCATTGTTGAACTGCCAGAAGCCTCATTTTGTAAAACAGACTGGCAAACAGGATCTTTTGCTATTATATTTTGGAGACTATAACGATTTTTGTCCTCGTTAAACTGAGCGTATAAGGAGAGAAGTTCACGTTGCACATAACCACTTGGGTGCGTCTCAAGAGTCAGTCGAATATCATCCAAAGACTCCTTACTCAGTCCACCCTTTATGAATTTGATTTTATCATCCCGATTAGTAGAAGAATATCCTACTGTTTTGCAACGAGTATCACAGTTCCAACGAGCACATTTGTAGCAACCATTCAGCCTTTTTGCTCTTCGTTTCTTTGCGAAGGTGCTTTTGCCTAAACCAGGCATGTGCTTTGGAAAGGTCATAGGTAATTCACCAGATAGTCGAACTTTTGCTTCGATTAACCAGCGAACATCTTCTGGAATATCATGAGCCATCAGCAACCTCAATCTTTCGAGCCTTATTCTATAGATCTTTCTCAGATCATTCATAGGAAGATTGGAATAATACTTGCGAATGTTAGAAAGGATGATATCCATTGTTTGATGATTCTAACCTCTTCCCAGCATGAACTATTTAAAAGCGTAAAGGATATGAGTGAATCCGCGTGATGTTGTGTCCAGCAAGAAAGCGCAGGATTATTTTAATGAAAAGAGGAGACAAGAAGTAATGCACTGTTAAATTTTATCGATAAAGGAAGATTTGATGATAAGATTTGAGATATGAAATATTTTTCTTGGATTTTGGGTACTGATATTCTGATATAATAATCAAGGTATAGAAATAATACGGGAATACGTGAAAGAGAAATAAGGACCGTATTGAATCAGAATTCATACGTATATACAAGTGAAAGAAATACTTTGCAGGAAATGTGGTGATATTTAAGTAAAGAATCTTAGTTTGGGAGATATTTGTTTACTAAATTTTGGGTTACAAATATTGGAAAGATAAGTTGATGATATTATGTTGATATGTTATTGGGTATATTACATAGAGAGATTATTCAGGGAATTGTTTTGATTATTTTGAGAATATTCGATGATAAGAAGAAAGGAAAAATTATTATGATATGATATATCAGTAAAGATTTGTTGAAATTTTAGAGATATATACTAATATCTGAAGTCACATGATACGATGATAAGTGACAAGTTACATGAATACTACAAGATATGATGAAATATCACATACGATTGGGAATTTTCATTTTGATTCAGAAGAATTTATGAGTAGACATATGTCTATTATTGATAGAAAAGTCCATGTCTTAAGAAAACAAATAGATGCATTTAGTAAAAGTCCAGTGGGTTAGATATTATAATGATGAGATTACTAAGAGAAAGAAGAGAAGAGATTCTGATTAAGTGTTCAGAAATCATAAGATCAAGTAAGTTTAATTTCGAGGACGAAATTATTTTAAGGGGGTAAGTTTGTAGCGACCAAGAATTTTTACGCGATTAATAATTATTTTAAAATCGTGTCGCTACTATTTCACCCATTTTTATTAAGTAACGCCGTGACGTATTCGTATAGCCAAGTCAAGAAATAATCGAGATCGTTCGATTTTAAATTAAATTCCGAATTTCTAAAAATATCTCCATTCTCTTGATTTAAAGTATATTAAGTCCAAGTACTTAATTCAATGTTATCCCAATATTTATTTATACAAAAATTATTTTTATTATTGAAATTAAGAAAATATATGCAAGCATGAGAGGTTCCATTATATATAATAATTATGAGAATCTTAATTTAATAATATGGAAAAGTATATGAATGAATTATATACTCCATTATATATAATCATGAAGAGCATAATAATTGTATAAATATGGAAAAGTATATGAATGATTGATAGACTCCATTATATATAATCATGAAGAGCATATTATTTGTATAAATATGGAAAAGTATATGAATGATTGATAAGACTCCATTATATGTAATCATGAAGAGCATAATATTTGTATAAATATGGAAAAGTATATGAATGATTTATATACTCCATTATATATAATCATGAAGAGCATAATAATGGTATAAATATGGAAAAGTATATGAATGATTGATAGACTCCATTATATATAATCATGAAGAGCATATTATTTGTATAAATATGGAAAAGTATATGAATGGTGCTTTACTTTAAGAAAATGATGTGTTAAAATTAATAGAATTGAATGATTATGTTTACAATATGCCAACTTTATACATCTATTTAAACCCATCTCTTTTACACACAACTCTACACATATACACTTATTTCCAATCTCTTGACAAAATCCACAAGTAAGAGAAATTCAAGGTGGTCAAGAAAGTTTTGGTCCATTTACTACTACACTTCATTTTAATCTTTTAAAAGGTAAGTATATCTTATGTTTTTATGAAAATTAAGTATGTTGTTATGAAATGTAAATATACCTTATGTTATGTTTTTATGAAAAGTAAGTATGTTTTTATGACAAGTAAGTATACCTTATGTTTTTATGAAAAGTAAGTATGTTTTATGACAAGTAAGTATATCTTATGTTTTTATGAAAAGTAAGTATGTTTTTATGAAAGGTAAATACACCTTATGTTTTTATGAAAAGTAAGTATGTTTTTATGACAAGTAAGTATATCTTATGTTTTTATGAAAAGTAAGTATGTTTTTATGAAAGGTAAATACACCTTATGTTTTTATGAAAAGTAAGTATGTTTTTATGACAAGTAAGTATATCTTATGTTTTTATGAAAAGTAAGTATGTTTTTATGAAAGGTAAATACACCTTATGTTTTTATGAAAAGTAAGTATGTTTTTATGACAAGTAAGTATATCTTATGTTTTTATGAAAAGTAAGTATGTTTTTATGAAAGGTAAATACACCTTATGTTTTTATGAAAAGTAAGTATGTTTTTATGACAAGTAAGTATATCTTATGTTTTTATGAAAAGTAAGTATGTTTTTATGAAAGGTAAATACACCTTATGTTTTTATGAAAAGTAAGTATGTTTTTATGACAAGTAAGTATATCTTATGTTTTTATGAAAAGTAAGTATGTTTTTATGAAAGGTAAATACACCTTATGTTTTTATGAAAAGTAAGTATGTTTTTATGACAAGTAAGTATATCTTATGTTTTTATGAAAAGTAAGTATGTTTTTATGAAAGGTAAATACACCTTATGTTTTTATGAAAAGTAAGTATGTTTTTATGACAAGTAAGTATATCTTATGTTTTTATGAAAAGTAAGTATGTTTTTATGAAAGGTAAATACACCTTATGTTTTTATGAAAAGTAAGTATGTTTTTATGACAAGTAAGTATATCTTATGTTTTTATGAAAATGTTTGGATCATTGCTATGAAATCAATCTCACAAGATTGTTATGGGTTCCATATGATATGTTTATGATTATGCTAAGGGGACCGGAGTTTAGTAGCGCTACACATAAGAATTCTTGCCATTTAAGTTCGGTAAAATTCTTGTGTCTCCCTATGTTTATGAGTATTTCGATCCTATCCTATGTTATGATGAAAATGATCCATATGCTTTCAAAAGAAAATTTATGCTTGGTATACTTACTGGGATTTTATAAATCTCACTCCACGATATTTACCATTTTCAGATAATTGAAGGTTCGAGGCGGTCAACATGGAAGTGGCAAAAGTGGTTAAGATTGATGATATAATTATGTTGAACTTTATGTAAGAAAATTATGTTCTATTTTTATTCACAAATTAAATTATGGGATTCTAATTATTCTTTTGAATAATTTTACATTACTATTTAAGTCTCGATAATATGATATGAGTCACTTTTAGTGGCACTCGAATGGTCGAGAATTCGGGTCGTCACATGGTCGAAGGTGGGGGATGTGTCGAGTGGTGTGTGTGGTTCTTTTGCTTTCAGTTTGTGAAATTGGAGTGGTGATTCAAGAGGCTCGGGTTTGGTGATGTCAGTATTACAGTGATATTGGCCGTGGGTATGAATGTCGATTGGTTTGGCTGCGTGGTGATGTGTTCCGAATTGTGGTAGTGGGCAGGGGCGTTCGTGATGGGTAGAAGGCAGCGATCATGGAGGTGAGACTGGGTTCGAATGGAGTTGGGCAGCAGCGATGTGGTCTATGAGAAAGAAGATGGGAAGTCAATACCTTGCGATTAAAATCAGTGAGTGTCGTGAATTGTGATGAGGATGAAGGGGAGTATTTGTATTGATTTTTCTTTAGGTCAGAATCATAGAAAGATGGTGAGATTGGGTGATGAACCTGTTGATAGGCTAATTGGCGTGTGAAAGCTGGAGGGAGTATAGTATGCTAATTTACTCAGCTAATTAGGGAAAGAAATAAACATGTCGATCGAATTTTGGTTGTTAACTCTGTGTCGTGGGTTGAGGAAATGATGGATTTTTGGAACAGAGAATTTTGCTGTGAATGGAAAGAAGAAACGTGGGGTCTGTTATGTGAAGGATTTGGGAGAATTTAGCTGGTAAATTATATGCTGGTTATTAAATCAAACTTTGGTAAGTGATGGCAGATTTTGGCTTAGACCAGAATTGTGGGCATTTGTAAAGGAGTTGAAGTTGATTGAGAGATTGAAGAGTGATCATGGGAAAGAAGGAAAAAAATGTACTGTATATGGAAATGGAAGTTGGAGAGGAAATTTTGGGATAAATTGAATGTGAATTGGTGATTTAAAACATTTTGGACTTAAATAATTAAAATTTTGATTAAAATACATAAATAAATAAATAATGAAAATAAGATACTTTCATAAAAATTGAAATTGAACTACGATAAATTTAAATAATTTAAATTTTTAACTTAAATGGCTAGACGAAAATGTGTTTAAAATAAATAGGTAAAGTCGTAGCGATACGTTTTAAATAATATTTATTTAAATAAGTCATGGAAAATTCTTGGTCGCTACAACCCTACCACCTTAAAATAATTTCGTCTTCAAAATTTAAAATTTTCTTGATTTAAAATAATTGGATACTTGATCAAATTTTCTTCTTTCTTAAACCAAGTAGTTTCATCACTATCATGTCTACCTCATTGAACTTTAAATAATGAATGAAACTGGGACAAGTTTAAAGTCGAAATTTGGACTTAAAAGATTTAAACGAATTTAAATTCCTTTTCTTAAAATCTTAAAATAATTAATATGACTAGACGAGAGCGCTGATTTTGAATAATAATCGTTGAGGTTGGAGAGTCGTAGCGACAAGTTTGGTAAAACAAGTCTTTTAAGTTTGAAAATTTCTCGATCGCTACAACCTTCTCCACTTAAAATAATTTCGTCCTCGAAATTTTAAACTTTCTTGATCTAAATATATCTGGGTATTAAGCCAGACTTCTTTCTTCTTTCTTTTCTCAAATAGTTTCAGCACTACATTGTTTACCCCATTGGACTTTGACAAGAGAAACCTCTTTATTAATCTCTACTATTTCTTTAAGAAATCATATCACACCATAATAATTAATCATTATGAAGTCTATCCTCATCTTCTAAAACCTCTTATAACGAATAACCCAAAATCAATTGTAACATTAGAAATCACATGAATATTCTTCCGTGTAATATGCCTAATAACATGTTATCCACAAATCAGCATAATATCATCAGCTTATCGTATACAAGGATCTATTCATATAGTACATTTATGCACCATCTTGATTTCTAACATCTTCCCATATACGTCACCAAAACGTACCACAAAATTCAACTAATATTAATAAACAATTTGTTCCCAAGTAACTAAGATTCTGCTCCCGAATACCACAACATTTTCTGCAAGATATAACTTGGTATTTCCTATGTATACCTCAAATGATCATACAACTCCACATATACATTGATACTTAATCGATTGCACACTTCACCAATCAGAATGTTTATAAATAACAATCTCCAGAATTATCAAAACTTTAACTCCAAATCGATACTCTGTTCAAGATTTCACTCTTGTAGTATACATGGTTGCATAAGCCACAATGTGAATAAACAACCAATAAATCTCAACCATTTATACTTGAAAAATAATATTTCCTCATTGTTCATGGGTCAACCAAAATTCCCTTTTCAAAATCTCGAAGTGTCTCCAACAAAATCCTCAAATGTTCGTTATATTGTTTACTATCTCTAGGATAAACCAAAATATCGTCCATGAATACAATGAAAAAAAAATAACATGTCCAATTAATGTTGGAAAACTCGGTTCATCAAATCCATAAATACTGTCGGTTGGTACTTATTCTTTATTGCCAACTTGTTAAGTAGTATAGTTACTCCCTATAGAGATACACTTGGCCAAATAAAAACTTTAAATCCTTTTATCCAAATCTCAATCATATGCTAAGCAAGAATGCAAAACTTAGCCCAAAAATAAGTTTCACTTATAAAATCGAGGGATCATTAAATATCAAACACCCAAAATTCAATTCTTTCTTCTTGCTACTATAAGCTTCATCTTCATATCTAATCCAAAAATTAAATCTCTGACGTATGTGTAACATAACCTAATTCAATCATGACAAATATACAGTAACCATTTTCGACTGATGCAACATCTACGTACATAGTCTGATATCCCTTTGATAGGAGCATATACTAGATCTAAAGGAAAGTTGCTTCAAGGTGGAATGAGTAATTCAAAAACCAAAAGAAACTTTGAAGCACGGAATAAAGTTAGACAACACTTCGAAGAAAAATGAAGGGAAGATGGAGGTGAAGAAGAAAGGAAATAACTTGAAGAAGGGGGAAAAACCAAATTTTGCTCAGTTCCCAAACAATGGAGTCATCAAGGTGCAAAACAAGGTAGAAAAGTGCAAAGCAGGAAATTGCAAAGTGTGCAGGGCTTCAAGAGTCGGGCTTAAGACTTAAAACAGAGCGCTTGTTGGGAGGCAACCCAACCTTTCCTCCCTTTTATTTATTATGCTTTCATAATTTATTTATTTGCTGAATTTTAGATAAATGTATTATAGGTAACCTGTTTGAGGGTTTCACATGTTTGCATGTTAAAACTCTATTGCTTGTTGCACTATTTTTGCATATTTAGGTATGTTTTTAATTTTGCATATTTTTGTTAAACTAGGCTTTTAATTGTCATCCCTCACATTAAACACACTATTTTATATCATGAAGTTCATCTGTGGAAAATCATTGCATACATCATGATGTGATTAGGGGGTTAAAAACGAGGTAGAAGCTCAAAAATAGGAAAAATTTCAAAGCTGCCGAACAACTAAGCGATCGCTTAGTACAACTCTTGTGCGATTGCGAGAATGAGTCTTTAATTAAAATGTGCTACAGGTTTTGACCACGCGATCGCGTGGTTGAGCTGGGACCAGTTCCGGCAGTTTAAAGCCTTTTACTTGATTTTCTCAATCTCAAACATTAAAAACTCGTTTTCTCTCTCCATGTCACTCCAAACATGATTTTCATTTATTTGTGTATGCTATCAACACTTCTTTGCATCAAATTCATTGCTTCTTTCACTTCAAAATCAAGCAAACAGTATGAAATTCTTCACTTAAATCAATGTTTACTCAAAATTTTGAAATTTTCTTTGAGTTCTGGGATTTTGAAATTGTGAATGGTGAAGAATGGGTTTAGGTTAGATGTTGTAGAATGTGATTTGTGATTTAATAGGTAAAATTTTTGGGTCAATAAATGTTCCAAATTGATGCACTTTCTTTGATTTTTGTAATGCACATTAAGTGTTTGATAAAATGCTACAATGAGATTTTTATTCAAATTTGAGATATTCTTCCGAGCATTTATCTTCATGACATGGTTATTATTGAGTATGTATATTTAGTTCATGAATTAGTACACTACATTGCATGAAAATCAACATTGCATCAAGGCAGCCCCATTGCAGGCCACTGCAGGCCATTGCACCAGAAAATCAGTTCACGTCACCCACTTCTCCATAATTTTTTATGACCCTATTGAACTCCAAATGACCTGAATTTTTAATAAGTTGTAGACCATGCTGTGAACTTTAACATATCAAAAGATGGCTCCAAAAAATTTGTATTTTTCTAGGCGATGTCAAGGCTTGAATATGTGTGGTCTACCATTGTTGAAAATTCAAAATTTTGCTTTAACTTTAGTTTGGGGTTGTGGTACTGAACGTCTATTATTTCTTATTGATGTTTATGACTTATAATGCTAATTATCTCTTATTTGCAGGGAAAACACCAATCAAAACACGCCAACCCAATTTGAACAATACAAACAAAGGGTCGATTCATCCAATGCAGTACAACAGGAAGCTTCAAAAAAATACATCCTCTACACTTGGGAAATTCTCGTTCTCTATTTTTTGTCTTGTTTTACATTGTTGAATCTTTTTGACAAACATTGAGGACAGTGTTCATTTCAAGTTTGGGGTGAAAATTCATTGCATTCTTCATTCATTTTATATTCATTCGATTCTATAGGGACCAATTCGATTCTATAGGGACCCAAAAATAAATAAATAAATAAAAATAAAAATTTAAAAACGTTGTTGACATGTTTATTGCCAAAGATATAGTATGAATCAATTTGTGCTTATGCTTGAAAATTGGACAACATGAAAGCATGAACTTATTTTGAACTAGTTATTTTTTGCTAGATTCATATTCATTGGGCACATAGCCAGTGTTGGATAATTGCTTGTGTAAGGGATTTTGTTTAATACACGTGGGGCAAATTTTATGCAATTTGAACTTAGGAATGACTTGAAAATCACTGAACTTAGATCGTTAGACATCCCATCCCTAAATTAGAACCAATCATGCTAAAAGGCAAGTTTGGAGGTAAAATGGTTGGAATTTGTATGTATTGACGTGTTGGAGGTCTGTAGTTCTTAATTTTGCACTTTAGTCATTTCAGTTTGGTCAACTGGTATAAACCATTTCCAGCATAAAAACAGAAAAATGCTGAAGGTCTTATTTTGCTCTTCAAATGCCTTTTTGACTCGAGTAAGTAAGTCCGAGGGATCTTTCAAACTTGGTGCCCTAAAGCCAACTGACCTGGGAGTCATCGACCTAAAGCTCGCTACATGGTCAATTAGAAAGCAATTACGGAGAGTGGACTTACACATAAGACATTATAACATCTTTAACTTTTCTATTTAAGCCTTTATGACTCGAGAAAGTACGTCTGAGGGGTTCTTTGAACATGGTACCCTAAAGCCAACTGGTTTGGGAGTTTCCGATCTTAAAGCTCGCTACAGGAGTCATATAGAAAGCAAGTATGAAAATTTCTGCACAAAGATGGTAAAAGACAGGGACAATTAAAAGAAAAAATCGTCAATCAAAAGAAAAAAAAGTATATATATATATATATATATATATATATAAATGCATGGTATAAGCTTGTTGATTGAGACTTTGATACAAAAGACATGGACTATGGAACTGCTTACAATTGATTGTTTGGGCAGATTTAACTAAGTCTGACCACCTGGTGTGGAAAAATGTAAATTATTAATGTTTAGAAATCACATGTATAGAAGGAACCTTGGGATTCGAGAGAAAAGTAGTAAGTTGTGATCATCCATGAGCGATGCAAGGAAAATCATTATATTCATTAGGGTGACCACATCAGATTCGAGCTTGGTTGTGCATAACAATCTATCCAGTGTTAGGTATATTCTTTTCATGAGTAAGAGTTTGATATTGGCTATTCACACACACACTTGAAAATTTGGTATGAGATAATTAGAAATTATTTTATTATATTGTTCATAACTCTTGCTCAAAACAAGAATTGGTTTGGACTATTGAGGCATATGGTATACATGTTGACAAAACAAAAATAATTGCATTTTGTTATTTTAATTTGTTAGTTTAGTTTACATTGTTCAAGGACGAACAATAGTTTTAGTTTGGGATATTTGATAAGTGTATTTTATACACTTATTTATATGTCTAAATTAGAATAATTTATTGTTGTTTTAGAATATATGCTATTTAATTTGTGTCTATTTATTATTTTGTAGAAAATATCTCAAAATGTGAAGAATGGAGCAAATAATGGGAAAAATGCACATTTGGATGCTAATTGGAGCTAAAATGAGCAATTGATAAGTTTGTGACGTCAACCGGAAAGATACAATGTGCCAACGTAAAGGAATAAGAAGTTGGAGGATCCAGTTGAAGGAATTGAGAGTTGAAACGAGCGAATTGAGAAGATTTCAAAGTATGTGGACTATATTGTTGCAATTGGAAGTTGAAGGACTGAAGAGCAAATTAAACATGAGGGAACAACTTGCAAATATCCAATGATCGACTTGATTCACAAGAAAACAATTTGAGGATTTTTAGGAGTCAATTGGATGCAAGTAGAAGTCCAAAAAGGAATGAAATATGATAAGAATTTTATCATAAATTAATTCCAATCGCACAAGATTCTGAACAGATTTCTAGTTGGACATTTGACCTAATTTTGGGGTAGTAAACGTTCGAATTGAGAAAATCCAATCTCAGGAATAATTATAGACCTTTACATTATATTTCCAAAGAACTTTGAATCACCTCAATCGAATAAGGGAAGAGAAAGATACAGTCGAAATACTGAATGCTATGCAGATACCAAAAAAGACTCGCGTGCGGATTTGATGAATTTTTTTCCTTCTTCAAATTGATCTCTTCACCAACTATAAATACAACCTCTTTACACGAAAATCAAACATTTGCCTCTCTATAGAACAAGCCACAAAAGAGATTTCATCATCAATTTCTTGGAGAATCAAGCATTGCAGAGGGACGTGAATTGAAGACAATTGAAGAATTAAAAACTTGGTGCAAGACTTCCATTCTTTACATTGTTTTTCAATAAACGTTTATTTTTATTGTTTTTGTTCTCTCATAATGATTTGTAACTAGTTATAATGTTGGGATGAACGATGTAGCCTAGTTAATTATTTTAATTTTGTATTCCTTGTTTTAATGCTTTAATGCATGTGTTGATTTATTATTGTGTTTAATGCGTGAATGAACTGACAACTCTTACATGATTTAATGTGTTATTTCCAGAATCCGAGAGGTGAGTTAATAACATAGATTTAGGTAATAAATCCAGTAATTGAAGGAGAGATAGAGATATACTCTTGTGATTAGTGCGATCGTGTGTAAACTCTTGTGTGTAATGCATCTAGATAAGGAATATTCAGACTCGCTGTAGAGATACAAGGTTGACTTATTTAGGTAGAATTGATTTAAACTCGATAGAGAAATCTCAATTTGAATTAGTGAATTCGATCGAACACATATTTAGAAAATAAAATCTGGAATTAGAATTGATTTAATTGACTAAGTGAACTCGTGAATCCCAACTACTTTCAACCATATTTAAAAACAAAACAATTTAACAAGTCTTTTTAATTCATTAGTTCAATTTCTTGATTCTAGATTTTTATTCTTAAACTACTTTCATTTGTTCAAATAAAGTTAAGAACTGACATATTTCGGTACTTAGTAAATAGTCCTCGTGGGAACGATCACTCGACTCAAAAAGTCACTTTATTACTTGATTGCGATATCGTACACTTGCGATTTTACACAACAGCTAGCTTGCAAAAGTAGTTAGCAGGTTAATTAGTTAAAAAGTTTGTTCGATAGCTCTAATCATCTATATGCAAAATTGATATATTGGTCGTGATGGGAAACTCTTAAATTGCCCATCAAACACGCATCGATTTGGTATTGGAGATTGTCGAGCTTCCCTACGTGATGTACACATGAGCAGTTTGACATTGGAGGATGTCGAACTGCAGTGTGTCAGGTGGGAAAAAAGAGAGTTGTCTATCTTGGACAACATATCAGCTACTATATATACCTAGACTTACACATTGGTATTGATGTAGGCTGCACCTACGGTTTTCACAAAAACATATAGAACACGGATTGCAATTTGAAAGAGAAACAATCTTTTATTCGAAATCAACAAAAACCCTACAATTGGACACAGATAACTTAAATAATAAATCCTATTTGGCCCTAAGCTCACTATGGGGTTGGGCCAAATTGAAATAATAAACTAAAGTTTTAAAAAACTAATAACGAAAGTCATCAAATGGTAGTTTTGACATAGTAAATGTCTTCAAACGCCCAAAATCCATTATACATCACAGCAAAGTGGTGAGTCACATCCAAATCGTCGAGACCTTTCTGAAAAGTGGTCATAATAGCGATTCTGACACCGTATGTAAATTCTATGGCCATTTGAAGTTGTCACCTCCGTCGGATCACGTTTTTCGCTCCCAACTGCTAGGAACGCTTCTGCCTGGTTCTGTATCATGTTCTCGTGCTCTCCATCAACCATACACCTTGACTTACACTGTAGACACGTGAGCGAGACACTCACTCATGAGTCATGGATGTAAGACAGTACGTACACCAATGTGTACAATTAGCATTTTTCATGTAATAAACACACATTTTGATGTAATGAACCGTATGTGGAATTTAGAATTCATTTTTCATCATACCTTCTTCTACTTTTTGCTCAACAGCTATATAAATTATCGAAATATAAATTTATAGAAAAATAATAATTAAATTTTGTATCAAAATATATGATAATTAAGAAAAGTGACTCAAGATTTTTCTCCAAAAAGATTTGCGTATTTAAATTTTTTTAATTAAAAGTCGGTCAAAATCTATAAAATTTTGTAAAAGTTTAAGAAATTTTTATCATATACTAGTGAATCACCCGTGCGATGCAGGGGAAGAAACGTCTTGATAAAGATAATTTAATGTGAAATTAGATGAATCACTTAGATAAAATAAATAAATTTCGTAAATAAGGGATATCATCATTTATTGGTTTCATATGATTACAAATTCTGGAATACTTCTTTGTACAAAAAATATTGTTTGTTGATTTTGTTGGTCTTCCATTCTTATCACAAATTAACATCTTTAATCTGAAATGATTTGTCACCCTAGAAATCGAAACATAAAGTTGTCCATGTGTAAACACCAGCCGTTTAAGAAGAAGTCCCACACGCGAAAATGATTGTCTCTGACTCTTATTGATAGTCATGACATAGGACACCAGCAATGAAAACTGTTTTCTTTGAAATCTAATAGGTGTTCTAGAATCAAAAGGACTCAACGATATCATTGAAATAAAGAACTTGTGTCCTGCATTGATGCTAAAAAGAATTTGACCTTCTAGAATATGGTCTCAAGTTTTGTAACTATCAACATTATTCCATTGCACAATCCTGTGTATGATTAATATTTCTCAGAAAGATCCGATGCAACAAACCACCACGTGGGGGCAATAAAGATATCTCTGTGTCCAAGTGGTATATCGACAATAGGAAAATCATATTAATTATCATCGGTCACCCACCAACCATTAAGTATAAGTCTTATATTTGAAATGTTTCTCAAACCGGCCTAAATTTCCTTAACAATTTGTTGTATTTGTCTAGCATATTTTTCAAATAAAAAACTATACAATCATGCAACATTGAATCACATGATTCACTCCTATCAATGGACATTAAAAGACATAAATTAAATTTCAGACTATAACAACAAAATTATCTGTAAACAATATAAATATAAAAGCAATAAATACATAATACGTACCCCATGACCCTTTTTTTTGCTTTCAACCTCATTCACATTGTCAACAATATAAAGCGAGCAAATTGTAGAGCTGAACCTCATCAGGCAACAGATTCCCAATCTTATGGCAATTTTGACCGTGTAATCTGAAGACGGGAGGCCCTCCATCATCATTTAGCCCATTATCTAATCTCCCCAATAGAAGTGAACGAAAACATCATATTATATGTCTGAATGTTCTCAACGAAATTCTTAATCCTATCGTTCCTACCATATAACAAATATTTTGAAATAAGATGATCTTCCATAAGAAGAATCTTCACTTTCTCTTGTATACAACAAAGTAAGGGTAAACAAATAAATCGCGAAATCGAATTAAACCGCAACAAATGGTTTAGTTTGGAAAAATTCCAAACCGCCTTAAACGATTTGGTTTAAGTTTCAATTGTCAAAACTGCAATTTCAAACAGCTAACTGGCCAAATTTTAACAATTTTTTTTAAAAAATAAAAATAAAGGCAAACGTTCAATTAAAAAAAAAACGCAACACACTTTTTACTCTCAACAAATCAAAATTAAGGAGTCAAAGATTAATTTGTTCAAATTCACAATCATTTGAAAATAATTCTTGCTCCTACAATTCATAATCATCATCCAAGACAACACGTATAAGAAACTAATTCGATAATCATAAAAAAAGGGAAAAAAATACTAAAATTGTGAGATTGACAAAGATGCATCAAATTCATGATATTATAGATTTTTGCAATATTTATACAACTTAATTGTTTTATTATGAAAATTATAATATAACATTGATCATCTCAATTTTCAGTTAAGTAAATTGAGAGACAATTTACTTATTGTTGTAGAAATTTAAGAATCAAAAATATTAAATTAAAATATAACAATTAATATCATGTCATAGTTAATTATTTTTTAAAATTATACTTAATAATTAGGACAAAAAAAATCATTAATAACTATATAATTTCAAAACAATATAAATAAATTTATTTATCGTTAATGTTAAAAAAATGTGATATGAGACTTTCTGAAATAAAAAATTAAATAATAATTAGATGTAATTGTAAAAAAAAATTATTTTGATAAATAATCTGATATAGAAAAGAAACTTATTATGTATATATAACAAAGAACTTAAAAGTATGACAATTTAAAACAAAATTTAATACAACTTGATTAAATATTCGATATAAATGTAAATGAAAACTCGACAATGGATTTGTATGACTGAACGAAATTATTCATCCATAAGATTGAGATCAATAAAATATCACAATTATCGTAAAAAATTATCTACGTATTAAATGTAACTTTCTATAAAAATACTAATTAATTTAATTGAAAGCAATACAAATGAACTCGAATTTTTAGATATACTAAATAACTAAAAAAATAAGATAATTTATAAAAAGTTTTATACGATAATATTTATTTAGTATTAGATGCATAATACAATTTCGATATAATTTTGAATTGAAAATTTTATATTGAATTTGTATGAGTGCACACAAATACTTATTTGTAAGATTCAAAATATTAAAAGATTAGAATAATTTTATGAAACGAGAGGTTCAAACACAAATAACCAAATAAAAATAAGTGAAAAAAATTCTCCATAAAAATACTTAAGTGAAAGTAGTAGTGTGAGCACAATAAAAGTTGAGTTTTCTCGCCAAAATTCAGTTGCTTTTATATATATTATATAGATATAGACGTTTCTCTCTCACGCTGTAGTTTTTGGTGATTATAAAATTCGTTTTGTAAACAAAATAAACTGATTTATAAACTACACAATTTTTCAAATCACACACATTTTCTTTTTTCAATTTTCAACCACTATTTTTTTTACCTCAAAATCATAAATAAACCAGTTTATAAACCAAACAATATTATCAAACAAAGGCGAATGACATATTTTTTTTATTAATGATTAATATTCACGTCATATAAAAATTAATCTATTAATATTCAAATCTTTCAATTGAAGAAATAAAAGTCTACCTTTTTTTTTTTTTTTTAAGTCTATACAAATCCATAAAGTCAATAAAAAAATCCATTAAAAAAAATCATTTATAAAAATCTTTAAATTTCTTTCAAAATTTAGATTGAATAAACCCCCTTAAATTAGACATTCAAGCAACAATTCTCTTTCTCATGAACCCTCTTTATGTTTGGCTAAAAGCTTAATCTCATTTGGTAAGAGTTTTGGTTTATAAATTAAGGAGTGTGTCCAACAGGAAATTTAGTGAAATTTTTTAGATTCATGAATTCTCATTTATTTTATGGATTTTAATAGGATTCTATAGAATCTTTCAGATTCTAACGGAATTCTATTACACAGATTTTAGTAGAATTTATTGAATTTGTCATCAATAAAAAACTTAAGATAGAATTTTAGAATTCAATCAACTTTTACCACTTATCAGGTAATTTCTTTCTTTCTTTATTATTTTTTGTTGTGCAATTTGAACGTGAACTTGAGATAGAAGTAAAAAAATAAAAAAAAATAAAAAAAATTCTTACTTGATCATCAAAAAAATAAAAAAGAAGAAAGAATATTCGAATTCTTAAAATATAAAATATATAACATTGTCTAGTTTTAATTAAAAATAAAAAATAAAAAAATCAAGCATTTCATTTAAAACAAGAAGTATTTAATTATACATATCAATTAAAACAATCAATTGCATTTAAATAATTAAACTCAAATTTTAAATTATATAAAAACGTTTATAGATTGTCACAAACAAATTGAAGAAAAAAAATTATTAATCAAAAGTGGATGAATAAGGCATTATTTCTTCTTCCAGTACATACAATTGTCACATTCCAGAGTTGTGGGGATTATGACTATCAAATTAATAAGGATTGCAGACTCAACACCTTCATTTGTAAAAATATAATAATAAAGATCATGTGGTGTTTTGTTTTGTTTATTATTATTATTTTCTATTTTTATTTGGAAAAAAAGGAGGACTTGAAAATTCGATGGTCAAATAATTGGAAATCCAATGGGTCATAGTTGAATTTGTTGAGGAGTCTTGCCTTCATATTTATTATTTAAAATCCATCAAAATCCTTATAACTCCATTCATATTAGAAAGAATAATGTTATGTATCTCAAGGTTGAGATAAATCTCAATCTAGTTGGCATTCTCCTATTGAGGTGGCTTGTGCATGTACACATGAGCACCTCTCCATTCTCCAATGAATGTGTGCTAATTGAGTTGAGATTGATTTCAACTTTGAGATAAATAGCATTGAATCCACTGAAATCAATAGATTTTTTAGGATATTGGAATCTTGTGTAATTAATATAAATCCCAATTAAGGATCTTGAATTTTGATAGATTTTATAAAATTTCAAATTGAGGATGTGTGGAATGTTATGGAATGCTAAAATTCTTCAAATTCCATATTGGGGACACCTATCTAAGAATGTAATGTTTTCGAGGTAAAATATGTGGTTAAAAAGTAATTTTAAGGGGGTACCCCCAACATGGAATTCGAAGGATTTTAGAATTCCATAACATTCTACATATCTTCAATTTGAAATTTTATATAATCTGTCAAAATTCAAGTCCTCAATATAGATTTCAATTAATTTTATCAGATTCCGGTGTCCTAAAAAATATATGGATTTCAATGAATTTCTAATATGAGTGGAATTTAATTGATTTTGATGGATTTGAAACTACAAACATGAAGAAAAAACTCTTCAACAAATATGACAATGACCCATCGGAATCCCAATTCCATGATGCCTAAATATATTATACCACAAATTTTACAAAATACACCACATTATATTACCATCACTAATAAAATATATATTTTTATAAATACACCACAATACATATACAAATATCAGGTCCGCCGTTGCCAGGCGTGAGCAACCTCCAATGAGAATGCGCCAAGTGTCTGAATCATTCTCATCAGACACTTGGCACATTCTCATTGGAGGGTGGGCAACATAACGTTGCTCGCGTCTGACAATAGAGCAATTTCGATACAAATATATCCTTATATAATTATAAAATAATCATTTATAAAAAATTGTATACCACAACCCCAAATTGCTCATGAGTTCCCTTCTCCCTCAACCTACCCTTACCATTCACCCAAATTACTTCGACACCACCCAAAGACCATGTACTAATCTTTAATCACCCAGAAAAAGTTTCTTGAACTCCATTCCTTCTGGATTTGAGGATAGTCTAACGATTAATTTTTACACTATAAAAATGAGAATAAATTTTAAAAATTAAATTAAATTTTTTGAAAGACTACAATTTTTTTTTTATTTGCATTTTAAAAATTAAAAAATATTTTAATTTTATTACAAATTGACTTCATACTAGAATTGAGGTCTTGTTGTGGTATATGAGAACACTTTCTCTGGGAAGTTCCATTATCATTCTTGTAAAATGATAGGAGAAAATAAATGAATGTTTTAGATCAACTTGACTTCCTTTTTCATGTGATTTCAAGAAAACAAGTTTAAATCGTCCACCTTTTAACAAGAGCCAAATATTTGGACAGTTTTCACCGCCATATATCCAAACCCAGAAAATTATGTTTTAATTGAAAAGCAAAAATAATTAAGTTTCAATTGAAAAGCAAAAATAAAAAATAACAGGAACAATAAGAAGATTTAGAAAAATAAATATAAAGAAGAGAAGATGATTATTTTAAATGAAATACTTGAATTTTATTTTTTAAAAAACAAAAACTAGACAGTGTTTTATATTTTATTTTTTAACGACACAGTTCGAATATTTTCGTTTATTTTTTGATGATCAAGTAAGAAAGAATGTTAATTTTCTACTTTTATCTCAAGTTTACGTTCAACTTCCTTAACAAAAAAATAATAAATGAATTACCCGATAAGAGGTAAAAGTAGATGAAATTCTAAAATTCATTAAATTTCATAATGATGACACGTTTAACAAATTTCATCAAAATTTACTGAAATCCATTAAAATCCCTAGAATAGAATTCCAATAGAATCTGAGAGATTCTATAAAATTCTATAAATCCATGAGAATTAATGAATCTAAAAAATTTCACTAAATCCCTTGAGGACATCTCCTAAAAATATGTGTTGTTAAAATTTTTTTTTTTAAAAATGTGTTATTTATAAACTTTATAAAATAGTTTACCAAACGAAATTATACTTACAAACGTTTTAGGTACAAAGTAGGGGCGTAAGCGATCAAGTTTCACCGATTTTTAACAAAATTTGAAACCAAACCGTTTAAATCGGTTTGAAAAAGACTCAAACCTAAATCAAACTATTTAAAACGGTTTGAGAAAACTAAAATCTAAACCAAACAGTTTGGTTCGATTTTAAATCACTGATTTCACCATTTTTTTTTTCTTGTCTTTCTACTTTTATGCCACTAATTCATTGATTTTGATATATACTTATACTTTTTTGATAATAAATCTTAACAATTTAAATATATCTACTATAAATTAAAATATCAAATTAAAGTCTGTTTGGTGTAAGAGAAATTATAAAAAAATTTGAATGTGTGGTTGAAAAGTTGTTGAAAATGTATAAAGTGGTGTATCACATAAAAATATGTGACTGAAAATGAATTTGAAGAAAAATTCATTCAATCTCTCTAGGACCAACGAGGGCTTTAATCAAAGAGAAATCATGGTAAAATTTCAACATAGTCTTATTTTGTTCATTTTTCAAGCTATGATATTACAAATAAAAGTTACGACAATATTAAAATATAAGTGTATAGGGCAAAAGAATAACATGATTCTCAATAAGACCTACGCGATCATCATATTTAGAAGAAAATGAGGTTTATTGATTAGATAGAGAGTATAACCGACCACAATAAAAAAATGTTTATTGATTAGATGAGAATATATAATCAATATAATAATTACATAATATTATCGTTGTTTGTTGTTACGAACTCAAACTATTCATCGAATATTTGGTTGGAAATTATTAGATTTATTTGAACTTTGAAGTATATCTAATTGGGTAATAAATGTAATAGAAATTAAGAAGAATACGCATATAACTATTGAATTTGACATATTTGTTGAATTTTCGAAAATTTTCATTTTCAATTTTTTATTTTTATTTTTATATATTCTTTCACCTGTCTGATTTGATTTCAAATTGTAATTAAAAATTTTAAGCCTAAATCAAAACATTCTTGATCGGTTTGGTCTGATTCAAAATCATTTCGTTGATGAGTTTACGTGACATCGATCTCACGATTTCTAAAAGTGCAGTTCCGATTCAATTTGGCGATTTTTGCTTACCGTAGTAAGAAGAAAAGTAAAACCACGTTTTACTATTCGTGGGAAAATTTTGAAAGAAGATTTTTCATCGTTTCCTCAGTCCTTGGGACAAAAATTCATCAAAAGCAAACAAGCCCAGGTGACCGGCTAATATGGCCAGTTGAAAATTGAAATTGAAGTAGATGAGGAGATAACGCGAGGTGGAGCGGCCAATTGGCGGCTTATGATAGTCACTATGGAAGTATATTTACTGAGGTTGTTAAATCCAAGTGCTCATGTTCATCTACACCCAATTCCATCATTATTTTACGTTTCAAAGAAAACAAGGAGAAATTGCAAATTGAGTGCCAAATTCAACAACGAAGAAGATGACTTGTTGTTGCAAGCCGCCACTGAATGCGCTTCTTTTCGTTTCCAGGAGACCCTTCGTCCAGGTATGACCATTTATCTTTTTCTATGTACATGAATGCATTTGTAGCTGTTTTGTAGATGATATCATTGAGACAATTCGTCAAACATCTATCTGTCAATGATTATTGATGGGGTTCTCAGAGCTCGTTTAATCTACGTGCCTCTTTGGATTTTGAAGTGTGAATGAATATACCCGAGAATTTTAAGAAATTAAAAAATTGAATGCTAAATTTAATAACGAAGAAGATGATTTGTTGTTCCAAGCTGATCTTCACTTTGTTTCCAATTAGATCCTTCGTCCAGGCATCATTTCCATTTCCATATATATATATGTATGCATGCATAACCGTTTTGTCGATGATGTCACTGAGACATTTCTTCGAACATCTATCTGTCAATTTATTGATGGTTTCTCAGAGTTAGTTTATTATGTGGGCTTCTTTGCATGGTGGTTTGTGCATATATATTCAAGCATTTTTAAGAAATGAAATCCAGGTGTCCCTTTTTTTTTTTATCGTATCATCATGCAAAGATAAACAATGTTTGCTCATGATAGTTGTACATGCTGCAACTTGCTATATAATGTCCAAACGTGAATTAATAAGTTGGATGTGCTCACAAAGACGTTAGAAAAATTGTAAATGGTCAAGATTTGTGTAGCATATTTACAATACAGATGCGGTTAAGTTCTTTTGGAAACATCTACTATTCCTCAACTATGAATTGTTCCCAAGCTCAAACCATTTGAAATTCAATTGCTACTTTTTATCTTTATTGATTGATTGGATTAGAATTCTCTAGTTTAGACACTATAAATAGATTGAAACTCATATTCATGGAAGAACCGCAATGATTAAATTAAATCTTCAAATCATTAAGCCCAAGTGCTTGTTTCTAATTCCCATAACACCATTTATATTTCTTAGGAAAAGAATAAAAAAGAACAGGACTTCTAAAGGATAATATTTTGGAAGAAGAAAGACTGACAGAATTTTTCTTTTTGAGTAACTTTTATCTGGCTAGCAATAATGGTAAACAAGCATATTTAGAAGTCTGGTTAAGGTTTTCTTGATAGCACAGCGATCTTATAAAAAATTTATATATATCCTTGCATAATGACATATTCTTGTTCATTTCTGCAAAGAAGATCCTCTTTTTATTGATCCATATGTTGGCTGCCTTGTTCCTCCCGGTTTTCAAGTTAAAATGAATCAGCATCCACACAAGCACTGCCTTGCAACCAAGTTTATTGATGATAAGTTGCTGACTGCAATAAATAAAACTGATGGGCTAAGGCAGGTATTACACCAATGCACAGATTGCTAAAAATTAATTAGTTTTCATGAGTTTTGAATTCATATGGTTAGTTGTGTTCTTTTGTTACAGGTTGTTTTATTAACAGATGGCATGGACACTCGTCCATACAGGCTCAATTGGTCAGTTTCAACAATAATATTTGACTTATCTCCGGAAAGAATTTTTAGAAAATCAACTCAGAAACTCAAAGGTGCATGTTGTCTCACCATTTTTTTCCCTTTTTCTAGGGCGTGCATGCTCAGGAGTATCTGGAAACGTATCTATAATTAACTATTGAAAGGAAGATATTAGAAATGCCTTTGTCTCATTACTGATATACAGACTATTATTATATCCACATCCATGATGCATTTGCTATTTGAAATTGTTTACTGCCAAACTATTTGGACTAACAGATCAGCAATTGACTTATGTATTACTAGTCAAAAAATATAGGAACACTTGTTACTGCGGTCTCTAAGTTCTCCACTTTGAATTTGGGAGTTTTGCACGAAATCTAGTGTCAATCTAGAGAAATATTTTTTGTCCTTCTCTAATCTCTAATACTCTAGGCTTCTTTTCTATGTATATTACATCAATTTATGAGTAATGTAACATATGCTAACCACTAGATATTGGGGCTAAGATTCCAAGAAGCTGCTTGTTCTATCATATTCCATCAGAGACTTTCGATATTCAACAAATTTTACGCAGCAAAGGATTTAATGGTGCCAGACCAAGTCTATGGGCCTTCCAGGTAATTAGACCATAATGAAAACTTATATGAACTTTCTCTGAAGTTCGTTTTATTTACTTGCTCCTGTTGGAAAATATTAGTACAGTTACTTCTTCTAAGTTACATGGCAGAGCTTATAATTGCTTATATGCTGGTCAAAACTCTTCACCCCCCCCCCCCCCAAACACATTCTAAAGGACCCACAACTCTTACCTACTTTTTAACCACATATTCCTCGAGACTCGGAACTTATAAGTACTTAAAAGACTAGTCAAGTAAGCACTATGATTTTGCTCATTTTTAAATGTTTCTCTTAGAAAGTCAAAACACGTGTACTTCGGTTTTATTTTCTAGGGACTGCCCATAACGACTTTGGCCAATTTTAAAGAGATTTTGGAGGTTGTCAGTAACTTAGCCATGAAGGGATGTCTTTTCTTTGGAGAACTGCCTGCTTGGTTGCCTGAAACTGAAGGCGGGGTCAAGGTTAGCTCTCATGTTTTTCGATGTGCATGTCACCTGTTATTTTTATCATCTTTTCATTGGAAGAAATGCTGCTTCATTTTTTTTTTTTTAAAAGTTATGTTATTTTTATTACCTTTTCACTGATGAAACATTTGACTCTTTTTTCACTTAAAATAGTCTACCACAAGATGGATGGAGAAGCTTTTTATGACCCACGGTTTCAATGTGGTCGTAATTGCATATGGTGATATTGCTGGGAACCTTGGCGCAGAATCCTTGGCAGATGACAACAACAATATACTTTTTGTTGCTGAGCACCAGCGATATTCTGATGATCAGGTTAGGAGCTTCCTTTATGTTCAATGATATTCAATGCATGGTACTCCTGTATCATTTGTCGAAGGGCTTACAATTGACAAGCCTACTAGTTCAAAATTACTCTTCTAAACAGGCAGTTTAAGAACTTTCAGCTGTATAGTTGGAGATTAACTTTCGGCTTGTACTTAGAAAGTAGTCTTGTCAGTTAATGACTTCAGTGTTAGGGCATGCCACATGTTGCCTCCACCTTGTCTAGTTTAGCCTCCATTTGGGAAGAATTTATAGTCAGTTTATAAATTCAATCAAATTCAAACATTAATTTCAACCACACTTTCATAACTACCACCATTATCATTCACACATTTCATTGGACACATTACAACTCCTCTTCATAAACCATTTATAATTTTGCTAGATGGAGGATTTATCATTTTTTCATCACGCTACTTCAGAATCTCGTCTAAAATTTTTTGTGGGATTTCCACCTTTTTAAATCCTCTTTTAGCTGTTGTAATTTCGTGTACTCACTATACATTGGAATTCGTAGTGCCTAGTTATACCACACACTTAATCCATCCAACCTATATCGAGCTGGTTATCCGAATATTCCTACTATTTTGTATAAAAGGGGTACCTTAGGTATTCAATACATGTATCATGTTGCCTCAATATTCTACATTATAGAGGATTTTATTACGTTGCTTTCGATAGTATGGATCAGGGCTTAATGCATAATAACGTTAAAATTTATGAGAAAATTTCTGTTCTAACTGAGAGTTCCACATTCTGTACAGATGGAAATCTGGAGGAGAGAGTTTCAGAGGATAGAGGAAGAAGGAGATGAAGAAGGCTTTGAGGAGCTCTGAATGCACAGTTTGTTGGAAATCATTGGTCTTTGGAGCTACAAACCAGCACAAGTCTTATCGTGCTATTGCTAGACTTTCAGTGTAGTGACATCATTCAACATTCTAGGAATATCTTCAAGAATTTTCAAGAGACTATTTATATATATTTATAAAGTACACCTTATGCTTATGTATAATAGAGAGTACCATTAGTTTGAAACGTAAATTTTTTTTATACACTAACAATGCTATTCATTCGCTTTCCTCAAAAAATATTTAACTCGTGCTTGGTTAAGCTAGAAATTAGATTTTTAGTACATTTGATAACAAGTGATAAAATTTATATAGTTGAAAATTGTTGATAAAAATCGCAAGTGATTTAAAATGTGATTGAAAATGATTTTGAAAGAAAAATAAAAAAATGGAGGCCAAACAAGAATAGATTGATTTCTCATCATCTTTTATTTTAACTAGTATTTTTTATATGTTATTGGCAAACCATTCAAATATGAATTAAATTAAATAATTTAAAAGGTAGATTATTGAAATATGTAATTTATTAAACACAATAATTATAAAATAAAAATAAAGGTTGAGTTTGTCCAATTCAATATCACTAAAAAGTTTTTTAAAAAATAATTCTTTTGAAATTTACTTTTAAGCATCGATTCTCTAAAATAAAATAAATATATATTTATGTTTATAGAGTGTCTTAGGAGATTAGACCAAATTGACATAATATTTTCTGGACTACAGTAAAGTTAAAAGAATATATCTCACCAAAATAAGTGAAATGTTGTAAAATTATCTAGAAATTAGAGAGAGATAGGAGAATGAGAGAAGTTCTCATTAAATGTGTGTATCAATGAATGAAAATAAGTCCCTTATGATCAAAAGTTTACAGGGGTATAATAGTTATTCACTATATATATATATATAACAATTCTACTTGAATAACCCATTACATAATTGTCTGTCTCGTTAAAACCTTGCTAAGAAAATTCAGTTGGATAAAATTTGAGCGAAGGAAAAATAGTACAACTGTTCCTGTTGACCACAAAATCCGACTGGACCTTGGATCAACATGTCTCAGCTCCTCCCTCTTGAACACGTGGATCTCCTGCGCACTGTGACAAACAATCAGTTTGCAAAGAGGGCTGAGGTGGCTCCGATTTGCACTCCAATGCCAAAGTCAATACTCATTTTAGGCGAATTTATATATATATTGGGTGCGGTTAGAAGTAAATGTGTAGAAGAGAAAAAAGGGAGTGAGAGAAATATATATATTTGGTTAAGAGTATGAAATTGCTAACCCCTTTCTTGGAGACAATCGCGTTCCATTTATAGAGGAACATGTTGTCTCGGATCATGACACGTGACATACTTTACACTTGTCTCCACCCTAGCTCTTGGAGGTGACAACCTTGCTTTTTGACCGTAATCATTGCTACATTTCGTAGGGGATGGGCGTCTGTCACATCTTGGTAAAGGCAGTGTCACATATCTGACTCCATCTCTCTCCTGGTCTCTGCCGTAAAGCGCCTCGGCTGAGTATAAAGCACGTCCTCCGGGCGTAAATCAGTTCGGCTAGAAAGGTTCGCTTGACAAACCACTTCGGAATTGGACCCAAGGTGATATTTCGGACCTTGGCTATGGGTCAAGGTCCGTTGGGCCTTAGTATGGCCATCGCTAGTGGATCACTGTACCTCTCTTTGGGCTTGGATTCAACAGCTCCCCCTGAGGCCTGATGTTGGCCATCGTGAATAATTGAGTCTAATGTTTGAAAAGACATCAATGATAAGTAGAACAAATCATGTACTGAATCTTGAAGTTCTAAATTGCTGAAGCTTCGAATTATGAAGTGATGCCTCGCTAAAACCTTGTTAGTAAAACTCAGTTGGATAAAATCTCAACGAATGAAAAAGAGTACAGTCCCTGCCTTGTTAAAACCTCATTAAAAAAAACTTAGTAGGACAACACGTGGATGAAAGAAAAAGATTACAAAATGATTCTCCCCCTGAAGTGTGCAATCGAGTATTCATGGACTTCTTGAATAATGATATCATCTTTCGTCTGGAATATGTATATATGAAGATCTCTTTGTGTGTAGCCGATATCATAACATTCTTCATAAGATGTCTATGATTTTTTTCATTTGTTGATATCATTCCAGCACAATTTAAAGAGAGAGTTTGTTGTTGAATTATAACTCGCAGACAACTGTGATAATGTCTCAAAAATCTTGCTAAGAAAACTCGGTGGGAAAAAACCTTAACGAAGGGGAAAAAAATACATTATTCTCATTGACACGCCTTAATTGTTGCCTCATTAAAAACATTGTTAGGAAAAACCCTGTGAGACAAAACCTTAGTTAAGGGAAAAAGAGTACAGCCCGTATTTGTTCCCCTCATGGGAATATCACAAGTATATTTATGCAATCTCAAATCCTTTCATCAAACATATCATTTATGATATACTGAACATGTTATGCCAAGCAATTTTTTGCTAGTTGACTGATTGCATTTTTTAAATCTAGAATTGATTCACTTCTGGTGAAACTATCAAAATTTAGAATTTACTTCTGATAAATAATTAAATATTCATTTTCAAATTCACTTCTAATGAATAATTAAATATCCATTTTCGATAGATAATATAATTTTGCATATTGAAAATCAATTGCATGCTCAAATATTCAAATATAATTCATAATAATAGTACACTCCAATTTCAATTTCAACATATTATATTATGAGGTCATTTGTATCATTCTTCATGTGATTTCATTTTATATATAAGAATCACATTTCATTCTATAGTGATATTACTCTGAGCATATTGAATCTTTCAATGATTATATATGTATGTTCTTGCATCTTATAAACTACAATTTCTAATTTACAGAAGTATAATCAATCATTGAAATAGATATCAATCTCGACATATAATTTATAATCATTTTGCTTGAAATCCCAACGTACCGCGATTAGCTGGTACATCAAAGAATACTCCCAAAGTACCGAGAGGAGAATCACACATTTTTTATCTCACTAATTAGTATATCAAAGAGCTCAAACTAGCAATTTAGATTGTAGTCCTATCCACCAAATGTCGTGCCAATTCTTTGAAAAATTTTGCCCGCAACAAATCGTATTTTACGACCATGTAATATTTTTCATTTGTAAAAATAACTACTGTCTTTATACATTTAAGTGTTTTGACTTCAGGTCCTATAGTAATAATCTCTATATTTGGATTTTTATATTTGGCCAAAGTATTATAATTCCATCAACATCATTTTTACAAGAGAGTTGTGTGTGTAGTCGACTTATTTATCAATTCCATTTTGTTCACAAATATCTTGCATCATCGTGAGATAGCTCCGCAAATGTACGGGTTGTGAGAAGTAATAAAATGGACCTTAGAGTCCGGATTATCGTCCCATCAGAGACTGCTATTAAATATCGAAATATGCCAGTTCCTAACCTATTTGAACGGACGAATGAATTGTGATTTTTAAAACTAAGACTAAAGACTTGAATTAAAGAAATATAATTTCGAAATTGCTTTTATTTTAAAAATCGATTGTAAAGCAGTTGAGAATCCTGATTTCACCTAACGAATTATATTAACTCCAATTCCAGTTTTATTTTCTAAATATGCATTCAGTCGAACTCACTAATGTATATTGAAATTCTTCTCTCGAAGTTTAAATCAATTCTACCTAAATAAGTCAACCATGTATCTCTACAGAGGGTCCAAATATTTTTTATCTAGATGGATAATACATAAAATTCACACACAACCCGCAGTAATAACAAAAGTATATCTATATCTCTTGTTCAATTACCGGATTTATTACCACGTTCTAAATTATTAACCCACTTCTTGGATTATGGAAATAACTCAATATATTATGAATTGGTGATCAACCAATTTAAGCATTAAGACCAATAATAAATCAATACATGCATCAAAACATTAAAACTATTAAACTTAGAATCAAAATAATATGACTAGTCTACATCGTTCATCCCAACATAGAATTTAATTACACATCATGAATAAAGAACAAAAAACAACAATAATAAACGTTCATTGAAAATAATTTAAAGAAAGAAACGCTTGCATTAAGTTTTGATTATTCAATTATCTTCAATTCACGCCAATTTGCAATGCTTGATTCCCCAAGAATTTGATATTGAAATTTCAATTGTGGCTCGTTCTTTAGAGAGGCAAATGTGTAGAATTCGTACCTCTCAAGTTGTATTTATAGGTATTGGAGAAAACTAGGTCAAAAGAGAAGAGAACCAGATAAAAATCGCGAAAAAAGCCCAAGTAGCGGCCCAACGGAAAGGTAGGCAATCGCGTGGTATAAAACCATGCGATCGCGTGGTAGAAGCGAAAACTCTCGGGTGGAAAAATCATGGGGTGGCGCGATCGCTCAGTGCAATGCTAGCGATCACGTGGGTATGTACTGAAGTGCAATTTTCTACTTTTCTCGACTGTATAAGTTGGTCCCTGCCTTTTAATTGCACATTCAGTCCTCAACTTCCAATTGTTGCGATTTAGTCCTCAAACTTTGGAATCTTCTCAATTTACTTGTTTCAGCTTTCAACTCCTTCAATTAGATCCTCCAACTTCTGATTTGCTCTCTTTGGCTACATGCAAGCTTCCCGGTTGACGTCCCAAACTTTTTAATTGCTCAATTTAGCTCCACTTAGCATCCAATTGTGCCTTTTTCTCATTAATTGCTTCATTCTTCATCTTTTGGGATGCTTTCTATAAAATAACTAATAGACACAAATTAAATAGCATATATTCTAAAATTAAAATAATTTATTCTAATTTAGATATATAAATAAGTTTATAAAATACACTTAGCAAATCCTCCAAAACTAAAACTATTGTTTGTCCTCAAACAATGTAACTAAACTACAAATTAAAAATAACAAAAAGTAATTATTTTTGTTTTGTCAACATGTATACGAACTGCCTCAATAGTCCAAACCAGTTCACGCTTTGAGCAAGAGTTATGAACAACATAGTAAAATAATTTCTAGTTCTCTAATGCCAAATTTTCAAGTGCGTGTGTGAATAGCCAATATCAAACTCCTACTCGTGTAAAGGATATACCTAACACTGTGTCGCTTGTTGTGCACAATCAAGCCCGAATCTCATGTGGTCATCCTAATGAATATAATGATTTTCCTTGTATCGCTCATGGATGATCACAACTTACTGGTTTTCTCTCGAATTCCAAGGTTCATTCTATTCATGTATTTTCTAAACATCAAAAATTTGTATTTTACCACACCAGGTGGTCAAAATTAGCTAAGTCTGGACAAACAATTAATGGTAAGCGGTTCCCTAATTCATACATTTTATATCAAAGTCTCAATAAAAAAGCTTATACCAAGTAAAAAAAAATTTGGACGACTTTTTCATTTTATATCCATGTCTTTTACCATCTTTGTGCAAAACTTTTCATCTTTGAAAGACCCTTCAGACTTAATTACTCGAGTCATAAAGACTTAAATAGAAGATTTAAAGATGTTTCATTGTCTTATGTGTAAGTCCACTCTCCGTATTTGCTTTATAATTGACCCCTATAACGAGCTTTAGGTCGATGACTCTCAAGTCAGATGACTTTAGAGCACCAGGTTTGAAAGACCCCTCAAACTTAATTACTCGAGTCAAAAAGGCTTTTGAAGAGTAGAATAAGACATTTAACATTTTTTTCTTTTTTATGTTGGCAATGGTTTATACCCGTTGATCAAGACTTCTTCAACCAATGACACATTTCAGGAACTACAAACCCTTAAAAGTTCAAGCCTGCCTTCACCACTTCTTCAAGTTTAGATTCTAGATTTTAAAGGTTGGGATGTCTCTAGATTTAAGTTTAGGGATTAATAGTCATTCCTACGTTAAAGGTGCATAATACTTTCCCCACACGTGTTAAATAAATCCATACACAAGTATTTATCCAATAATGGCTATGTGTGTAATGGTGATGAAATCTAGCAAGTGATAACTAGTTCAAAAGAATTTCAAGTTTTCATGTTGTCCACAATCCAAGCTAAAGCAAGATTTGATTCATACTACATCCTAGGCAATAAACATGTTAACAAAGTTTTCAAATTTTTTTAACCCCAAAAGAAATTGAATGAAAAAACAGAATGGATAACATGAATGACATGAACATGGAAGTAATGAGATTTTCCACCCCCAAAATAGAAAGAAACATTGCCCTCAATGTTTGTCAAAATGATTCAACAAAGTAAAACAAAACAAAGAGAGAGAATGAGAACTTCCCAGGTGCAATGGAGATGCTTCATTGCTTTGAAGCTTCGATTTGTAATGCATTTGGATTAATTTGACTATATTCTTGCTTTTCCCAACTTAGTTGGGTGTGTTTTGATTGGTGTATTCCTAGCAAACAATATAGAAGTAACATTAGATATCAAAAATACCAATACGAATCAAAGGAAATTCAGCACCACGCCCCAAACTAAAGTCAGGGAAAAATCTTGAATTTTCAAAGATGGTCGACCACACATGTTCATACCCCAACAACACCTAGAAAAACACAAGTTTTCCCGAGCCATCTTTTGATATGTTATAGTTTACAGCATGGTTGACAACATATTAAAAATTCAGCTCATTTGAATACCAATAGGGTCATGAAAAACTGTGGAGAAGTAGGTGACATGAGTCAGTTTTCAGGATCAATGGCCTGAAGTGACCTTTCAATGGGGCTGCCATTGTGCTAAATTTGTTTTCATGATTTTCATGCAATGAATTGAACTCACTCATGAACTAAACACATACAATTTATGATAAACATGTCATGAAGATAAATGCTCGGGAGATTTTGTCAAATTTGCACAAAAATGTCTTTGTGGCATTTCATCAAACATTTTATGTGCATTGTGGAAATCCAAGAATATGCATAGAATTGGAAACTTGGATTCACCCAAAATTATCACCTTATTTAGCACAATTCACAACTCTAATTACTACCCTAAGCTCATTCTTTCCAACTCATCAACTTAAATTTTAAGGATTTAATGAAAATCACATAAATTTGAGTGAACTATATATTGGGTGAAGAAATCATACATTTTGTTTGATTTTGAAGTGATCTAAGCAATGAATTTGATGCAACAACATGTTGATGATATGCACAAATGATGGAAGATCATGTTTGGGGTGATTCGGGGAGAGAAAAACGAGTTTGTGGTGTTTAAAAGTGAAAGAACTAATTGCAATACTTAAACCGCAGATTCCGTCTCCAGGTTGTCCAAGCGATCGCGTGGTAGAGATACCGGAGATGACATGATTACGTACTGTTCTCAAATTTTCTCAAAATTACATTCGAGCGATCGAGCGACAGTACTACTGAGCGATTGCGCAGTGTTCCGAACAGAACTAAAAACTTTCCACTCTTGAAATTCAACCTCGTTTTGAACCCTTAAATCACTTCATGATTTACAGCATGCACTCCTAAACATCATCTTCATGATTTAAACTAGTGTGTATGTGAATTTGGGATGACGATAAAAACCTAGCCTAATGAAAACATGCAAAATCAAAAACATATCTAAATATGCAACAATAGACTTACATGCACAAGTGTCCTAACATGTAACATGCAAAACACTCAAACAAGTTACCTACTATACAAATATCTAAAACAAGTAAAGAAATTAATACTTAAAGCGTAGTAAATAAAAGGGAAGAAATGTTGGGTTGCCTCCCAACAAACACTCCGTTTTAAGTCGTAAGCTCAACTTTTTGCACTTCTTTATCATGGAGGCATGAATAATCCTCTTGAACCCCTGAATAACTTGCAATTACCTGTCTTGCACTTCTCGACCCATTTCCTCACTTTCTTAAAGTCCAAGGCCTCCTTTTTCACTGTTTGTTGAAGAAAATTGGGTTTTTCCTCCTTCTTCAAGTTATTCATATCCTTCTTAGCCTCTATGAACTCATGATTTGTGTTTGGAGCATCCTCTATTTTGATCCCACGCTTCAATTTTCCTGCTGGTTTCTGGACCACTCCCTCCACTTTAAAACAGCTTTCATTTTTCCTGTTTTGGCTTAATGCTGAAGTAACTTGTTCCTTCTCGACCCTAAAGATGATTTCTCCTTTTCAATGTCGATTAGGGCTCTTCCAGTAGCTAGAAATGGCCTTCCAAAAGATGAGGGATATCTGCGTGTCTTCCCCTTATCCAGGATCACAAAGTCGACTAGGAAGAAGAATTTTTCAACCTTCACTATCACATTTTCAACTATCCCATATGGATATTGAATTGACCTGTTTACCAGCTTTAAAGTGATATTCGTTGGTTTAGGCTCCCCAAACCAAGTTTTCTGTATACAGATAGAGGCATTAGATTAATACTGGCTCCAAGATCACATAAAACGTTATCAAAACTATAATTACCAATAGAGCAAGGGATAGAGAAACTCCCTGGATCATTCAATTTTTGTGGTAATTTCTTTTAAAGTATAGCGCTGCACTCCTCACTCGGTGCTACTATCTCAAAATCAACCAATTTCCTCTTGCTTGACATCATTTCCTTCATTAACTTCAAATATAGGGGAATTTGGGCTAAGGCATCTGCAAATGGGATGTTTATGTGCAGTTTCTTGAAATTTTCCAAAAATTTACCAAACTGTTGTTCCATTTGTTGCTTCCTGAATCTTTGTGGATATGGAATGGGAGGCACATATGCTTTAACTGGAGGTCGAACTCAAACTTCTTCCTCAACTTTGTCTTGAACTTCCGAAATCGACCCCTGTTCTGTTTCACTTTCCCGTTCTTCCATCACATTTTGTCTCTGGTTCTTCTTCTTTTCATAATCTTCCACAGTTACTTCAGGTAGTTGAACCTCACTCCTTGTTGTTATTGCATTCATGTGCTCAAGAGGGTTCGTTTCAGTGTTACTTGGTAACTGTCCTAGCTGCCTTTCTGGTC
This sequence comes from Ligustrum vulgare, assembly GCA_963555705.1. NCBI lineage: Eukaryota > Viridiplantae > Streptophyta > Magnoliopsida > Lamiales > Oleaceae > Ligustrum > Ligustrum vulgare. Next base: position 19,915,361 of record OY743179.1, read on the forward strand.
TGCTAGCTGCCAACTCCCCCATCTGTTTCTTCAAGTTCTTTATTTCATCTGCTTGATTCATTATTTTGCCATTCTGATTCTTGACCAGCTGGATTAACATTTCCATGTTCTCGGCCATGATTTTCTGAGATTGTTGCTGTTGTTGAAATCTAGGTGGGCGCTGAACATTCTGATTATTAGACCAAGAGAAATTGGGGGCGGTTCTTCCATTCTGGGTTGCAAGTTTGTGAATAAGGACCACCCTGCTACCTATTTCCCACAAAGTTGACTTGTTCTGAATTTAATTGATTCTGCTGCATGGGACAAAAATTTACACCATGATCTTTGAAGCAAAAATCATACAAAGCTGTTTGAACTGGATTGACTGGCTGCACACCCATACTATTGATTTTCTTTGTCAAAGCATCCAGCTTAGCACTCAATGCTGTAATCTCACTAACTGCAATAATGCCTCCAGACTTTGGTGCAGATTGATTTGAATACCATTGATAATTCTTGGCAGCCATCTTCTTAAAGATTTCAGACGCTTCTTCATATGTCATGTCCATAACCGATCTCCTAACTGCGGAGTCTGCATGCTTCTTATTTTCATTTGTTAGACCATTATAGAATGTTTGAACTAGGATCCAATTAGTTATACCATGTGTAGGATACTATCTGATAAGCTCGTTAAACCTTTCCCATGCTTCAAAAATTGATTCCCCTGAATGTTGACTGAATGACAAGATTTCACATCTCAGCTTTGACATGTGGCCAGACAGGAAAAATTTATCTACAAATTTCTGGCTCATGGCTTCAAAATGTAGTGATTGTATGTAGAGGCAAGGAATAGAACCAGGTTTTTGCTTTGTTCGCCAAGGAAAATGAGAAATAACTTCAATTTCACAGCATCATCTGAAACTCCATTCATGCGCTGCATATCACATAATTCCAAAAAGGTCCGAAGATGCGCATGTAGATCTTCAGATGGCAATCCATGAAAAATGCATGAGTTTTGGATCAAGGAAGTCTTGAACTCAAAATTATTTGCTCGAATTGCAGGAAGCACTATGCACGTTCCAATGTTCCCAACAAAAGGAACCATGTAGTCTCTCAAAACGCGTCTCCCATGATTTTGTTGCTATGCAATAACAGCTGCTGGCTGATTTTCTTGAGTATTTTGATTGTTCAGATTTTTGTCACCTGCCATGACTAAATTTGTTTGTTGATTTGCTTTCAACTGTTGTCTACGCCTCTATCGAAAAGTACATTCAATTTTTGTATCAAGAGGAAGAAAATCACACGATTTAGTTATTCTTAACATAAATTAAATAAAATAAAAATAAAAAATAAAAACAAAAACAAAATAAAGTTCAAAGTAAAGTAAGAACTAATGGGTATCGATATTAATAAAACAGTTTCCGACAACGTCACCAAAAACTTATTCACTAATATCTCGCAATGCGAGATATCTCCGCAAGTGTATGGGTCGTGAGAAGTAATAAAGTGGAACTTAGAGTCCGAATTATCGTTCCCTCAGAGACTACAATTAAGTATCGAAATATGTCAATTCCTAACTCTATTTAAACGGACGAATGAATTTTGATTTTTAAAACTAAGACTAAAGACTTGAATTAAAGAAATAAAATTTCGAAATTACTTTTGTTTTAAAAAATGATTGTAAAGCAGAGCTGAATAACGATTTCACCTAACCAATTATATTAACTTCAATTCCAGTTTTATTTTCTAAATATGCATTCAGTCGAATTCATTAATTTATATTGAAATTTCTCTCTCGAGTTTAAATCAATTCTACTTAAATAAGTCATCCATGTATCTCTACAAATGGTCCGAATATTCCATATCTAGATCCATAACACACAAGAATTCACATACGACCGCAATAATAACAAAAGTATATATATATATATATATATATATATATATATATATATATATCTCTTGTTCAATTACCAGATTTTTATTACCACGTTCTAAATTATTAACTCACTCTCGAATTATGGAAATAACTCAATAGATCATGAATTTGTGATCAAGCAATTTAAATATTAAGACCAATAATAAATCAATATATGCATCAAAACATTAAAACTATGTAACTTGAAATTAAAATAATATGAATAGGCTACATCGTTCATCCCACAACACAGAATTTAGTTATACATCATGAATAAAGAACAAAAACAACAATAATAAACGTTCATTGAAAATAAATTAAAGAAAAAAAAGCTTGCACCAAGTTTGTTTTGATTATTCAATTATATTCAATTCATGCCCCTTTGCAATGCTTAATTCCCCAAGAATTTGATGTTGAAATCTCAATTGCTCGTTCTTTAAAGAGGCAAATGTGTAGAATTCGTGCCTCTCAAGTTTTATTTATAGGTATTGGAGAAAACTAGGTCAAAAGAGAAGAGAACCAGATAAAAATTGCGGAAAAAGCCAAAGTCGCGGCCCATCGGAAAGGCACGTGATTGCGTGGTATGGTAGAAGCGAAAACTGTCGGGTGGAAAAATCATGGGGTGGCGTGATCGCTCAGTGCAATGCTGGCGATCGCGTGGGTATGTACTGAAGTGCAATTTTCTACTTTTCTCGACTGTATAAGTTGGTCCCTGCTTTTTAATTGCACATTTAGTCCACAACTTCCAATTGTTGCGATTTAGTCCTCAAACTTTGGAATCTTCTCAATTAGCTTGTTTCAGCTTTCAACTCCTTCAATTAGGTCCTCCAACTTCTGATTTGCTCTCTTTGGCAACATGCATGCTTCTCGGTTTACGTCCCAAACTTCTCAATTGCTCAATTTAGTTCCACTTAGCATCTAATTGTGCATTTTTCCCATTAATTGCTTCATTTTTCATTTTTTGGGATACTTTCTACAAAGTAACAAATAGACATAAATTAAATAACATATATTCTAAAACGATAATAATTTATTCTAATTTAGACATATAAATAAGTGTATATAATACACTTATCACCTTTCATCTCAATATAAACATAACATATAGAGATCTCTTTATTTTTTCTATCATCAGGATCCTGAATCTCTTATCGTTTAACTATGTTTCTTTTACTCATCATGAGTATTTAGCATCATAGGGATCATCTCAATTATTCAAGAGATATTTGTTTTTCGAATCGATTGTCATAATGTTTCAGGTATAATTATGTTTCGGGCTTGATCACGCTTCAGACGTGTTACTGTTTAATTTCCCTATAATATTCGAGAATCTTGTATTATACTAGTCGGTTAAAAATGTCGCAACACATGTCATTTATAATTTAGAGATATAATCTCAATCATATATCTCAGTGCTTTTTGTTGAAGTGTATATACATATTGTACTACTTAGAAATCATAAAAATTCAAAAACTAATCTTTATTTCATCGTATTGACATGTTTGTATGTAGAATATTGTTGCATGAGAAATATTTATAGTGGAATTTAAAGCAAAACACACCCAAAATGCACACAATTGGATATTTGACATCCATAAATAATTAATTTGATATATACAATGTTCTATTATTTCAACTAATCATTAATGATTTTGAGATGTATTTATGCTAGCATTTATCACTTTCCTCGTAATATCTTTACTTGAGCAAATAATTAGTAATTCATTTTCTTAGTGAAATAATCAAGTTGCTTTTGAGAACAAGCAGAAATGAGAATTTGTTAACCTAAACAATCTTCTGATTTTTCAATGATGTCATTTTGCATTCTTAATAAATTTCATTATTGAATTGGAATCTAACAAATCATGCTAAATTATAGAACTTCTGGTTTAGCAAAATATTTATTTCACTTATACATATGTATGAATTTCTGGTTCAATACAGTATTCATTTCACTTGTACATATTTTTGTATAGTACAAATCACTATACCTTGATTTATTACATCGAAAAAGGCCTGAACAATATCCCAAGAAAATAATTATTGCCCCCAAATCTTTCATTTTCTTTTTATCATATCGAAAAAGGTAATGGTGTATTATCTCCTTATTCCCACCTTTTAAATATTTTATTTCATTATTTCTTGGTGGAATCAATATCACGGGGAGTGTTCTTTTACGTGTTTAAATAATGCATTTAAATAGATCGTTTAGAAAGAAGATTAGATCCATAAAAAATGAATGTCATATTATTAAGTATTCGCAAATATTATTCAAATCTTTCGGTAAATATTTTGAAAAAAATGCTATTAAATTAATCAAAACAATACAAAAAAAAAATGGAAAAGTCATGACATGGTCCACTAAATAAGAAGGTGCTTATCCATCATCTCCAAAAGTGGAGCTTCATGGTGAATGATATGTTGTCCACTAACTTTGTGGATGACAGCTAGTCAAGCATCTTTGGTGCAAAAAGTAGATATTATTTTTGTCATGATTAGTATATTCTCAACACTAAATATTGATCAACTAAATAAATTAAATAATTTGTACAAGGTATAATCCATTCCATAACAGTCCAATATATCATGATATGGGATAATTATATTACTTGTACTTTAATTAATATATTTAATAAGTATCTCATTTTACTGAATTTTACTTTGTGCAAATTATTTAATTTATTCAGTTAATCAATATTTAGTATTGAGAATATACCAATGTTATCAAACCCGACCCGACCCCACTGGTCGGACCGCTAAACATGCGACATGATTGAAATAACAGGTCACAAAATGCTATAAACTTGAAATTAAAAAACCCAACCAAAAACCCGTTGATCCGACCGATTTTGAAGGAAATTGGTGACCCAGTACCGGGTTTCCCAAGTCAAGGCTTTCAAAAAAAATTAATTTTTTTCTTTAAAAAAGTAATATAACTTCCCACTTGTTGAGCCAATTGAGTAGGACAACACCAATTGAATGAGTGGCTCCAAAACTGCACTATAATTAAGAGTTCTCTCTTTATAAAAGTAAACTCCATTTTAATTAATTGTAAATATAAGACTTTATAGTTAATTTTATGTTAAAAAAAAGAAAAAAAAAATCTAATTATATATATATATATATATATATATATATATATATATATATTAATATCTCAAAAATAATTTTAAAATGAAATATATCATTGCTCGCAATTTCTATTGTCTAATTTTTCATTTTTTTAATAATTTTATTAATTGTTCCAGGTCGACCAACTACCCCTTGACCTTCTCTGTTTCTAGGTCTACATTCAGGTCGAGTTTCAAAACATTGAAATATATTAATCATTACAAAAAGTAATACCTACATTTTACCCCAAAAGTGCTTAACTTGCTGTCATACATAAAATTAGTGGACAGCATATCATCCATAGGTTTTGTTCTCCTGTCAGATGTCACACAAACACAAGGGCGTGAACCCCTGTGTTGTGAGCTCACCCTCATGTGTCTAAATTTGGCACATTATGAGGTCAGCAGTTGGCAGAAGAATATTTCTATATCATCCACCATGAAACTCTACTTTTGGACATGATGGATAAGCACCTTCCTACTGACCATGTCATAGCTTTTTCATTTTGTTTTTGGTATTGTTTTGATTAATTTAATAAAAAATGTTACTTGAACAACATTATTGAACAAGTTGAACAATATTCTCACATGGGGATGGACCCACAATTGTTTAACTTGTTTAATAAAAATGTTGTTCATGTAGCATTTCTCTAATTTGATAGCATGTTTAATAACTGGGCCTTGCTTGTTGTACCCCTCGCCGTACCGCGGGGTACCGCCCCCTCACAATAGGGGGCGGCCCCCGGTAGGGCGGGGTACAACAAGTATTTTTCTTAATAACTAGCCAAAAACATGCCTGCCGGAGTTTCACCGGACCACCGTCGACGCCACGGCCAGCCGCCGCTGCTCCGCCACTTGAAACCCACCAAATTCACCTGAAGCTGCTCCTTAGCCTCGCGAACTCAAATACGGTGTTAGATTTTTGATTGGGGCAATAGATTCTCCTAGATCGGAATTTGAAGTTTCTGTCAAAAGTCATCTTCTCCGGTAAAATACCGACTGCCGCGCCAAGCTGAGGCTTCACCATGGCCTCACGAACACACCCGTGTACTCCATTTGTTGATCGGAGCTCTGCACCGGTCAGAATTGCTGTTTAAACTTCCGGTTTACTTTTTTCCCGGTTGAAATCGCCAATTCCGGCCACCGGATCTACTGCAACTTCTGGTCTAGCGTTCCTCCACACCGTGCGGTTCCTCTGGTGGTACTAGATCGCCTGTTGGCCTGCCGTAATGGAGTTTTGAAAAAAATGGGACAAAATCTTCTTCGGTCGGCACTTCCAGCGGTCACTGATTTTTCTTTCCACCGTCCACAGTGCTGCTCCGATTTTTACTTGTTGGACGGTGCTTCACAGTCAGTGCACTGCCCCTTTTTTTTTTATATTCAAGATTCTTGGCTTTTCCTTCTTGGTTTCACAGAATTTTCACCTGCTTCTCACCCCATGGCGAGGAACACTGCACAAACTGACGCCTTCGTCAAAGTTGTGGCGTGTGTGAAAATGTTGGGAGTGTTACCTCGATCATGTCTCCGCCGGAAGTGTTAGTGGCAGCAATTGTCATTACGAGTTGCAAAGGAAGCATATCCTCCACCTAAGATAAAGGGCTTGTAATTTGGAACCGGACCGGTCAGAGGTAGAGGAAAAAAATAATAATCATGTTTTTGATATAGAAGTTCATTATTTAGATGTAACTATAGAGCATACTCTCATCATATTACTAAATAAATTAAAAATTTGTACTAATAACGTGTTATAAAACTATCTAAAATTAGAGTGAATATAGAGATAGGAGAATGAAAGAACTTCTCATTAGATGTGTAAATAAATGGATGAAAACAAGTCCCTATTTATTGGGGGTGATTAAAAGTTTATAGGGTATAATGATCCTTTACTATATATATATATATATATATATTTTTTTTGTGTGTGTGTAATAACATGAAATATATTCCTTTAAATAAAGTAAAGATAAGGATGTAACCAAATGGGGTCAATTTTGGAGTACTAAAGATAGTGTATCAACTTTCGAATGTCTAAAAAGGACAATTGTTGGAATCTTTAACTATTGGGTAATTATATAGAAAAATTACATGGACACTTATTTTTTAAACATACAATTCAAAATTCTTGTGAGGAAAATTCTTTTTTCAAATTTCAGGTGCTAATTAGCAATTACTTAATACATAATTAATTAATTTAATATTAAACATGTTTCCACAAAAATCAAATGCAGAAGAACTCCCCCACCCCCTCCCTCGTCGTCTCCATTGCTTCTCTCTCTACTGTCTCTTTCTTCAATCCCTTCTCCAGCAACGACAACGAGACCGCCACCTTCAAGTGATCGGAGGCCAATGGAGCTGGCTAGAGAAACCGTCGTTGCTTAGGCGGCAAAGACGATCTCGCCCCTGGAGATCGTTGCTGCTAGTAGTGACTCCGCCGTAGCTACGATCTCCAGCGGCGAGATCGCCGCTAGCCGTGCCCAGCGTTTTTAAGTGGTGGTGATGGTGTGGTGGTCTTCTTCATGTCTCTGGCTGTAACGCCCCGAGTTCCGTGGAACCCGGAACGCCACTTCGTCATTTAAATCTGACTTTATTGCGGAAAATCAATTTAATTCAAAACGTCGCATTTATTATTTGAAACCTTTGAAACAACACTTTTGCGGAAGAAATAAATTTATAAGAACATCACATCCATTGTTCTAAAAAAAACTAAAACGGAAACATAAGTTTTAATCAATTTAATTAAAACAATTCATAAAAAAAATAAAACAATAATTGAAATTTCATTTCACATAACTTTTATTAAGTTTGACCCAAAAGGTCAACAATTCAAATATTTAAATAGTTTGAAAATAAACTTAGAATAAACATGAAATAGATAAGTTTTAATTTCAATTAAAACATTTCTAAAATCTCAATAATAGCCACCATTGTACGTCTCGCCTCCAATTCCGTCATCTGCAAAATTTTGTTTTTGAAAACGTGAATATTTCATAGAAATACTCAGTAGACTCGCGCATAATAATAATTTAACATTATAAATCAAAACACATAATCATGATATTCAAGTCTCAGGTGTCAAACGATCACCAGTATTCTCATGAACAAGTAATTAACATACAAGTTCAAGTCTCATGCATTTAAGCAAGTAAATTCTCGTAACATAGTCTCATGCTCAGAAAGCAAGTAATTCTCATGAACACAATCATACATGCTAAACTTATAATCCAAACAATTATTGATGCGCACTTTTGAAAATAAAAAGATTTGAAATTTAGAGTCTACCTTAATTTCTCGAGTATTAAGCAAACGCGAAAATACTTCTAATTCTCTCGCGCCTCGTCCAGCATAACTTAAAATAATAAGTCCAATTTAATACTTTAAAACTGATTTAAATGACTTTGAACTTCAGGGACTGAAATGATTATTTTAACAGTTGGGGGACTAAAATGAATAATTTAAAAGTTGAGTTGAAACTCAAAACGAATATTAAACTATAGGGCTGAAATAATAGATTTTAAAAATGGAGTGGCTGATTAAAATCATTTTAAAACTGAAGGAACTGTTTTAAAACTATTTTAAAACTTGAGGGACTATAAATAAAAGCTTTTTAAAACTTGGGGCTAAAATGTAAATTTTTCAAAACTAAAAATATAAACATAATATATATCTATCTCTCTCTCTCTCTCTGTAAATCGACCGAGAGAGAGAGAGAGGCGACGGGCGAATCTCCCCTCTTGCGGGGTCCGGTCGTCGCCGGAAGGCCGGCGATGGCACCGCCGTCCTGTGGCGGCGTGGCGGCGTGGGTGAAAGTGAGAAGTATTGTGGTGGTTTTTGGTTTGGGTTCGGCATGAGGAGCGCAGGGCCTGAAGATTGCGATTTGGGAGTCTCGCCGGTGGAAATCCGGCTAGAAATGGGTCGAGGTAAGTTATGGCCAAACTTATTTCTTTGATTTTGGGTTTGATTTGGGGGAACCATGATTGTGGCTTTTGGGCAGTGGTGGTGTTCAATAATGGAGGTGGTCTGGTTTAGTGTAGTGGCAGCGGTGTTGGTGATAACGGTGGTGGAGGCAGCGACTTTGGTTAAGAAATTGATTGAGGCCGTGTGGTTGCAGTGGGGTGAGGGTGAAGTGGTTGTGCGGTGATGTCCGATTGGGGTGATGATGATGATGATGATGATGATGGAAATTGTGTTCTGCTCGTGTGATTGAGTCCTGTTTTAGGTGGAGGCTCGATGGCTTCGACTACGGTTTGGGTTATTGTGGGTGATGCAGCCAGTGTTTTGAAGGTTGGCTGCCAGTGGTGGGTTCTGTGGTGGCACTTAGGTGGTGGATTGATGATGCTGGTTATGGTGGAAGGCAGTGGCCGGTTTGGAGTTGCTGGAGGTTGATAAGGATTTTGGTGATTGGTTGAGGTTGTGCATAGGTGGTGGTTGAATGAAGAGGGTAGAGATTAGACTTTGGTAGGGCAGTAGGCAGTAGTGGTGATGCTCGGTTGAGCAGAGGTTGTAGGTGGAGGCTCGGGTTTTGGCGAGTTACAGTCGACTATGGCTTTGCCTTGTGTTTCCACGTTTGTGGATAGTTATGGCTGAATTTGTGTTTGAAATGGAGATGTTATAATGATGGAATGGTGGAGGAAAAGGAAAAGGGAAATTGCAGAGAATTAATTTTTGAGTGAGGACTGAAATTATGGCTCAAGAATTCAGCCAGACTGAGGAAAATGTGTGACTAAGAAAGGGAAAGAAATGGTGTTGATTTGCAAGGGAATTTAGGTTGATTGAGGGGATGAAGTTATGGGATTTTTGGGGGAAAGGAAAACTACCAAAATGGGATAAAGAAGTCTGTGACGGAAACGGAGGGAATTAGGGAGTTGCAAGGAAAGTTGGAACCATGTCAAGAATGGAGAAGATTGTGGAGTTGACGTAGTGTGAGGGGGAAGAGAGAAAACATGCTGAATATGCAAGGGAGAAATTTTGGGGATTCAAAATTTAATTGAACATGAAGTGGGGATTATGTCACTAGGTTGGATTTCTAAATTGGGTCAAGAGGGTGGATTGAAGGGAAGAGATTGAGGGAAAATGGGAAATTGCCAATAAATTGGTTTAAAGATTAGTTGGAGATACTTTGTGATTGGATAATGAGGTGGAAAAGAAGAAGAAGGCAGGAGCAGACATGGGGGGGAAAAATGTGCTTGAATGATTGACAATAAAGTTTGGGTAAAATAGTTTGGATTTAAAATAAATTTAAAATTTAGATTTGAAATAATTTGAATACAATTTATTGAAAATTGGACTTTCAAAAAATAAAATAATGGACTTGGGACATCATTTAATAAAAATAGAAATTTGAATAATATTTAATTCAAAATAAATTTAATTTCGCTTAAAATAGATAGACGAAAATGTGTATAAAAATAAATGGGCAAAGTCGTAGCGATACATTTTAAATAATATTTAAATGAATCACGGAAAATTCTCGGTCGCTACACTGGCTTTCTACGAATGCAGTGCAATTGACTCCTTTTAAAAAAAAAAAAAGGATCAACTCTTGTTTATTTATGGAATTGTTGATGGTTGCGGGGAGGTAGTGTGCTGGTGGTTGTGTTTGGCGGTGGTGTGGTGGTCTTCGTCCTCTAATGTTGTGTTTGTATGTGCAGTGCTTTGTCGTTACTGGTGGTGGTAGGATTATTTGGGGACTGCTAGGACAAATGCGGTGGCGGTGTTGGGGGTGTGCTGGTACCGGTAGTTACGCTTTACTGCCGGTGGTGGTGGTGAGATGGCACCGGTGGTGGGGAGGTGGCATTGTTGCTTGATGTGGAGTAAACTCTGTTGGTGGGGGTGGGGTGGGGTGGGTTGTGGTGGGGAGTGGAGGGGGAGGGGGTAATTGGTGGGTAGGGATAAGGGTAGGGGGTAGGTGGATGACTTGAATATTGAATAGTGTGTGACCCATTATTAAATAATTGTGACCAAAATATGATAAATTGTCTTTGTACAACTTGTAACAAGTACGTGATGTGACTAAAATATTGACTAATTGTAACTTGTGATAAATGAGGGATGTGACCAAGAAAATGAATACGTTGTGATCAATAAATAAATAATACGTGACTAGTTATAAATGATTGGGACCAATTATTAGGTAATTGTGATAAGAAATATTGACTAATCGTGATCAAGATACACATAAGTTGTGATCAATGAATAAATAATATGTGACCAATTATAGATGATTGTGACCGATTATATTAAAGATTGTGACCAACTGTGACCTTGTGTGACCATTGGATAAGGACATGATGTGACCTACACTATGTCAAATATGACTATGTGACCTTGTGTGACCGAACTGTAACCTCTTATGAACGAACTGTGACTTTATGTGACCGAATTGTGACCTCGTGTGACCAACTTCCGACTTTGTGTGAACAAATTGTGACCTCGTGTGATCAAATTGAGACTTTTTGTGACCAATTGTGACTTGGGAGTGGGGTGGGATGAATTTTACAACTAATAAATTTGTAATTTTGATTGAATTGTGATTTTGTGTGACCTGATAGAGTGTGGTGGGGATGGATCGATGGGGTGAGGTGGGATGAAATTTGTACCTAAATTTATAATTGTGACTGAAATGTAACTTTGTGTGATCAATTGTGGCTTTTCGGGGTCAGGTCGGGTCGGGGTTGGTGGATGGGCGGAGTGGGGGTATTGGTTGATGGTGGTTTTGATTTTAAGGGTGGTTGTGGTTGTGATTCCGACTGCGTAGAGTAGTGGGTGGCGGTGGAAAGGGATTAGGTTGGGAGGGTTAGGGGCGGCAGGTGGCGGTGGAGGAGGAGGAGAGGGTTTAGCCTTGGAAGTAGGCTGGGTGGGGGTGGGGTGGGTTGTTATGGGTGATTGTGACTAATAGTTAGCTAATTGTGACCAAAATGTTGAATAATTGTAACTTTTGTGCTACATGTGACGATTATGGGATTTAATCAGTTTAATTATATTATTGATAGCAAAATTTGATTATTGTGTAAATTTGTAACTATGACTTACAATTTGTGTCAATTGTGATTTTGTGCGATCATTGGATATGATTTGTTTAATTAATTTACATTTACAAATTTTTATTGATCACATTAGGTAATTGTGACAAAAAAATTAATTAATTGTAACTTTGTGTGACTTGTGAAGAGTAAGAAATGTGACGATTTGATTTGTGCCAATCGTGATTTTATGTGACCCTTCTAGTTACAAATGTGATAAATTATATCGGTGATTGTGACTTTGTGTGACTGAGCTGTAAATTTGTGTAAGCGAACAATGACTATATGTGACCTAATTGTGACCTTGTATGACTGAATTGTAACATCGTGTGATCGAACTGTGACTTTATGTAAGCGAATTGTGACTCGTGTGACTGGACTGTGACCTTGTGTGACCAAACTGTGACTTTGTGTGACCAATTGTGACATAACTGTGACTTTGTGTGATCGAATTATGACATTGTATGATTAACTGTGACTTTTTGTGGCCAACTGTGACTTGGTGGGACCATTGGACGAGGACGTGATGTGACCTACAATTGTGTCAGATATGAATATATGTGATCGAACTGTAACTTTGTAAGAACAAAGTGTGACTTTATGTGATCGACTTGTGACCTCGTGTGATCTAACCGTGACCTCGTTTGACCTAATTATGACCTCATGTGACCTCGTTTGACCAAACTGTGACTTTGTGTGACCGAATTTTGACCTTGTGTAACCAATTGTGACTTTGGAGGGGTGGAATTTTACAACTAAATTTGTAATTGTGACTCTGTGTGACCTTGTGTGACTTAACTGGGATCTCGTGTCAACTTACGTGACTGACTGTGATTTTGAGGGGTGGGGATGGTGGGGTAGAGGTCGGGTGGGGCTAAAAAAAGTAGAATAAATCATTTTTTGTGGTGAGGTAGGGTCGGGGTGAGTGGGTTGGTGGGGGTGGGGTGGGGTTGGGGTCGGTGTCGGGGTCGAAAAAGTAGAAGAAAAAAATTATTTTTTTGTGGGTGGGGGTGGGGTGGGGTGGGGTAGGGTGGGTGGGTGGGTCAGGATAGGGAAAAGTAGAAGAAAAAAATCATTTTTCAGAGTGAGGTGAGTGGGTAGGTAGGGTGGGGTCTAGGTCGGGTTGGGGTTGGAAAAAATAGAAGAAAAAATTTATTTTTTGGGTGGGTGGGGTGGGTTGAGATGAGGTGGTTGGGGGTGAAGTGTGAAAAAATAAAAGAAAATTAAATTTTTGATAGGGTATGGTGGGTGGCGGGGTGGGGTGGGCTGGGGTGGGGCGGTTGGGGGGAAATGTGAAAAAATAGAAGAAAAATCATTTTTGGGTGGAGTGGGGGCGGTTAGGTGTGATATAAAAAATAAAAGAAAAATCATTTTTGGATGGGGGTAAGATGGGATAGGATGAGGCGGTTGAGGTGAAGTGTGAAAAAATAGAAGAAAAATCATTTTTTGATGGGGTGGGGTTGCTGGGGTGGGGTCTAGTGGGGTTGCTAGGGTGGGGTCTAGTGGGGTTGTTATGGTGGGTTTGAAAATATAGAAGAAAAATCATATTTGGGTGGGGTAGGATGGAGGTGGGTGGATGGGTGGCGAGGTAGGGTCGGGGGTGGGTAGGGGTGAGGAAAAGTAGGAGAAAAAATTAATTTTGGGTGGGTTGTGGTTGGGGATGGGTGGCGGGGTAGGGTCTGGGCGAGTCGTGGAAAAGTAGTAAAAAAAAATCATTTTGGATGAGGTGGTTTGGGGTAGAGTCTGGGACGAGGCTGGTGGGGGAGTCGAAAATTGGAAGAAAAAAATTAATTTGGGGTGGGTGGGATTGGAGTAGGTGGTGGTGTAGGATAGGGTAGGGTCTGGACGAGTTGTGAAAAAATAGTAGAAAAAAATCATTTTTGGTAAGGTGGGGTGGGTTGGGACTAGGGGTGGGGTGGGGTGAAGTTGGGGAGGGGTGGGTAAGGTGGTGTCGGGGTGGGAGTGAGTGTGGAAAAGTAGAAGGAAAAAAGTCATTTTTTGAGTTGAGGTGGGGTGGGTGGGGGTGAGTGCGAGGGTGGGTGGGTTGGGTTGGGATGGAGTGGTTGTGGATTAGATATTGTTTTGATTTTATTATGTAATATTATATAAGTTTTAATTTAATATATAAATGATAATTATTATAATATAATATTATATTAATTAATTAAATAATTAACATCTGATTAAAAAAAAAAATCTTAAGTTTGTTATGTTTAAAAAGTGAAAGTTTTATTTGTATAGTTTTGTACTTTTTTTCTAATTATATTGACATCGCTCATTTTGTTAAGGGTATTTATTACCACCACACTTTTTATTTACCACACCACATTATAAATATACTCTACTTAAAACATACTTTTTATATATAAACCAATATTAATTTACAATTATAACCCTAAATTAATTAAAATGAAGAGAAGCTAATAAGAGGGGAAAAATAGAGTACACCACATACATTTTCATCTCTTCCCTCTTTCTACGTCTCTGTACACTCAAATGTGGTTTTGACCTTACCTCTGTTGGAGATTTCTAACAACCTCTTCCGATCCCGTCTTCACCAAATTATCCTTTATTATTTCAATTTACACATATTGTATTATCATGTTTTCAATATATTTTGTATGTATGTGGATTTGATTTGAAGTTTTACTTCATCTAGCCTCATGAATTTCATGGATGGTATTGTGGGTTCAAGATTTTGCGACGGAAGAATTATGGTTTTCATTATAAACAGTAATTATTCAGTTCTTTTTAAGGCTTGCAAGAATCGATGTAGTGATGACAACTTGCTCTCGGAACTGACGTCTGATGTCAAAATTTTTGACATCGTCGCTTCTTCTGCTTGATTGCAACGCTGTGATTACCGGTTTTGTGGTGTATGTAAACATTTACGAGAGTTAAAAAGGGTATTTTTCTAATTTCATTTATGTTTATTTTGTAAAAAAGAAAAATATATAAAAATGTGGTGTTAAAATTATTTTTGTGGTGGTAATATAGTCACCCTTTTGTTAATCACATCACACTTTTCATAATTACAAAATTGACCATAATTAAATGACTGAAATAACCACTCCATTTCATTAGTTTTTCTTATTTTTTATTCTTAAGTACACCACAAAAATTAGAAACCCTAAATTTATATTGTTTTGTGCTAATTTTATTGCAAATCAATCTCTTTTACATGCCTTTGGCGTCGAACGACTACTCCAAACGATCTGCTTTTGCTTTACATTCATAAGTGAATTTGTTCTCTACAATTTAGAACACAACCCAGCACAAAAGCTCCAGCAATCTACTTATTTTTTTATTGTCAATGACTATTATTCTCCTTGTTTCAAGGTAATGCTGGAGCTTCATATTAAAACATTGATTATTATATTAGTAGTTAAACGTCGTGGAATTTTAACTTGACAGGTACTGGATTGAACATATTTTCTAAAGGCCATCTATGCAAGGAATTTCAATCAAGCCTCATGTTTTTCACATGATTTTCAAAGTGCACAACGTTTTTTAAATTTGGTGCTTATATGAAATCATCAAATTCATGAAATCTGAGCAAATAAACCACAAAACCCTTGTATTCCTCGATCAAGTATTGCTAAAAAAATTCACTTACCAAATAAAAAGCCTCGGGTTTACCAAGCATTATGAGACGAAAAAATAGCAATTGCATCTCAGAAAAATTAACAATAAAAAAATGAAATGAAATTTTATAGTTCGAAAAGACGGAATGCGATTTTAAATACAAAATCAATGGGTACACTTAGAAACCTTGAAATCGAACAGAAATTTTGAATTTCTCCCACTTCTGTAGACTCACACAATCATCGCCCTTATAGCTAGAACCATTCGTTGCTGTATTGAAGAGGAGTTATGGGTAGAGAGATTAGGATGGAAGAAGTTGAAGATGTGTTGGGATAGAGGCATAGAGCAATGAAGATGGGAAGTCCCATTGTGGTGTACCTTTTTTTTTCATTTGATTTAGGGAAGGTAATGTTTGTAAAAATGAATGTAGTGTATTTATAAAATTTATATATTAATAAATGTGTATATATAAT
Source organism: Ligustrum vulgare (assembly GCA_963555705.1). Classification (NCBI taxonomy): domain Eukaryota; kingdom Viridiplantae; phylum Streptophyta; class Magnoliopsida; order Lamiales; family Oleaceae; genus Ligustrum; species Ligustrum vulgare. The sequence goes on from OY743179.1 coordinate 19,931,445, forward strand.
GTGGTGTAAATAACAAATTTAATGGTATCCATATAATTACTCTTAACTATTTCATAAAGATCAATTGATGGCATTTCATTTCAAACTTACATTAGATCTAGACATTCATAACTTGTTGCAATTAAGATCTAACAATGGGCGTGATGTGGCAATCGATTCTAACTTGTTGGACTAGTAACATGGAGTTCGTCTAAGTTAATAGCTTATTTGGTAAAGGTAAAAATTTTACCACAACTTTTCAAACTCAATCTCAATCTCAACCATTCATTCTTGGTCAAGTCCACAAATTTTGACTTTTCAAGCGTTTTTAAACCACACATCTATCAAAAAATCAAAAAAAATCACAAAAATCAAAAAAATTAACATTACCAAACAGGCTCTAAATGTCATAACTGGATTTCAGGTCATTCAAGAGCTGATAGTAAGTTCTTGCAAGAACTAGAACTCAAATGATATCCAAGACTGGAAGTTTGAACATATCTGAACTGGTGATCATGTCATATTTGAACTGGAGCTCAACTCTTAACTAAAGTTAGAGAGTTTTTTGTGAATGTCATTAATTGTTAATCTTCTCTCTCTTAAATTCTCATTTTCATTCCCTATTTATAGAAATTTAGGGGTTTAGACATAATCATTACATTCCACTTATGCAATTATCAGACTTGAAGGGTGTGACATTTCGCACAATTTACAATGTACACTTGTCACCATTTAATGTTTTGTTAGAAAATATTTGAGTGATGTGACAAATTGTCCCTAATTCTTGTCTAGAATGTCAGTTTTGGCCTACTCCGCTTCATTTCCTCAGGTTGATTAGGTTATTCATGTGTAGAGCTAATGTTTAGGTCTTCACATTAGACCAGAACCATGGTCTAGGTTGGTCGGAAGATGAATTTAGAGGATTGTAGTCCACATGTAGTCCATCATCATGTGTGATATGTAGTCTACATCGAATTCACCATCATGCGTGACCTGGAGTCCACCTCAAATATATGCCCATGTGTGACTTGAAGTTCACCTTGGATCCATCTTCACGTGTGATTTGGAGTCCACCTCGAATCCATTGTCATGTGTGACCTGAAGTTTACCTCGGATCCATCCACATGTATGATCTAAAGTTCACCTCTGATATATCGCTATGTGCGTAGAGATTGTAATGGGTCGGGTATGGGTCGGATTTGCCTAACCCATGCTCCACCCACTAAAGATTTACAACCTCCATACTCACCCATATACCCATTTAAGAATTGCGGGTCGGGGGCGGGTTTGCTTCTATACTCATTTGAAACTCATTACTAATTATTTTTTTATTTTTTTATTTTTTTATGCTGTAAATAGGTTATAGGTGCTTCGGATTAACTTGAATTAGTTAAATGTTGGGCTCCACTTGAATTTGGCTTGAAAAAAGCTTGTTATATGTTGAAACTAAACAAGCGAATTTAAACAATTTTTTTAGCTGTTAACAAAGTCAATAGTTTAAACATATTAAGGTTTAGACGTTAACAATGTCAATAGATATTTGGATTCTATTTTTAATTTATTTATTATTTTTTTACATAATCACTTTTGTTTTAAATTTTATAATTTTTTAAAGAAATTAATGGGTATCCAGGTCGGGTATGAGTACTGTAGTAAAACTCACACCTGACCCATACCCATGTTGGATAATCCTCGCCCATTTATGTCGGGTCTCCAACGGGTATCGGGTTCATGAGTATTATTGTCATCCCTACATGTGCGACCTGGAGTTTACATCGAATTCATTGTCATATGTAACCTGGAGTCCACATCGGACTCATCATAATTAGTGACTTGGAGTTCAGCTAAAATATGTTATCAACAGTAGATATTATTAATATAGAAAATATTTGTTAAGGTAATTAAATATATAAGATTGCATTATTCAAAAAATACAATAAAAATTCTCCCAAGAGATGGCAAAAAAATTCGATTCGATTCGAAAAAATCCTGATCCGTAGATCAATGGATCGGGGGTGATCTGATCGGACCCGATTCGCGATTTGAATTTTTTTCAAAAATTTAAAAAATGTGTAAAAAACTTATTTATTAAATATAAAATATATAATCTTTTATTGAATTTGATATAAAATTATTAATTCTCTACATATGTAATGTTTTGTTGTATGAATTAGATGTTATATTAGTTATTTTATGAATTTTGTATTGATTTGTTTGTCGTTAACGAAAATTTCTTAATGTTTGTTCCGGTCCAATCCGAATTTTTTACTGTTTGATCCGATCCGAAATTTCGTGAAGCGAATTTGGATCGGCACCGATCCACTCCATTGCCATGTACTATCTAATACTATACATCAAAGAGTCATAATATGTTATGCGTACGTGCTCATATTCACTTAATATGTTAATTGAATTAATTTATCATTTCAACTAGAAATGACAATGGGGCGAGTTCGAGACGGGGATATCAATCCCCGTCCCCGCCCTGTCGGAGATTTACAATCACCATCGTCGCCCCTACGTGGAAGGGGAGGGGAGGGGCGGGGCGGGGCGGGGATGTCCATAATCCCCGTTTAATATTATGTATATACTTTTGTCCATTAATGTCTTTTTATAATAGTTATCTAATGTTTTAGTTATACAAATTATATTCTTAAAGTATGATTATTTTACAAAATTCTCATTTAATAGTTCTAAATAATGTTTAACATTAATTTTTTTTTTTAAAAAAACTCATAATAGCTTTTATATAATACAAGTTTAATTATGTTAAAAAATATGTTTGGAGAAAATGAGACTTGAGAGTAAAAGATGAAGAGTAGTATAGAGTTGTAATGTAGGGCTTGGTTTTGAAATTATATATTTGGACGTCGGGGTGTTCATGACACTTTTAATTTGTTTGATTTTTTTTTTAATTAAACTTATTAATCGGGGATGGTTTTGGGGCGGGGATGAGGATTTAATAACAATCCCCTTCCTGGTCGGTTATACTTTTTCATCTCTGTCTTCCCCCCATCCCCGTCATTATCGGGGATTCCTTGCCCCATTCGAGGCAGGTTTCCGTCGGGTTCGTGAATTTCTCGTCCAATTGTCATCCCTAATTTCAACTGATCTCACATATAAACTTAACTTATTAGGCATCCCATCTTTCGAATGTGAAAGAAACTAAACTGGAATACATTTTTTCCTGCCTTGTAAGGAACTGGTCATGAGACCACTCTCATCCTTTACTAGCATAATTATTCCACAATATTTTGTATATTAGCCTCCATTCCACTATCAAGTTATAAATAATTTATCAATTCAATTCCACTATCAAATTATGAATAATTTATCAACTAAATATTAGTTTCATCTATATATTGGAAATTAATAATTTTTTTTTTCAATAACCAAGACTTATCAGTATGCGTAAACAACACAAATTGTTCCAACTTTTGGACTTCTTGTAAAAATAGTCCCTAACATTTAGATTTTAATATTTATATCCTCATAATCACTAAACGTTGTACAAATGGTCCTATCGTCAGATTCTGTTAGTTCTCACCGTTAAAAATGAGTAAATAGTACAAATGATCTCTAACCTTTGAGTTTCTTGCGATAAATAGTCCTTAACATATTAAGCTCATATTTGATATATTTAGTTTGTAAGCTACAAACGTTTTGTGTATTTAGTTCTCAACATATTTAGTCCCTGTTTGAGAACAGTTATTTCAAATAATGTGGTTTATAATTATAATTTTTTGAAGAATTTGTGATTAAAAACTAAGAATTTTTTTGAATTTATGTATAAATTATTTTATTGATAGAATGTGTGGTTGAAAATGAGTTTAAAAAAAGTTTATTCTGGATTCTAAAGTGTACAATAAAATATTTAACAAACATTCACCTCATTAATAGTTAAACATATTTGTAAAAAATAAAAATTTATGGAATATAAACAAACAAATACATTGGACATCATTTTAGGAATTGAATAACAAATATATTTTTATCAATTCTACTTTCGTTTTGAGAATCAATTGATTTGAAAAGTAAGTTTGGAAATTGATTTGAAAAGTAAGATTGGAGAATTTGTGGTTAAAAAGTAATAAATTTTTAATTTACGTGTAAATTATGTTATTAATAGAATGTGTGGAAGAAAATGAGTTTTGAAAAAAAATAAAATTTTGAAAATCGATGTCCAAATTCCAATGTATTTGTTTGTTATTCAATTCCTAAAACAATGTCCAATGTATTTTTTTTTTATGTTCCATGACCTTTTTTTTTTTTTTTAACCAATAGGTTGAATTGATGCGGTGAATTTTTGTTAAATATTTTATTGTATAGTTTAGAAATCCAGAATAAACTTTTATTTTTTTAATACTCGTTTTCAACCACACATTCTATTAATAAAATAATTTACTCATAAATTCAAAAAAACTTTTAGTTTTTTAATCACAAATTCTTCAAAAATTTATAATTACAAACTATATTATTTGAAGTAACTGGTCTCAAACATGGACTTAATATGTTAATGACTAAATACGTCAAACGTTTGTAGGTTACAAACTAAATATACCAAATATGAGCTTAATATGTTAAGAACTATTATCGCAAGAAACTCAAAGATTAGAGATCATTTGTGCTATTTACACATTTTTAACGGTGTGAACTAATGGAATATGACGGTAGGGACCATTTGCGCAACGTTTGTTGATTTTGAGGGTGTAAATGTCAAAATCTAAATGTTGAGAACTATTTTCACAAGAAGTTCAAAGGTTGGAGATTTTGTACTGTTTACCCTGCTAGTATTGTTCTTATGAATGAATTATTTACAAATGTCACTTCTGATAAAGATATATCTCATTATTCATCTTAGCCTCCGTTTTGTAAAAGTTTATTTATAAATTTTATTTATAAATGATCACGTTGTAACATTTCATTAGACAATTTTTTGAATAGTCAACGATTTCAGTTGGTTAAAGATTTCGCCCACCTTTTAAATTTTTTAAAAAAGACCAATAAAATATCGCAATGCCGCTCATTATAAATAACTTTATAAATGGGTTGTCAAACACACTATGAATTAATGATATCACAACGACGTATAAAATAATAGATATGTTTTTTGAGTGAGATTTTAATTATCTCTTGTTTGATGTAGATTGAAATTAGCCCCTTTTGGTCTCCATTTTTTCAGAATCAAAATTATTCAACACTCAATTTCAACCATTCATCTTAGTCAAACCCATCAATTTTTATTTTTCAAACATTTTTAACCACACATTCTTTAAAAATATTATTCAAAACCACATTATTCACTAACTTTTTTCATAAAATGGGGCTCAAGCAAGGGCTAAATTTTTAGGAAATTTTAATAAAATGTGATGAAATAATGTGTTGTTGAAATATTATGTATTTTGTGAAATATTTGATTAAAAATAACTATTGACCTTGACTTAAATTTTAGGATAAATTTGTTTGTACATAAAAGTGACATAATAGTTCTGTAATTGTTGATTGTGGCTACTATGTGTGATGTGTAAAAGAATAAATTTTTGTTAAATATAGAATTTGTAATTTATGTACACATAGTATCACATTAAATTGGTTGGTAAATTTTTTTTTTTTTGTTTATAAATAAAGAATATGAAATTTTCGAAGTAAAATATGTTGTTAAAAAATAATAAGTAAATTTTTTTTTTTTGTTTATAAATAAAGAATATGAAATTTTCGAAGTAAAATATGTTGTTAAAAAATAATAAATGTTTCTTTTAGGATTTAGGTGTAAGAATCTAAAGATAATGATGAGTATCACTTTGGGTTCTGATATTCTAGCACAGCCCCGAACCGCCCCGACATAGACAACTTGAGGTTGAATGGTTGATTAACAATAGAGATTCCTTGTCGGATTCATGCATTTCATTGCAACATGCCACATCAAAGTCTTATTTAGTATCTGTTTGGTATAAATTATACTATATTTAAAAACTATTTTTTTTCCAATTAATTTTCAATCAGATATCCTTTCACTAAATAATTTTGGAAAAACGTTTTTAATTTCAATAATTTCTCCCGAAATAAACACCTTGACCTCTGCTAGCCTACATCGATTAAGGTAAAGTAGCCCTGCTTATTAATTATCTCGTTTAATATCACGAATTGTCATAGAGGATAAGCACAATATATGTTTTTAATTAAAAGTAAACAACCATTCCGGTTCTCCTGCTCTTGACGCGCAGAAAACTTTTCAATGAGTTGTCAGTTGACAACCTTTTAATTTTTTTTTAATGTTTTATTTTGTTTAAAATGTTGTTTTATTATTTTTTTTATCTTATAATTTGTTTGTTTAAACTTCAAAAAAAAAAAAAGTAATTTGTTGTTTTAATGTTTTGTTTGTTTAATTTTTTTATTCTACTTTTTTTTAAATAATTTTTTATTATTTATCTTATAATTTGGTCTTTTTATAATGCATTATTTTATCTTTTATTTTGTCATAATAAATTCTAACAGACGTACATGTATTGAATTTCATTTGTTATTCACAATAACATGGTAAATTTTGTTTGATATTCTCCTGTTCGGTTCTGATTTTAATTTCAAGTAAAAGTCAACAATCAATTTTAACCACATATTTTATGAAACTCACATTTTTTCAACCACATGTTAATTATTGACTTTTACTTGAAATTAAAAATCAGATTTGTTTGGTACACTGTTTGATTTATAAATTGGGTTATCTATGATTTTGAGGTAAAAAGTAGTATTTGAAAAATTAGAGAGAGAAAATGTGTTTAATTAAAAATTGGTTTGAAAAATTGTGCAATTTATAAACTGATTTATAAACTAGTTTATTTTAATTTCCAAACGGATGCTTAATCAAAACAAAATAAGAGAATATCAAAATATATATATATATATACCTCTATTAGATTTTTTATGACGAAATAAAAGGCAAAAATAATGTATTACAAAAAGATCAAATTATAAGATAAATAAGTAAAATAAAAAAATTAAATAAACAAAAAAATTATAAGACAAAAAAGACAAAAAATTAAACAAACCAACATTAAAAAAAAAAAAAAAGGTAAAAATAGTTGAAAGCGCAGGAAGTGCAAGAGAACCAAACTGTATATGTTTTTAATTAAAAGTAAACATTGCTAATTATCTGTAATAACCTAAGTTGTTGAAGCGGATAAACACATATGTTTATTTATAATTACAACAATGCTACATTCTTGCATTTTGTGATCCACACTCCAATGTGAATAGATTGTCATACACATTGTGGATCACATTGTAAAAATAAAGTTATTCTTATAATTATATATATAATATATGTGTTCAACTTCAACATCTACTTTTATGCGTAATTTTTTTTTTTAAATATAAGAGTTCGATATGTATAAAATTTCCAGAGTGCAAATGAGATTTGAACATGGTTCTAGTATTATTTTAAGTGGGGCGGACGTAGACAGGTGCATCCACTGGACTCCCCTTTTTTTTTTTCTTCTTCCAAATATTCACCAATTTTACACCATCTCATACCCTTAGGCCTTAAGTCTTAACTAAATTCTTTGATTCGCCTCTGATTTTAAGTTTTTAACTACTCTATCCAAATTTTAAATGGCCATGAAAAAATCACATATATTCACTTATGGTTCTTTCGGCGGCATCCATTTTTCTTTGTAATCATTACATGTTTTAAATTAAAAAAAATTTCATATCACTTTTTAACTATACATATTTTCTCTCTCCAATTTTTAACCACACATTTTACCTTAAAAAGTCAAATAAACAAAAAAAAGTTCTGATCTGGAGCCGCAGAACAGATCGTAGATCTTTTTTAATCGAACTATCCGATTATTCAAATTGAGACTACTGATGTGAGGTTTGCGTGAACAAAAAGTTCATCTCTCCACCCTACTTGCCATACAATTCTCAATTTCGGTATCACGCCCCCCACGAAATATTTTCTAGTGGCAAATGGGAGAGCTGGTAAGACTCAGCGTAGCGGTGTAAAGGGTTCGAATCCTGAAATATTGGATTTGTGTCTTGTCGTCAGCGGGAGTTACCCAAACTTTGGGCTTACTATCGAGTCCTCCTCTCTGACTCTGGGAGACATAACCTGTAATTAACTTATTAAACCAATGGCTCAGGACATGATCGGTTGAGCCCTCAAGGTGTGGGCTACACCCTCAATTTCGATATCACACCGAATAATACTTGAACTTATTTTTCCTTTTGGAAAAATCTATTTGTATAAATTCAATGTACAGATTGGTATCTAGATAATGTGCTGGTAGATTTATGTTTGTTGATTTTAAAAATGATGTGACGGATAAAATAATGGATAATTGATATGTTGAATTTGTAACATGTCTTTAACTACCCTTTGTTTGGTTTATAAACTGATTTATTTATAATCTGAAGGTAAAAAGTAGTGGTTAAAAATTGGAGAGAGAGAGAGAGAGAGAGAGAGAGAGAGAGAATGTTGTTGATTAAAAAATAATTTAAAAAATTGTGCAGTTTATAAATCAATTTATTTTGGTTGCCAAAAGGAGGCTAAATTTGTGCAAATAGCACGGTTCTTTCCTTTTTAGCTCTGATTTGATTTTCATTAAAAATTTCTCTATGGTACTCAATCTCAATCATCCATTAAAAGTCAAGTCCACAATATTTAACTTTTCAACAAAATCTCAACTATCTAATTTCCTAAAAATCACCATTCATCTAAAAAAAACTCATTTAAAACTATAATAAACACACTCCTAATATCCAAAAAACTGGTTGTACCATAGGACTTACCTCCTACGACACCGACGAGACACAAAGAGCTTTGTGTCTCGTCGGTACCGAAAGGGCTAATCCTGTTGTACAACCAGGCCTGCAGTTTAATATTGTCTACTATTTGTTTGAGGTCAATTTCGTCCTTTCCATCTTGCCAAATATGTCCCTAGGGCACAATGAGAAGTTTAATTCAAGCAAACAAGTGAGAGCAAATTGTAAATATATTGTCCGTAAAATCATATAAAAAAATTAAAGGTAAAGTTTTATTTTTTATTTTTTCCTCAATATCTAATTCATTTTAAATTATATCATTTAAGTCATATAATATTATCTATAATTAGTTTACTAAATTCATTTTAGTCATAAATGATTAATTTCTGTTCTGATTTTTTCTCGTCAACTTAAAATAAATAATAATTATATGAATTTTTTATTTATTCTATACAACATATATTTGAAAAATTGCATTATTTAATTTAAATATTAGCAATTATTTAAATATGTTTTGTTCATAGTAACTTTCGTGTATCCCACGGGTATAAGTAATTACAAACTGTACAAACAATGTATTATTTAAAAATTAAAAATGAAAAAGACTAAGGCAACGAATCCAAGAAACGAGAACATGCCCCTAGGTTTCCTATAAATAAGGTTCTCTAGTCCAAACAAATTCCTCACATAGTAAACCTAAAGAGGCCTTGAAGGGGAGAGAGAGTTCCTTGTTCCGCCGCGGCCCGCTGCAGAAGGTTTTCTTTTCCATTCGGAGAAGAAGTAGAAAATCGTTCTGCAGCGGCTTTTAATTATAATTTCGTTTCTCACTTAATTTCCATAAGTACTTTTCACTCACAAAAAATGGCTCCTTCATTCTCCAATGTTAAAATTGTATCTGCTTTTGTTGCCAACAAAGTCTCAGCTGCTGCCACCGGGTATTGCCTATTTTTCAATCGTTTCATTTTAAAAATTTCGGGTTGTGCTTAAAAATGGCTTCAATTCATCTTGTTGGACAGCCGGACGAATCTTTTAGGAAAAAATGAATCACTGATAATTAATTGTTTGTTTGATCCCTTATTCGAGCCATTATTTTTTCAGTTGTTTGATGGGATTTCGGTGTATAAATGTTTATACAGGCGTGGATACGCAGCGGCCGCGCAGGGCGGTGTGTCGAAGAGCCTGAGCGGAGGAGGGGTGGCGCCGAACATGGTGTTGCAGAAAGGGCTGGAGGAAACCAGCAAGACTACTTCATGGGTACCGGATCCGGTCACAGGTTATTACCGGCCGGAGAATCAGGCGGCGGAGATTGACGCCGCCGAGTTGAGGGCATTGCTTTTGAAGAATAAAATCAGAGCACGCTAGATCGAAAGAAATTAAACATACCACATCATGTTTATTGCTGCTGAAAATGGAGCAATGTCTTGAGAAATCTTGTTGTGATTCTTCAGAGCCAATGTTTTCGTCGCTCTACTGTGTTTCTTATTTCTCGTGTTCTTTCTTCTTTGTAAACTTTTTTAAATAAAAAAGGAAAAAGTTTTTATAAGTATTTTTTTTTTAATTGTCAAAGTAACTTTTAATCAATAATTTAATTTTTTTCCATAACTAAGCATTGAGATAATTGTTTCAATATTGTAGCGCCCCGAGTTCTAAATATTCGGTTCACCACATCATCATCTGATCAAATCTTTAAAATAATATTTTAGCGGAATAATTAGTTGAAAATTTATTTTCGACAACATTAAATAAATTGTAATTATCGATAAAATTTGAAAACATCTATGAAACAATTCAAAATAATAAATCGAACAATTAATATTACAAACATTTGATAATGTCATAAATTCTCAAATAATTGAAAATTTTCAAAAATATCCTACGTTTGGAAATAGGATCATCAAAATAAGATTTTAAACTATTTAACGAATATTGTCACAATCATCCATCATCCATCACTTGTCCCCCTCTCCAAAATGTACAAATATTGTTAGAATATGAATGAGCACTTCATAGAAATACTCAGTAGACTCATCGTCAATTAATTAATCTACATTATAATTGAACACATAAACACAGACTTTTTAAAAATCATAGGGTGTGGGTAGTCTCTTTTTGTGCATTAAAGCACATGGCTTCTCTTTGAAAAATCATAGGCTCTTTAAAATCATCGGGTGTGGGTAGTATCGTCTCGTGTACTTAAGGCACGTAAGTTATGCATAACATTATCATTTATCTTGCAAAATATTCCCTTCTTTCTTTCTCATGCATAAAAGCATATAAGTTATGACAAGTATAACAACATAAATATTTCCGAAGAAATACATTCTCGTCTCTTTTCATAAAAATGAACATAAGTCACATAACATACACATTTACATGCAATCATAATTCAAATCAATTAATAGGGACGAGTCTACCTTAAATTCAACGAGTGCAAAATCGAGGAGGAATGACTTCCATCCTTTAAATCTCCGTACGTCTCGTCTAGCCAAATAGAAAATAATTTAAATTAGTCTTTCGAATTTTATAGTTTAAAAAATGTTATATTAAAATTTAGGGATTGAAATTGATGATTTGAAAGTTGAGAGACTAAAATGAATACTTTTAAACTTGGGGGACTAAAATGAAAATTTTCAAAACTTTCAGGACTCGAATCAAACGCTATTAAAATATTCAGGCTGAAAATGACAGATTTTTAATTAAATGATAGAGTTTTAAAATATTTGAACTCATGGGTCGAAATGAAACATTTGGAACTTTGGGGACAAAAATGTAAAATTTCAAAACTTGTGTTGAAACTCAAAACAACTATTAAACTGTAGGGATTGAAATAATTGATTTTTAAAATGAAGGGACTGTTTAAAATTATTTAAAAACTAAAGGGACTGAAATGATTAGTTTTAAAATCCAAAAGGACTGGAATAAATATCTTTAAAAAATCGAGGACTAAAGTGTAATTTTCGAAAATCAAAATTATTAAAAACAATTCATTTCTCTTTCTTCATCTTCGTGAAGGCAGAGAAAGGCGAAAGAGATGCGAGCGAGGGGGGGGGGGATCCGGGGGCACTGTCTGCACCAATTCGCCGGCGATTCCACGGCAGTATCACCGCCGTCGTGTGGCGGTGACACGGAGGAGGAGACGGTAACAAAATAGCAAGGTTTGGTGCTGATTGAAGGGTAAAACCGAGGCTTATTGGCTGCGATTTTCGGTGGTAAATCCGACGATAAAGGTTGGGATCGAGGTAAGTATATGGGCTCAGTCCAAAACCCGGGTTTCATGTTCATTTGGGGGTTAACTGGTTGAGGATTCGAAGTGGGCAGTGGTGGTCTCAAGATGGAGTTGGGTGTGTGGAGTTGTGAAGATTGGTTTTGATTTTCTTGGTTTATTTCTGTTCTTGAGTGAAGATTTGAGGAGGTTGTGGCAATGATAGTGTTCGTGGGTTCAGGTGATGGTGGCGTACGATTGGGTTGGTCTCGCGGGCGGTGGTGGCTGTTTTGGTTTGGATTGTGCAGTGGAGCTTGGTGCAGGCAGTTCAGTGTGGTGATGATGATCTGTGTGGTTGTTGAAATGGACGAAAATGGTGGTGTTGATACATTGTGGCCGGTAGAAGCTTACCACTGGAGATGCTGGAACAGAATTGTGGGGTGTGTCGAGAGAGGGGTTGATGATGTATAAAGAGGGAATTGGGAAATGTGAGAGAATGGATTGAAGTTGGTGGGAGTTGGTGGATGTATGGGTTGATGGAATATGTTGGGAATCTTATGGGATTTTAATACATAAGAAACGGAAATCGAAAAAAAATATGACTCTGTTTGTTAAATTTTTTTTGTTTAAAAACATGTTTTTTATGTTTTCTAGGTAAAATGTGTGGTTGAAAAATGGAAAGAGAAAATATGTGTGATTAAAAAGTTATTTGAGAAATTGTGTAGAAAAAAATATGTTAAAAAATATGTTTGACAAACGGAGGCATGAATTCAATTGAATTGAAAAATGGATCTGATAAAATGAGTTTAACACAATTTGGACTTTAAAACGATTTTGAAAGATATAAAATAAATAAATAAATAAAATAATATAATTTTAGAAATTTGGAATTTATTTAAAATCGAATTGGACTCGATATTTCTCGACTCAGCTAGATAACACGTCGTAATTTTAAATTAAAAATGGGTGAGATCGCAGCGGCTCGTTTTTCATAATTTAAAATAATTATTTAATAAGTAAAAAATTCTTGATCGTTACAAATATCACTAAACTTATCTCTACTACTTCGATTAATCATCAAAGTTTAAAGGGTTGAGTGTCACTTGAGAAAATTTTAAAAAGGTTTTTGAATGATCACTAAATCGTTTGAAACATCTTCGATTGTTCACTAAGTTTTAAAAACGTCTTTAAGTGCTTTAGGTAATTGAGTTTTGATTACTAAATTTGTAAAATGATGTTGACTAATTTAAAAATGTAGAAATGCGCTTATAATTATCAACTGTATTCTTCAAATTAATTGTTTTTATTTTGATTTATACCAACAAACTTTGTCGAAATGTTGACTGTAATAATTGTTGATTGGGATAAAAAAAAATTACAATAAAAAGACATATTTGTAGAATGATCTCTCTTAAATTGATGAAATTGAAAACGGGCCACTGAATTTAAGGATTCGTTTAATAGAGATGGTGAAATTTGGGTTGAAAGAAAAATAATTTCAGAGAATTGAATGGCTTTTAAACTCTAATTTCGTGGAAATTGTACATTTAATATGTTTGAGGGATATTCCGATTGAACTAGCCCGGGTCATGCCTATTCTAATAACAATGCTTAGTCGTAAAATCATTACAATTTATAAAGTAATTTATGTGTCTTCTTCATTTTAAGTCAGGTGACAACCAAAGAGATCAAGTTAGATCCCGCGAATTTTCATAAAATAATTTCTCAAATCATTTTTTAACCACACACATTTTTCTTTTCACTTTTCAATCACATTTTACCTTAAAAATATAAAGAACCCAATTATAAATAAATGCTACAATGTTAAATAATAGAGCTTTTATTTTTCCTTGATCCTCAATCATATTAATCCTATGTGAGTTTCAAGATCATATATCGCTAGCGTCCATTTGATAATACTATTTGGTTTTTAAACTTTTTTTATTTATGATTTTAAGGAAAAAAGTAGTGGTTGAAAATTAGAGAGAGAAATTTGTGTGGTTAAAAAATAATTTTAAAAACTGTGTTGTTTATAAACAAGATTTTGACTTTTACCAAACGGACGCTAAATAAATTCTCCGTTCTTTCTTACATTCTATTATTAACACTGTTACTGATTCTAAGAGCATCCACAATGGATGTGTTAACTTTTGGTAGTTAAGTACTACCACATAGACACTTTAGTAAATGTTAAGTGTCACATCTACATGTTAACATTAACTATTATTTGAGTCATGTGTTAAATTTAATCATTGGGATTTAGCTCAAGATCATATGGACCAAAATTTTCAAAAGTAAAGCATGATTCGATTCAATTAAAATAAAATTAATCGAAGAACAAAGAAGTTTTTTAAAATTATTATCAAGGGTATTATAATTTAAAAATATTTTTATCTAGTTGGCTCTTTTATATATTTCTTTATTTTTATTATTATAAATTATTATTGAGAATATTATGATAAAAAAATATTTTCTTTAACTAACCTTTTTACGGATAGTATATTATATAGTTATAGATTTATTATATATTAAAACTTATTTTATTTAAATTCACGGACAAATAGACGTTCATTAAAGAAAGAAATAAAATACATAATACAAAAATAAAATAAAAATAAATAAATAATGGTGAAAATCAAAACTTTTTGGTAAAGAAATCAACTTATTGTTTCTATAATAAAAAGAAAATATGAACTAGTTTAGCAAAAATATAAAAAATATACCTATTAAAATTTTCTCTTTCTTCTATCTCTCTCCTATTTGTCATGTCATAAGTTAAAATGTTTGTTAACTTTAACAAACAAGTTAACATATCCAGTGTAGACAAAAAATTACCTATTAGTTAATATATGACACTAGCAAGCAATTTAACATATTCATTGTGGATGTTCTAAGCCTCTGACAGCTATCATTTAAATGGAAAATTAAATTACACAGTTCCCAAATAATTTTTAAATCACATATTCCCTCTCTAATTTTCAATAACATATTATCTATAAAAAATTCAAATAAATCAATTTAAATGGAAATAATAACATGCCGAACCATGCTAAATCCTCACACTCACACATTTATAAAATACCCTTTACGCTAAATGCCAGTGTCAAAATTAATCGAAAGAAACTGTCCACATCACCACATGGATAGTGACTTGGTAGGCATTATTATTGGTTGCTTTACGAGAATAGAAAAGGAATAAGCTATTAAATTAAATATAATAAAACACAAAATTTTAAATCAATTAATGATGCAAAATCGGCTTTAGTGTTGACAACGACAAGATGCAAGTTTATCCATTTTCGATGGATGCGGCGGATTCACCGAATTGTGAATCATAAAATACGTTATCTGTGTGGCGTCTGGGAATGCACAAGTTGTCCACAGACAAAATTGTCGTTAGCTACGAATACAAGGAACTGCTCAGGAATTGTTTAGGTCCTATGTTGCAAAAATAAGCAATGCTATTTATAATGTTATTTATTGCCATTGATGTTAAGCATTTGTCTAGGTGACAATTACTTTGACATAAAATGATATACTCATTTAAATGCAATGTCAAATGGCTCATTTAATTAAACTTATGAAGTATAGTCATCTTCCTTAGTACTAGATAGCATTATTTTTTGATTTTCAGACAATTATTTATCTAAAAATCGAAACTCTTAAATTTGATTAAATTCTTAGTTACTATTAGTTAAAGCACATGCGATGTACATACCATGCCTTTAAGAGTGCATATTGTATTTTATTTTATTTTTTATTAATTTATAAAAAATTAATAATATTATGATCACAATTAATAACAAATAATTTGAAAAACTTGCTCTTACCATTTGATACAAAAATAGTGGTTTTGAGCTTAAATAGAGATTGACGGTCACTTGTAGATCATCCGGGTTGAAACAAATTAATTAGAAGGACCATCGGAGCAATTGCATGAAAATCATGATATTTAGAGTGGAAATTTTTGTCAATTGAAAAGTTTAAGGACTAAATCATGAATTTTAGGAACTTACAAAGATGAAGATATCATGAATTTGGAAGGACAATTGCCAAATTATTGTTACAACTAATACTGGAATATGTAAATAAAATTGTTTTGATTTTGGAAGAACAAACAAGAACTGATGAAATTCAATAAACAGAATCAGAAACAAAATGTAAAACAGAAGCAGGAGCCGAGGCCTGTGCGGGCACAGTTTCCTTAAAACAGATTCGTCCCCTCACCAATCCGTGCTTGAGTTGTATGGACGACTGTTTCCCAGGATACAACGGGTGAACGGATGCCTGAACAATCACCAAATAGAGAGCAGGGAAGAAGAAGAAGACTGAGAGTGTGTTCTGGAGTGCAAAACGTGTGTGTTCAAACTGGGGAGGAGCAGGGGTTAAATGGCAGTGAAGGAGGAGTTACACAATAACTCTCCAATTTACTCACCAATTAACAAAAATTAATTTGGGAGTTAGGAGTTTCAAATTTGAAAATTTGTAAAAAAAAATTTTCAAACCGTGTACCACGCGAGGAGCCAATTTTTGGTTCATTTGGTTCGACATTCGTGTGCGCAGGTCGTGCCCGCACACAAGTTCAAGGCTCGAAGGCCAATTCGAACCAAGATTTGCACCCCCCCTGCGCGCACGTGGAGAGAGCCTCTATGCTACACATTCTTACAACCTCTCAAAGTGTATGCATATATAAAGTTGTTCCAAATTTTGTTTCTTTCCTATGTGGGACAAGTTTTAACTTATTTCCCATCAAAACCATATTCCACATGGTCCTCTTTGAACTCCAATTTCTCATTCATCCGAGCATCAATTTTGGCAAGTGAACATATCATTTCGATGTTCTCACGGAGGAGAACACAACCCAACTTCGATCCTAC
Organism: Ligustrum vulgare; assembly: GCA_963555705.1. NCBI lineage: Eukaryota > Viridiplantae > Streptophyta > Magnoliopsida > Lamiales > Oleaceae > Ligustrum > Ligustrum vulgare. Next base: position 19,948,266 of record OY743179.1, read on the forward strand.
GCAAAGGTCAAGTGGGTCCCACCCAAAATTGAGTCCAAAGGCAGCCATTTGCTGCCTAAAATTCTGCTCCTTTTTCCAACAATCCCCCACATGAATGAAAATTGTGAGAGACAAGACAACACAAGATACAATGACTTGGTGATATAGTTCAACAGTTGAAACCTGTATAGGATAGGTAGATATTACCCTTTGAACCTTCCCTTATGAAAGTATATTTACTTTACTAGCTGACCAGTAGACTCGATGTCCTTGAACTGTTCTGCCTTTTGTGTAAATGATGATATACCTTACACAGGATTCTTCCTAACATAGTTCAGTTCTCATTATTATGTTCGTTTGTGGCCATGAACATACGCCTGGTTCTGTGAGAGTTTCTAAGAATTTAGCCCAACATAATTCCTTTAGAAGCGGCCCCACTTCTCTCTCACATAGGTGATCTCTTAATTAAGAGTAGCCCGCTCTACTCCGCTCGGATTCCCGACACATAAGAATCATTAAAAGCATATTGCTTATCCTTCGTTCTTACGGGCATCACTGTTACATCATAGGAATGGGCAAGGGATGTTAACCCCCACAGTGATTCAATTAAGTCTTTACAATTAGGTTGTCCCTTTGAACCTAGATCTTGGGATCTCCAGTCAATTAGGTTGGGTTTCCATTGTATAAACTCATTCTTCCAAGGGCTTAAGTCCCATTCCTCTCGATGATTTTGCGACTAACTCTCTATTTAACCCTTTGGTTAGCGGATCCGCAATGTTATCTTTTGACTTTACATAGTCAATCGAGATAACTCCAGTTGAGAGTAATTGTCTTATGGTGTTATGTCTACGACGTATATGTCTAGACTTACCATTGTACATGTTACTTTGTGCCCTACCAATTGCAGATTGACTATCACAGTGTATGCAAATTGCTGGCACTGGTTTTGACCAACTTGGAATATCCTCTAAGAAATTGGGTAGCCATTCAGCCTCTTCACCACATTTATCTAGAGCTATAAACTCAGATTCCATGGTAGATCTCGCAATAACTGTTTGTTTAGAGGATTTCCATGATATAGCTGCACCTCCCAATGTGAACACAAATCCACTAGTAGACTTTGAGTCTTTTATATCAGATATCCAATTAGCATCACTATATCCTTCAATGACTGCCGGATATCTAGTATAGTGCAGTCCATAATTACGAGTATATCTCAAGTATCTTAGTACTCTTACTATTCCTTTCCAGTGGTTAGGCCCTGGATTACTAGTATATCTACTCAGCTTACTAACTACGTAAGCTATATCTGGTCTTGTACAACTCATTAGATACATAAGACTTCCGATTATTCTAGAGTACTCTACTTGAGAAATACCATCGCCTCTATTTTTCGATAGATGTTGACTTGTATCTATCGGTGTTCTAGCCATGCCAGTATCATCATTATTGAATTTTTCCAAAATCTTGTCCACATAATGTGACTGACTTAGAACAAGTCCATCTGATGTTCTTGAAATTTTAACTCCAAGAATCACATCAGCTAGACCCATATCCTTCATGTCGAATCTTGAATTCAACATATTTTTAATAGATTTAATCATCTTATCATTGCTACCAACAATGAGCATGTCGTCAACATAAAGACATGAAATGACATAACCCATTTTTGCGTCTTTGATGTAAACGCATTTGTCACATTCGTTGATTTTAAATCCACTTTCTATCATGACATTGTCAAATTTTTCGTGCCACTGTTTTGGTGCTTGTTTTAAGCCATATAACGACTTCACCAATTTACAGACCTTGTTTTCTTGTCCTTGTGCAGAAAACCCCTCGGGTTGTTCCATGTAAATTTCTTCTTCTAAATCTCCATTTAGAAAAGCAGTTTTGACATCCATTTGATGTACTTCGAGATTATACAAAGATGCAATCGCTAATATCAATCGAATGGAAGTTATTCTCGTTACCGGAGAATAAGTGTCAAAGTAGTCAAGGCCTTCTCGTTGCCTATAACCTTTAATTACAAGTCTTGCCTTATACTTATCAATAGTTCCATCTGCTTTCATTTTCCTTTTGAAAATCCATTTGTAGCCTAGTGGTTTGCTTCCCGGGGGAAAATCAACCAGCTCCCATGTATGGTTTTGCAGAATGGAATCTATTTCACTTTTAATTGCCTCTTTCCATTGAGGTCCTTCAGAAGAGTTTACTGCTTCTTTGAAGCTTTGAGGTTCAGTTTCTAGCATATATGTCAGAAAATCAGGACCATAAGACTTTTCTATCCTTTCTCGTTTGCTACGTCTTGGTTCAACCTCAACTTCCTCTTCTACGTCTTGGTCTTGACTATTCTCAATCATGGTCTCATATGTCCGTTTAGAAGAGCTTGCTTCTTCATTGGACTTATATGGAAATACACGTTCAAAGAATGATGCATTTCTCGATTCCATTATCGTGTTTTTGTGTATATCAGAAATTTTAGAATCAAACACAAGAAACCGATAGGCACAACTGTTATGTGCATATCCGATAAATATGCAATCAACAGTTTTTGGTCCTATTTTTACCTTTTTTGGTGCAGGTACAGCCACTTTGGCAAGACACCCCCACACTCGTAAATATTTGTAGGAAGGCTTTCTACCTTTCAATAACTCGTAGGGGCTCTTATCTTTCTTTCTTTCGGGGCAACTTATTTAAAAGGTAATTAGCTGATAATACAGCTTCTCCCCACATGTTTTGAGGTAACCCAGAACTCAACAACATTGCATTCATCATTTCTTTCAATGTTCTATTTTTTCGTTCAGCAACACCATTTTGTTGAGGTGAATAAGGTGCTGTTGTTTCATGTTTAATTCCATGTTGTGCACAGAATTCAGCAAATGGTGATTCATATTCACCACCTCTATCACTTCTCAACACTTTGATCTTCTTGTTGAGTTGATTTTCAATTTCATTTTTATAGAGAACAAATTTCTCTATCGCTTCATCTTTACTTTTAAGCAAATACACAAAACAATATTTTGTGCTATCGTCAATAAAAGTAATAAAATATTTGTTGCCTCCCCTTGTTTGTACAGATTTTAAATCACAAACATCGGTGTGAATTAAATCAAGCGGTTTAGTTTTTCTTTCAACGGATTGAAATGATGACCTTGTCAATTTTGCCTCAACACAAGTTTCACACTTATGTTTATTATCAATTTGGAATGTAGGTATGCAATTCAAGTTAATTAGTCTACGCAAAGTGTCGTAATTAACATGTCCTAGTCTACCATGCCACAAATTAGAAGACTCAAGCAAGTAAATGGAAGAGTTATTCATTTTATTAATTTTTGGCTTAATAGCCATTACATTAAGCTTAAAAAGCCCATCACTAACATAACAATTTCCTACAAACATTCCAGACTTAGACAAAATAACCTTGTCTGACTCAAACACCATGCAGAAGCCATGTTTGTTCAACAGCGAGCCGGATACCAAATTCTTGCGAATCTCCGGCACATAGAGCACGTTGTTTAGAGTCAGCTCTTTCCCAGACGTCATCTTTAAAACCACCTTTCCATGGCCCTTGATTTCAGAAGTCGCTGAATTTCCCATGTACAGCTTCTCCCCATCCGCTGCTTCAAAACCACTAAACAACTCCTTGTCGGAGCAAACATGTCGGGTGGCACCGGTGTCTATCCACCATTCTCTCGGATTTGAACCCACCAAGTTCACTTTAGAAATGACAGCTGCAAGGTTGATGTCAGATGCATCTTCAACCATGTTTGCTTCTTTCTTCTTCTTCGGCAAACGGCACTTCGTAGACTTGTGACCAATTTTGTCACAATTGAAGCATTTTCCTTGAAACTTCTTTTTAGAAATTCCGCCCTTTGGCCCCAACTTGAGCCCTTTGCTACTAGATGGCCCAGACTTGGTTTTGTTAGGTTTGGAGCTTTGCCCATGCTCCACAACATTTGCTTTAGCCACAACCGGATTAATCCCTCTTTCAGAACTTTTGTTGTCTTCTTCTATTCGAAGTCTAATAATTAGTTCCTCAACATTCATTTCCTTTCGCTTATGCTTTAGGTAGTTTTTAAAATCCTTCCATGCAGGTGGTAGTTTTTCAATTATACAAGCCACTTGGAAGGACTCGCTCACAACCATTCCCTCGGAATGAATTTCATGCAATATCACTTGAAGTTCTTGTACTTGACTGATTACAGGTTTGGAGTCCACCATTTTGTATTCCAAAAAGCGACCAACAAGAAACTTCTTGGCCCCGGCATCCTCGGTTTTATACTTTTTGTCTAAAGATTCCCATAATTCCTTAGCTGTTTTTATTGTGCAGTATACATTATATAGTGAATCAGCCAAACCGTTCATCACATAATTCCGGCACAGGAAATCCGAGTGCTTCCAAGCATCAACTGCACTAACTGCTTGAATGTCTCCTTCACCCTCTTGGAGCACTGGAGCATTTTCAGTCAAGAACCTCGCAAGATTCAAGGTGGTCAGGTAGAATAACATCTTTTGCTGCCACCTTTTGAAATTCAGCCCATTGAATTTCTCCGATTTTTCCCCATGGTTAACTGGAACAGTCACGGTTGGAGCTGCAGTTTGAGCCACGGTTTGTGTCAAAGCATGAGTTAGAAATTTAGCCACAGATTGAGTTACAAAAGGACTTGGCATAGCCACAATCGAACTTGGCATAGCCACAACAGAACTTGGCATAGCCACAGCCTGAGCCACCGTCTGATTTTCAGCAGTAGCCACATCCATGTTGATTTGTTCGTTTGCCATTACTGAAAATTCAACCAAATATATAAGTTATCTGAAAAGGAATATGATTTCGCAAAATCAGGAAAAATTCTTGTCTGTTCTTTCAAAACTGTTTTGAAAATTATTCGAATCTGTTTTAAGCTTGTTACAACTAATACTGGAATATGTAAATAAAATTGTTTTGATTTTGGAAGAACAAACAAGAACTGATGAAATTCAATAAACAGAATCAGAAACAAAATGTAAAACAGAAGCAGGAGCCGAGGCCTGTGCGTGCACAGTTTCCTTAAAACAGATTCACCCCCTCACCAATCCGTGCTTGAGTTGTATGGACGACTGTTTCCCAGGATACAACGGGTGAACGGATGCCTGAACAATCACCAAATAGAGAGCAGGGAAGAAGAAGAAGACTGGGAGTGTGTTCTGGAGTGCAAAACGTGTGTGTTCAAACTGGGGAGGAGCAGGGGTTAAATGGCAGTGAAGGAGGAGTTACACAATAACTCTCCAATTTACTCACCAATTAACAGAAATTAATTTGGGAGTTAGGAGTTTCAAATTTGAAAATTTGTAAAAAAAAATTTTCAAAACGTGTACCACGCGAGGACCCAATTTTTGGTTCATTTGGTTCGACATTCGTGTGCGCAGGTCGCGCCCGCACACAAGTTCAAGGCTCGAAGGCCAATTCGAACCAAGATTTGCACCCCCCCTGCGCGCACGTGGAGAGAGCCTCTATGCTACACATTCTTACAACCTCTCAAAGTGTATGCATATATAAAGTTGTTCCAAATTTTGTTTCTTTCCTATGTGGGACAAGTTTTAACTTATTTCCCATCAAAACCATATTCCACATGGTCCTCTTTGAACTCCAATTTCTCATTCATCCGAGCATCAATTTTGGCAAGTGAACATATCATTTCGATGTTCTCACGGAGGAGAACACAACCCAACTTCGATCCTACGCAATGGTCAAGTGGGTCCCACCCAAAATTGAGTCCAAAGGCAGCCATTTGCTGCCTAAAATTCTGCTCCTTTTTCCAACAATTATACCTTAAAATACTAGAAAGATGAAAGAGAAATCAAATAGAAAAATTTGGGACCAAAGTGAATGTTTGAAAAATTGAAGGAAAAAAAAAGAGGGTGATAAAATGAGACGCAGACACGTGACAACTTGAATAATAACTAAAAATTGACTCTTTTATTATAGAAGATAGATATATGATTTGGATAATCATTGAAGAGGAATGACCATGAGCGGAGTTCGCCGGTAAGGGGTCCGAGGTTGCGAAAAGTCCAAGTCCATAGCAAAATTTTTTTTGTCATCCATAAACTTCTAGGGATGGCAAAAAATTCGAAGTACCGAAACCCATTAGGGTCACCCCACCTAGAAAAATCGGCCCCCAAGGGGTGGGGCAAATGGTACCCGCCTCGAGCTCACTCGAAACCTTCTTTATTTATTTATTTTATTTTATTTTTTAGTAAGGTCTAAGTTTGATTGTAATGATTTTATTACATGAATATTAGAATATTTTGGAGGAGGAGAAACTATAAAGGCTTTCGTTGATAAATTTAGTTCAAGTTAAAGACTACACATTAAGACACATCGAATCTCTTGCAAACTAGGAATCAAGCATCCTCTCATTATAATGTAAATTTCGTTTGTTGATGTTGGAATATTTGAATTCCAAGTCTGCAATGAATATGAGGTGAAGAATAGTCAAATGCGAATAATAAAAGAAATGAATTTCAAATCTTTCTTGATCCAAAATCCGCATATGTAATCCTTGTATTCTATAATGTGGCTTAAATTGCCAATAATGTTTGATCCTTTATGAAACATTCTCCCCTCTATTTATAGAAAATATAGAGTGAGCGGGCTTGTTACAATGAATCCACTTGAATATATATATGTTCCTAAGTGAACTCTTGGAGTTCTTACATATTGGTAGTAGTGAATTTTCATAACTTACTTCGATAGTTTATGTCTAAATGACTATCTCAAGCTTGTGTTGGGTACACTTTAAAAACTCTGTTTAAAGAGGTTCCACGTTTTACTACAGTGTTTTATATATTAAAAAAAATGAACTTGTGCAGAAAAGTGTCAGGCATTAAAATCAGACATCAGGCAACCGTTGGAAGTATTGAATGTTGGGAACCCAGGTTGGTCTACTCACAAAAATTGATTTCTTCTGATAGATTATCCCGTTACAGGATTTTCTGTTCTATGTATTTAACTTGGAATAAATAATTTTGCACACAAAAAAGATTTTGAGAAGATTACCTTTGTAGCGTGCTTTACAATAATCTTCATCAACTGCTTCTTGATTCCACCAAAGCTTCAAACCCTCAAGCTTTCCTCGGTGTTCTCCAATGGCAGTTGTGCAAGTGTGTGGTCACCTTTCTCAAGATCTAGGTTAAACTAGGATTAGAGTTTCTTTGTAAAGAGGAAACACACACTACACACTTTAGTGTGTGTCTCGCCACTTTTCATATTAGGTTAAGAAAAATAGTCTTGGGAGACTATTTGTAACATCTTTACACTCCAAAACCCTACCAGGCCTAGTACCGTAACCCAGGCCCATTTCTGCACAACCCAATACAGGTAATAAGCCTGTATAAACCCATTATAGTGAAGCTACCGAGGGAACCTGATCGGACCCAATTAAACTAAGCTCCAATAAATTAATTATGACCCGATCAACTCTTGATCAGTCAAAATTAATTTATTAATCACGTTCTATTCCACTAAAAGAACGAGATTGCACTCTTAGTAAAATTGAAATTACTGAAACAATTAATAAATAATTATATTCTCTGACTTATCGTTCTTACATGTTACCCCCGTCGATCAACTCGAATATTCGGAGCAAGTTAAAATGACCAAAATGCCCTTCTTCGAATATTCATAAATTCTCAACTCTCATCTTCTGTCTGACAGTTCGATGTGATCCCATCACATCATAGAATTCAACAGTCACTGTCGAATTACTGAGCTCAGACTCAACTGTCCACTAGAAGAACCAGTGAGATTATGATCATACCTAAAAGGTGACGGATTCCATAATACGAATATATGTTCCTCGTTAGTTCACTTTAATTTCCAAAGTACCGAGATATTGATCAGCAATTTGATCTCATCCATTGATACCTCAAAGAACTTCAAGTTAGTAATCGAAGTCCATTATCCTATTAGGATTAAGGTCCCATGTACAATAATCAAGTGAAATTAAATTTGTATGGTCAATGTCACAAATTAATTTCACGTGGTCCCTTTCCAATACGTTCCAAACGTACTCTCAATTTTATTACCAAAGTCAAAGACAGACTTTAATAAAATCGAGACGATCTTATCAAAATAAATTGTCCATATTTATTTACTGATCGTGAACGTTAATTTTAGATCGAATCACAAATTGAATCTTTCTGTGTTTAACAACTTAAACACTCAATTTGTAATATCAAATCGACCCGTGGACAAACACAACATCATATTAATACAATCAATTAATATTTTACTTTTAAATGTCGTGAATTATACTCTATGGGCATATATAATTCCAACAATCTCCCACTTGCCCTTAGAGTATACATGAAACATCGAATCATCCATCTTGTCAACATCATCATTACACTAATGATTATGTTCTCAATCAAGATAGTAACTCCTTTCGATATAAGTCACGGTTGTATAACAAACAATCCAAGATTGTGTTATTCCCAACCAATTAACCACATTATCTCCCAGTTATATTCCAATTTTGACGACTCTCGAGAATCCTAGTCAAATCAGATTTTAATTAGTTTTAATCCATCAGATCACCAACTGAATAGATAAGCAAATATTTACTCGTTTTCCAAAAACGCTTCAGTACGTGCTTTACCTCTATTCAATGATCTGATCCTGGATCAAACTAATAATCACCAACAATATCCCCAGCATAATATATGACCTATCTAGTGCAAAATAAGGCTTCCTATAGCCGGAGCATAAGAAACCTTCTCTATCTTACCATGAGTCTTAGGAGAACACTCATAAGATAGATAAAGTTCACAAAGAACATTATTCCTTTCAAGACTTCAATATTGCAAATGTAGATAGTATCTTATTATTACATAAAACTTGAGACTTTCTATTTCATTTTTCTCCCACTCCGAAAAGTACGGATGTCTAGAAAAAATAGACAGTCATCTACAAGTCCTTCAAGTCTAATTGCTGGTGCCAATTACTATTTAATGAAAATACTCTCACACATTAGTAGAGTGTCATTCAAATAAATAGTCGCGAAAACTGACTCATCTTTCTGTATACTCGAGTATACTTAAGATATATTAAGATTTTGATCAAGAACATGTATCACAATCGTTCGATCAAATTCTATGTTCCATATCTTGAACAAATATCCAAATCCAAAGTTGGAAAATTGTAAGTCATGAATTTTACTTTCATGGTCTTTAATATGAACTCATTAGATTACACTTTGTAAATGATTTCCTCAAGATGCATTCAAGAAACAACATCTTGACATCCATGTGTCGTACCTCATTTTGACAATGAACGACAATGGATAAAAGATCCAGGTAAACTGTTGCATGACTATTGGCGAGAAGGGTTTCACAAACCCACAACCATAAGCCTTGCACTAAAGGTATCAACCTTTCCATCTACCATTCTTTTATCATCTTAAAAATCATCACACCCTATAGGTTTGACCCCATTGGGTGTGTCTACAAATATCCAAACTTTGTTGGATTACTAGGAATCTAATTCCGAGTTCACATTCACCTTCCATGATTTCAAGTCTATAACTTCTACCACTTCCCTAAATGAGGAGTTCTTCTCTTATTTCAGTAGAGATTGTCTAAAAAGACTCTCCGTGGAATAAGAGTCAAGAAGGTGGTCTTACAACCCTCCCACTCCAATTAGTCGCTGGAAGTGTATTTCCATTATGTCCAAACAGAGTCCCTTCCTCTCCTCCCACTACTTGGTTATATCCCTAATTGGGATCAACCTCTTCACTACCTCTTTATGAACATAAAGAAGAGGCAGAACAGTGAGAGCAACTTCGACTACAACCTTTGATTTTTCCCTGTCCATTGGGTTCACCAGGCAAAAATAGTGGTTGAACCACTTGCCTATTTCTCCCACTAGGATCAGCAACCATCGGTTCCGTAAGAAGTCCCAAATCATCAAGATTAATTCTATGCGGAAACCTGGAATCAAGTTGTTTGAACCACGTTCTAACATCTTATCCAATAGAATTTTACTTGTGGATTTGTATTCTTCTATATGCCTTATCCTCTAAGAAAGTCACATTTGTTCTCAACAAATACTTTCTGGACCAGAGGACTATAGAAGAAATAATTTCTAGTTTCATTGTATACCTTATATATAATCAAACCTTCATTGTTGCCACCATCTCGTCAATCCTTCCTTTCAGCTTGTGTGCCAAAACTCCCCAAATCTGAATGTGGTATAGACTGGGCTTACACCCATGCCACAACTCTAGGGGTATTTCAGGAAATGAATTAATGGTACTAGGCTATGAAGGAACCTGACTATTTCTGGTGTACATTCCCAAATGAAACTAGTAACGAGGATAACTCATCATTGATTTGGTATTACCTTGTTCTCCTTTTCCGATAAATGATTCATAAACTCATATGAGAGATACACAAACCTCGATCAAATCGAAGTATCTCGATTCTCTTAATTACTTCTCAACTTCTGTCCAAAATTCTAGAAACATTTCAGATCAATGAGATATTAAGTATAGAATCGAGATCTGGAGTGATCATCAATAAAAGTGATGAATTACTCGTACTCTCTCATATCTTGAGCACCAAAGAATCCACACATATCGAAAGTGTATTAATCTCCAAACTCTTAAGTCCATTCAATGTATAAGGACTCTTGGTTATCTAATCCACTAAACAAGATTCAGAAAATAATATAGATTCCACCTCATATCCTTTTTGAGGTCCATCCCTTACTAGTATTAGAATCGAGTTTTGGATAAGTGTGACCAAGCCTAAGATCTTAATCATTTTACCCTCTAAATAAAATTCAAAAGCTCACATAGATTCCACCTCCAAAATACTTAGAGGCTATCTTTACTAGTCTTTCAATCTTATTTAGATAAATATGATTATCTTAAGATCTTATCAAAGAGTTCATTAATACAAGGAATCATCTATCCCTTATCATTTGTAGTAATATTACACTTAGAACCATTTACAAGGCTTTGAGATTGTTAATCATTTGTCTCGCAATAATAAGAGCATTATTTAACTTAATTCCAACTAATAACTGGAAATTAAGTGCTAAATAATTCCGCTCAAATAATAAAGAGACAAAATAACAATCAAATTGTTTCGCAAACATAAAAGCCCAACGGCTCTTTCCATATTACCGTAATCGTGCTTATCCTTATATTATACTCTATCTCATTGTGTCATTTGGTCACCTAGGACCATATTGCAACAACTTGTAATAGTGATTAGTTACTCTAGAATCTATAATCAAGATAGACTCAATTACTAACTATAACACAATGAATATAGTCTTACTCCATTATAGAGTTTCCAGGAAAGGCTACTTCCTCATTAGTCCTATCTTTGCTCAAAAGCAAAAAGGTTAGAGGGCCTACCATACTATCCGTTGCTTTAAAATAATCTCTTCTCTATGAATAGCTTACATTGAACCTTTCAGGGACACGTTCATCCTGGTGAATATAGTCCACACTGAACCGCAAGAGATCATCTTAAAAGATTTCTCAAGCATTATGTCACATGAATCAATGTTTGCAAGTAGAACCTCCACCACGTTAAAGTGACCAATCATGTTTTACCAAATGGTCTCTTGCAAAAACGCGATCGGTTCATAAGTAGAGATATATTATAGCTTGATAGCATATTTTGTATAACTCCATAATTAAAATGTTCAAATTATCATAAATACCCTTCCATCGAGAAAATAAATATGGTATCCTATTTTGATGTTTTTATTGCGAAGTACTTGACGTGAGAATCAAAATTATGCAATAAACCATCTCATCAAAATAAAACCATTTTCATTGGAAGATTTATAATTATTTTTGAACAAGGATCTTCTAGCACGAACAAATGTCATAAGTGGAAAAGAATTATAACGAGACATGTTACAGTTTTCGCAAATTAGTTGGTGATGTCTAAACATATAACTAGTTGTGGAAATACGACATTCAAATAAAATAAATGTATTAAACACGAGTTGCATAAATGATGAATACTTTCATATATGATGCATGAAGAAAAGTTATGCACAAGTAGACCCAAAACTACTATAATATGACGACAACCTAAAATCCCAAAATCTTAAACACATTTCTCTATAGGAGAAATAAATGTGATTTATGGTTAGGCTGGGACCCTCCCACTAAATTAAATATATCTAGCATCTCATGCAATATTTAATTTATAGTCGTTAAGATTTGGCCATCATTGACATCGTTTGGATATTCTATAGGAAGTCCCCACGATGTCATTGATTTAAGTGTCTAACCCCTATATTAATAATATTTCAAGTACCAAATTAATTATATCACCTATAGGGTAATCATGATTAATTCAGACTTAAAAATCATCACCTAATTGGGCCTAATCCAGTAACCAAAACAGTGCAGCCCTCCTATAGGGAGACTAATTAGATTAGCACGAGGCACACACAAATTTCTACTAATGGGCTAATAGGGGAGGCCGTGAGTTCAAAAATTGCACCCTCGCTCACTTAATATTTTGAACTCTTGGGTTTTAATTAATAATTACCCAATCAATTTTAACTCTTAAAATCAATTTAATTATTAATAAATATATTTATTTTCTAATCTAACATTTAGAAAAGAAAATAAAATATAAAACAATGCATGGCAGTATAGTACCTAGAGCGGTGTATATGCGATCTACATGACATGTTATTTAATGACATTCATTCACAAATTATTAAAGCAATAAATAAATGCGATAATAAAATAAATATGAACATAATTTATGGCCAAACCTAGACACAAAAATTACAAATTAATTAAAGAGTCTATTGAGCCACAATCCGGCCCAATCCTTCAATTTCCATTTGCAAGTGTCCAGTCCAAATCTGCAAAGTTTCAGTCTTCAACCCAAATGTCAAAATGTAATGATCCAATTAAATATTCCAGCCCATTACAAAATTCAGTCCACATTGCATTGGCCCAGCCAAACAATTTAGCCCACATTGCAATTAATAAAAAATGGATCAATTTTGCAATTTCTGGGCCATATTTAATTTCATCAAAATCTGATCCAACTGATATAAAACTGGTCCAAGTGCCCAATCTTTAATTCTGGCCCAAAAACAAAATCTGGCCCAAGAGAGTATTTGTCATTCTGGTCCAAAACTTGAATCTGGCCCAACTGATTAACTACATTGATCCGGCCCAAATGAACAAAAAAAAAAAAAAGGTCATCTCCTCCTTTAGTCCTTTCTCTCTCTGCATGTTCCAAAAAACGCTGCAGCCGCCACGTTCTCCTCTTGCCTTTGCCGGAAAAGTTCTTGGAAGAAACCACCATCTAGACACCAGAGCACAGCCTGTGTGCCCCCGACACCGCCGCCAACCATTTATCACCGAACCTGTTATGCCGGATAAAAGATTGAGGACTACCAAGGAAGTGAGAACTCCCATGAGCGCCGCCACGACCGCGCAGCGACAACACTAAGAAAGCTGCCTCCGCCGCGCTTATGGCGTCGCGCCTCTCATCCCATGAGCGCCACCACGACCGCGCAGCGACAGCACTAAGAAAGCTGCCTCCGCCGCGCTTATGGCGTCGCGCCTCTCATCCGCCTGTTGCAATTGGTGCCGCTGCTAAAAATTGGTTTAGAACCCGGGTTGGGTGCCTCTGTCGAGAGCCCGATGTCGGGAAGGGACAGCCATCGACCACAAAGGCAACATCCATGGTACAGCTGCTGTTTTATCAAATTTTTAGCGAAATTGCATGGACAATCCTCGATCTTTTGAAGAAGATGAAGCCTGGTCGGATTCCCAAATTGCAGCAAAAGTCCTTTCTTTAAAAAATCGCGGATCAGGTCCTTTGCATTTTGCAACATAAAGTCCTTCAATTTGAAAACTGCAGATCTGGTCCTCTGATTTTACAATTACAATAGAAATAATACAAACCCTAATTCTATTGCAAAAATCAAAAATCAAAAGAGAAAACATGGAGTCGTAATCCACCCCTTTTGTTACAAGACTCGATAATACAAATACAAGATTTCACGACAAAAATCTAAGGCCATAAATTTGTTCAATAAAAAATATCATTCATCCAATAACAAATAATCACATAATCCTAACACCGCTCAACTAACACATGCATAACAAAATTATTTAATCCTAAATACATAAAACAGTATCAAAAATCTGTCTCTGATACCAATTGTTGGGAACCCGGGTTGGTCTACTCACAAAAATTGATTTCTTGTGATAGATTATCCCGTTACAAGATTTTCTGTTCTATGTATTTAACTTGGAATAAATAATTTTGCACAAAAAAAAGATTTTGAGAAGATTACCTTTGTAGCGTGCTTTACAATAATCTTCATCAACTGCTTCTTGATTCCACCAAAGCTTCAAACCCTCAAGCTTTCCTCGGTGTCCTCCAATGGCAGTTGTGCAGGTGTGTGGTCACCTTTCTCAAGATCTAGGTTAAACTAGGATTAGGGTTTCTTTGTAAAGAGGAAACACCCACTACACACTTTAGTGTGTGTCTCGCCACTTTTCATATTATGTTAAGAAAAATAGTCTTGGGAGACTATTTGTAACATCTTTACACTCCAAAACCCTACCAGGCCTAGTACCATAACCCAGGGCCATTTCTGCACAACCCAATACAGGTAATAAGCCTGTATAAACCCATTATAGTGAAGCCACCGAGGGAACCTGATCGGACCCAATTAAACTAAGCTCCAATAAATTAATTATGACCCGATCAACTCTTGATCAGTCAAAATTAATTTATTAATCACGTTCTATTCCACTAAAAGAACGAGATTACACTCTTAGTAAAATTGAAATTACTGAAACAATTAATCAATAATTATATTCTCTGACTTATCGTTCTTACATGTTACCCCCGTCGATCAACTCGAATATTCGGAGCAAGTTAAAATGACCAAAATGCCCTTCTTCGAATATTCATAAATTCTCAACTCTCATCTTCTGTCTGACAGTTCGATGTGATCCCATCACATCATAGAATTCAACAGTCACTGTCGAATTACTGAGCTCAGATTCAACTGTCCACTAGAAGAACCAGTGAGATTATGATCATACCTAAAAGGTGACGGATTCCATAATACGAATATATGTTCCTCGTTAGTTCACTTTAATTTCCAAAGTACCGAGATATTGATCAGCAATTTGATCTCATCCATTGATACCTCAAAGAACTTCAAGTTAGTAATCGAAGTCCATTATCCTATTAGGATTAAGGTCCCATGTACAATAATCAAGTGAAATTAAATTTATATGGTCAATGTCACAAATTAATTTCACGTGGTCCCGTCCAATACGTTCCAAACGTACTCTCAATTTTATTACCAAAGTCAAAGACAGACTTTAATAAAATCGAGACGATCTTATCAAAATAAATTGTCCATATTTATTTACTGATCGTGAACGTTAATTTTAGATCGAATCACAAATTGAATCTTTCTGTGTTTAACAACTTAAACACTCAATTTGTAATATCAAATCGACCCGTGGACAAACACAACATCATATTAATACAATCAATTAATATTTTACTTTTAAATGTCGTGAATTATACCTATGAGCATATATAATTCCAAAATTGAAAACCAAAACACCCTCTACTTTACCAATTTCTCTACCATCCTTCTTAGATCTGTGTTTTTCCTCACACCGATGGAGACAAAAATCCGACCACTGTCAACCAAGTTCATGAAGTTGAGAACAAGTTCGGCTCAAAGTCTCCCTCTGTCCTTCTCCTTGTTGCCTGGTAAGTGATGCAAACAATGATTTTAACAAGTAACTGCTGTTGAGACCAATTTCTAAAACTAGTAGCGTTAATATTTTTTTTTATGCACCCTTAATGAAGAGGATGTGAGGACGTCGTCTACCGCCATCGACCACTAATTAGATTTTTTTCCGATTGAACTTTTCAGGATCCGAAATTTGGATTGAGCTCCATAAACATTCCTATTAGTGTTTTCGATGGATCGCTATGGAGGATACTCGGGTCATTACCCCGAAGTAATGGTCAGTGACAATCGCAAATAATTTATGCATTTCCATTTTCAGATTTTATTCGAGACTTTACTACACGTGGCTTACCTATTCCTTCCGTCCCGTTTTGACGTCTACCCATATTCAACATGGACATTGCAATATTTTTCTATTTTTTACTTTTGGAAAATTTATCAATTATTAATACTGTGAGTGTAGGTGATGATTTTCATTTGATACATGTCATGAGCATCTTCACTTTCTTTGTATAATGTCAATCAGAACACGAATCTTGATTACTAATTTATTTTCCCTCATATGAATGATGCACCAGTTGGTTTATTTGTTATAGTAATTTGTAAATTTGCAAGTGGGATGAATACTCCTAATTTAAGAAATGTGATTTTTCTAACATAATAATTAGTTGTAAATTTTTCGGTTTGACTAACCTCATTGCCTTTAACTATTAGTCCTTAGTTATATTAATATGGAGTAATCACAGAGAGAACTTTGTTGGGAACTTTTCTCTTCCTGATTTCATAGCCAAATTTACTGTAAAACTCAACACGCAGAGAGAAGGGGTGGATGGGAGGAGGAGTTTGGGAATGAAGCTGACTTTAGTTAAAAGTTCTTTAAACTTTCCATCAATCCTTTTTAATTAGCCTCTGTTTGGTTTGTCGTTAAAAATTAGTTTGGGAAAATGTGTTGATTATAAATGTTGATTGTAATACATTTTCAGCACTTGATCTCGGCTCATGTAAAAATTGAAATAAGTTGTTTTCTTATACCATCTTCAAGGATGGTGTAAAATTGGGGTTTTCAAATCAATTTTGTTTCCTAGTTTTATTTCGATGAATCCTCTTGTGGATATAAAAAATATGTAAATTAATATCATTTTTTATATTTTTCTGCCAAAAAATAGATAATGCATTTATTTTTATTTTTTTAGTTTATGTCAGGAAGAGCACGTGGTAAAATCTATTTATCCATAAATTAAAGTGTACCAAACACACGCTAAATTGCCTGAACTCACAATTTTATAATTTAATTGCAGAGAACAATCATGTTTACCAGAAATCCTCAATAGCTAATTTTCTACTCTTTGTTCGCCTTGTTCATATATTGTCAATCTTCCTTTCTTCACTTGTAATCACGTTCGTCTGTTAGAGCTCTTAAACATGCACACATGTTCCATGCAGGCATACACCACAAGAATTCTGAATGCTTCGCATGTCATCCCTCCCAATAAACTGATCAAGTTCCTGGTGATGCAGTCGTCAGAAAAAATGCTATGTGGAATGCACTCAAACATACAGTTTTTGTGTTCGCAGCTGATGTTGTGGTTGCCGAAGGTCAGCGTAGCGGTAAATGCTTTACTGGAAAAGATTGGGAAAGGATAAGGTTCATTTTCAATATGCAAACGGGTCATAATTGGAGCATCAACCAGCCGAAGAATCATTGGCATGTGATGCGTAACGATCACAAACTCTTTAAGGAGTTGATGAGTTGCGCAGGTGTTGAGTACTGTTACAATGGTGATAACAAAATCGATGCTTTGGATACTTGGTGGGAGAATAAAATCAAGGTACTCCTTCACCACGTAATTCATTAAACGAGTTGTGTTAATGAATTTTAATCAAGTGTATATGGTATGCAGGAGAACCCAAAATACAAACAATCCAAGGACCAAGATTGCAGTGAATATTACAAGACTTATAGACGTTTATTTGGTGACACTTGTGACTCCACGCGGTATGCGGCGACCCCCACAAAATTGTCGCAGCGTGGTTTTGGTTTGGGGCTTGATAGTGACACAGAATCTCCAAAGTACACAATTCCTGTCAATGACGAAGGCACGGACTCTGGCGATGGACCAACAAGGGGTGAATTTAACTCATCCATGGATGTTTCTTTACCACGAAGTGGAGATAAGCGTAAAAGGCAGAGTTCAAAGGGGAAGGGGAAGGAGAAAGAAAAAAAGAAATGATTCGGTGCAAGAGAGTTATCAACCTCAGTTGAGACAGTGGCAAGCATGGGTACCAAACTTGAATCCATTTAATTGTCCCATGAAAGATCAAAGGACATAGTAACCATTGAATAGTGCATCGAAGATTTAATGGCAACGGGGAAAATTGAGGAAGGGGTGATGCTCACATGTTTTCTTTTTCATTCCTCACCAAGGTAGACAACATGAAGGGATTTCTGGTAGCGAAGAAGCCTAAGACCAAGGTAAAAGTGGATAAATTGGTCGTTCCATGATTACATGAACTGTCGCTCTTCCAGGAGGTAATGCATGTTGCGGTTGGTTTGAAGTAGGCGTTTATTTACTTGGAAGTTCTTTTTTAAGTCCTGCAGTTATCCAGACAAGATTTCATCTCCTTTTTTTAAGTAGTCCTTGTTGAGTTATGTTTGTTTCCCTACTGCACTATCAATGTTTGAGAACTCGTGTTTGTTGTGTACTAATTAAGATGGAAGTATGTTTGGTGTGTTTGAATAATTTTTATGGGACTAATTTGGTTGGTTTGAATATTTTCAAGGCCAGTATTTAGTTCTGAGTTTTTGATATCTCCCCCAACGTTGTTGTGACTTTTGGAATTGGAAACAGAGATGATCTGAACTGAAAATTAGTCCTTAATGCCTTTGTAGATTGGTGTGCTGCTTTAGCTATGCTTGGCATTTATGTTCTGGTGATGCTTTGGCTATGCTTGGAATTATGTTCTATGGTGTCATTGTTAACTCTTCTTATTGCAATTTTGATTAACTGTGGAAGATTTTTATTCTGCAATGACCAGGCATATTCTAATAATGTATTTTCCTCTTTTAATAGTTTGAGTAATCTACTGGTATTAATAATAATTTGGACTCCGGGCTTGTGGTCTTGTTTTCTGGGGAGAAAAAGGGAGAAATGGGAAAAAGGTGAAGAATTTTGATGGGACTAGTTTGGTTGGTTTGATGACAAATTGTTGATGCACAGACATGAACTAGAGAATCTGTGGCCTTTTTTTGCAGGGGATATGCCCTGCAAGTTTGTAGTCAAGTTAAAATCATTTGCTTTTTGAAAAAAAAAAAAAAAAAAAAAATCCTAGTTCGAACAGTGTCCTATTGGACAAATAATGGTCTATAAAATTGGGCAACAATTTCTCTAACAATCCATTCAAAGTCTTCACTCAAATATACATTCCAGAAATGCACTCTTCTGTGGAAACCACCTCCAAATAGATGTTTTCCAAACACAACCAAATCCATAAATTACAACAAAAGGAAAGGAAGTGCACGTCATACTTCTAATTCAAAGGATGAGTGATTCTGAAACAGACTGCTCACTTTTTTTTCCTCTGAAGAGGAAACGAATGACAATGCTTTTCACATGCAGCTAGAGGACGATATAGAAACTTCGCTATGGTATTGTCGAATGGCGCAAACTATTTTCCGTGATTATATGGCACCGAATAGGCGACATAGATTTTATTTCATACATCATAGAGCGGACATATTTTTATGTTGCAAAATATACACGTATATTCGCAAACATGTTTTCAAGAATTTCCCATGTACCCACCAATGTTTGTGAATTTCACACATATGCTCCATGATAGTTATGGTTTGTGCAGTAGCTCTCAGATAGACATATATGAACATGTAGGCATTTTTTTATGTGTACTTGAGCATGGAAAAGGTTACCGTCAAGTCCAAACACTTTTTGGGCACTCGTTGCAAACAAAAAGTCATTATTTTAGAACAGTTCTTCGAGCGGTAGTGATGTTTGCTGGGCATGTTATTAAACCCCACCCACTTTACAATAGTGGTTATGGTGACCACCATCGTGATCCTGATCGTTATCCATTTTTCCTGGTTTATTGGAATTTAATTGTTAATAGTTAGATCTTTAAATTTTTGCGAGCATGTTGTTAATTGACATTATGGTATTTGTTAATTTACTGTGGACATTTACAATGACCAGGATTGTATTGAGGCTATTGATGGCACGCACATGAAGGCAATATTGCCATGACATCGAAGAGAGAATTTTATTGGACGTAAAGGAATGCCATTATGCCAACGCAGAATGTCTTGCTTGCATGCGACTTCAATTTGTGTTTCACGTTTGTCCTGCCAGGTACCACGAGCAACAAACACGATAATTGCATTTTAGCAAGATCAATTTGCAGTTCAGAAATTCATTTTCGCCAACTAGCGCATGGTAAATATTACATGGTTGACTCAGGTTTCGCTCATAGACCAGGATACATGGCACTGTACAAGGGATCAGACAATAGGTATCTTTTTCAAGAATTTCATGCTGAGGTTGATCGACGAAGACGCCGCTTTAGAAATGCACGAGAGCAATTCAATTTCCATCGCTCGTCCCTCAGAAATGTTATCGAGAGGGCATTTGGGGGTGTGGAAGCAACGATGGAAAATCCTCGATAAAATGTCGAGCTATTCCTTTAGAGCACAAAGAGCCATTGTTGTTGCCACCATGGCAGTCCACAACTACTTGCGAATGAATGGCCACATGGACAAAGGTTTTCGTAGAGCAGAGGAAGTTGACGACGAGGAAGTTGAGATCAATTTCCCCGATGAAGAAGAAGAAATTGCTGAAGAGGTGAATGCAGTAGGAAATGAAGATATGTCATGTGATCAATTGCGAGATTACATGGCACATTGTCTAGGGTAACACATTAATCTATCAAACTAAACGATTCATTAACAAATCTCCTTGTTTGGAAAAAAAATTGAGGTGACAAGAATTTAAATATTCCCTATGTAATAGCCATTTGCGCACTATGCATGTTACTTTTGTGTGTGAGCTTCAGCAAATGTAAGACTTGAATTGTCAAAGGGCATTTTCGAAATATTAAGGCAAAAGGCAGTACCTTCAATGAACTTTACTCACTTTGAATGTGATGTGCACTTGTTGGTGGACTCACACTATATGTTGGAGACATTGACAACAAATTCATTAAAATGAACACCAAACACACGCTAAATGTACTTGTCTAAATAATCCATCTCAATCATAAGATCTGATTTTTAGATCTTCAATTCTTACAATGATGTGCTGAGATGATTTATGTTACTGCATGAACCAGAGGTCAGATCATATGAACCCTGTCGATGTGACCAATTGATTGTTTGCTAAGCTTCTAGTTGAGATCGTACACCAACAATTGCCCTTAAGGGTAGGTCTAAATAAGAACTCTTTGCTTGCCAATGGTTTGTCTAGACTACATGGTTCTTGCAGTGTAAATTATTTGAAAATTGAACAAAAATCATTACAAGTGTACTTCGACAAGGTAGTGAGGTCAGTGTCAGTTTAGTATTGGTAAGCAGGTATTAGACTGTCTGTGATGCGTGCACCGCCAATAATAATGGCATTCATGTTATGACATTTTTCAAGCTAATCTTTTCATATCCCATGCTTGGATGGATTTTTTTTGGAGTGGAGCATACGTGTGTGCCTTAGTGTTCATGGCATTTCACTTTTGCCTACAAAATCTCTAAGAATTTCACGTTTATTTCGAATTGAATTCCAGTACGTGTATATCCCTTAAATTGTAGACTTGACTTCCAGCTCTGACCATCATGTATTTAACATTACTCAATATTTTATTTAGATATGAGTGCTATAGACAATGATGCTACTGGGATACATTCATGCGGGCGTGGTTAGTAGGATGAAATGTTCGCGCTGAACATCAATTCTGAAGAATCCTCGTTCAATATCGACTCCGAGGATTTAAAAGTCACATTTCCTTAAATAATCAACTCCTCTCCTCAAGTCTGTTCAACAGACTTGTTCTCTACATATTAATTCGATCAACCTCCATAGGGTTGCTCATGCTAGATGCACCACTTCATTTTTCTCTCCCCACAATTTTAACCAATTTCGTCAAGCACTGGAGATTAGCCCCTTCTCAGGTCACTCCCAATAGGTGGAGGATGATCATAGGTTGTATAGTCATTTGGAGGCCACTAGTTGCTTGAGGTGAACGAGTTCGACGATATTTAACACTTCCAGGCTGATGGGAAAGACTAAGGTTGGTACTATGCAATGTCCAGGCCAAAGACTGGTGGTAACCTTGTAGTTGGTCTACCCGACTCGATCAAAGGCTGGAGAGTCCAATGGTTCTATGTTGGGGGACCTTGGAAAAATTTAGACAGCCCTGGAGAGTTGGACTCAGCAGTTCTAACAATTTTAAAAACAATTCGATAGTGTCAATCCTTTTTTTGTGTTTGATTTGTGATTTTCTAATGGTTAATACATCTTCTGTTGTAAATCCTACCACCAATGGCTGATTTTTGGAGCTTGAACTAAGGTTGGAGTGAGAATTTGTACAAGGAAAAAGATCTATGGCAGGAGGATGTTCTAAACTAAGGTTCCAAATCGTACAAGGAACTAATTACCTAGGAGAATTTGTACAGGGCTATGCTAACATCAGTCCATCCTACACTTTTTGTACCACCATCTCTAAATTGTAAGTTAATTTACCATTTCCACTATTCATATCTTAATTAGGTAGATCTAATCTCATCTTTTTACACGTAGATCAGATTTCTACAAAGATAAAATCTGTGGCAGGTGGACGTGCGAAATCTTTAGTAAGAAGAGACAGAGACAACCTAAAGAGGGGAAAGTAGTTCCAACTAACAAAGGAGTCCTATTATCTAAACGATCTGGAATTGTTCCATCTAGGTCGTTAGATCTCCAGTGTAAAAGGTTGTTGAGATGCTATCCCCTTCCCCTCTGATTTTCTTTCGGTCCTTCCAACTGGAGGATCTTCCAACCTTGATTCATAGCATTTTTAGGAGATCATCCTGATTACAACTCTCAAAGGAAAAGTTCCCAATGCTCTAAGGGATGTTAGGATGTCAAGAAGTCCCGAGTCTGAGGCCTTATCAGACCTGACTAATAGTGTTCGCAATTCTTGGAACATGATTTCTAGGGGGTGGACTAAGAAACACGTAAGTATGGAGACAAGCTTGGATATTTTGTTTGCTGCTTCCTCCAACTTAACCTTTCTTAGCTTGGCTCAGAATTACCTTTCCCACACCAGATTCAAGGAAAGGGAGCAAATTGCTCAGTGTGATAGAGACTTGACCAAGGATCTCAAGAGGGCAAATTACGAGCTTATTTGACAGGTGGCCTCCTTACGAAGAAAATGTAGTGAGGATCTGAATAGTTCTAGATCTAAATTGTAGGAGTTAAGGAATCAACTTGAAGTAGAGAAGAAAGTTAGGCAGAAGGCTGAAGCCAGGGCTGAAACCCTCAGAAATTCTAAGGAGGATATTATCAATTAGTTCAAAGATTCTATTTAGTACGAGGTCGACCTAACGAACACCTACATAATTTCCTTGGAGAACACAATTGGTAAGGTATAGTCTGCAGTTCCGAATTTTGATGTTTAGTTCCTATTGAACGATCTGATGGAGCTGAAAGCTGAATAAGCCAAGGCAACTAAGGCCTCACCTAGCCAGATCAACCTATAGCCTGAACTGACTAGATTAGATTTGCTGCTCTAAATTGTTGCATGATTTTTTTATTTTTTATACGACCTGATGTCTAGTTAATGAGAATTCTACTTTATGGTCCTTTCTAACATTAAATTTTCTTATATTAGTTAGAAACCTCCGTCTAACAACTTAAATGAAGTAAGAATCACTTAATAACAAAGATCGGACGCGAATATATTAATAACTTCCAAGTCTAATACACTTAATCAGATATGAATGAGTTAATAACTGGAATTATTTAGTAAATCAGCATCTACCATTTTGGACTGGTGCCCCTATTCATTCTAAAATATCCATTACGACCTTAATTTTCACTATGCACTTGTAAGAGATGATATTCTGGTTGGTACTCTTTATTTCAACCTATTTGGAGACTTAGTTTTCATTTGGAGTTATGATGTTCATTCTGTACGTTCCTCGAATCCAAATATTTTTCGAGGAGACTTTGAGAGTCCCTTTTTGACGGACGTAATGCTCTTTTGAGCGTTGATCACTTGATTGTTCAATCGGTCCAATTCGTATTGACCGAACTGGGGACTTAGTTGTCGTATGGGACTTCACTAGTCACTTTTTGGTGGACTGGTGCTCTTGTGAGAGCTGATTGTTCAGTTGGTCCCATTCGTGATCGAAATTGGGAGGCAGTGATCCTAGGGGACTTCATGGGTCCCTTTTTAGAGAATTGGTGCTCTTGAGAGAGCTAAAGGGCTTGGTACTTTTCATGTCCCCGGTGCAGGCCAACTTGTAGTTTCCATTTAATTTGTAAAGAACAGAATTTCTTGAGAAACATTTATTCATAGACGACATTTACAAAACCTAATCTTCAAGGGTTGGTACATCAAGATCTATCTACTGATCATATCTCTTTAGATGTTCAGAGTTTCAGGGGTATGCCAACGTTCTTCCCTCTAAGTCTCCAGCTCATAGGCTCCATTAGCCAGTGTTTTTGCTATATTGTACGATCCTTCCCAAGTTTTGGCTAATGGTGCGAGTAACAATTCTTTGGTGGCTTGAAACACTTTTCTACTAACCAGGTCTCTAATGTGGAATATTCTTCCGCAAACATTGAAGTTGTAATACCTGCACACTTTTTTTTTTGTAAGTCGCATTTTGAAGTTCCAAGTGATTAATTTTTTCTTCGATGAGATCAAGATTGGATCCAAGCACCAGATCATTTATTTGCTATGAGTAATACTTCTTTATGCATGATGAGATTCTAATTCTTACAAGGATGATTGATACAATTTCAAATACTAGAGTGAATGGGGTTTCACTGGTTGTAGTTCTACAGGTGGTTCTATATGGCTATAGGACCCTGGAGAGTTCATCAGACCTTAAACCCTTCAGGTCATCAAGTTTGGTCCTCAAGGTATGATTGTTGATTTTGTTTACAAGTTTAACGTTCTCATTAGCTTGTGGGTGATTCGTTGTTGAGTAGTGCTTATTGATTTTTCGCTCTTCACAAAATGACCTTAGTTTAGTTTTCAAACTTTTCCCTGTTGTATGCCACTATTGAATGAGGAAAACCGAATTGATAGATAATAGATTTCCATACAAAGTCTGATGTTTTTTTTGCTCAATTATTCTCGCTAGGGGTTCAACTTTGGCCCACTTTACGAAGTAGTCCACTAACAATTGCATTCTTGGTAGACCCATTTTTAGTTGAGAATGGCCCAATGAGGAAAATTCCCCCACTTAGAAAATGACCATTGTGCTATTATTAGTGATGGTAACGGTTCGTTCGAGATCTGATCATCAGAGCAAATCATTGACATTTATTCACATTTTCTTACAAATTCTAAGGCATCTTTTTTAAAGGATGGCCAGGAGTATCCTTGTTGTAAGATTTTGAACGAAAATGATTGACCTCCAGCATGGTTGCCACATATTCCTTCATGCACCCCTCTCATTATGTGTTCGACTTCTTCCTCATTCAAACATTTGAGTATAGTGAATGAAAATACTCTTGATTATAATATATCATCGATTAATGTATACTTGGTTGGTTTGATTTTTAGCTTCCAAACATCATCTCAACTCAATAGGCATCATTACATTGTTCAAGTGTTGGATGATCTTATCCATTCAGCTCAATTTTGGATCAATTGACGTCACAGAAATCTCGGCCTATGTAAGTGTTGAACTTTTCACTTTGTCGATGGAAACACTATCTAACTTATCAGTTCCTTCACTTGTGGCCAGCTTTGCTAGATCATCTACTTGGTTGTTCGAGTCCTGTGGATCTTTTTTCACTTTTACAAATGTAAATTTCTCCAACTTTTTCTTACCTTTTTTTGGTAAGAAGACACCTTCTCATCTTACGTGTTGTAAGTGCCCTGGACGGGTAGTTGGGGATGGTTGTATACTATTACTTCGAGTATTCTTATTGTCCTTGTTATTTTTAGACCTACTACCATGGCCTCTACTCTGCTTCATTGTTGGTTGTGGGGAATTCAAACCAGAGGGACTAAAAATAAAAGTGTATCACTGGGTCGATGAGTACAATTCTAGCACCTGCACTATTTTTTTTTTTTTTTTTGTAGATGATTGTCCTCAAACAAATAACTATGTGTGTCTTGGTCAGGTATTTCGATGTTGATGAGTTGATGATATTCAACTATGATATCCTCCATGGCCTAACTTTTGATTGTTGTCCTCGATTTGTAGGTTATATCAAACTACCCCAAATCTAACGTCCACTTCATTAATCTTCCTGATGTGTCCGAATTTTGCAAGGCCTGGCGAAGTAAGACATTTGTAATTAATTCTCATGTATGTTCTAGAAAGTTTCCGGTCTTAACTTGCATGAACTCGTAATTAGTATGGGGCTACATTTTCCATCGGTGCATACCTAAGTTTCACATCATTCAAGGCCTGGTTGATATAGTATGCTAGGTACTAGATACCTTCTTCAGTTCTCACAAGCACAATACTGATCGATACCTCTAACACTACCAGATAGAATGATAAGATTTATCTAGGAACTAGTTTGGATAACATAGGTGGAGAGGCGAGTTGATTTTTTAGGTCTTCAAAAGTTTGTTGACACTTTTCGGACCAGTAAAGATTCTTTCCAAGTTTGAGACCTTTGAAGAGAGGTCTGCATTTATTTGTAGACTTTGAGATGAACCTACTCATGGCCGCAATTCTCACAGTCAAGATTTGTACCTCTTTGATTTTTGTTAGGCCTTCATCTAAATCAGAACTTTTATATATTTTTGGGTTGGTTTCAATACATCGTTGACGGACAATATATCCTAAGAATTTCCCAAATTCTACCACAAAAGAGCATTTATGTGGATTGAGCTTCATTTTGCACTATCTGAGAATGACAAATATTTCTGCAAGGTGCTGGACATGATCTAAAGATTTGATGTTTTTACTAAAATATCATCAATGTAGAATTCTATGTTCCTACCACTTTGATTAGCAAACATTGAATTGACAAGTCATTGATACGTTGTCCCTATATTTTTTCAGCCCAAACAACATATTTTATAACAATAAAGTCATATGTCTGTCACAAATGAGGTATGATCTTCATCCAACTCATGCATAAGGATATTAATGTATCCAAATTATGCATCCATGAAACTAAGTAATTTATCTTTATCTTTATTTATTTATTTATTATTTATATTTATATATATAAAAGTAGAAGTGAGGGGAGAGATCATTTTGGAGGAAAAATTGCATTTAATGACTCTCTCTCTCTCTCTCTTCATTTCTACTTTTATGTATAAATAAATAAATAAATAAAGAAAAAATAAATATTTTTGTAGAAAAAATTATTATTTAATACATATTTAGTAAGATTTGTAATAAATATACTATGTGTAAATGTATTACATTGAAAATGAAAAAAATTAGATTAATATATTTGAACATAAATAATGTGATATCTATGTAAATGTGTTATGTAGGAAATGAAAAACTTGGATTAATATATTTGAACATAAATAAATGTGATATGTATGTAAATGTGTTATGTGTGAAATAAAAAAAATTGTATTAATATATTTGAACATAAATAAATGTCATATCTATATAAATGTGTTAAATTGAAAATGAAAATTTTGGATTAATATATTTGAAAATAAAAAATTCATGCTATATAAATTTGTTTAGCTAGAAATGAAGATTTTGAATCAATATATTTTGAAAAAAAAAAAAAAAAACAAATCATTGAAGTTTTACTTTCTAATATGTCAATAAATGAATAGGTTCTTCAATAAGCATATTAAAAAAATAATTAATTATTTGCTATCAACTTTTTACCACCAATGATAAATTGGTAGAAAATTTAATCATTTCATCATTTTGACAAAAAATTGTATGCTTAAAAAACAGGAAAAATAAAATATATCAATTAATATATTGAATTTCGAATAAAATATATGTAAGGAACATATTAAAAAATAAAGGTAATTAAAAATTATAACATAAGGTTATAAGGTGGATAAATTTTTAGAAAAAAAGTAAATAAAAGTCAAAAGACATTTATATAAAAAATTTAATTAAATGTCAATCTTTGAGTGGTGCGGTACACTGAGTTTACATTCATAATTTTTTATTTTGATTAGTTTTTTTTTTTTTTTTTTTTTTTTTTTTTTTAAAGTTTCAAAATCAATAACACGTGTTATGTAGGAAATGAAAAAAATTGGATTAATATATATATGAACATAAATACATGTCATATTATATCTATGTAAATGTGTTACATTGAAAATGAAAAATTTGGATTAATATATTTTAAAATAAATAAATATATATTATATAAATTTGTTAAGTTAGAAATGAAAAAAATTAAATTAATATATTTTGAAAATAAATAAATAAAATTATTGAAATTTTACTTCCTAATATGTCAATAAATGAATAGGCTCTTTAATACTCATGTTACAAAAATAATTAATTATTTTCTATCAACTTTTTAACCAGACATATTTTCGCTATCCAATTTTCAGCAACTACTTTTTACCTCAAAATTATAAATAAACAAGTTTATAAACTAAACATTATTACCAAACGGATGCTTAACCATTTCATCATTTTGATAAAAATAGGCATGTTTAAAAAATAAGAAAAAATAAAATATATGTAAGCAACACATTAAAAAATATAGTTAATAAAAGATTATAAAATATTTAAAGGGAAATAGGTGATGAGGTTGACAAATTTTCAGAGAAAAACTTAAATAAAAGTCAAAAAAAATTATATAAAATTTTTAAATGAGTGCCAAATTTTAAGTGACGCGATATACTTAGTGTACATGTACCATTTTTTTTTTATTTTGAATAGTTTTGTCTTTTTAAAAGTTTCAAATTCAAAAACATTTTGTATTGAAATTTTATTTAAATTATGTTTTTTATTTGATATGATTGAATCAAGATATTTTCAAAATTATGATTTAAAAATTATATATTCCACGCATCGCACGGGTAGACAACTAGTATCCTATTATGACATTCACCATTTGATTTATTCTGGGAATTGGAAAGTTATCTTTTGGACATGGTTTATTCAAATATGTGAAATCATTGCATAACCTCTGTGTGGTAGCTCTTATGTACTAGTACTAGATTTACCACCCATTGTGGATGTTTGGCTTAGACCTATTACCTAGTAATCTATTTCGTTGGCTAGTGTTTCATATCCTTTTCCATTCAGAAAGTGATGTTTCTACCTTTTAGGTCTTGCGCAATGTTTAGAAAATTGGACTAGATCAACCAGTTCGATCGAGAAAACTGGGAACCAGCCGAAAACTCGATTTTCGATTTTTTTTGTATGTTTTGCTTTTCTCTAGTTATTTTAAGCTACTTTTGTACATAATTTTATTTTCTAAATTGGTAAATACTAGTTTATTTGTAAAATAATTTATTTTTTAGAAAATTTTGTGATTTTTGAAATATTTTTTTATATTTTAATTGAAACCGGTTCGACTTCGATTTGATCCGGTCAGACCTTTTGACCCCTTACCTTTTTCGGTTCAAACCGATTTTTGATTTTCTAAACACTAGTTTTGCATCATGTTCAATGTTGAGTTTAGGGCATGCTAGACTTACTAGGATTCCTTCCATGTCCGTGTGAGTCCATGCAAATACGTCCAAGTTCTTTTTCAAAAATTGTACCAGTTCAGATTTTACTGGATCTTTTAGTTCTTTGACAATCTTCAATTGTACTTTAGGTCTTTCATCATCCACGAAGATTTCAGTCAATCTTCCACAGATCTAGTTCTTAGCTCATTTTGATCCATGCATGGTCAAGTGTGGATTTCTTTATCAGATATTTCTCTTGCATATCTATACTTTCACATATTTGTGTGGGACTGAAGTCGAGATTATACTCTCTTGCTATCTTTCGATCACACCTTACGACTTCTACTCCATGAGAAGTGGGAAGTTTCATCACATAGTGATAAATTGAAGTTGCAGCTTCCAGTTCTTGCAAAATTTGGTCAGCCCAGAATGGCTTTGTAATTGGATGCAAAGTCAGCCACAACAATGTTTGCGATGACTTTCCTTATGCAAGGTCAAATGTCAAACTCTACCATCTCATAATCACCTGTGAACCCTTGAAGTTCGATAGGATACGGACAAAGATGACATTCATCCAGACACATCTGCATGTAAGTCCTTTAATATATAATATTCATTGTGTTTCTATTATTGACCATGGTTTGATAGATCTTATGCCTGATATCGACGTGGTGATGATGAGGACATTCGTCTGAGGCAATAGAATCCCTTGTGCATCCACTTTAGAAAAAGCGAAGGACTTGTTCTCCTGTTTAGGTGTTAGAGACCTAGCGGTGAAAATCGATAACCATTACGTGCCTCTCTGATGATGATGTGATCCGGACCAGGCATCGAAGGGCGAAGTCGAGTCATCGGCAATATGATAGTGATCTACGTGCAAAACGGAGCAAGTTCCGTGTTGGGGTCGAGCCGAGAAGGCGAAAGGATCGAGCCGAGGCAGGAAATCAAACAATAAGGCAGAAACTAATTCACGGCCGTAACCTCCATTCTTACGGCCGTAACATCCTTAAGGCAGAAACAAGCAGAACGTTGATTACGGCCGTAAGAAGTTTATCACGGCCTTAAAAATGAAATTGAAATATTTTACGGCCGTAACACCTAATTGAAAATTGAGACAGAATGTTCATTACGGCCGTAAGCTATATATTCACGGCCGTAATTCAGGATTCCAGATTTTCCAGAATTTTACCAATTATTTTGTTTCCTTTTATTATTTTTGGTTATTTTCCTATTTTAGAATTTTAGCATAATTAAAATTCTATTTTGAGTAAATTAGATGCTAGGTTATTTTGCTTATTTATACGCTTTTCAATTCATTGTAAAAACAGACAAGTTTGATTTGAGATTAATAAAATTTGTGAGAGGATTCTCCAAAATTGAGAGGTTGAGTTATTCCCTTTTTCTTGAACTTATCAAAGATTCAATCTTTGTGGCGTTCTTCCAGCAAACTTATCAAATATTCGCAAGAATATTTGTGGAGTTTCCGAATTCGAAACTTATCAAGGAAATTGACAAGTCCTTGTGGCGTTCACCAATCTTGGTTCTTCAATCCGCATCGCCATAAATTGCGTCGTGATTGTCGGGTCAAGGCTTTACCGTCGTTCTATCCTTATTTTTCGTTGTTTGTGTAGCGTCAGATCTGATCTAGATCTATTCTAGGGTTTTAAATTTCGTTATTCTGCGTGTTCGACGAGATTCCCCTACCGGGATCGCGTCAGATGAGTTGCAGTTTTTGTCATTTTTACCCTTCTTGACTCTGATTTCCATTTACCAAGTTATGGATTTCATGGGAGGAAGATCTGGTAGGTTTGCTTGTCGGAAACATTTATTTTACCCCCTTCTTCCTTAGGATCTCCTACATATTCTTTCAATTAATTAGACTAATCAACTTTTCCTATTCCCACTTTAGGTCCCTACATTCATCAGTATCATGTCCAGAGAACTTGTGATATATGCAATACTTGGACTGGTTGAGCTCTGATGAATATTTTCTCAATTACCTTGGTTTCAGGAGAGTAAATTCTTATTTGTTATATTCATAAAGACCATATACGGCTGGGCGTTCCAGATTGAAAATGTTTAAGATGGTTCCAGGTGTGGAAGGGAGCAATCAGCTCCTCGAAAATCATATCTTTTCTTCGAATGATCTATATCATTTCTTGCCACGTCCTTTTCCTTGCCTTTGATATTTTTTCACGTCCTTCGAGTTTCCCTATCTTCAACTCTTCTTGCTTTCTCCTTTATATCCCCTATAGCCCTCTTAGCTTTTGTAAGAAATTCTCGTAAAGTTCTTGGTCTAGCTTCGTATATTGGCCACCAGATCCTTGAATCGGGCCACGATCCAAATATTATAGCCATCAAAAGTGCATCATCTCAAACTTTATCGATAGCCATAATTTGACCGATGTAGATAAATGTTCAATGAATACATTATTACTATGTTTGATTGTAACTGATTGTTCATATAGCAATCGAGAATTCTCCATTTCTTATTTAAATAAATATTCTTATTTCTTAAAAACGTATCGCTACGACTTCACCCATTTATTTTAAAACACGTGTTTGTCTAGTCATTATTAAGTGAAATTAAATTTATTTTATTAAAAGTGTCTCATTTTCACTATTTATTTTCAAATCCAAACTTCAACTAATTTGAGTCCAGACTATTTTAATCCAATTCAATTCCTTAGGCCAAAATGTTATTTCCTATCATTCGAGCCCAATTAAAATCCAATCAATCATTTCTTGGCTCAAAAACCATGACAACATCCTCAGTTTAAGTTTTTCTTCCCTCTTCCCCATGTTTCAAATTTTTGGGTATGATATTCTAGGTGTGAAATTCTCTAATCTACTGTTAGCCATTTTCAGTTTTGACATGAAAAATCCCACACATTCACTTATGCAAGTCCCTTTGGTGTTTGGACTCAAAATTCCCACGGCAATTTATTACCAACCCAAGAAAGCTTAAATAATAAAATAAACATAAACCTAAGTTTACTCTAACCAAAATTTCAAGGAACAAACCTTAACCCAATTGAGAGAAATAAACAAGTTCATAGATTTCTTCCAACAAAACAAGAAATAAAATACTCCAAGTGAAATCGAGAAAATTACCTCAAAGAGGCGTGATAAAGGAGGAATTTAACCTCATCATTCTTCACACAAGAAGAGAGCTTCACAATGAACTAAGTTATGTCTAGGGTTTGAAGAGAGAAATCTATTTATAGTATAAAAATTGAGAGAATAAAGAAATCCTGAAAAGAAACAAAAATCTCGCGAAATCTGGGTCCGGGTCAAGCGCCAAGCTGCACAGAGTAATTTCCCATGGCCGCACAGTAGGCCATTTCTTGGTTCTGTTAAATCAACAAATGTCACGCGGCCACGACCCGTTTCAACCATGCGGCCATGTGGTTGGATTTTCAGCACCTCGTGATTTTTGGTCTTTTACTTGATTCTTGGCTCGTCTCTTGACTTGATCACTTTGTTTGGCCTTGAATCTTCTTCCAAAATATCCCATAATTGACCTGGGGCTCTTCGAATATGCACTTCAAAATTTGTTTGGCTTGGATAATTAATTTTCCACGCCAAGCCCGCTATGATTCTCATCACTCACTGCCTCTAATCCAAATTAATGTAATTAGGGGATATAGA
Source organism: Ligustrum vulgare (assembly GCA_963555705.1). Taxonomy (NCBI): domain Eukaryota; kingdom Viridiplantae; phylum Streptophyta; class Magnoliopsida; order Lamiales; family Oleaceae; genus Ligustrum; species Ligustrum vulgare. The sequence continues at coordinate 19,981,456 of OY743179.1, forward strand.
GAATGTCGCCTCGATTCGATTAATGAATTGAAGGAGACGGCAAGAGAATTCAATATAAAACAACATCAATCCATACACCACAGTCTGTGAAAATCAAACCTCACGCACACCAAAATTGAACCTCCATTGTGAGTCCATAGCCAGTCTGTAAAACCTCTAAACCAAACACCATCACGCTGCCTCCTCTAGAACCACCCAACACCACCACATGGCCACTAACACCAGTCATTCCAGCATCACCCAACCACCACCTGCAACCCCATACGGACGGCCGTACACCATCCATCAACCACCACCCAAAATCGAACCCACGGTCAACCATAATCGCCTCATGCCACACCATCGACCACCACTGCCTCATTTCCAATCTCCCACCAAATCCAAAACCCAAAACAACCACAAAATCAAGAAATAAAATAAACCCAATACCTTACCTCGAACCTCGACCCATTCTGGTTAGAATACCACTGGAGAAACTCCCAAAAATCGCAACTTGCAGCCTCACTTCCTTTCGGTTCTTCGCACCCAAATCCTCCCAAGCCTCTTCACTCATACACCGGCACCACCACGTGACGGTGGCGATATTGCCGGCCTCTCCACCGATGGTGTGGATCAGAGCAAGGGGCGGTGATGAGAATCATAGGAGGCTCGACAGGGGAAAATTAATCACGCGAGCCTAACAAATTTTAAGTACATTTTGAAGGACTCCTGAGATAACAAAGAATGGTATTCGAGGCTAAACCAAGTGATTAAAGTCAAGAAACAAGCCGAGAATCAAGCTGGAGTAAAAAATCAGGAGTAGTGAATTTTACCCCACGCGACCGCGCAGTAGAAGCAAGGCGCGGTCTCGCAATCCTCAGTTAAATGAACAGAATGCAAAATTAATGCCTGCGCTGCACGACCGTTCCATTGTCCTGAAGCCAGAATGCACAAAGTTTTATTTCATTTCTGATTTTTTATTTTTAATTCCATTATTTTTTACTATATATACTCCACAACACTCAAACTCTAAAATGGCCTTGATTTTTAGAACTCTTAGCTTGTGAAGCTTGAAGTCTCCATTGGAGCAAAATCTGAAAGTAAATCCTTCTTCTAAATCTTGTGCTCGACTTCATTTTAGAATTGTATGATTCTTATGTTGTTGGAAGAAATATATGATGTAACGGACCAGGTCTCACTTAACGGGCTGTCTTGACCGTTAGATGACGATATACTGTCCCCACTGTACCAACATCACGCTCCCCGAGAAAACATCTCAAGAAGTCACCCATCATATAATTGCTCCAAGTCAAGCACACTTAACTGTGGAGTTTCTAACGATAAACTTCCGGAAAAGAAGGTGCACCTTGTTGGTATGAGTAGTACCTATAATTTTTTTTAAGCTTTCCTGGCCTGTAACACCCCCCGGTTAGACTCGCGACGTCCTCGTCGCAATTAAACCATCTGAGAATTCATCTGAGGATCCATTGTCAGGTGTTGGGATTCTAGAGGTGGCTCCCACAGGTTCAAGAGGTGGCTCCCACCCTACGGCGTAGCACTTTGTCCCGCATAGCACTTAGATCTCGATTCCGGATGGCGACCGTCTATGATACAATTTGTAACGACCCGAGTCCCACTTAACGGGTTGTTTCGACCGTTACATGAAGACGTACTGTCCCCACTGTACGAACATAGATCTTTTTAACATGCTTTGTCCTCACTCACACGCTCCTCGAGAAAACTTTCCAGGGGGTCACCCATCATAGAATTATTCCAAGTCAAGCAGGCTTAACTGTGGAGTTTTTAACGATAAACTTCCGGAAAATAAGTGCACCGTGTTGGTTTGAGTAGTACTTGTAACACCAGGTAAGGAAATCTTAAAAGAAATGATAGGTACTACTCATACCAAGAAGGTGCACATTCTTTTCTGGAAGTCCATCATTAGAAACTCCACAATTAAGCGTGCTTGGTTTAGAGAAATTCTATGATGGGTGACCTCTTGGAAAGTTTTCTCGGGGAGCTTACGAGTGAGGATAAAGCATGCTGAAAAGACTCGTGTTGGTACAGAGGGGACAGTACGTCGTCATCTAACGGCTGGGACAGCCCGTTAAGTGGGACCTGAGTTGTTACATATGAACTTGTTTATCTCTCTCCATTGGGTTAAGCTTATTCCTTGAAATTTTGGTTAGAGTAAACTTGTGTTTAGATTTATTTTACCATTTTAGCTTTCTTGGGTTGATTTCAAAGTGTTGTGGAGATTTTTGGTCCAAACATCAAAGGGATTCACATCATTTGGTATCAGAGCTTGGTTCTAATTTGGTAAATCTATCCTTTATATTCTTGTTGTTGTTGTTTGTGTTCATCATATTTTTTTTAAAAAAAAAAACTGGAAAATTTGTATGCCCTTGAGTATTTCATGATTCCTACATATTGGGTATGTTGATTGATTGAGGTATTTGAGATTGTTGGGGATGTCCATAGACCAAAACACTTGGATTTCCATAACTTTCAAAGTGTGCCTACCGAGTATTTGATGAATTGCCCCAAAGAGAACTTCCTTAGTAGAATCCACTTTTCTCAATACCGAACACTATCCTTATTGATTACTCATTTTTTTATAAATTCCCTTGTTAATTTGAACTCTTGAAACATTGTCACTTAAGTTACAAGATTCTCCTACTTTGTTTTAGTAAGCTAAATTCCACTTGCTATTTGTGCCCATCAATTTCTACATCTCTTCCTTGATGGTGGTTTGAATCTTCACGAGATTTAATTTTCTCAGTGTAGTTGATTGCATTCCTTGGGGATTGAGTAAAACAGGAGTGAAATGAATTCTTTGTGAGGACACTCCACAGTTGCACAACATGATCCATCCAAATACTCAAAGTGAGCGAAACTCCGATTCCCAAACCCAAGACTTGAGTTAGATGTTGTAAACTCTTTCCACCACTTTTACTAGGCAAGTAGAGGAGATGGGAGGGAGGTTCGATAGGTTGGAAATGTTTGAGGTAATGAGGAAAATTCCACCACCTAAGAATAATGGTGAAAGAAGGCAAAAAAAAAGAGTTAGGGTTGAACTTGATTGTGATGGTTGTAACGATCAACATTGGGGCATGTGTAGGAATAAAGGAGAGCGGAGTGAAAGAGGGCATGAGAGGAGATTTGATAGGGGGCTCGTGAAGGAGAAGAGTGATCCCGTGTGGGACTTTATGGACCAAATGAAGATTTTTGAAGAAAAGTTCATTGCGTGGGATTGCAAATATAATGTTGGAGCGCAAAAGGGAGTGATAGTGAGGTTGAAGTTAAATTACAAGAAGAGCCTCGGGGTAAGGAAGTATAGAAGGAGGGAGACTTGAAGATTGAAGTAGTTGAACAAACTCCAACTTTTCACGTTGAAGATAAAAATTTGGGAAGTGAAGAAGTGCATGAATTGGGGGAGGAAATTATTGGTGAGATGGTGTATGAGCTTAAAAATGTGGGAGAGTTGTTTGAGCTTGATAATGTGGAGGAGGTGGTTGTTGATAAAAACTTAGAAGTGGTTGAGCACGAAGATTTTATAGTGTTGAATGAGCATGGAAATAAGAATTTTGAGGTGTTGGATGAGCAAGATGGTGAGAAGAAGATAAAAGGTGAAGTGAAGAGCCTCGTTGTTGAATTTGGAGTGGTGGTGACTCCTCATGAATACAAGGATCCGTACATTTTACATGGAGAAACTAACATTCCTCACCCCATTTTGCATAAGTATATTTTGTAGGTTAATTGCATTTTGGACTTTGGACCACACCACATATGTCCAAAGGAGTACATGATTCGATCATTCCACATCTCCAAAGTTTCCAACTACTATTGGTTGATCAAGAGACATGAAGGCCATAATTTTCCTTTTGATCCGGAGGTGCAATGAAGCATAATGAACAAACCTATGATTTGGGACGAATCATCCTAAAGAAGGAGGGTATTATGAGAATCATAGGAGGCTCAATAGGGGAAAATCAATCATTTGAGCCACACAAATTTTAAGTGCATTTTGAAGGACTCTCGAGACATCAGAAAATAGTATTTGGGGCTAAAACAAGTGATTAAAGTCAAGAGACAAGCTGAGAATTAAGTTGGAGTAAAAAATCAGGAGTACTGGATTTTACCCCTCGCTGTCGCGCAGTTGAAGCGAGGCGCGGTCACTCGATGCTCAGTCAAATGAACAGAATGCAAAATTAATGCCTGAGCGGCCACGTCAAATTACTCTGCGCGACTGTGCCATTGTCCTGAACCTAGAATGCGCGAAATTTTATTTTATTTCCAGTTTTTTATTTTTAATTCCATTATTTTGTACTATATATACTCCACAACACTCAAACCCTAAAATGGCCTTGGTTTTTAGAACTCTTAGGTGGCGTTCTGTTTGTATTTTATTTTGTATTTTCATTTTCGAAAATGTTTTTTTTTTCCTGTTTTTATTTTTGTTTTCAAATTTGCTGAAAACGCGTTTGGTTTGTCATTTCTGAAAACTGTTTTTGAAAATAAAAAGTTGGAAAACACGTTCTATTTGAAATTTTGCAGAATACTACTGATTCAAACTTAAATTTCCTTTCACAATACACTGAAAATATGGTTACATCAACACTAATGTGAGTATTAAGAATCTATATTAACACAGCTTAGTTAGGTTCGGGATTTGAGGAAGCTCTAATTCTATTAAAATCCAGAAAATGCAAGTTCTTTCAAAACCACTAGAGTAGAGATGGCAATGGGGCGGGTTCGGGGTGGGTCAGGGCCCCGCCCCGCTAAGGACCCGAATTTTTTTTTTTTAAATAAATAAATTAGTAATGAAATTTTACGTGAAAAATTTAGGCGTTGAACTAGTTAGAGTTTTTAAGTTTGAACTTTAAAAATAATATGTATATACTTGAAGAAAAAAATCAATAAACAATATAATGGTATAGTGGTTGTATATTCTCATATCCCTAAATTCCACCAATGTTCAATTCTTCTGGACTTGTTCAAATTTATTTTAGTTTCTTATTTCATTATTTTTAAAAAAAAAAAAAAAATTTACCGGGTCACGGGTCGGGGCGGGTCCGCCCCGAAACCCGCCGCGGGGCGGAAAACCCGCCCCGCGGACCCAATGGGTCATTCCAGGTCCTTCGGGTTTTTTTGTCATCCCTACACCATAGTCCATTTATCAATGCATTTTTTGAAATATAACAATAATAATTTTCACTTAATTTTTTTTTTTGTAATGTTGATATTGAATTCAATAAAATTTTATTTAAGTTTAATTCTAAGTTAGCATAATTCTTAAAAAAATTATTTATTTAGGCTTAATTTCAGGCTAGGATAATTCTAAAAATAAAAAAATAATAATAAAAAACTTTATATTAAGCTTAGTTCCAAGTTAGAATAATTCATAATAATTCTTAAAAAAAAAAAAAAATCTCAAAATGTGTTTTCTGCGTTTTGCACATTTTTTGTTGAAATACACACAAAACGCCCAAAACGAGGTTTTGAGCGTTCTGCGTTTTGTGTACAATTTTTTTTTGTTTTCCAAAATGCGTTTTCGAAAATGGTAAAGAGAACGTGTTTTTAGTATTTTCGAAAATAAAAACAGAAAACGACATTAAAACAGCAAAGAGAACATGGTCTTAGCTTGTGAAGCTTGAAGTCTCCATTGGACAAAATTTTGAAGGTAAAATCTTTCTTCTAAATCTTGTGCTCAACTTCATTTTAGAATTGTATGATTCTTGTGTTCTTGGAAGAAATCTTTGAACTTGTTTATCTCTCTCCATTGGGTTAAAGTTTATTCCTTGAAATTTTGGTTAAAATAAACTTAGGTTTTGTTTTATTTTACCATTTTAACTTTCTTGGGTTGATTTCAAAGTGTTGTGAGAATATTTGGTCCTAACACCAAAGGGGTTCGCATCAGGCGGAGCCCTTCCCGTCACCCATGTCCCTATCCTCTTTCTTTGTTTAACCGAAAACATGAGAGAGAGAGAGAGAGAGAGAGAGAGAGAGAGAGAGAGAGAGAGTTTATATAAGAAAAATTGATTTTTGAAAATTAATCTTTAAGCCCCAAGTTTTGAAATATATTTATTTCAGTCATTTCAGCTTTTTAAAAACGTTTTATTCAGTCACTGCAGTTTTAAAATATTTCTAGCCAATCCTTAAGTTTTGAAAATACTATTTCAGCCCTAGACTTCTAAATCCCGATTTCTTTAAAATCTCAATTTAGCCCATAAACTTTATTTTATCACTTTAATCCTTCAATTTTTGAAGTAGTAAATCAATTTAATTTTCTTTTGGTTAGACGAAGGTTTTGGCTAGACGAAGCTTTTGGTGAATTAAGAGATTGACGTACTATTCCCACTCCACCTTTTTGGATTCGTAAAGTTTGAGGTAGACTCACCCCTACTAATTAGTTTAAATTATAAATGCATTTATTATGTGAATTTACGTAATTTATATGTTTTGATGCATGAGATGAGACGAGAATATCTCTTATGAGATGAAATGAGAAATTGATATTGTTATGCATAACTATATGCTTCAATGCATGAGGCGAGACTACCCCACCCTAAAAAATTTTAAAACCTATGAATATGATGATGTATTATTTGCATAAGTACGTGTTCAATTATTTTATAGATTAATTATTGTCGATGAATCTACTGAATATTTCTTTTGAAATGTTCACCCCGTTTTTAACAACAATTGCAAAATTCGGAGATGGTGGGGAATGAAGAACAGTTGTTGAAAATTAATAAATGATGCTATTTTTGAAAGTCAAGTTTTATAAATTTTGTTAATTTATTTTGTTGTTAACTCGAGGTGTTACAGTTCCTTAGGTGGTTCTATTTTTTTAACCTTTGAAGTTATAGAGGAACTATGATGATAAAACCTCTTAGCTAGTTGTGGAATGATCTGGTAACCTATATAACCACCTCTATGCTCTATTACTCAGGGTTAAAGGGAAGGTTTTTCACATGATAGCATCACTTACCTCTTGAAGGTCCATCCATGAAGTGTATCTATCCAGATGTACTATGGAATCTAAAGTCCCATCATAGCTGGGGATTTGAGGCATCTTTATTTTACCTGGTAAAAGTTTTTGTAATATGTTTTTCGTGAAGGGTGAAGGTTTGGTAAGAGTATAATCATCAGTACATCCATTTTGTTTGGTTTCAAGGTTAGTTAATCGCTTCTTCAACAATTCTAACTCATCTAGAACTTTCATGGGACTCTCTGAGACTTGATGGTTCAAATGAAGAGTTATCGCATCATTGCAGGGATTTGGGAGTGTCTCTCCTTGATTTAACTGGACCTTGGTATGGAATTTTTTCAGATCTTTCCGGGTGATGTGACCCCATGTAAGTCTTATTTGACCTTGACTTTCCAATTTCCTAGGTAGAAGCGATGGATATTGCCCTAGCTAGCTAAAGACGCTATGAGCCTTTTTAGATAGTTCCATTCACGGGGATGGTGGTTTGCTTTTGCCTGTTGAACTTTCAGATCTTCCACTTGCGTAGCCAAACTTTCTATAGACCTAGAGCCTATCTTCAAGGAAATGATAAGGTGACTCTACCTCTTCATTATGGTCTTGTTTTCGACTCATAGTTTTCGACTGTTTTTGCATTCTTTCTAAAGCTTGCATTAGCTAGTTCAACTGATGCATGATAGCTCCCATATGATGACCTGAATGAGGTCTGAATTCCAGATCATCGTTTCTTCATTGGCGAGTTGGGAGAAGCTCAACGTGATGACTTTCATTTCCTTGGTGACTTTCAGAACTAAGGCGATTCATTTGTTATCTAAAATCGAATGATCCAATTCAAGTGTGCTTGTTATTAGGACTGCCTTTTGCCAAAAGCGGTTGTCTTTCTAGCATCAATTGTTGACGTTAGAGTATGTAAATTCCAAGTCTGGAGTGAATATGAGGTGAATATTAATTCTGTAATCGAACGCGAGCGATAAAATAAATGAATTTCAAATCTTGTGTGATCAGGAATCCAATTGTGTAATCATTGTATAAAAATGCTGTGACTTAAAATTCCAAAAATGTTGGATACCTTCATGAGTCATCCTCCTCTCTATTTATGGAAAATATGGGGTGAACTGACTTATTATAAGATGTTTGATTTGTTGTCCACCGTGGGCAACATAAGATTTGCCCGCAGCCAGTAAAAAATTGTCAAGTATCCAAAATTTTAAACACTAGACACTTGGCAATTTTTCATTGCCAGTGAACAATTTTTATGTTATCTACGGTTGACAATGGATCAAAATTACTTGTAATAATTGTTTGTGGTGGAGATGTACTCGAACATTAAAGGGAAATGGCTGTGGGAAACTCTTCAAAGGCAATTGGAAGCAAACTTGTGTCTGTATACATATAAAATTAATGTAATGATACTAAATAGGCTGGAGAATATTGGAAGCTATGCAGATTGAATGCTTCTATTATCTTAAGAGTTACATGGGTTTTCTCTTGATTGCTGACGTGCAGTAACACAATATAACAGTCTGAAGATGCAATTTGGAAGAACTTGAGATTTATTTCATTTATGCTGGAAGGCGCGATGATGGAAATGCGTCTTTGGCACCTAATTAATAAGATATAATTTATTGATGCTGCTGCCATATAAATCATTTAATTGAAATATACAGTTTCGAGTGACACCCTCTATGTTCAAATATCATTATTCTAAAAAATAATCAATTGGCCACGTCAACAGGGTTCTGACATCCAGATCATACAGTGATCAGAATTCATCTCAGCACATTATTTTAAGAAATTGAAGATGGATTTCAGACCTTACGAATGAGATGAATTATTTGGATAAGGACAGTTAACATAAACTAACCAAGTTAGTTATGAAAAAATAACTACTTTCAATATGTAAGAGCTCAAAGAGTTCAGTCAAGAACATATGTATTCAAATGGATTTCTTATAATCAATTTTTATCTATTGCCCACCGTGAGCAATATAAGAATTGTCCACCGTCAGTGAAAAATTGCCAAGTGTCTAATTTCTATTATGTTGAAAACTACTTAAAACACACAAAAGGAAATTGTTATGAAGAGAGATGTTAAAATATGATACGTCACATGCGCTAGATCATGAACAACCAGAATAGAATCAAGAACACAATAAAGAAGAACTCACGTCAGGCTGAATATAAACTCCAGATTATACACCTCAAACACAAACACAAACATAATTAATCTCAAAAGAATTGACGGAAAAAGATGGGATCAAGAACCGCAATAATGAATCAAGAACTTAATAAAGAACTCAGATGACAGGTATAGATTCAAGATTATAACCCTCGAGAACAAGTGAAAAACATAACTAATCATAAATGGGGGAAAATAAAAATAAAAATAAAAATAAATAAATAAATAAAATTAAGAACTTCGAAATCATGAATCCAACTGACCAATGCTAGATTGAAGAAGCAAATGCATCAATACTAAAATTCTTCTTTTGTGCATTCTATAAACAGCTTTGCAATCCAATGTCCAATGACACCCACATGTTCACATTGTAGCACTCTTACAAATCATTTATCATAAAATCAGCAGATGCAATCCTAACTGAAAATCCAAAGATCATCCCAATCCCCACTTCTCAAAACCTCCACAAGTTAATATATTCTAGGAACCATGATTAGTTGCTCATTGATGAACACTTGATCTAAAAACTTAACCTATTAAAGAGAGGAAACTTGTATTCATTTAATCTTGTCTTTTAACCCCAAAATCCAACTGAATTCTTCAGCTCTGCTAGATTGAAGAAGCATATGAATTAATTCTATAATCTCCTTTTGGAAAATTCTTATAAACACCTTTGCATTCAATTCACATCCACGTCGTGGGCACTCAGAGAAATTGTCAATATATTTATGGTCACAAATGATATTATTTAAATACGTTCATATCAATATTTTATTTTTTTCTTTGAACTCAATAGCAAAATAGAACAAGACAAATTACTGATTACAGAATTATTCTAAATCACAAGGCTAATCCCTAATCAAAATTCTACGAATCGAATACAAATGACTTAAAATTGAACCTTGTTTTGCCAGCTTTTGCCCTAATTCCATTATCACAATCAAATCCACAGCCACATTCCGGCGACTCGTAAAAGTTATCCACCGGAAAATCTGCCGACGCAATCCCGACCGATAATTCAATTTCATTGCCATCCATAGTAACTTCCACGATATTAATCCAGAAAAACAACACTTTTACTTGAATACCCTTCAGATCCTTGATTTTGCCTGTGGAAATGGTCCCACTGATTTCGGATTTGTACTTGAGATTGTAGCCTTCTATGGTGTAACTGCAGGTTTTGTTCAAGTATACTGTGAACTTGCCAGTGGTTGAGTTCAGTTCGTAGCTTGTAACTCCCTTTGGAAGAAGACCCGCTGGAAAGCCGTATTCCACCAGAACATCATAAACTGTCGGCGAGTTGTCGGAAGCGGCGGCCGGCGAGGTTGTGAATAGTGAAAGAGAGATGAAGAGGATGCATAAAATTGCTGGTGAAGCCATGGGTATTTGAGGAGGTTCTGGTGTACAAAGATCTTAGGGCTAACACATCAAATCTATATTTAGGGGGTCGTTTCAATTTATAATAAAAGTTTTAGCAGAGAATTAATGATTTTTTATAAAAAAAATATATTTTAAATTAAAGTTTAATCAATTAAAAAATTGATGAAATTGTAAGCTAATGCGATTTTTTGTCCAAATCATCATAAAGAATTTCTTGTGAATTTGTTTGGAATTGTGTAAAAATTTGAAACTACTTACGAAAATTTAATGTTATTAGCATGGATTTCAATTCCACGTGCTGTTCTCAGTTCTTACTTCTTACCTAATCTTTTAATTGGGCTAGTTGCTTTACCGGACAGTCAAGGGTTGTTATCAATTACAAGTTATGATTCCCCATTTGTCATGTAACTTAAAAATCTAAAGTCTATCAAAATCTAAAATTATAGAGAATTAAATGATTTAATTGAATTTATTTATAAAAATCGAATATCTATTATTTTTTTAATTTAATAAGAAAAAAATTCAAAATTAATCATTTAGATCAAATTGAATTTAGGTAAAAAAATAATAGGTATCGTTTTAGGATTTAAACGAGATAAATAAAAAAGATCTGATGTTGAAAAAAGTAAAAAGTATAAGTAAATTTTTTACATTTAGTATTTAAAACGATTTTACGAATGATATGTTTAGAGTTTGCTCTCATTTCTCAGTTTGTATTAAACTTATCGTTGAAATCTTGGATTTTACACCTATATTTCATATTTTTTGACTTCAAAATAATACAATCTACAATTTGACTTTTATAGATATTTTTTTCACAAATTCAAAAATCATTTATTACATGAATTAATTGAACTTTTCTAATTCATATATTAAAATAAATTGATTAAAAAAAATTCCTAAAACAGCAGACGAAAATGGACAAGAAACTATGTGTGTAAAACAATGACGGTTATCCTATTATATATGTATAGATTAAAATTAAAATGATTGGATGTTGAAAAAACTAAAAAGTATAAGTAAAACTATTACATTAAGTATTTAAAATGATTTTACGAATAATGTGTTTAGAGTTTACCCTTATTTCTTAGTTTGTATTAAACTTCTCGTTGAGATATTTGATTTGACACTCATATTGAATATTTTTCGACTTCAAAATAATGCAATAATTATTAAAAGGAAAAATAATAATCTATAATTTAACTTTTTATATAAAAAAAAATTTCACAAATTCATAAATCATTTATTACATACATTAATTGAACTTTCATAATTCATGTATTAAAATAAATTGATAAAATAAGAAATTTTCTAGAATGACAGGTGAAGATTGGCAGAAAATTATGTGCTAAAAATAGTGACGATTATCCTATTTTATATATATATATATATATATATATATATATATATATATATATATATATATATATATATATATTAAATGAGAAAAATTAAAAAAGATTGAATGTTGAAAAAAGTAAAAAGTATAAGTAAAACTTTTACATTTAGTATTTAAAACGATTTTACGAATGATATGTTTAGAGTTTACTCTCATTTCTCAGTTTGTGTTAAACTTATCGTTGAGATCTTGAGTTTTATACCTACATTCCATATTTTTCGACTTCAAAATAGTGCAATAATTATTAAAAGAAAAAAATCTACAATTTGAATTTTATAGATTTTTTTTCACAAATCCACAAATCATTTATTACATGAATTAATTGAACTTTCCTAATTCATATATTAAAATAAAATGATAAAAAAAAATTCCTAAAATGGCAGGCGAAAATGGATAAGAAACTATGTGCGTAAAATAATGACGGTTATCCTATTATATATGTATAGATTAAAATTAAAAAGATTGGATGTTGAAAAAAGTAAAAAGTTAAAAGTAAAACTTTTGCATTAAGTATTTAAAATGATTTTACGAATGATGTGTTTGGAGTTTGCCCTCATTTCTTAATTTGTATTAAACTTCTCGTTGAGATATTTGATTTGACACCCATATTGCATATTTTTCGACTTCAAAATAATGCAATAATTATTAAAAGATAAAAATAATAATCTATAATTAAACTTTTAATAGATTTTTTTTTCACAAATTCATAAATCATTTATTACATGAATTAATTGTACTTTCCTAATTCATGTATTAAATATAAATTGATAAAAATAAGAAATTTTCTAAAATGACAAGTGAAAATGGACAGAAAATTATGTGCTTCAAATAGTGACGATTAATCTATTTTATATATATATATATATATATATATATATATATATATATATATATATATATATATATATATATATTAAATGAGAAAAATTAAAAAGATTGAATGTTGAAAAAAGTAAAAAGTAAAAGTAAAATTTTTACATTTAGTATTTAAAACGATTTTACGGATGATATATTTAGAGTTTGCTTTCATTTCTTAGTTTGGATTAAACTTCTCGTTGAGAAATTGTATTTGACACCCATATTGCATATTTTTCGACTTCAAAATAATGCAATAATTATCAAAAGAAAAAAATAATAATCTATAATTTGACTTTTTCTTGATAATTTTTTTTTTCACAAATCCATAAATCATTTATTACATGCATTAATTGAACTTTGCTAATTCATGTATTAAAATAAATTGATAAAAAATTAAGAAATTTCAGAAATGACATGTGAAAATGGGCGGGAAACTATGTGCATAAAATAGTGACGGTTATCCTATTATTATATATGTATAGTATCATTTTAGGACTTAAATGAGATAAATTAAAAAGATTGAATGTTGGAAAAAATAAAAAGTATAATTAAAACTTTTACATTTAGTATTTAAAACGATTTGACGAATGATATGTTTAGAGTTTGCTTTCATTTCTTAGTTTGTATTAAATTTCTCGTTGAGATCTTGGATTTGACACTCATATTGCGTATTTTTCAACTTCAAAATAATGCAATAATTATAAAAAAAATAATAATCTATAATTTGAATTTTTCTAGATATTTTTTTTCACAAATCCTTAAATCATTTATTACATGCATTAATTGAATTTTCCTAATTCGTGTATTAAAATAAATTGATAAAAATCAGAAATTTCCATAAATGACATGTGAAAATGGGCGGGAAATTATGTGAATAAAATGATGACGGTTATCTTATTATTATATATGTATAATATCATTTTAGAACTTAAATGAGATAAATTAAAAGGATTGGATGTTGGAAAAAATAAAAAAAGTATAATTAAAAATTTTACATTTAGTATTTAAAACAATTTTACGAATGATATGTTTATAGTTTGATTTTATTTCTTAGTTGTATTAAACTTCTCGTTGAGATTTTAGATTTGACACATATATTGCATATTTTTCGACTTCAAAATAATACAGTAATTATCAAAAGAAAAAAAGTAATAATCTATAATTTGACTTTTTCTGAATATTTTTTTTCACAAATTCATAAATCATTTATTACATGCATTAATTGAACTTTTCTAATTCATGTAAATAAATTGATAAAAATAAGAAATTTCCTAAAATAGGCGGGAAACTATGTGCAATGGTGACGGTTAATTATCCTATTATTATTATATATGTATAGATAGATTTTGACTTGAAAAATCATTTCTTACTTTTTGTACTTTGGAAAATCAATTCTCAAAACTTAGGTGATAAAATGTTTCCTACTTAATATGATATGACAAATATTAAACGCCAGTTTGATCATTTTATTGTTGTTGATTGACTTATTTTTTTTCAAAAATTAACATTATTATTATCAAGTACAAATGTGTTAAAAAAATAAAAAATAGAAATAAATGAAATTTGATTTATAATGTGTATTATTTGAATTTTTTAGGTAAGACGTGTGGTTAAAAATTGAAGAGAAAAAATATTTATGATTAAAAAGTAGTATAAAAAATTGTGACCATTATAATTTGAGTTTTAAATTGTTACTGAACGGACCATTATGTAGAATGAAGTTTGAATGTAATTTTATTTGTTGGACAAAGTCATAATAATCATACATCATATAAGTGGACTGTCATTTCAATTCAAATTAAGTGGAAATTACACCCCCACCAATTTAAATTAAAATATTTACCTGATATAGATTTTAGGGATAACTATAGCTAGGGTCCCAAACTGTTATTTTTCACATACTTTATTCAAATATTTCGTTTGTACCAATCATAATCTGAAACCTTTAATTTAGTTAGAGAAAAGGACAAATTAATGAAAAATATCGAAGTTTTTGTTAATCAACTTAAATTTTGATTTTGACCAGATCTAGAACGAGCAATAACTTTGTATTTTAATATTTTTAATATAAATCAATTCAAATAATTAAATAAAAAGAAAAGAAATTAGATAACTATTCATCATCTTCCCAAACTTTTATTTTTCACAAACTTTATCCAAACCTTTCATTTGTACCAATCATAGTCTCAAATCTTTATTTCAATCATGGGAAGAGGACAAGGACAAATGGATGAAAAACATCAAAGTTTTTGTTACTCGACTTAAATTTTGATTTTGACCAGATTTAGAATGGACAGTATAATAGC
The DNA here is from genome assembly GCA_963555705.1 of Ligustrum vulgare. NCBI lineage: Eukaryota > Viridiplantae > Streptophyta > Magnoliopsida > Lamiales > Oleaceae > Ligustrum > Ligustrum vulgare. Next base: position 19,996,547 of record OY743179.1, read on the forward strand.
TTTTTATTTTAATATAAACTAATTCAAATAATTAAATAAAAAGAAAAGAAACAAGATAACTATTCATCATCTTCCCAAACTTCATTTTTCACAAACTTTATCCAAACCTTTCATTTGTACCAATCATAGTCTCAAACCTTTATTTCAGTTGCTGGAGAAGGACAAATGGATGGAAAACATCTAAGTTTTTGTTAGTCAACTTAAATTTTGATTTTGATCAGATCTAGAACAGGCAATATAATAACTTTGTACTTTAATATAAACTTATTCAAATAATTAAATAAAAAGAAAAGAAACAAGATAACTATTCATCTTCTTATGATGTGATCTGAGGTAGGAGATCAAAAGGAGAAAACAAGTTACGGGCGATTCCATAACAATCTACAAGGAAAATCGAGCAACTTTCATGTTGGGCTAGAGTCGAGAATCAAAACGAATCAAGTTCTTTTGAAGGGACGAAGATTGTTGCTTGGATTGACTCAATCTTTTGTGGGTTGCGTAGTTACAATTGCTACATGTTTGCATTAATTGAATCAAGCAAACAATACAATCAATTGATATATTGACCTCTTGATCACAACAATAATAATTTTCACCCAAGTTTGAACAAACAAGAATAAACTCGCAAGTTCAGATTTTATTCAATGAATAATAAGTTGTTGAAAGCTGAATAGCCTTACAATAATCTCTCAAAGTTGTGTGTAAAATAATACAAAGAACAAGCCTATATATAGACAAAGAAATAAAATCCTAATCTAATTAGGAAACTAAATAAATAACCTAATTTAATTGAAAAAGCAATTCCTAATCTAATTAGGAATCTAATAAAGACAATACATTTTATAATAATAAGGGTGGAAATAAAAAATAAAAAATAACTAGACTTTTAATTGAAGTAAAACGGAATAAAACTTATAATTCACAACAAATCTCGCAGAAAATCAGTGACGCCTTCACTTGGTATTTTGGTCATAACTTTTTCTCCCGATATCCTATTGCATTGATTCAAAGTTCATTAGAAAGCTAACTCAAAGGGCTACAATTTTTTTAGAGTAATGATTTCCAAATTTGAATGTTTTCAATATGAAAATTGAGTCTCAACCTGAGACTGGAAATCTGAATTATAATATTTACCCTTTTTCTGTTCTTCTTTGATTTTCAACTTGATTTCCGTACTCGAGCCCAAAATGAAACTTTCCTCTTTCGTCGCCAAGAATGTTTTTTCATCCATTGTTGCTTGAAGACTTATATTCAGGCTCTGGATCATATCAGATTACCTTTACTAAAACATCCAAAGTCATATAAGTTGCAGTTGTTGACTGAGTCAGGGGAAATTAAGGTTAATAAACAGGTTTTGGTGACTTTTTCTCTTTGTAGATATGTGGATGAGGTAGTTTGTGATGTGGTGCCTATGCATGTTGGTCACATACTATTGGGGAAGCCACGGCAACATGAAAGGGCGTTGCTACATGATGAGTATACGAATAGATACAGTCTTGTGAAAGGTGGGAAGAAGTTTACTCTAGTTCCACTATCTCCTACGCAGGCTCTGGAAGACCAATTGAAAGTGAAAAGTGAGTTTGAGGGGAAAAATAAGAGAGTTGAGGCCACGACCTCAGGATGGAAATTAAAGAAAAGAGAGTTGAGGCCACTACCTCAAAAAAAGGAGGAGGAGTGAAAAATAAAGAAAAGAGGGTTAATGTTCAAACCTCAGAAAAGGAAAGATTGAGTGTAGAAAGCAAAAGAAAGGAGAGCCCACCATAAAATTGAGTTTATTTGCACTTACTCTAGCTAACAAACCCCTCCCTAGTTCTATTAAATCTATTTTGCAGGTGTCTAAGTCAAACTATGAGCTTAAAACAGGGAAGAAATTCATTCGTACAAATGAGCAGCCCAAAATGTCGAGAAAGTTGAAGGAGAATAAGGAGCAGCCTAAAAGTTTGAAGGATAGCATAAAGCACAAGCATAAATACCAACTCAGCAAAACCAAGCATAAGTATGGTCAAAAAGCCAACAAACCCCGGAGCTGCAAGAGGATTGGACAAATTTGAGATCGAATCCTTTTCAAGAGAGGGAGAATGATGTGATCTAAGGTAGGAGATCAAAGGAGAAAACAAGCTACGGGAGATTCCATAACAATCTACAAGGAAAAGCGAGCAACTTCCATGTCGGGCTCGAGTCGAGAATCAAAACAAATCAAGTTGCTTCGAAGGGACGAAGATTGTTGTCGTCGAACCAACCACGCGATCGCGTGGTTAAACAAAGGGAGTGATCGCGCCATCGCATCAAAATCGATGCAAAAGTTATAGAGCTCAACCACGCGATCGCGACACTTCCAACCAAGCGATCGCGCGGTTCACCTGAAGCCAGATTTTCGCGTTTTTAAATTTTATTTTTGTTTTCTTTATTATTTTTCGTATTTTTGAGTTCTTTAGCGACTAGGCCTAGGATTAGGCACGTTTTGACATTATATTAACAAGTTTCTATCATTAACACAACTTTGATATTATTGAATGAAATTGAGCGTGTTCTCTTTGAAAGGTTGATGATTCCCTTTTTTGTTTCAAGAAAAATCAATTGAACTTATCAAATATTATGAGATATTTGTGGCGTTCCCTTCAGAAACTTATCAAGGAAATTGACAAGTCCTTGTAGTGCTTTGAAAACTTTGGATCTTCAATCCGCATCGTGATTGTTGGGTCAAGGTCTTATCGTCAATTTTATCTTTTCCAGTTAATTTATTTTCTTGTTTCTTGTGTTTGTTGTTGAGTCTAGATCTTTCCTACGTTTTTCAATTCATTATTCCGCGTGTCTCGTTGAGATTCTCGAGTAGGATCACGTCATCTTCCCACCCCTCCAAATCAACACAAACCACTACAGCCTATCACGGTCACTACCAACCATCGTCGTCACCTGCCACAGCCACCACAAGCATGAAAATATTAACCACAAAATCATAACCACGGAAAGTGCTTGTTCTGATTCTGGGAGCTCAAAATGGTGTTGAAATTTCAAGGAGATTTTCTGAAATGTATGTCATTTCAAGGATGATTCCTAATTTTTATGATACTTGAGACGAGATACTCTTAGTATTAAAGAGCTTATTGGAGACACTCTTAGTATTACACTTTGATACTTAGGACGTAAATTTGTTGGGAAATGAAAAGGATGTAAATTTCAGTGAAAGCTTGCAAGATTGCACATTTGAGTTCTCGGAGATAAAAAAAAGAAAAGAGTGCGGAGTGCAATTATCCCTTCACAGCGCTTAAATCTTATTGGTAACACTGTTTGATTTATAAACTGGCTTATTTGTGATTTTGAGAATAAAAGTAATGGTTAAAAATTGGAGAGAGAAATTGCGTGTGATTAAAAAGTAGTTTGAAAAATTGTGTAATTTATAAACTAACTTATAAAAATTAGTTTATTTTGATTAACAAACGGAATCTAACTAATCATGTGAATACATTGGTACTTAATAAAATTGATGTGATTCGGGATAGGAGTTCAAAGGAGAAATCAAGACACGGAGGATGCAACAACAATCTATATGGAAAAATGAGCAAGTTTCGTGTTGAGCCCAAATCGAGAATCAAACCAAATCACGTTGTTTCAAATGGACGAAAAGGGAGTCAGTCAGGAAAACCACGTGATCGCGCAGGTCAAGGAGGGCACGATCACGCGCATGCATAAAAAATCAACCCGAGGGTTTCAGGCATAACCACGTGATCGCACGGTTGAAATTGAAGCAGATTTTCGCGAATTTTATTTTAATTTCCGTTTTAATTATTTTGTTTCGTATTTTTGAACCCTAAAGTGACTAGGGTTAGTTTTAGGCGTATTTTACTATATATTGTTTGTTTTTAAATTTGAACATTAGACAACTTTGATTATTGAGATTGAATTGAGTTTTTACCCTTTAGAAAGGAGGATTCATTTTTTTGTTTTTCAAGAACAAATTAAACTTATCAAATATTTGTGAGAATATTTGTGGCGTTCCAACCAGAACTTATCAAAGATTCATTTTTTGTGGCGTTCATTCAACTAGAACTTATGAAGTAAGTAACATCCCTTGTAGCGTTCACCCATCTTGGTTCTTATTCCGTATCGTTTATTGCATCGTGAATATTGAATTAATGTTTTATTATCAAATCTATCTTTAATTATTGTTCTTATTGTTCTTGGATCTTGTTATTATTATTCTCGCTGAATTTAGATATTTCTTATCGCTTATTTATTATTCCGCGTTCTTCGTCGTGTTTCCCAAGTAGGTTCGCATCAAACATTATTCTACTCTTAAAGCTTATACCCTCCAATCTACAACCAGTCTTATATTATTTTATTTTAAACCGTCCACACCACCCAATCAAAATAAAGGGATTAATTTGTGTTCTTGAGAATAAAAAATACTCTTTCATGGTGCACACATTTATTTGAGGAAAGAGAATCTTATCATGTTGCATTGAATCTAAATTATCTAATGTTCATTTCATAATGCTATCATTCCCTTCAACCCAATACAACCTCTTGGAACTCCTCTTAGCAGCCACAATGTAAAGTATCCATTGACCATTCTTCCAAAAGATAAGATCAACATAAAACTTAATGTTCACAAGACAACTTGGTACCCTGTGAAAATTACGGTCACATGAATCTTTTCAATTCTATCCATTTGCGGTAAAACCAGAGAGAATTTATATCCATCAACATATTTTCTGCTTTATTGGTATGCACAAAAGATCGTTCAGGTCCAAGTCAGGACACAGTTTTACTTCACGATCTATATACAAGAAAACTAGTCGACAAAATCTTGTACAACTTTAAACATATTTATTACATTTCAGAGGTTTAACGTGTCTAATTACCTTCAAGTTTTCCTTACATCCCTACAACAGAAACATCACTCTTCTACACATACATGTAATTTGATCATTGCTTTAGGATCAGCAGATTGAGACACATCCTTTGCACCTTTTTTTTTTTTACTGTGGATCATCAACTGCCAAAGGAACAGATCTTACCTGAAACAGGCAATGGCCAAAAGCATTATAGAAATTGAGGAGAGTTAAAAATAAATTACTTTGCCATGTTTGAAAATACTTACTATTCATGCAATCTAATGTATATTGGCAAAACTTAATTATGCCTTTTCTATTCAAAAACTACTCCAAGAAGATAAGTAATCTCACCAATTCACGTAACTTGAGAATGTAGAACATCTCAAGATAGCGTCGAGTTTCACGGCGCTCGAGTTTTGATACGTATTTCCAAAACCCATAGACTCCCGCCAAAGTCATTAGCCTATCGGAGTAGATTTTCCATGTATACCTACACCAAAAAGGTTAAAAATAACCATTGACTACTAAAGCTAAACAATGCAAAACAGTTTCTACAAATGCGCCAACTTTGAAAACTGCAACCTACTGTTCAAATGTTTCTCTAAGCTTCAACGAAGTGTAAAGAGGTCAAAATAAATAGCGATCTATCTCTGGTTTCCGTGATAGGTTTTGTGGTTCTGAATTCGCCATGTATATATTCAAAGTGAGCTCACCTGTCCAGTTTCCAGATTGGATTTATTGAAATCTATTCACTCTTTGCGAAAAAATGGTGAGATTAAGTTTTTGAAAAGGTACCAAGTTACTTGAGTAACATCTTTAACATGCATGACGAAGCTTAAAGGAAACAATACGGTTTTCATAGTTCAATTAAAACACACACACACACACACTTTTAAGGAGTTTTTAAGCTTACCCGAGCATCTCTTTTTTTCTAAAAATTTGGATATATTCCTCTTTCTTTGATTTAAGTAAGAAAATTAATTAGTTTGAAAGTAATTCTTAACTTTGACCATGAACATATATTAGTAATTTTAAAACTAATTTACTTATGAGTAAATTTTTAAGCTTAATTATGTAAACATGCTCTTAATAATCCAGCTGCAGAAAATCAAGTTATAAATCAACTACAAGAAATGGTGTCCTTCACAAAGTACATTACCTCTCATGAATTCTTCGAATAGACCCTTCAGAAATCTTAACCCAATAGCTCGGATCTTCATTGCATTTTTGAAAGAAATCCGCCATTCTTTCAGCAGCCTTATCGGGATGATATGGATCAATGTGAAAACCGGAAATGCCATCTTCAATTATTTCCAAAGGACCACCATGGCTTGTTGCAAATGTTGGAATGCCACAGGCCATGGCCTCAACCACTGTAAGTCCAAAAGCTTCATAAAAGGCAGGCTGAATGGAAAATAAATAATTGTTTGGTCAAACAATTCATTCATTGAACCCAAATTTATATGCAATTGTCATCGGCAAATAAAGAAATCAACATCGATATCATGCCTAACTAACTAAATAAGTGTGTCCTACCCAATCATAATTGCTTTAACTTTTAGAAGAAATGGTTCACCATGGCATCATAAGTAGGCAAAGGTCTCGTGTACAAATCCCGTCATCACCCATTTTATAAAAATTGTGCATGTGGCAGGCCATGGTGAAAAAGGTGAATCCAGCCTACGTATAAAGGGGAGTGTTGAAGACTAAGAGCATGTTCGGAAATATTTATAAATACAAAGAAATGAGTAGTGGATAAGTGGGTAATACTTGTGGGTCCTTCAAAACATGTGATAAAAAGCGAATGGAGGGTTTATAATAGCTTAAATAAATAAATTAAGTTGTCTATACTCTAATAACTATTCCTTATATGAGAAAATGTGAATTTATATGAAATTTTTCCACAAATAAAGAAATCAAAGCGACGATCATACCTGAACAAAGATACCTCTCTTGTCGGCTATGTAGCGATAAAGTTCACCATTACGTGCTCGATTTGTTTGGGATGTTATCCATCTTATCTGGCCACCTAGATTGTATTGCTTAATTAGAGAATGCATTTTCTCAATTTCTGCAATTTCTTCTCTATCATTTGATTTTTTTACATCAATGGAACCTGCCACCAAAGCCAAGTTCGCCAATTCTCTGAGCTTGGGATTTTTAGCATAAAACTCCACCAATCCCGTAATGTTTTTAACCCGGTCGAGCCTTGCAATGGAGAAAATTATGGGTTTCGTCTGATCATTCAATATACCACTGCAGCAAGCACAGTTAAAGGTAAAGTAAAAAGGCTATCTACAAATAAATGTCCTCCATTATGCTACTTGCTTTCACGGGAAGGAAATGTATCAGACACTGCATCAAGCAGAGTACAGTTGAAGGAAATTTAAAGAAGCTATCGACAATTAATGTCCTCCATTATGTTGCTTTCACAGAGGAAATATATATCAGATAAAATTCAAATATTTAGACTATTTAGCATAAAGACAATAATGTCTTCGGGTTCAGACTCCAGTCTTGAAACAATAACCATATATCATGTCTCGTATGTCTGTCTATATAGGGCAGATATGAGTAACAATTTTGAGATTCTAAATGTAGAGAGTTTCACATTTCACATTATGAAATCCATTGCAGCACATTAAACACAAAATTTCAGGTTTTTGATAAAATTTGGCAATTTTAGTAATAGAAAATTATACCAAAAATCAATGAAAATCAATACGAAAAACCAATGAAACCTTTTTTATTCCTTTCATTTTACATCCTACAAGAAAAATCCTTTTATACCCCAAACTTCATATACAGATGGTCATATGAATAGATAGAACACGTTTGTCTAAGCTAAAAAAATAAAATATATAGCCTCTGTTCTTTAACACAATCATTACAATTTATAAATCAATTTATAAAATGTGTATATATAACTTTTCTGAATCTGTTAATTATTTTGAAAGTACTACTAATTTCAAATTTCGATTGCATGGAAAAATCATGCTAATCAGCAATGCAAGTGAGGATGACGATCATAGGAAAGCTACGTGATAGTCTATCAAATCATTCGTATGAATTTTCCAATCTTCCAATCAAGTTTTGTAGTTTGAAGAAAATGCCTAATCAACTGGGGACTTACATGTGCTCATCATTCTGCTCAGGATCATATAGCAACTTTTCAATTGTACCATGAAGAGAAGTAAGTCTTTTCTCCTTGTCGGAATATGGAAAATAAATGGTGTCATCTGCTCCAGGAGAAACTATATTAAACTTGGGATCAAACACATCGATGCCATGAACAACACGGTATAGGCCAGGCATAGTGAAAGCAGTATGACTTTCGTACTGACCAACAGTATTCTTCCTGAAAATAAATCATCAAAATGAACCGATGAGAAATTGAATTATCATTACTAAACAAATGTGCATTAACAAGTAAGAAATAACAAGAAAATAAAGATGATCAAGAATATATGCTTTTTCAAAAGTGTGGTTTAAGACTTTAAGTACAGTGTACACAATCATGTTGCAAGACCTTGCAATAGGCAAGTCATATATACAATTATAATGTTATGGATTAAACCTTAACCCTAACTCCGAGATCAGTAATAAACAAAACATATAATTTGAAACACGCAAAGCAAATACATTATAGTGGTTCACCCTCACTGTGCCATGATAACAGGCTACTGCAGATTTCTCACCCTAATGAAGAATGTGCTCACAAGAGTTTTCACCTCTTTATATTGTCTATTCAAGAAAATTTCCCAACACCCCTACCCCCAAAAAAAAGGAAGAAAAAAAAATTCTTATTAGGGTGACATGTGAATGCACGATATAGTGTACAGGCTCCACATATTCCAAACTTATACGTCTACATGTCCAATAGTATCTCCCAGCTACAATAGATAACATTGGATCTCTTTTCATCTTTAAGAATTCTTCGAGTGGTATCTCTACAATATGACCGGAGCAATCTCTGGCAGAATTGGAACGCATTGCACAATAGTATGGTCTATTTAGAGAAGGAACTTAGGATCTGGACCCAATTAATTTTTTTAGATTTTGCAGTATCTAAAATTAGTACTATATAAAATTCAAGTGAAGAACCATAGGAGCACCAACCGGCTCTGTTGAAAAAAGGAAAATAAAAGCTCTAAAAGAAGTGAAGGAATAGATCCTATTAGTTTTCAATCAACTCTAATTTAGTTTTATTTCAGGTAAATTATTTTCGAATGAAGCTAAGGAAAATAACAATCATAATAATCAAGATTTCTAATCATCAGAGCAAGGAAAAAAGAAAAATCAGATAGGTTGTTATTGTTATTAAAGCAATGGATAATGTTGTTAAACTTACGTTCCTGCAATTTCCTGGTATGTACTTGTGATTATAAAATCTGAGTTATTCATGGCTAGTAGATCAGCAGTGAATTGACATGAGAAATGGTATTTGTCCTCGAACTTTTTCCAATATATGTCAGAATCTGGATACTTTGTTTTCTCCAAGGCATGTGCAATAGTGCACTGAATCAGTAAAGGAAAAAGTAAATTTCGGAAAATTATTTCATGCAATCAATCATGACAGAAAAAACATCAATATTCACCTGTGTGACTCCCATCTTATAAGCTAAAAGGGATGCAACAAGATTCCCGTCACTGTAATTGCCTATAATTAGGTCCGGGGCACCCTGCAGCTCTGCTGAAATTTCATTTGCAGAATCCTGATGATAAAACAAGGTAATGACAACGATATGTTGAAAAAAGGAAATGTAGTTGCATTAGTGAGGAAAATATATAAATGTGTAGTTTTTCCACCCAGGGTGTGGATGGAAGACGTCAATTTCATACTAAACTGTATTAAAAGCAGGAAAAAGCAAGCCATCCTTGTTGAAAAATTATAAATGTAAACGAATTAAACTCCTTTCTGTTCATAACACATTCGGCTTTTAGGTGGATCAACAAGTTACTAGAGCGCACAAAGGTCCTAGGTCACCGCCACTCATTTATGAAAACTATCAGACCTTCGATAAAAGAAAAATTCCTGCCCATTTTTTGCTGCAAATCTTTTTCTTTTTTTTGAACAGGATCTAAAGATGTGTCGCAAATATGTAGCTAATTCGTAACTTAGGACTACAAAAAAACTAATATAGAAAAAGTAAAACACAAGCAGACAAACTTCACAAATATGAATTTTGAAAACTGATTAGTTAGTTCGGTCTTACCTCAGCAAACTTTTCCAAGTAAGGCCATACATCAAACCTTGAAATCCAATTGTGGAGAATTCCATGCTCAGTTTTAAAAGGAATGCGCAGAATATATGCATATTCACACCCGCTAACTCTTTCCAACCGTTGGTTGCATGAGGTGCCCTTTGCATCAGGTATTAATCGAGTAACCTTGCAGAATCACAGAAAAACATGTTTACAACAACAGGAAAAAGGGCTGTGTTACCAAACAAAATATCCTAGCCTCTGTTCGGTAAGTTGCACTTTAGATTATAAACCAATTTATAATCTACACAATTTCCCAAACCATTTTATAACTACACATATTTTATCTCCAATTTTAACCACACATCTTACCTCGAGATCCGAAAAAAACTTGTTTATAATTGGTCAGCTAGATCCGAACAGAGGCCTATTTGTAAGTATTAACAAAAATCAAATCTAAAGTTTCTGGAGTATACAATCAGAATTCTAGGAGTGATGTTCAGTCCTTGCTGCTTGATTCTTGTGATCATCTCATTCTCCAAGGCACGCACTTGATCTAGAATGTATACAACCTGCATAAAAGCAAAATGAGTAATCTTGTAAGTTTCTTTATGCTACATTACTGGTTAAAGAAACACTTAAGTTTTTTCAGGACATTTCGCATTCAAATCTACAAAACAAACAAACAATAAAAGATTTATTTAAAATGTTTTGAAGAGGTGATCTGTCTTTTAAATTGATTTCCTTTTGTAAAACGATATCAGCAATTAGACACATCCATGATTGAAATTAACTGATCTAATATAAAAAGCAAATGCCCCTGCTATTCCTGTTCAGTCTTGCCAAGGATTGTCAAACATGTTTGGCTATTAATAAAAGTAGAGTCACTTTTAAGCAACTTGCCAAACACGTTTGAGCATTTTCAGAAGTTATTTTTTGAGGATATTTTCAGTTCAAAAATCTCTAAAAAGTATTTTCTTACTTTCCACAAAAGCACTCTTACCTTTTAGCCAAACATGCTCAGAGTCATTTTCTAGTTTTTACAAAAAATCAAGAAGATGGCTATTTGGAAGCATTTAGATTTCTTATAGTTTCTAGTTGAAATGTTGGAGCTTATTAGTTGAGATATGCATTGTAATTGTTGCATCTGGAAGACTAAAGAATGATTCTGAGCAAAACAAGAATACATGAATCCAACACGTGTACCCCATGCATTACGGCTACACGGCTACATAAAAATGGTTAAACAAGAATTACCTGACCACCAGTATCAGGCAAGCCCAAGACATTTGCTTGGCCAAAATATCCATGAATTGACAAAATGACAACATTAAACACCATGGGTATTCTACCAAGAAACGTTTCTAAAGTGGAAGGGTCAGGAGCTTGGAGAATGTCAGAGAGGAGATGCATCATCTCCAGAACCCTTGCAGCTGTATCTCCCCAACCTCTCTCGAAACCCATCCCTTGCAGTCTGCATGCCCAATATATGTTATAATTTACTAGAGTGTACATCTTGAAAGAATGACTCATATATGAAAACTCACGTATATTCAAATTCGGAATAGGGGGTGTCTGGTGGTTGCTTTGAGAGATAGTCATCTGCCTTGGTCAAAGCAGACTCAAGCCTCGATATGCGTTGTATCCGATCATTCAACATCAACACCTATATGAATAATGTAGTGTGTGAAATATAACATAGCCATTTAATTTGGTAAAAAAACAATAATTTTAGCTGATACTAGAACTTACATGCCCTTTATGATTGTGTGCTCGAAGGAAATCAAGTAATGGTTCCAAAGATTCTTTATTGCGAAACATGATTGAAGAAAGATGACGGTTGAGGAATTGGACACCATTGCCAATGGACGAGGATCGAGTTGGGCGAGGAAATGTTGCATTGAATGGCTCAAAATCCAGTTCAAGAACATAGGGATCATCATTTCTAGCAAATATAGAAAACAGAATATAGTGAGTATCCAGAATTACTCATCTTCCAAAATTAGGCAAAACTTTGACGTCAATAAACAGGAAAGTCACTCACCGTCCATCCACAAGTTCTTCCTTGAATCGTAAATATTCAGAAACTGACAATTGGTCTACGCTGAGGTCATTTACATTGACGCGTACAAATTCCCAAACACCAGGCCTCGGTCGTACAGCCATAGCGACAAAAGGTGGCAGAACTATTGCTTCCTATCATAAAGCAGAAATTTAAGGCGCCCAAATTTACAGTTTCAAGAAGAACAAAAGTTTCAATTTGACACCCCCCAGTTCCCAATATTTTGCTTATTTTTCCCACAAAAATGAATCGAAATAATTAGCCAGTCAACAAATCAATGGAACTACATACAAAATATGAACCGACAAAGTTTTAATAATCCTGAAAAGGGTGAAATTAATCTGTTTGGCGGCTGTGGAACTTGATGTTTTCCAGAGAAAATGTGGAGATGGGTTGTTTTAAAAAGTTTACCAAACACATGTCAGCTTACTCAAGAAATAACTGCCATCTTCCTCTGTTCAAAGCAGTAAAATGCAGAATAAAAGGAAACCTGCAGGACACCAAATCAAACTCTAGGTACTTCTTTCTAGAGAAAAAATAAAAATCGAAAAAAACCCACATATTTCTCTGAGATATTTAAAAAAAAAAAAAAAAAAAGAGAATTAATTTGAAAATTGAAAAAATAACCTGAGCAGACTTTAAGATTTCGCCAAAGGGTCCATCACTGAGTTTCTTCTTTCCAGTGTCATCACAAACAATGTTGTCCAGCTCATCGATCAGGTGATGTGGCTGCAGCATACCCTTCCCTTGGGAGACATATCTTCAAACAAAAAATTATTTTTTTTTATTTTTTATTTTTTTTTAAAGAGTGTCGATCAGTAATCAAAAACTATAAAAGCAGTTAAAAAAATAAAAAATAATCATGTAATTTTACAACTGCACAGCTGACAAAAGTTGCCAGGATTAATTGCTTGTCGCGAATTTTCTTTTATGGATTTTCAGAAAATTATTAAAATCTAAATAAATAAAAAGAGAGGAAAAAAAAAAGTGCACCTGGAAAGGAGAGAGACTAGCTCGTTTCGATGAGCAGAAAGAGTATCCTCCACCCTCTCTCTCATGCTGGGTAGTTTCGCTAACTTTGGGGTCGCCATTGAGAATTTTGGGCTATAATTTCTGTATCTCCAACAAAAATTTTTCCTGATTTTAGGGTTCTTGGAATTGAAAGAAAGACTGAGAAAATAGTAGTACGTTATGTAATGGTATCAGAATTTATAGACAAAAATAGAACCCCACACACAGCAGAGTAATGTAGAGAGGTGGCAATTTTCTGTATATATATATATTTAGATAAGGGAGACGATAATAATATTCAATCGGTTTGAACGTGAATACTGGAGGCCGTATTCGTTTAGAGTTTTTGAGACACGTTATTTTGTTTCCAATGGGCAAGAAAGTTGAATGTGGACAAGGAAACGTCGGTTCGGGACACGTGTATACATTTTTGTTGTGTCGTACGTATGGGAGTGCAAGGATGGAACCAGTCAGCATCTGCGATGATATCTAGACTAGATAGAGTCGCCGACACATATGTCCCAATTTTCATGGTCGCCGACGCATACGTCCCTGTTCTGACGGATACTAACACGTACACATTTGTCCTCTTGTTGGCAAATTATTTAAAAACATGTTTTTAAAATAATATATAATTCCCCAACTCGTTTTTTTCTCTATTTTTCAATCACATATTTTATCTCGAAAAAATCAAAAAAACATGTTTTTAAATAAAAAACTTTTAACAAACAGAGTCGTGACTAATAGCATGTTTGTTAATATGATTTTTAGAAGTTTTGTGGCTTTTTTTTGTTTATATAAATATAGTTTAAAAATGTTTGAAAAGTCAAAACTGTGGGCTTGATTAATGTTACAGTATTTTTGGTCACTTGTGTACCCCGTAACCCACGAATTATTCCCTTTAAAGGGATATTCGTGAAATGAATTTGAGAAAAATGTTGTTGAAATTGTCCTGAACCAAACAAAGGTGGTTTATAAACAAATTTATGAGACTAAAATATTTTTCAACCACGTATATTTTTTCAATTCACTTTTTAATTACATAATTTATCTCAAAAATATCACATTTTTTGTCATAAACAAAAAATTTTTAGCCTCTATTATTTGGTAAAAGTTTTGTAAATTTTGTTTTATTAACGACGATATGACAATATTTCGTCAATCAATTTATTTGAGAAATCTATGATCAGTCGAAACTGTTAACTTTTAAAAATAGATTAAAGAGACGTTACCACATGATCATTAATAAACAAACATTTACTAAATAGAGCCTAATCCTCTTTTGTGGGGGGGGGGGGGGGGGGGAATTGTATATAATACAAATAATATGATGTTTTTGAAATAAAATATGAGGTTAAAAAGTGATTTGAGAAATTATAAGTAGTTAAAAAGTGATTTCGGAAATATGACCAAACAAAGGGTTACTTGTAAATAAGTTTATAAACAACACATTTCCCCTAAACTAATTTTTAACCACACATATTTTCAAATTACTTTTCAATCACATATTTTATCTCGAAAAAATTACATTATTTGTTTGTTTTTACAAAAGAGATGCTAAGTTTTTAGTAAAATTTGATAAAGTTAATGAAATGTTTCGTTAAACTATTTATTGATTCATTGAAATACAATGTTAAAATTAATTGTTAACTTTTATTTAGATTAAAATATTTATTTTACCCTCTGTTTAGCAAATTTGTTTATAAACAAGACATTTTTCAAATCACTTTCAACAATACATAATTTTTTGAACTCTTTTTCAATTACATATTTTATTTCGAAAATATCACATTAAAAAAATGTTTATCCATTAGAGGTTAATCCTATCAAACAAGAATGATTTGGAGGAAGTTTATTACTCTTTTGGAATGAAATTTCAATTTTTTCAAGTGGTTATAGTGTTTTACTCCAAACTAAGCATTTGGTTTTTTGGGGGGGGGGGTGCTTGAATAGTGATTGATAAGATAGTGTGTGGTTGGGGAAAAAATGAGCCAGGGTTGGGGGGGGGTTGGGGGACTTTGAATAGTGATTGATGAGACAGTGTGTGGTTGGGAGAAAAATAGGCTCATCAGTAGAATATTTTATTTTTTAAATACATGGTTAAAAACTTAAAATTGAGTACTCTACAAATATGGGTAAAAAATAATGATGATTAAACATAGGCTAATCACGTGAATTTGAAGATGCTTTGAATGTGTGCACAAGATTTGTAAATATGTATACCTCATATAACAACCATACAAAAGCTGTAAATTCGTGTAACTCAAGAAAAGTGTATTTCATACTCCACTATATGAGTATAACCACTCATAATTATCCACAAGTTTTGAGCTTTTTATTGGCTCATGTCGAAACAAAATTGCTAAAAAAATAATGGTGCAACTCTCAAATTTTTGCTTTCCTTGAGAGCTCGTTAGCCATCAATAACCATTTCACCACACACCTTTCCTCTATAGGTGTCAATCCGGGTGGTCCGGGCCGGGTATGAATAAAAACATAGATTTTTTTCATATTTTTAACAAATTTTTTGTCAAGTTTCTAAATACAAAATGATTAAAATGATAAATTCATATTTATACCATAAAATTTTTACATAGAATTTAAAATTATAGTTTATGTTAAATGAATTACTTCTAAATATGCAAATTTAAATAAAACATAAACAAATAACAATTAAATAAGTATTTCTAATTACTATTATAAAAAAAATTACTTTTTCAGCTATTAGGGAGAAAAAAATAAGATTTTACTTTAAAAATTGTATTAGAGTTTGTTGAAGAATAGAGATTTTCAATGTTTCCATATTTAATAAAAACAGTTTTTTTTTTACGGGCCAGCGGGTTAACTGCGGCCCGCGAAAGTTTAACTTCCTCAATGCCAAAACAATGTCTGTGAGCAAACACATTGATCAGCTAGTATGAACACATCATCTATCATGACAACTAGCGAACATGGCAATGTAACCATCTTACTCAGAGTACATCATCACCACCCTCTACCAGCAGAGACACATTGTCCGTCTTCGAGTAGTTAGTTGAGTCCGCTCCACCTTTTGAACAATTATTCTCACATGATCAGATTGTCCACAATTCTAGCATGTTACCTTCTTCTTTGGAGGAATTATTTTTAACACTTGAGAAGATTCAAGGGAATCAGAATTCAGCTAGCGTGCTGACGAATATTGTTCCAATTGAGAAACTAAAGTTGTATGTAACTTCAATTGGACTCTCTTTTAAGAAATGATGAGTTGTCGCTGCAGAGCAATTATTCATGGTGAACTAGTCTCCAAGGGGAAGACTGTTAGCAAGGGCCAGTCCATGGAAATGACTTGGGCTTCAATCAATACATGTTAAATTATTAAAACCCAAATTTACTTACTTTTTTGCGGTAAAGAATAAAACTAAAAACATCCATTCTATTCAATGGATTAAGTTGAATAAGAAAATTAAACCCGTCAAACACGCCCATTCCAAAAAGCAAGCCTTCAACTATCAACATCGCCAAATTGCTTCCATTTACCAAAAACAAACCCCAAATCACAGTCAGTTGTATTCCAACCCATTTCAAATCCCCAATTCCTTTAAGCATGAAATCGTAAATCATCCCACAGAACGACATATTTCAAGAACAATATCACGAAATCCGCATCATGTATCGCTATCAATAATTTCCATGATCAAATTCATCTGATAAAGGTGTCTTTCCAACCGATTACAAATACTCGCAGTAATCGGGTCACGAGAAAAGAAAAGAAAAGAAAAGAAGCAAGCTTGGAGCTCCACTTTGAATAGTGATTGATAAGATAGTGTGTGGTTGGGAAAAAAATGATCTAATGAGTAGAATATTTTATTTTTTTAAATACATGGTTAAAAACTTAAAATTGAGCACTCTAGAAATATGGGTAAAAAATAATGATGATTAAACATAGGCTAATCACGTGAATTTGAAGATGCTTTGAATGTGTGCACAAGATTTGTAAATCTGTATACCTCATATAACAACCATACAAAATCTGTAAATTCGTGTAACTCAAGAAAAGTGTATTTCATACTTCACTATATGAGTATAACCACTCATAATTATCCACAAGTTTTGAGATTTTTATTGGCTCATGTCGAAACAAAATTGCTGAAAATAATCTAGTTTTTGCAAAATAATCTAGTTTTCATCTAGATTATGGCGTCACCCAACCAGAGTAACTTAATCTGTCACGGTTCCGGTAGTATGTTGGTCGAAGATTCACCAATAATGGGCATTACAAATAGAAAGCAAACATTGGGTTCAATATACGTCCCGCAGATGGAAGTTGAGACACAGAGAGTGAATACACCCAAAAGGAGGCTGAAAATGGGTATGGGTATTCAAGAGGTAACTAACAGAGGAGATGGTTCCAAATTTGTGGAGATTGTGGAGACAAAAAAAATGGATGTACCCCTAATCGTCGAATCACAAGATCAATAACCGCTTTGTCTGATTCAATTGAAAGAGACAACCAATATGATAAGGAAGGGTTGATGGGGACAGCTCAAAATAATATCACTGGAAAGAGGCTGATTGACGAATTAGACGGTGACTCACCACCAAAGAAGAAAATTCTGGTGATGCCTCATGACTCCCATGCAACTATGTCGCCACACGAGACAACAACAATGCATACTAAGGTTACCTGTAAGTTACTTTAAATTCATTACACAATCCCTTAGAGTAATGATCCCCTTTGTGCATTACACAAACCTGTGAATATTTTTTAGACACCAGAGATGTAGCTTAATGCACAAATGATTTCATAGTTTTACATTACACATCACATTTACCTGTGAATATTTTTAGACATTGGAGATGTAGCTTAATGCACAAATGATTTCATAAATTTTACATTACACGTCTTGTTTTTCACTAGGTGAGTAGTGGGTAATCCTATAATGGAAGTAGTACAAATACATGCATTATTTTTAAATGTTTTCTAAGCATATTGGCCGGGATGTAACTTAATGCACAGATGATTTCATTGTTGACATATGGTCAACTTGACCTTATTGTTTTGATCATAACAAACAAGAATATATTGTGTTGCTAACAAGTGTACTTCAAGTGCTTCATATAATTCAAAGCATTCAATGTTCAAATCAAAACTATGTGATCAAGCACATGAGACGCAAAGAAGATCAAGAAATAATCGAAGATATTCGAGATCAAATTTCAAGTCGGAAAGCATGAAGACCAAGCAATGAAGCCTACAAAGAATTGATCATTTACAAATTGCTTTTCAATCTTATGTAAGGTTAATGCATCAATAGTTGGCAATGCACTTCATAAAGCTCAAGTAACATTTTTAAAACCATCAAAATATCTTTTTCAAAATCAACTTTGATCAGAAAACCTTGAAAAATAAAAATCTTGAAATCCTGATTTTTTAGGTCGACCGCAAAATCAATAGGTCGACCGCATGACACTTTCAGGTCGACTGCAAATTTTTTCAGGTCGACCGCACTGTCTATTTTTGAACTCCAACGGCTATTTTCTCGCAACGGCTATATTGAGGTCGACCGCATGGAAGGATAGGTCGACCGCAAAAGACAGTATGTGAGAAATTTGCTCTATAAATAGCCTTCACTCTTGCATTCATTTTTAACAACATAGAAAAGATTTTATAGAAACTTTCTTGTGAAAATTCATTGTTCTTGGTTTATATTCATCTATTATTATTATTAAACTTTGATTGATCTAAACTTTGTTTTATCAAATTCATCAAAGTTTTTGGAAGAAAGTTTTGTGAAGATTCTTGGTTTTTATATTGTTTAAACTTCTTCAACATCTTCACACCACATTGGAATTGAAGTGTAAGTCTCTCTTTGTTCTAAACTTGTTTTAATCTTTTAAAAGAGAGAAATTCCAATTAAGGAACTTTGATTATTTGTGTTACATTTTTCATTATCTTTTGATTCATCAAAGTTCTATTGCCTAAACACTTTGAGCTTAACTCATTGTTAATTATTCAAGTGTGGCATCTCTTGGTACTTAATTTGATTCAATATTTTAACAAGAGATTATTTGAAAAACTTTGTTTGATTGCATTGAACTTTTCATTATCATTTGCATCAAAGTTTTTCTCTAACACTCGAGCTTAATTCATTGCTATCTATTAAGTGTTAGCCTAACTCTCTCGGTACTTAATTTGAGTATATCATTTGTCAAGAGAGTTATTTCAATTGTAAATTCAATTCATTATATCTTGTGGTTTCGAGAGCCTTGTGAAAACTAAATTGTTGGTTAAGGATAGGTGTTCCTTGTTGTAAGTCGCCTAAGGATTTGGTACTCCTTGTTGTAAGTTACCAATACAGTGGATTTGGCCTTGCTCGTGACGGAGAGCTCGGTAACGGGGGACGTAGATCACGTTGGTTGATTGAACCTCCATAAATCGCGTTTGCATTCTCTTATCCCTTTTACTTACTTACATTGCACTTACTCTATTCTATCAATTTATATTGCGCAACACTATATCTAAGTGCTATACTTGCTTTATCAATTAAGTTTACACATTTATAGCGCACTACATTGATAGTTAAGTTACTTACAACACTAAGTGCTCATACTTGTACACATTGATTTTTAAGTTTGAGATTATTTATCGAAAAAGTTTTATAAACTAATTCACCCCCCTCTTGGTTAGTTTACTCTTGGGCTAACATTCATAGTTTTACATTACACTTCACATTTTAACTAGGCGAGCAATGGGTAATCCTATAACGGAAGTAGTACACATACATGCTTTATTTTTTATTTATTTTTTAAATGTGGGCAGCTTTCACGTCTATTTTATGCGTGGTTATTTTGTTCATTCATTGTTGATGTAGTATGTCAATCTATCGTATCTTTACATTGACATAATCGAAATGAGTGACAACACACAACATATTTGTGTTCCACTGTAGACATTAAAATATATGGTCTCATAACACACATTACACAAATGTGTCACATTTGAACAAGAGCTAAATAATATAAAAATAAATTACCAAAATGTTTTTTGTTCCTATGTTATATTGGACTTAGAATAGATTATAAGATAGAAAAGCAAGCATGTAAGTGTAACGTTGCTCTTAAATTCTTAGTTTTTTTTTTTTTATGATTGAGTAAATAACATATCCATACCATATATATGATGCTTGATTTAATGATCATGACTACCAAACATTTGTATTATTATGGTTCACTAAAGACATCATATCATGTTGTGTCAGTCCATCAGTCACATTATTGGAATAATTATCACCCCCAATGCCTGACCCTTTTTTTTTGGGTGACCATTGAACAAGCTTATGATTTTATCATCAACCTAGAAGACATATTCGGTGGCACCATTAATGTATTCTTAAAAAAATGAGGTAATAGCAAACTTGAATGCGAAGCTTAGTGAAACACAGAAGGAGTTATTTCGAAGTACATGTTTCGGTCACTTCCTCCAAGTGAGCGACATCAGATTACAAAATCAAGTAATACATAAAGTACTCCTTTGGGAAGTCCGACAGGCAACATTAGATGAGATGTGGTTTGTAATCAATGGGAGCTTTCTGAAAATTTCTATTAATGAGTTTTGTCTTACTAGCCGGCTCAAGTACGACTGTGACAAAAATACAAACATGTTCGAAATGGGTGGTAAATGTCGGATTAAGAACAAGTACTTCAAGGAGATGAAAAGTGTCTACAGGAAAGACGTTAAGCATACATTCAAGAAACTCCCATTGGACACACCAGATGAGGACATTGTCAAAATTGGTATATTGTACTTGATATCAACTTTTGTGTTCACTTCCACACAATGCAAAGTTGTTATTGATGCAATAATGAGACTGGTCAACTCTCCTTATATGAACTTGTTTCCATGGGGTAAGGAACTCTTCTAGATAACCTTCAGATACCTTAAGAATGCTCTAAGCAAAGCACAGCCAAGCAGAGGTGATGTGAAGGGCATCCTAACCTATCGACTGTACAGATTTCCTCTCACATTTCAAGCGTGGATATACTAGTTGATCCCATCATTATCCAGAAAATTTTGCAGAAGAGTTAGATACGGATCACCCCACATTGTCAACTAGATCAATGATGAAAAAAGGGTATCAACATCATCTTTGGAGAAGTTCCTCTTCGAGGTGGAGGAGGTATAACCTGCCACGCTAATGTGATGCGAAATATGTAACGATCCATTTTTTTCTCAAAATTTTTGACTCAAGTATCGATACATGTAGAAATTAAATTCTGGAATTTTAAATATTTGATCTATGTATCGATACTTGTAGAAACCCAGGTTGGGTTTACACGTGGATGAGTGTAGCTTGTTGGAAATTGCTGGAATCAATAGGCTCTGACATCTGTCAAACATGTATAGGAAGCTGACATGCAAACTAACATCTCAAGCTCCTAGCTTTCCTTACTCCTCCATGCTAGTTTAGAGTAATTATAGCCTAGGAACATTAATTTAATCAAGAAAAATCTGAACCACGGTGCTTAAATTTCAGTATAAATAGAGGAACTCATGAACCTAAGAACTACTTCAGTTAAAAATATGAGAGAGAGAGAGAGAGAGAGAACTTTGCTTTTACAAGTTTCAAAAGATTTCCAAAGGTAGTCTTTGATTTTGAATCACAAAATTTATAGAATTGGTCGAAATCATGTTTAGAATGGCGGCAAAGGTACTGCAAGAATTTTGGATCAACAAAGAAAGAATTCTGTTAGATTAGAATTCAAACTGCAAAAATAGTTTCGCATGTATCGATAAATGTATCGATACATGAAGAATCAGGGTCTGAATATATATATATCGATACTTTCATTAAATTTCAGTATAATAGAAGTTTGATTTTTGCTTCTTTCTTGATTTTCAGGTAACACTACAAAAGTCTTAAATGCTACTTCGTGCAAAATTATTCATGTTTCATCTTGTTCTTATTCTATTGAAATATTTTCTTGCATTATTATATTTCATCTTGTTATCCCGCTTGACATTACGCCTTATGGCGCTCGACTTGATATACTTGAATTAAGGGAAGTTCTTTCCTGCTTGAAATATATGATATTGGAATCAGGATTGTAATTCCTGCTTGAATTATTAAGCGCACGGGATAACATATGTTTTGTAATATGGGCCATCTCGAAACTCATGTTTTAAAATTGAAAATTTTGTTACTTGCTGAATACCATTGTATTCATATTTTTTATGTTTTCTTTCAGATGCTTGATCGTAAGTATTTTAAATCAACTTCTTGAGGGTGGAAAGCTTCAGAGGATGGTCTGACATATAAGTACATCATGGAGATTGAGATCTAGAGTTATCCTCCAGATCATCCTTTCTTATATCGTTATGAATATGCCGAAACGAAAGTTGAATATTATGATGTAAGCACGTTTGAGTTAGTTTACACGGATGTTTTTAATTTCACTAATATGGAAGTAGTTTAAGTACGAGGTTTATTTTGGAAGGAATTTAAAAACCTCGACATTGGCTTTAAAATAACATATATACACGTAAATTATGAGTGTTTCTATAAAAGTTATGTTTTATGTATCGATACTTGCATCTAGTTTGATCTAACCAACTAAATTTTAAATTCTAACGTCATTATACAACTGTCATGTATCGATACATGCAGGAAGATGCTTAACGTCTCTTATGCTTTTAACTGAGCCATTAATGAATGTTTTATTATAAATTCTGTTTATATACACGATACTTATAAGCTTTAAATTATCTAAAATGCTTATTATGCTTATACTTCGCAAATTAAAAGTTTTAAAATAATCTTTTGTCCTCTATAAGGTATTTCTACAATCTTTAACTTCCTAAAAATTGTAGATTTTTGGTTTTATCCACTGCTAGAGATATTCGATTCTAAAATTTTGAGTCAAATAAATTCATTACAACATTGCAGCTTTCCAAATAATTGTCTTCTTAACTAGTATCAATACATGTATCAATACTTATAGGAAAACAACAGTTCTAGCTTTATTATAATAGTATATGTAATTTAAAAGTTTTTACTGAATTTTTGTGCGTCACAAAATATATCTATGTCCAACTTCGTTTATAATTATCCGTCTTAGCTAAGGCGTATTAAACACATAGTATATCATGAGCTCTTGAAGAACGCATTAATTTTTGTCCATGCAGGTTGATGTAGTGCAAGTGAAACCTATTGAACAGGACAAACAAGCACCCTACTACATTGGCCTGTGTGGAAATGGCACACCAAACCTGCCCCCATCGTGATGTATCAGGAAAGCATTTTTTGAAAAGTAACCCAAACAATTCAAATGAACGCAAGGAAAATACGACTCCAAAAGCCACTTTCTATCCAACATCCAGTAAGCAAATTCCGCACGAAATAGATATGAGAGAGGTTCCGCACGACGTACATATACATATAAGTATCCATTTTTTAACTATAGGCACACTATACCAAGATGTTTGAGGAACTGAAGTGCGATCTGGATAAGATACGGGTCAACCAAGTTCAGATATTAGAATACCAGAACGAGATCAAAAATGACATCAAACGAATAGAAGCTGATATTACCTCCAAGTTCCAGACGATAATGGAGGAGATAAGCAACCAAAAATATGCGAGTCAGGATAATGAAATGGAACTCAGATCTCCCATTCATTCGAAGACTCCTCTTTCTCTTAACAACAAGATATTCTATACTAGGCCTTTATCATTAATGCAATATTATTTCTGTCTCACTTCACGGACGGAATGTTCACATACTAACCAAGATCTGACTTTCCCTTGGCAAATCAAGCACCGATAAGAGAGATGCATCTACATCGAAATTCGAAATTGGACTTGAGGCCACCCAGAAATTGTCCAGAACTGTAGAGAAAATGTATTAACTAAGGATTTTTGGAAGAAATCAATTGAACCTACTTCAGGAACTATCATCCCTAATGAAACTCAATACACGAAGGAAGATCTGCTCTAAGTTGATTAGATATTGAAAAGTGCTCAATCAATGAAGGGGAAATGCATAGATCAGGGTCATAACTTTATTTGCATCATTTTTGCAATTTACTTTACGTATGTAATGTCAAAGCACAACGATTGGACATTACATGCGTAAGGAATAAGAAAAAATGTTGGGGTAGTGCTCATTTGCACTATACATCAAGCAATTGATAGCCATTTCTTCAACAGGGTGGTGATCATAACTTCCATTCTCCCATGCTCCAACATAAGATGAAGTTTACAAATCAAGTGAGCGTGCAAGCACTCTTTTCCCAAGTGAGCTATATGATGTACGTATGCCA
Source organism: Ligustrum vulgare (assembly GCA_963555705.1). NCBI lineage: Eukaryota > Viridiplantae > Streptophyta > Magnoliopsida > Lamiales > Oleaceae > Ligustrum > Ligustrum vulgare. The sequence continues at coordinate 20,020,961 of OY743179.1, forward strand.
CATAATCACATATCCTGGAAAATATGCTAACAAACCCACATACAAACACATCAGTTTTGCATACTTTATGGAAACATTTGATATAAGCCAATTATTTATGCAGGCATCTGGATACGTGCAAATCGATGAATATCATCAGCATTCCAGGGAAATAAGTCTCCTCCAGGCTACGGTTACCAGCAGCCACGGTGATATTTTGTAACTTCTTTGAACATTTATGTTGACATCTGTGAACATTTTCAATATTTTAATACGTCAAAAATGTATGTTTACATGTATTTTAGTTGTTCACGTAAGACCATTTTCTTAAATGTCAGTCTCGGGAGAGGAGAGTTATACGAGATACGATACATTCCCAATGTAGATACGTCTGACTCGGACGAAGAAGAAATTGATGCATTTGAGAATTGGTTTAGTGATGGGTACAAACCTAGACTCATGTAAGTTGATACATAATTTTATTTTTTCTTATCACTTCATACTTACAAATCAAAATATCATCTTATATTCTAATAAAAAATATTAAAACTCACAGAAAATTCAAATTTCCACCAATGAAGGATGCAATAACACCTCCATTTCGATTTGGCCCATATGTTATCTCATTGAAGACTTGGTGGTATGAGCTTAAGCAACTGAACGTAAACCTGAGGTGATGTGATCCGAAAAATGCGTCAAAAATGAGAAATCAAGATACGGGCAATTCAACAATATTCTACATGGGAAAATGAACAAGTTTCATGTTGGGCTCAAGTCGAGATTCAAATCAGATCAATTAATTTCAAATGATCAGAAAATTGGGCAGAAGCATTCTTACGGCCGTAACACCCTTTTTACGGCCGTAAAATCATCATGGCGAAATTGGGCAGAAAGGCCATTACGGCCGTAACATGAAATTTCAAGGCCGTAACATCAATCTTCACGACCGTAAATAATAATTGAGACATTTTGATCAGAGAAGGACTTACGGCTGTAAGTCCGACTTTTACGGCCATAAGCGGCGCGAATCAGATTTTCGGGATTTTTAGTATTTTAGTTGATTTGTATTTCCTTTATTTGGTTTTTAATTATTTTTCCAATTTTGGTTATTTTAGTTATTTTAGCTGTTTTAGCCTAATTAGAATTCTATTCAGAGTCAGTTAGCGAGTAGGGTTTATTTTGCCTATTTATATGCTTTTCCATTCAATGTAAAAACAGAAGACTTTTGATAAATAAAATTATTGAGTGTTTTTACTCTCTAAAGGTGAGGATTTTCCCTTTAAACAATTGAACTTATCAAGGATCTGGACATTCCTTGTGGCGTTCCCCCTTTGTGGTTCTTATCTCCACATCGTAACGGGTCTCAGGTTTAATATACCCCTGGTTCTTGCGTCGTGAGGTCGGGGTTGCATTGTTATCGTCCGTTCCAACCTGGATTCGGAACTTTCCAAGCGTTATTCCGCGAGCTACGAAGAGGACCCCCTCCCGGGTTCTCATCATATGGTATCAGAGCTGGACTCTGAATTCAGGTTCTTGTGTTTTTCTACCCAATTTGATTTTTATGTTTATCATCGAGTCCCGTAAAAATCATCCATATCCTATTTTTGTTATTTGAGTCTTTGTTTTCAATTTTTCTTGTTCTTCTTGACAGTAAATTTTTTTCCAGTTTGATCCATAAGAGTCGTCCTAAAAAAATCAAAAGTATTTTTCTTATTCGATTGTTTTCCAAATCCTATCACGTTTGTTTTGTTGCGTTCGTGTCGAATTTTCGAATTTTATTAAAAAAAAAAATTATTTATTTTTTTTATTTTTTATTAATTCCGAAAATTGATCATAATTCAAAAAAAAAAAAAAAAAAAAAAAGTCACTCCTTCCTTAAATTCTTGATAATTCCTTGCCTTCCAAGTCAAATTAAAACTCTTGATATTCTTTCATTTCTAGCCAAAATTTAAGAACCACTTTCTTGAATTTCTACAATATTCTTGAGTTTCTTTCCTCTCGAGTCAAATTCAAGAACAACTTTCTTGAATTTCTTTAAAATTCTTGATATTTTTTTCCTTTTCGAGTCAACATTAAATTCCTTCTTGATATTTGTCAATATCTGGATCCTCTTATTTTGAGTCTCTCAAATTTTTGAAAGCTACATAAAGGGATGAATTATGAGTTCGATCCTACCTTCCAGACTAGGTGTCATGTGGGCAGTAAAGTGTGCAATATTATTATTGATAAGGAGTATTATTGCGATCTGGCAAGTACCACCATGGTCAAGGAGTTGGGCTTAACTTTACTACCACATCCCAATCCTTATAGGCTGACGTGGTTAAAGGAGTGTGGGCAGGTAAATGTAACCCACGGGGTTATGGTGAAATTGTTACTTGGAAGATATAGCGATGAATTGTGGTGTGATGTGGTGCATCTAGAATCTTGTGACATCTTGTTGAGTAGATCGTGGAAGTGTAAGAGCAAAGCAGTCTACGATAAGCGTAGGAATATATATAAATTTGTTAAGGATGGGAAAAGTATTAAACTTATGCCGTTAACCCCAGAACAAATACTTGAAGAGAAAGTATTGTGAGAAAAGAGAGATGAGCAAAGAAAATTCGGAGATGATGAATGGAGTATGAAGGATGAATTCATGGAGATGGCCAAGAAATTAATACAGTTAAATGAGGAGATGAAGGCACAAAAGGCTAGAAAAAAGTTAGCCGAGTTGCAAGAGAGAGAAAGGGGAAGAGAGGAGGTAGTTAAATTACAAGAAAAGCCTTTGGATATGATTGTTAAGAAGGAGGAGGGAGACTTGAGGAACGAGTTAGAAGATAAAAATTTGTTTAGTGTTGAGAATGTGCCTAATCATGTCGATAAAATTATTTATGAGTTGGTACATGAGCAAAAGCATGAGAAATTAGGAGATGTGATTGAGCCCAGAAATTTAGAAGTGGAGGTTGAGTGTGCGAAAAAAGAAATTGAAGTAGTTGATCGAACTCCGAGTCTTGAAGTACAAAATAAAATTGTGGAAGAGGAGATTGAAAATAACATTGTTGACAATGATAGGAATGAATTGGAAGTTGGTGTAGAAGTTCAACATTTGAATGTTGAAATTGTCAATAAAAATATTGAAGAGGGGGTTGAATGTGAAAAATTAGAAGAAGTGGTTGAGAAAAAAGAAGAGAATGAGCAAGAAAGTATATTGAATTTTGGAGGCGACGAGAAGGGCCTCGTGGTGGGAAAAAAAGTTGTGGAGGTTTTGTATCATGAGTACAAGGATCCACACCTTGTGCATGGAGACGCTAACATTTCCCTCCCCATTTTTTAAAAATCTTTCTTGCAGGTTTATTGTGCATGGAAGTTTGATTTACACCAACCTTGGTCAATTCCCCTCGTGTTTCAATACCTTCTTATCTACAAATTGGAGGAGCATTATTTATTGAATGCATGTCAGGGAATCAACAATTTTCCGTTTGATCCAGGAGGTACAGTTTGGTTTTTCAAGAACAACACCATGATTCGGGACGAATCATCCTAAAGAAGGAGGGAATGGTACGAATCAGGGTGGGCTTGACGGGAAAATCTATAATTCAAGACAGAACAAGAAGTCAAGCAGGTTCGGAGAACATCAGATCAAACATTGCTTGTACGAAGAAGGTTCGAGGCTAAACCAAGTGAGCAAGCCAAGAACAGCTTTATGATTCGGGACGAATCATCTTAAAGGAAGAGGGGATGATGTGATCCGGAAAATGCGTCAAAAATGAGAAATCAAGATACGGGCAATTCAACTATATTCTACATGGGAAAATGAACAAGTTTCATGTTGGGCTCAAGTCGAGATTCAAATCAGATCAATTAATTTCAAAGGATCAGAAAATTGGGCAGAAGCATTCTTACGGCCGTAACACCCTTTTTACGGCCGTAAAATCATCATGGCGAAATTGGGCAGAAAGGCCATTACGGCCGTAACATGGAATTTCACGACCGTAACATCAATCTTCACGGCCGTAAATAATAATTGAGACATTTTGATCAGAGAAGGACTTACGGCCGTAAGTCCGACTTTTACGGCCGTAAGCGGCGCGAATCAGATTTTCGGGATTTTTAGTATTTCAGTTGATTTGTATTTCCTTTATTTGATTTTTAATTCTTTTTCCAATTTTGGTTATTTTAGTTATTTTAGCTGTTTTAGCTAATTAGAATTCTATTCAGAGTCAGTTAGCGAGTAGGGTTTATTTTGCTTATTTATATGCTTTTCCATTCAATGTAAAAACAGAAGACTTTTGATGAATAAAATTATTGAGTGTTTTTACTCTCTAAAGGTGAGAATTTTCCCTTTAAACAATTGAACTTATCAAGGATCTGGACATTCCTTGTGGCGTTCCCCCTTTGTGGTTCTTATCTCCGCATCGTAACGGGTCTCGAGTTTAATATACCCCTGGTTCTTGCGTCGTGAGGTCGGGGTTGCATTGTTATCGTTCGTTCCAACCTGGATTCGGAACTTTCCAAGCTTTATTCCGCGAGCTACGAAGAGGACCCCCTCCCGGGTTCTCATCATGAGGGATTCAGTAAGTTTTTAAATTTTAAGCGATGCATTCTTTTTATGAATTAGATTAGATACCTCTTTCAACAAATGAGTAATCAAAATCCTCTGAATGCAACATGTACTTTCGAAAAATGCTAAGGTTAAGCATACTTAAATCTTTCAAGCGCACTACAACCGAGTCCTTCTTTGGATCTCTAGTTCGAAGTGCATACCGTCCGTGCAGGGTGGACCGACATGCAATTTCAAATTTCAAGTCCCTGCTTGACATAGCTAGTGGTAATTATATTCATTGCAACACAAGCTGGTCAGAAGTGGACCATGTTCTCATGCCGATAATGATGGAGAAGAAAGGCCATTGGATTCTACCACATTTCGACATCAATCAGAGAACATTATATGTCTACAACCCCAGTCGATTGACTGTCAGAGATCGAGTCGGGATTACAGATATGGAGGATTTTGCATTTGTGATCCCGTGCATAATAGTGAAGTTAAACATCTAGGAAACCAGTGCAGCGCTTATTGAAGAATGAAGAGATTTGATGATTCAACAAGAATGTGCACGTGCTCATTTGTATAGTGTGATTTCCTCTGCCATAATATTCCTTTTATTCTTTTCTTTTTATTCTTTCCTGCCAGTTGTTAGTTAGTTTATTTTTGGCTGGTTTTGTAATATATATATGTACAGCTATCTTTGAAAAATCAATACACACGAATCATAATTTTGATTCCTACAGAAATACTGTTGCATTTCATTCTCTAAAGTTCTGGTTTACATTTTGATATGGTATTAGAGCCATAGACGATGGCGGATGATCCTATTAATCCCTCTTATATTTCTCCTGCAATAAATACGAATTCAGATCCAATTCTTCCAAACACAGCAGGATCATCTCATGATCCTGCACAACCAAGTAGTCCGTATTACATTGGAACAAATAATGGCACAGGGGCGATGCTGGTTACTCATAATCTGGGAGCCAATAATTATTACTCATGGGCTAGATCAATGAAAAGGGCATTGAGAATAAAAAAAAAAAGTTGGGATTTATTGATGGTACACTGTGCGAACCTGAAGATCCGAATGATCCATTGATGGAACATTGGCTGAGGTGCAATGATATTGTAATCACCTGGATGCAAAACACCATGGAAGTTGACATTAAATGCAGTACAATATATGCAGAAACTGCTCATCAATTGTGGCTGGAGCTCGAGCAAAGATTTGGCCAACAAAATGCACCTCGTATCTATGAAATCAAGCAAGGAATTGCAACACTGGTACAAAACCAGGATACTGTGAGTGTCTATTTTTCGAAATTTAAAACTATGATAGATGAATTGTTGAATTATGAATCCATTCCAAATTGTTCATGTGGGGGTCTAAAGACTGTGGTTGAAAATCAGCAACGTGATTGGGTGATGAAGTTCTTAATGGGGTTGAATGAGTCTTACAAAAGTATTAAGGCTCAGATTCTTTTAATCAAACCTTTTCCAAGTCTTAATGAGGTTTACTCAATCATAAAACAAGAGGAAAAGAGGAGAGAAATATCATCAGATGAAATGATGAATGAATCCATGACTCTTATGACTAGAAAGAATTTCAGAGATAATGGGAAACATAATTTTTCATCTCAAAGGAAGGAGAGATATTATTGCACATATTGTAAAATCCTAGGACATTCTCTTGAGAGATGTATGAAGGCAAACCCCAGACCTTTCTGCACACACTGTTAGATCTCAGGACACAAAATTGAGAAATGCTTCAAGCTACATGGTTATCCCTCCAGCAACAGATCTGATGAGAGAACCAAACAGGTTGCACTTGCTGTAAACCAAGTATCTAGCCAAGAGCAACTAAGGGACAAAATGCCAGTTTCATTGACTCAAGAGCAGTACTCTCAACTTCTAGCTCTCCTCAAGCCATCCAACAATGATCTTTCATGTAATCCTTCAGCCAACAATATTCAATCATTCCTTCCATCTGTTTCTAGTAATGAAATTCCTGAAGTGTCTGGTATATCTCTTTATCTCTCTACTCATAACAATAAATATGATGCACTCATTCCTTGGATTTTGGACATAGGCTCCACAGACCACATGATATGTTCTACTTTTTTCTTTACTTCAATTAATTCACAAGTATCATATTCTGTGACTTTGCCTAATGGAGACACTGCCCCTGTTAGTCATATTGGAACAGTTAAATTGACAGATTCTCTCATTCTCCAAAATGTTCTTTGTGTTCCATCATTCTCGTTTAATTATTTCATCTAGAAAAATTGCTCAAGAATCTAACTGCTGTCTCATTTTCTTTTCTAAATCTTGTTTCATACAGGACCTTTCAACTTGGAAAATGATTGGGATGGGTGAAGCAAAGCACGGCCTATATCATCTGGTGAAAAATAAAATCCACTCATCAGCCTTGACTAAAGCCTTAGACCAGTACTCTTATGCAGTACCTTCATCAGCCTCTGTGACCTCTAATATTGAAGATTTTGATCTCTGGCACTATAGGCTGGGACACTCATCTTATACCAGACATATTTTAGGCAGTAATATCAATACATTCAAACATCCCACTCACAAACCTTGTCATGTATGTCCTCTAGCTAAGTTACAAAAATTACCATTTCCTTCAAGTGAGCACAGATCTAAAAGGTGTTTTGAAGTAATACATAGTGACATTTGGGGCCCCTGTAATGAGTTGAGTTATGATAGTTCCAAATATTTTCTAACTATAGTTGATAATTTTAGTAGATGTACTTGGGTTTACATGTTGAAGTTAAAGTCTGATGCAACTAGCTCACTACAAAACTTCTGTGCCATGATTGAAAACCAATTTGAAACCAAAATAAAGATCATTCGTAGTGACAATGGGGGAGAATTTGCTATGAAAAATTTTATCATGAAAAGGGAATCATACACCAGAAAACTTGTGTGGAAACACCACAACAAAATGCAATAGTTGAGAGAAAACATCAGCATATTTTAAATGTTGCCCGAGCCTTAAAATTTCAAAGTCACATCCCATTAAAATACTGGAATGATTGTGTGCTTACTGCTGTTTACCACATAAACCGAACTCCATCTCCTTTACTAAAACACAAAAGTCCTTTTGAGATTCTTTTTAAGACCAAACCTTCATATTCACAACTCAAAGTCTTTGGTTGTTTAGCCTTTGCCACCACACTAGTGAATGGAAGACACAAATTCGATTCTAGAGCTAGAAAATGCATTTTTTTGGGTTACCCTTTTGGAATCAAAGGATACAAACTTTTAGATTTGGAAAGTAAGAAAGTTTTCATTTCCCACAATGTCATCTTTCATAAAAATGTTTTTCCCTTCAAAACCAATACCAAAGAAAATGTTGACAAAGAAAATGTTGACAAAACTAATATCCTACCATCACCTGACCAACTCTCATTTCCTCAAGTAAGCATCACATCAATTCCAGATGTTCCTATACAAGAAAATTCTGAAACAGAAAATTTGGATCCTATATCATCCAATCCTATAGATATTTCAATAAACAATGAGTCTAGACCACAAACTGATGATGAAGCTGATCATTCAAATTCTTCTGTCCCTAGTCCCATTTTAACAAGTCATGGTTCTCATCTTCCTAGGAGATCCACTAGAGTCAGAGGAGCTCCTCCATATCTACAAGATTTCATTTGCCACCAAGTTGCTATGCCTCACTCATTCCAAAAGTTTGACAAGGAAAAGGGGATTGGATCTTCAGGTAAGCCTTTTTCCTTTAGTCATTGTGTGTCCTATGAAAAATTGTCTAATCTATACAAGGTTTTCATCACTTCCATAACAAGTCAAATTGAACCTAAGGATTACCAAGAAGCTTCCCAATCTCCCCAGTGGCGTGAAGCTATGAAATCTGAGATTGCAGCTCTTGAGTCAAATGATACCTGGAATATTGTTCCCTTACCTCCTCATAAAAAGGCTATAGGGTGCAAATGGGTTTACAAAGTCAAGTTTAATGCTGATGGAAGTGTTGAAAGGTTTAAGGCAAGACTTGTGGCAAAGGGATACACGCAACAGGAAGGACTTGATTATCATGAAACATTTTCACCAGTGGCAAAACTGACCACAATAAGGACCTTGCTAGCGGTAGCTGCTAATAAAGGATGGCATTTGCATCAATTCGATGTCAACAATGCCTTCTTGCACGGGGACTTGGAAGAAGAAGTTTTCATGCATCTCCCACCTGGTTATGGTGATAAAAATGGCAGAAAAGTATGCAAGCTTAAGAAAAGTTTATATGGTTTGAAGCAAGCTTCAAGGCAATGGTATTCTAAACTATCCAATTTCATTATCACACAAGGTTTCAGCCAATCTAAAGCTGATTACAGTCTTTTCGTAAAGACTGAACGTACATCATTCACAGCTATCCTTGTATATGTTGATGATATTATAGTTGCAGGGAATTGTATGGATACTATCAATGCTCTCAAAATTTCTTTAAATGACAACTTCAAAATCAAGGATCTTGGAAACTTGAAGTATTTTCTCGGTCTTGAAGTAGCAAGGAAATCAGATGGCATCTACTTGTGTCAAAGGAAATATGCACTTGACATCCTAAAGGACTCAGGCACAATAGGTTCTACCCTTGCAAGAATCCCTTTGGATCAAAACTTCAAATTATCTAAGGACCAAGGAGAATTACTTGCTGATCCTACCCTTTACAGAAGGCTAATTGGGAGATTGCTTTACTTGACCATAACCCCGGATCTTGCCTTCTCAGTTCAGCTGTTAAGTAGATTTATGGATAGTCCTAGAATTCCTCATTTGCATGCTGCTCATAAAGTATTAAGATACATAAAATGGGCACCAGGCCAAGGACTGTTCTACTCTACTAAATCTGATTTGTAGCTTCGAGGTTATTGTGATTCTGATTGGGGGGCATGTCCAGACACAAGGAAGTCTATAACTGGTTACTGCGCATTCATTGGTTCCTCAGTATCCTGGAAATCTAAGAAGCAAAGTGTGGTGTCAAGATCCTCAGTCGAAGCTGAATAGGAGCCATGGAAAATCTCAGTTGTGAGTCAACATGGCTCAGATGTATATTTCAAGATTTAGGTGTGCAACATCCACAAGCATCCATCATGTTTTGTGATAGTAAGTCTGCAATCTATATAGCTGCGAATCCAGTCTTTCACGAAAGGACAAAGCACATAGAATTGGATTGTCATCTGATACGGGATAAAATCATGGAGAGCAGCATCATCACTGAACATGTCAACGGCAATTCCCAAGTGGCTGACATTTTAACCAAGGCTCTAAATTCACCTCATTTCTATCAACATTTGTCCAAGATGGGAGTAGCAAACATCTACTCTCCATCTTGTCGGGGGCTATTGAAGAATGAAGAGATTTGATGATTCAGCGAGAATGTGCACGTGCTCATTTGTATAGCGTGATTTCCTCTACCATAATATTCCTAAAATCAATACACACGAATGATAATTTTGATTCCTACAGAAATGCTGTTGCCTTTCATTCTCTAAATTCTTGTGTGTATATATATATATATGTACAACTATCTTTGAGAAATCAATACACACGAATCATAACTTTGATTACTACAAAAATGTTGTTGCATTTCATTCTCTAAATTCTGGTTTACATTTTGATAGTGCTCCCTAACCAATGCATCCATCCACTTGATGTTAAGATCATGACTGACATCCCTCAAGACGAATACGGGTAAGTAAACATTAAATCCATTATGGAGGAATGTAGTAACTGAAATGGTGTATATGTGTGGGCCAAAATTCATTATACTAGCTTACTCACTACCTAATCCAACATCACATAATAATGCAGCCATGATTGCTGAGTATTCGTCATTAAGTATGCATATTCTAACAGGAGACAAGTATCATGACCCAAAAATTCAGTCCTAGCAATTATAGGTTGAAGCTAGCCGTCCAGCTATACAAGCACACGTGCAAGAAGATAATTGAGGGATACGAAACGGACTATGATGATGTGCCACGCAGCGTCAGGAGGTAGAGGAAGTTGAGTGCATCCAAGCTTATTTAGGTTGCACCACAATATTGGGTTTCCGAATTAGTATTGCAAGCTGCACTTTTATGTTCTATCGGTGCTAACTTATTACTTTTGATGTAAAAAAAAAAAATTGTCTAGGCATGGTTTCAGGTTCTCTTTTGTTGGCAATGTTTATGGAACTCTTTTGAATATAAATAATTCATGGAGTTTTATTTTACTCTCGTCATGTGAACATGTTATTGTGAATTCATGCAACGACGATGTACAAGTCCAAGTCATGGATGTTTGTTTAGTCATTTGGTTTCTTTTAATCTAATGGAAGACAAATACAGTAGAATTTGACCACGCACACTGTACAGGTCAAGTGCTTCACTCAATCTTTACAAGGGAATCATTTTAGGTAGACTTAGGTGACAATGAAGCACTTTACTGTCAGAAATCAATAATTTCTAACTTCATATTACAGGTCATACATTCGACAGACAGCCATCTGCCTTGCACATCGATGTAATGAACATGTCATAACTAGTTCAAAGACCGTGTCATTCGAGTGGGGTACCAAAAAGAACTATTAGGCATTATTAACATTACCTCAACTCTTCTTTTCAGCACTTACCAATCTCAGAGTCTTTTGTCACATTTCACAAATATATCATAGACATGTCACGTTTAAATAATATTTACTTAATTATAGATTCTGGCAGGCTGGGTAACAAAATAGGATAAGGTAGAGCATTGTTTGAGACTAATACATGAAGTGGCATCAAATGTTCACTTCAAATCATCTAAAAAAATGAGGTTTGGATCATATCCTGGAATCTCCAATGGGATACTATACGATAAGTATTATGATTAATGGAGAGTGGCCTCATCATCATTATGCTCTTCACTAGAGGCAATGTCTGAGAACACCAAGAACAATGCCTGATTTCACCCACCCCCAAAACTTTTCTTAATGTAAAACAGTTGCCAAATTTCTCAAGTGGTAGGAGTAAGTGATATGATGTCAAATAAGATATACACTTCGTATTTCCAGAACAAACAAATGAAGCTGGGAAACAGATGGGTTTAATGCATTCGTAAATCATGTAAAGAGTAAAATTATAAGAAAAATAAATTAATAAACAAACCATATCCATACATTCGTTCCAAATCAATAAAAATAAATTTTACTCGGGGTATTCAATCTTGCACTGTTAAATGAAATAGGAACCCCATCATGGTTTTCAAAGAAATATAATTCCCAATAGTTAAAACCTTCAGCATTAACATCAAAAAATGACATGACTTAATCTAAAAATTGCATCCCCATATCAACTTGTTTGCAATTTAGTTTTCATTTGTTGGCCCTCCTTTATGCTTCCCCAAGAGGTAATTTGGTAATAGTTGGTTACATGTTCTCTTGTTGTGACCTCGTTCGCCACACCTTTCGCATATTGGGGCTTGTGACCCCTCAACCCTAGACCTTCTCCTTGTCTTCTTCGGCCTACCTGGTAGCCTCTTAGATTTAGGTGGAAATATATCAACACCACTTTGACATTTCTACACCATCCTTTGCGAAGAATCACTAAGTGGAGTGACACATCCAACGTATGATGCTAGGTAACAGTCCTTCGTGTGGTAACGAGAGCAATAATTATACGGTTGTTCATGTATATCCCCAATGACGGTCAGCGCACGTTCGCATGGAAATCCATCTAACTGGAACTTGTTGCATGATCAAGTCATCTCTTTCAAATCCACAACGTGCTACCTCTTCTCTTCGGACACTTGGTAAATATGCTCGTTAGACGCGGACACCTAGTTGGGATGATAGTGATTTTTTAACGAAACAACTATGTGTGGAAGTGAACACAAAATTGATGTCGAGATGTTATTTTTATTCATATAGGAACAATTATTTGTGTAAGACTAATGACAGGATAGTTATTTAACTAAATAGAAACTACCTTAATTTTTAATGACTTCATGGCATTTGCTCTCAGTAAGGTTTCCGACTTCGATGTCATCCGCGTGAAGGTACCCTGTGCAAGAGATCTATTCTTAGAAAACCAAATTTATATTATGTACCTCAAGGATTCGAACAAGTAGTCAATCGTACAATACTTGATGGATTTCGTGACTGCATTAACTGACTCGACAATATTTGACATCATGGCAGAAAACCTATTGATAGGTGAATATGAACTCGCCCATTTTTTGAATCCTATGTCCTCCTGTAACATAGATAAATTAGATAAAATTATTGTCCATATAAACAAGACTAACCAAGACCTTTTTCAGATTTTTTTTAATGCAATCATGTATTGTTAACCCAAAATAAAGATGTAAATTACATTTAGCGACAGCTGTTATAAGATCGCAAAGCACCGCACACAACTGGTCGAAATTATAATAATGATTAACATCTTGTGTACAAATGCTAATATATATATATATATATATATATCGAATTATTGGCATCTTGTGTACACGCAGTCAATAGGCTACCACCGAATTTACCCGTCAAGAAAGTCGCATCAATCACCACTACATGTTTGCAATTTCCCCAACCTTCAATCGATGCACCCAGCACCATGAACGCATATTTGAAATGTCCATCCGTGTCTACCTCAATACTAGTCTTCGAACCTGGGTTCTTCAAATCTAACTCGCTGAAATACAAAGGTAATCTACTGTATGCATTTTTGGGGTCACCCATTATCTCCTCCAATGCATACTCCCTCACCCTCCAAGCCTTACCGTATTTCAATGTCAACCCATAATTTGATGCCATGTCATTCATGATGTTGATTGGGGTGTAAAATTTTCTGGTAGAGTATATTTGTGCTTTATGAATTCCCCAACTAGAGCACTTTTTGCTTGCACATGATCCCTAATTACACAGTCCATTGCGCATGTATGTCCATTACGCATGTAACGAATTTTGAACATATTTGTTTGCCCAACCCTCGATCCCCGCAACCTCCATTTGCATCCTTCAGCTTTACAAACTAGGACGTACCTGCGAATGTCAGACTTGTAAACCACAAATTCAAAGTTATTCTTAACGGCATACAATGCAAGTGTGTCCTTCATCAACTTCTTATCCCCGAATATCCTTTTTTTCATCTATAGCATCAATCCTTGCCTCTGTGATAACATCATACTCCACATCGTTTTCATCCTCAGTCTATTGCATCTCAGTTATATCAATAGTTGCTGCAAATTCATGCATAGAAGGGAGGGATTCAGATCACTTAGTTAGATCAAGTCTAAGTGCTAATGCCACTGGAACCACACATTCTAGTGAATTGTGCAGCTCAATGCACCTACTTGTATCAGTCATAGTTTCCTTATCCGTATGATTGATAACATCGCGTAGTGTATAAGCTGTTAAACTTGGATCCTTTCTTTTTAATTCCATTTAGAAGAGAAAGGAACTGTCGTTCGTAATTCTCGCGGGGGCCATATCTCCACCAACATCATAATCTATCCTCAAAAGTGATTTTCTAATGTCGATATTAATCTCTTGAGATATCATTCCAACTAGATCCAAATAATTGCAACCATTTGGTAAGAGGATTCCAAACGTTTCGGTGTTGAATTTCACAAATACATTCACGCAGCCCATAACCTGCAGCCATTGTATGTAGTTGTCAGTTCCATAGATGTAATACGGTGTGATCGTGACATAATATAAAACTAAAACAATAAATATTCATTTAGACTACATCAGCATTCCCGTGCAAAGTTACCATATCTTGGGCACACATTCAAGTATTATAAGAGAAATGTATACTCAACCTAATAATTTATTGCGGTGAGATGTTAATAGCATATCTTCATCAACTGATATTTTATCTTCCATATGTTTCAGTAGGACCTCGTAAGTGAAATGGATACTCAACCTAATAATATATTACGGTGGGGTGTTAATAGCATATCTTCATCAGCTGATATTTTATCTTCCATATGTTTCTAACATCAGTAGGACCTCATAAGTGAATAGTCTATATATGAAATCAATCAGATTAAGACATATTAGCTGCACGGTCAAAATAGCTAAACACATGTTTTGTGTAATAAACAAGAAGACAAAGCAACATGGTAAAGACATGCTTGAAATCATACCCCAGTAGACAAGTTCAATTTATCAACAATGAAATAAGAATGATGTATCCAATTTATGAGCATTTACATAGCATAAATCATACAACAACATTGTTAAAAGTTAAAACATAAAGCACTCAGTTGTAATCTAAAACAGAGAGTATAAGGCTCAAAATAGCCAAATCTTATATTGGATGGCTGCATCATTACAAGATTATTACACAAAGGACATCAACTGATTTCTAATAATATTTTATAACCCAATCATTACACCCATTCCAAATGTTGTCAGATTGCAGACGATATCACCGGCAGAGTTAGAAGATGATGGGCAACTGGAGGACGCAACGTACCTGAATGAATCCAATCGAAACTTACGTAGCCAATTTTTGGAGGTGGATTGCGAGAGGATTAGCAGATGGATATTGTCGTCAAATGCTGAAATCGAAATATACTCCATTTACATTTCGTAATTATCTTAGCGTGATATTGGGTATTAAAGTCATATTTCAATTACAAATGATTAATTTAGGAAGTTGGGTAGACAGTAAATACGGAATAAATTTAAGAATCACACAGTATTCTGTATAATTTCACAATGATATAGTATTTTTTTAATTATTATTTATTTCACATGCACTTTCCCTCCCCCTCTCTTCCCCTTCCCCTTTTAAATTGTGAAGGATTTTTCCAAAATGGGGTGGGTCTAGCCCAGTTGGCCCACCCCTTATGAAGCCTAATTATTTAATAATGGTATAAGGTGACAATTAGATAATTAGATAAAGACGAAAATCCTAATTAAGAACAACTTATGAGGTTGTGATATTGTAAATTCTATTAAAGAATTGGAATCCTTATATAATGTGGATTTACTCTTATTGAAGAGTTGTAATTAGGGCTGGGCAAAAATCAAACCGAACCAAATCGACGAACCCGAGGTTTGAGTTGGTTTTTCAAGTGATTGGGTTGGTTTGTGGGTTTATAAATTTTGATCGGTTTTGTTTGGGTTGCGGTTTCAATTGAAAACCCGATTTAACCCAACCCAAACCGACCCACTATTAATTATTAAAAAAAATTCCTAAAAAGAACAAAAACCAATGGTGGTGTGTCATTTTAATGAGTTCAACTACTACAAATAGAAGAAATAAAATCACTTTTGTGTACAAAATCTTATTGTAAGCTATTTTATATTGAATTCTACCAATAATTTGTTTTTAAAAATCCAAAATCCCACCAATATTTTTCTTAGAAGGCTAGAACCATCAAAGGTAGGGAATCGTTTCAACGAATTTAAAATAAATTAGAAGGAAAGTATCATATTTGTATTCAATGCTTACAAATTGGCAAAAATTTGGGACAAAAATTAACCAAATAAATAAATAATAATACAAATATACAATTAATTCAATCTAAGGTCCAGAAATAAAAAAAAAGGCCCAAAATGAAGCCTAGACCGCAAACCAACCTGACCCAAATCGCTCAACGTTGGTTTGGGTTTTAAAGTTTGGATCGGTTTCATTGTGTTGGTTTTCAAACAAACCGACATGGTTGGTTTGCCCAACCCACGCGCTAGCCCTAGTTGTAATCTTTGTATATTAATAATTAGAGTCATTGTATAACGTGAATTTACCCCTATTCAATCTTATAAATAAGGAGCAATATTTAAACTTTTATCATCCATCAAATATAGAGAGAAAAATAGAGGTTAGAGAAAATGTGTATGTATATTCTCTTGTAAAACATATTTTCATCATAGTGAAATAGTGAATTCATGCAGTGGGAAAAAGAGGACGTAGTCTCACGTTGAGGTGAACCTCTATAAATCTTGTATTTCTTCATTATTTTTCTTTTCTTCATATTATTTGCTTTTGATAAAAATAGAATTAGCGTTCTTTGAAATTTAAAGGGACGGATTGTAGGAGTTGTAAGATTATCTCGTTGGATATCACTTCTGATCAACTAAGTGACTGTTTGGCCTCCAGTACTTGTGTAGTTTTTTGAAAAATGTGTGGTTTAAAATTATTTGAAAAGTCAAATATTGTAAGTTTGACTAAGAATGATCGGTTGAGATTGAGTATTTTAAAATTTTGGTTATCAAAATCTGGAGCACAAACAGGGGCTAAATTTTTTTAGATGCAGTGGAGCATCAAAAAATGGATTACATAATTTACATGTAGTCTCTGCGGTACTTCATTGTAATAGTTCATTTATTTGCTAGTAATTATCCAATCAATAGCTTCTCAATATCATCTATGCTGCAGCCTGCATGAACATGATTTCAAAAGGTGGGCGGATGTGCAAAGAACCACTCGGTACCAAGGCAAATTAGCACCAACAGACAGTGATAACTGATTATTTGTAAATTTTATCCTCGTATGCATCTTTAGTTTATAATCTTATTATACGACAGGCTGCAAGTTCTTCAATAGCCATGGATCTGTGAGATAATCATGTTGGGAACTCGGGTTGTTCTACTCACAAAAATTGATTTCTTGTGATAGATCATCCCGTTACAGGATTTTCTGTTCTATGTATTCAACTTGGAATAAATAATTTTGCGCACACAAAAAGAAAAAGATATTACCCTTGTAACGTGCTTTATAATAATCTCTTTTCGCTTCTTCTTAATTTCACCAAAGCTTCAAACCCTCAAGCTTTCCTCGGTGTTCTCCAATGGCAGCTGTGCAGGTGCGTGGTCACCTTTCTCAAGACCTATGTTAAACTAGGTTTAGGGTTTCTTTGTAAAGAGGAAACACACACTACATACTTTAGTCTGTGTTTCGCCACTTTGCCAATTCTCTTAAGAAAAATAGTCTTGGGAGACTATTTGTAACCTCTTTACACTCCAAAACCCTACCAGACCTAGTACCATAACCCAGGCTCATTTCTGCACAACCCAATACAGGTAATAAGCCTGTATAAACCCATTATCGTGAAGCCACCGAGGGAACCTGATCGGACCCAATTAAACTAAGCTCCAATTAATTATGACCCGATCAACTCTTGATCAGTCAAAATTAATTTATTAATCATGTTCTATTCCACTAAAAGAACGAGATTGCACTCTTAGTAAAATTGAAATTACTGAAACAATTAATCAATAATTATATCCTCTAACTTATCGTTCTTACATGTTACCCCCGTCGATCAACTCGAATATTCGGAGCAAGTTAAAATGACCAAAATGCCCTTCTCCAAATATTCATAAATTCTCAACTCTCATCTTCTATCTGACGGTTCGATGTGATCCCATCACATCATAGAATTCAACAGTCACTGTCGAATTACTGAGCTCAGATTCAACTGTCCACTAGAAGAACCAGTGAGATTATGATCATACCTAAAAGGTGACGGATTCCATAATACGAATATATGTTCCTCGTTAGTTCACTTTAATTCTCAAAGTACCGAGATATTGATCAGCAATTTGATCTCACCCATTGATAACTCAAAGAACTTCAAGTTAGTAATCGAAGTTCATTATCCGATTAGGATTAAGGTTCCATGTACGATAATCAAGTGAAATTAAATTTGTATGGTCAATGTCACAAATTAATTTCACGTGGTCCCGTCCAATACGTTACAAACGTACTCTCAATTTTATTACCAAAGTCAAAGATAGACTTTAATAAAATCGAGACGATTTTATCAAAATAAATTGTCCATATTTATTTACTGATCGTGAACGTTGATTTTAGATCGAATCACAAATTGAATCTTTCTGTATTTGACAACTTAAACACTCAATTTGTAATATCAAATCGACCCGTGGACAAACGCAACTTCATATTAATACAATCAATTAATATTTTATTTTAAATGTCGTGAATTATACTCTGGACATATATAATTCCAATAAATCATGGTCAAGAACACAATGAAGCCGAGCTTGACGAAGGACAAGCCAAAGAACCAGGTACACGAGATCCACGTCAGGGCTGAGAGTGTCCCTATTAGTATTCTCCGCCTGGATGTGTACCTGGGTTGATTATTGTGTGTTTCAGATTCAGTAAATTCCACCATATAAGGCATCTTCGAATTGCCTTTACCATCAATAGACAATTCTGGAAGTGACTCTTCTTCTGTGCACTCTGCATTGGATTCAACATTTTGTTCATCATCATCACGGTATGTTTTTCGTTCACAATCTCGGATTTCTGCATAAGGATAATCACATTCCATTTCCTCTTGTTCAACCAATTTCATTTCTGCATTTTGTATGCCTTCATCTACTTGAGCAGTATCAATGGCTTCACTTCTTTCACTTTTTTGAACAGTTTCAATGGGCAGTGAACCTTTCTCGTTGTCAAAAACCGAGAGCAATTCTTTCCCGCCTTCACTGTGATTCTCCAAAACTGTAGTTCCTGGCATGGAACTACCTGCACCTCGATCATGAAAATTCTTAGCTTTCTCTTCGCTAAATTGCAGCTCTACAGCATTCGGTTTTCCTTCAGTATTCTCTTGCATATTTTGGTTATCTTCTTCTTCTTCCATGATTTTATCCATATGAACACCATCAATGGCAACATCTTCTTTGTTGGCCAACTCGATTTCTACTTCATGTTTGTGCATCTTGTTCTTCGACTCAGGTTCGTGAAGCAATTTATCGTCAAATGTTGCCAGATGGAATTCTTCCTTAATAACAGAATCGGCTTTGATCTCATCGTTACTAGAGATTTCTTGTTCATAATCTTGAACAATTTCTGCGTCGGGATAGTTGCATTCTTGTTTAACCAAATGAATTCTTGATTTGTTAATGCTGTCATCTACTTGATCTGTCTCAATAGCTCCATTTCCTTCAAATTTTTCAACAGATTCAATCAGGAGAGAGCTTTCTTTCTTGTTACTATTTGTGTTTTCATGTTCAATAATAAGTCGACTGCCGGAAACTGGCAGTACTAGTTCTTCCCCACCTTCACCATAATTCTCTGCAACAATTTTTCTGGGCATGGAACTGATAATAATTTCTTGATCATGACAATTCTTAGTCTCGCCTTCTTCACTAAATTGCATCTCTGCAGCATTCTTTTTCCATTCAATATTCTCTTGCATCTCTTGGTTATTTTCTGCTACGATTTTATCACAATAAACACCCTCGATGGCATCATCATCCATGTTTAACTCGATTTCTACTCCCCGATTTTGCGTCTCGTCCTTCGAGTCAGGTTCAAGAAGAAGTTTATCATCAAATCTAGGCAAGTGGAATTCTTCCTCATTAACAACAACTACAGAGCCATCAGTATTGGCACTGCTTTCCAGTCTTTTAGTATTATTATCAGAGAAGCAAACCTCTTCTTCTTCATATGCAGTGTCTCCTGTTCCACCATTAATTTCAAGAATGGGATTTTCATCCTGAATCAGCAAATTTAAGAGGTGAGGAATCTGATATATGAAAAGCTTTTAGCTCAATAAAAATGTTGCATTAATTTTACTTTTAGAGTAATATGTTGTTGGTCGGTTCACTAATCTTTTAGCGAAATTTCATGTATATTTCAAAATAGTTTATCCAAGAAATATATAAAAAGGACAAGAATAGAAATAGGATTACCACTTTCAAATTCTCAGAAAAAAGAAATGAAGCAGAATCATCCTTTATCACATCCATATCAGCTGTTCCATTGCTGAAAACTCAATTCAATTCAATCAAATCCCATGAATATAAAATTATAATACAGACTTTAGTAAACAGTTTGATGATTATTATAATTCATGGAAAAAGTAGAAATAATTTCACATACCATGAATTGTTCTTCACAGACAAAGGTGTATTATGAAGAATAAATTCTCTCTCCTTGCTTGAATTATCTTGATCAGTCTCCTTGTTTAATGTCTCTAGGAATTCGGTTTGTAGGCTCTGCTCTACCTCCTGGTGGCTGTGGTGGTTCCTGCCGGATTTCCGCCCCTTTCTCCTGACTATGAGGGCCGACGCTATAGCAGCAGCAGCAGCAGCCAAGGTGGCTACACCCAACAAAACCACCGCTCCAGTGCCTCCTCCGGCTTTGCCTATTTTCATCACCATCTTCTTCTTTTCTGGTGCGTGGAGTGTCTTTTCGGATTTGTCCATATTTTGCATTAATATATCCCAATTATTAATTATATAGATTTTTTTCTTTATTAAAAAGTATTTATTTTATTTGTTTACTAATGTATCCCTATTTATTATTTTTAATGTTGTGCGAGAGATGTTTGGTAATATTGTTTTGTTTATAAATCTGTTTATTTATGATTTTGAGATAAAAATTAAAAAGTAGTGGTTAAAAATTGAAAAGAAAAAATGTGTGCAATTAAAAAGTAGTTTGAGAAATTGTGTAATTCATAAATTGATTTATAAACCAGATTATTTTGATTACCAAACGGAGAGAGCACAGTACCTAAAAAAGGGAATCGGCCTAGCAATTTTATGTCCGAGCGCATCCTTATTTCCCGACAATGGTACAGGATTCCATTCCCACCTCCCTCCCCTACTTCCCTTTGTAATGGTCTAGGATTTCATTCCCACCTCCCTCTCCTACTTCCCTACTTCCAGGGGCAAACCCAAAATATTTGTTCAGTGTAAACGGATGTAGGTCTGCCGGGGGTTCGAGGGCGGAGTCCCGGATTTTTTTTTTTTTTGAACGAATAGGGCCAAAGCCTCATGCATGGGACAACATGAGCTGTGTAATCACGATTTTGAATCTTACATTTCACGTTTGGAACTTTGAGTGAGAATTGAATGTAAATTACAAATTTAGCGCCAATTGTTTAGTTCATTTTAATTTTTCTTTTAGATTGGGGATGTATTAGATTCAAAAAGTAGAAAAGAAATATTTTTCATGTAAATGAGAATATATTTTCTTAGCAAAATGGTGAGGAATTTTTTCCAAGTAAATGACCTAATATGTGCTTCAAGTGGTTGTACCAAGAAATTATTTTTTAAGCCAAATTTTTCAATAACACAAAAGTTGGAAATGATTTTTCATGAAGTGACATTTTCTTAGTAAATATAAAGCAATCAAACATAGCCTAAAGGTCATAGAGAGAGTTAAAGCAAAATTAGGGCTAACTTAAATCATTGGCAAAACTTTCGGATTTAAAATGAAATTCTAACTTTTAATACTCAAGCCCTCTCTCCCATTACATTTGTCCGACACATACAGATTATAGAGGATGGAAATGTTGGTTCTAAATTTCAAAATGGGTCTATACGATGATTTTGATTTGCTGGCTGAGAGAAAGGAAAATTCAGCGGCACAGATTTAGGCGAGAGAGAAAGAAAGATCAGACAGCGACTGATAGAAAAAAAAATCCACACAAAATTGCACCATTTCAAAAAAAAAAAATAAATAAATAAATAAATTGAAGTGACCAAAGTCCTGTGCAAGCAGATGCCTACACTCGTCTAACATTGGGTCCGCCCCTGCCTACTTCCCTTTGTAATTAATACACACACACGTGCTGAAAAACAGCAGGTGATGTTGAAACCAACTTTTCGAGCTTGTTTGTTGTATGAGAAATTGGAAAATTTTTAAAATGTGTGGTTGAAAAATTGTTGAAAATAATGTAAAATAGTGGATTTCATAGAATTGTGTATTTGAAAATGAATTTGAGAAAGAAAAAAAAAACAGAGCTTCATACAAATTTTTATTTTTCTGTGTCTTATACAAAAATTATTACGTATACATTAGGGAAACTGAATTTTGTCATGAGCTGATGACTCGCGTGACACGCGAGAAGCAAATAAGGAACAGTATTAAAGAATAGGTTATCATGCTCATGCAAGGCACGAGGTGGGTTAACAAACCCCACAATAATTGGCAAATTCTTTGCTAACGCGTTTGATACACTTTTGATCCAGTGCCCAACATAATAAACTTGTTTATAAAATGGAGATTTTTAATAAAAAATTTATAAAAGTTGATAAAATATAATTTTAAAATGTTGTGGATCCCATTAAATGTGTTCAAATTAATTATTGAATTTCACTTGAATTAAATTTTTGATTTTGTTTTTACCAAACATGGACATTATGTCAAACCAAATTTGATCAGGTGTTTGTGACGGGCACTACACTTTTGGTGGGGGGTCTATAACTTTTCAAAAATACATTTTATCAACTTTTATAAATTTACTATTAAAAATCTCATTTTGGTAAATTTGTTTATAGCAGCACATTTTCTCAAACTACTTTTAATTATACACATTTTTAAAACTATTTTTCGACCATATATTATATCTCAAAAATATCAAATTATCAAGTATCAACAAATTTCTTTTACTAAACAAATGGTCATTTTAATCCCACCAGGGGCATTGTATTATACCAGTCACCAGATGTGGGTGAAAAGACAAGTGTGTACATCATGTTCATGACCCACGATTTGAGCCACATTTATTTTACCCTCAAGTACAAGACAAAATTGAAATTTAAAAAGCAGAAAAATGTGATGTGGATTTTCAGTGTGGTCCTGTGAATCTCAGGGTTCAGTCAAATTTATAAATTAGACTTTTCGAGAGTGAAGCTAAAAAAATATGGAGGGGGAAGTCCCCTCTTGGATCCACCCCAGAATTTTATTTTTTTTTAGTCAAGAAGATTGAAAATAACAATTTTACGTCCCAAATTTAATGTAAGGATAGTGATCTCATTTCGACATTCAAAAAAGAAGAATTATTTTTTAGCCTTATATATAACTATATGCACTTGAGTTTTAAGTACTTTGAAAGTAAAAAATTTAAAAACTTGTAGCAGAAGACGGGAAAAGGTGGAAAAAATTGAAATATTGAAAGTTTCGTGTGAGCGACCCATTTGTATTTGGACCTACTTATTAAGAACAATTGGGCCTAAAATAAATATTAATGGGCTCCAAATTCATTATTAATTTTTTTTTTTTTTTTTTTTTTTTTTTTTTTTATCAAAAGAAAAATTTTGGACTTATTTTTCAAAAGGGCAAAAAGAATTAAAAAAAAAAATGGGCTTCAAAAATTTTTTGGGCTGAGTCTATGGACTCTTTTGACTCACATAAGGACCGACCCTGTGAATTTCGGCCCTCTTATCTTTGAGGTCCTTGTATGTATTCCCGTGGTAGATAAAGTTTCCTGATTTGTTAGCCAACCTAACAAAATGAAATTGCTTTTCTACACAATTCTCCAAATTACTTTTTAACCACACACATTTGCTCTCTCCATTTTTCAACCACATATTTTACCTAGAAAATACAAAAAAAACATGTTTTTAAACAAAAAACTTTTAACAAAAAGAGGCTAAGAATATTTTCACGGATGCTTCTAGAGATTTCCCCAACATTTTCTTCCACCAAATAATCTTATGACTGTTTGGTTGTCAACAAATAATGTGCAGTGAAAAAATTGAACGTTCGACATCATAACTGTTAGAATATTAAAAAATATTTTAGAATATTATAATTAAAATAATATCAATTATAATATAATATAATTACTATAATATAATTGATTGACTGTATCTTCCATAATTGTACAGATGCCTAATTTAGGTGATGCAGTTTTATTATATCCATATATGTACATGACTCTCACCCCTATATAAAGGGGCTCATTGTATGTCTTTATTCAATCAATTCAATAGTACAATACACAAATTCCATTATCTTTATGGTTTCTCTTCATTACTTCTGTAATACCCGACTAAGAAAGAAATGATAGGAACTACTCATATCAACAAGGTGCCCTTTCTTTTTCGGAAGTCCATCGTTAGAAACTCCATAGTTAAACTTGCTTAGCTTGAAGAAATTTTGGGATGGGTGACCTCCTGGGAAGTTTTTTCGGGGAGCGTGCGAGTGAGGACAAAGCATGCTGAAAAGACTCGTGTTGGTACAGTGGGGACAGTACGTCGTCATCTAACGACCGGAATAGCCCGTTAAGTAGGACCCGAGTCGTTACAAATGGTATCAGAGACCGACCACCAGCCGGAAATCGGGAACATAGTGCTACGCCATAGGGCGTAAGCCACCTCTAGAATCCAAACGCCTGGCAATAGATCCTCGGATGGGTTAAGCGCGACGAAAATGTCACGTTTGTAGCGACCAAGAAATTTCAAGTTTTAAAAAAAATATAGTTTTATCAAACTTGTCGTTGCAACTCTCCAATTTTAAAAGATCATTATTTAAGAACAATCGCACTCGTCTAGTCGTTGGCCAATGAAATTAAATCTATTTTAATTTGAGTCCAATTCCAATTTTATAATAAATATCTCAATTTCATTATTTAATTGTTTTTTTTTTAAAATCCAAATACTCAATTCAATTTTATCTCAAAATTTATTTATTCTCAAATTTATTTTCAGTCCAATATATATATATATATCATTTTTAAATACATTGCCTAATCGAAGTTAGTCTAATTTTTAGTTAATTATACTAAACTAATCCTACCTAACTAAACCTAATTTCAACGCCACGTTGTTCTTTTCTTTTCCACCAATTCATCATCATTATTTCTCAAAAAACATAATAATTCATTACACCATTTTTCCACTAATCCATTTATTTTCTTTTTCTTTTCCCATCACTTCATCAATTTAAGTCATCTTCCCCCAGCTTCACTCACGGCACAATTAACAAACCTCATGTTTGATTCCATCATCTGCAAACCAAACCCACCTTTTCCTTTACTCCATAATTATACACCTCCTCACAACCCATCAACACCATGCCAATCATCTGCATCACCAAAACACAAACTATACAAATTCAACATCACCACCAGTCCACTGCTGAACCATAGCCATGACGCCAAACTGCCACAATCAACAACCAACATCACCATCTAACATCATCACTTTATTCTTCACTAAAGCAACCAACCCAAATTTCTCAAAACAACCTCACGATCGATCAAACCAATATGCAACATCAAAACCACCGAGCATCCAAGAAATCGAATCATTATCATCATCAACACCATAGCCAACCACTGAAATCACACTACACCGTCACCACCACTCTGTCTCCTTCCAAGATCGATAACCACCGCCATCACCAAACAAGCCTCTAATCACAGTTTCTACAATCTGCAAATTTCAACATTCATCACAAATTCACCTCAAACTACCACCTGCAGATTTATTATACATCACCGCCATTACTCAACTTCAAAACACCATAGACACCTCCATTAATTCACCAAACCGGCCACCAACAGCCTACAGCCCAACCTCAAAACAGCCCAAAAATCTCATCCAAATCAAAATCTAAACCAAGAAATAATTGACCCAACAATTACCTTCTACACCGCCGGACTCATCATCGGAAAAATCAGTCTCTAAGCCGAATCCCAAGTCACGGTCCACTTCAAATTTTCGCACCCAAATATCCGCCCTGCTCTCCTTCTTCGCCGCCCCTACACCCACCGTGGTCGCCGCTCCTCGTTGGTGGAACAACCGCTGGCGATCGGATCAGCAACGGCGAAGCCTTGCGTCAGCATCATCGCAATCTCTCTCTCTCTCTCTCTCTCTGATTTACGAAATGCCAAATGAGATGATATGATATATGTATATATGTTATATAATATTGTCTAGTTTCAAGAATTATTATTTAGCCCCAAAGTTTTAAAAATCAGTTATTTCGGTCCCTCAAGTTTTAAATTAGTTTAAAACAGTCACTTCAGTTTTAAAGTTATTTATTTCAGCCTCTACTTTTAAATTAAGTTATTCTAGTCCTCTTTATTTTATATATTTAATTTTCAATTTCAAAAGTTTCAGTATTTCACCAAATCAGTCCCAAGTTTTAAAATGATCATTTCAGTCCCTAAATTTCAAAGTCATTTAAATCAGTTTTGAAACCATTTATTTCAGTCATAAATTTTTAATATGTTTTAATTCCAGTCCTAGTTTTAATAAAGTATTTATTTTAATCTCTACTATTTTTGAAACACTTTATTTCATTCCCTAAGTTTCTAAAAATTCTATTTCAGTCCAAAACATTTTCAATCCAACTTTGATATCAAATTAGTCCCTCAATTTTCAAAATCATCTAATTCAGTGCTTTCAGTTTTAAAGTATTAAATTGGACTTAGTATTCTAAGTTATGCTAGACGAGGTTGCGGGAAAAGTTTAAAGCTCGATAGTATCACATCCGTTCAATTTCCAGTTCAATTTCAAGAAATTTCTCAAGACTTTGAGGTAGGATAACGAGGTGCATTTGATTTTATCCCGTTTAAATTATTTCTCTATGTTGTTAAATTATCATGCTTATGAAAGTTAATGATGTGATATGATATGATGTTTATGGCCATCCGGTAATAAAGATATGATATGATTGAGCTCTTACCGGTTTTCTAAAGATATGATGACGGTATAATATTTTCGACACAATTGTTGAATTATTATACTTATGAAAGTTTATGATATGATGACGGTATGATATTCTTGGCACATGTATTTGATATTTTATCCGGGATAACACCATAATTTTCGTGTCCTACTGAGTATAATTCACTGTGCTCACCCATATTTCCACCCTTTCAGGTTAAGGAGCTCGGTGATGCATGGAAAATGAGAGGGGCGATCTTTGAATGAAAAGATTTCTTTTGTCAAATAAATTTTGAATCTTATTATTTTGAAAGTATGACAATTTGTCTATTATGTTTAGCATTGAAACTTAAATTATTTTAAGCAATTAAGCTTCCGCATTTTATATCAAGTTATTTTTGAAAAATACTATGCATTTTGTTTCAAGTTTAATATTGTGTTTTTAATGTTATGAAAGAAAAATAATATTTACGCATTTTGACGTTTATTTAAAGTATTTATATAAAAGAGATTTCGACTTTAGTAGCGTTCCGAGTTAATAGAATTTGGGACGTTACAGGTTGGTATCAGAGAATGGTCTACCTTTCTGTAGACTTGTGAAAAAAAAAAGATTATGAAGTTTGAAAATTTTATTTATTGGATACCATGAATTTATTTTATGACTGCATCTAAAATTGAATGTTTACAATGAAATGTTACATGAGAAGAAAAATTTACTATAGTTGATGCAGTTTGAAATGTTTAAAAGTTTGTTTCCAGTACATGTTATCTTAAAGTTTTTAAATTTATTTCTAACCGCTCATGCCGTGCTACACCGACTCTGGAAAGGTAAAATGTTTAGAAAAGTTATTTGATGAAGGTTGAAAATTTTCATTTACTGGATACCATGAAAGTATTATACAACTGCATCTGAAATCGAATGTTTATTACGAAAGGTTACCTGAGAATGAAAAGTGCTATGTTTGATGCAGTTTCAAATGTTTAAAAAGTTTTTATCCAGTACATGTTACAAAGTTTTCCATGGGTTATTACGATTAAGAGTTGAACATGTGATGTGAAAAGATTTAAATTTTTTTCAGAAATTATAAGTTTAAGTCCTCGAAATTAGACTAAAACATATAGAAACTCATTTCATTGGACTCTACTCTCATAATTGGTATGCCAAAAAGGAATGTATGAGACAGACTTATTGTAAGTCTTGCTCAAGGAAAAACAATGAAGCATATGAAGTTCATAGGAAAATTAAGAAAGTATTTGTGGAACCACGATCATAATATAGGTAAGTATATCAGGGAGATGCTAGTAATATGAAGAGAAGTGAGAATTAAGGGTCACGTTATTAGTGGCCACACTTCTACTCACCACCTTATTGGTTCTCTACTTAAGGAATGGAAATAGATTGTTGAGACATTTATCAAAAATTGGTAGAGAACATGCATGACTTTTTTCCCCATGATTATTTACTTATAGTTTTCATTTCAATTGATTTAAGAGTAGAGGATTGTTCAACAGAACCAGTAGATGATTCTATACCTCTGTCAGAAAGCAAGTAATAGTGATGAGTAGAGTTTGAATATTTGATGATTGAAGAATATTTTCCAACATGATTTATTTCACGTTAATCTTATTAGGTATTGTTCTACATGGAATTCTGTTAGGAGTATACGTTTCAGATTATGGATATTAGTTGCAAACTTTATGATTTTCCTTTTTAGAGTTTGTATCCGAAATAACGAGAAGGAAAATAAGTTTTGAGTATAATAGGAATCAGTACAATTTTAAGGATGTTTTCATACTTTTGTCCTCGAATTTAAATGAGTAATATTATTGAACTTTTACTGGACTTTGCATAATTGGATATATAGACATGTCACATTTCACGAGAAGCAATCAGAGGAATTTAGATCTAGTATATATTAGATATTTATCGTATATGAAGGCTCCTATCAAAGAGATATTATTATTGCTCATGAAGAAACACAAAAGAGTCACACTGGAAAAAGAATACATGAAAAACACACAAAAACAAAAGATAGAAACATGGGAAAATCCTCAAAACTAGAGATGTGTTTCGGGAGTAGCCGTATCCTACCACTTCTGATCTTTTGAGGAAATAAAAAAACATTCAAAGAGGTGTGTTTCAAGAGTAAGAATACTCCATACTCTACCCCCTTAAATATTTGAGGTACACAAGATTAAACATTGATAAAATCCTAGAAATTTAAGGTGTGTCTCAAGAGTGAGAATACTCGGTACTCTACCACCACCTATTCTAAGGTTTACAAAGTTAAGTTTACATTAACCGGATTTCATTTTCGCTTGATTCTCCTTCCTTGCGACCAATCTATCTTAACTCCTGCTGGATCTTGTATTGGGATATATGACTACAGCTTATCCAGTAGTTCATCGATAGTAGGAGCAGAAATAAGGATCCTTCTAGAAAATGGAGATATGAATCCCTACTCCATAGCATAATCAAGAAATGTTAACAAACCATCAAAGAAATTGTTAATATTTAAAAGCCCAATAGGCTTAGTATGGAGATCCAGTTGAGCCCATGAGGTAATATTAAAGTTAAAGATTTCTTCTAAAATACCAAAACCTCTGGGCAGGGCTATGAAGGCACCAGAATCATATAGCATGCAAGTTATGCGTTCATGGATAGATAAGGTTTGTACTTCATGCCCTCGTGTTTTGCCTGCAATATCTACCAAAGGAACAGGTATAACACCAATCACTCTTACTCGCTCTGTGAGAGCAGATTGGGAAATACAACCCATCAAACCACTGCTACCACCCCCATACACAAGAGTGATACCTTTCTCCCCCAATTTCTTTCTAAGATCCACTGCTGCTTCTAGATACCCAAAACCTTTCCCCTCCACAAAATACACAAATAGTTTTGATCTGTCGAAATTTTGGTCCTTCCAATTTTGAAAGTAAAGAAGAGAAAACTTACGAGAAAATGTTATTTTGGGATGCATGAACTGTGAAATTTTTTTTTGGCCATTTAAAACCGAAAAACTTCACTATTACCGCTGGTGTTTTGAAAAAAGTGAAGATTTACTTTTGACAAAATCACCCTACTCACCTTTCGGTGATTTAATATTTTTTAAACCAGCCTTTATCAAAACTTGAGAAAGGAAACGGAAAAATATTTTATATGTGTATATATATCAAATGAGTTACCTTGTATCAATATTGATTAGCCAAAACCTCGTTGTGTAAAACAGACTGGCAAACAGGATCTTTTGCTATTATATTTTTGAGACTATAACGGTTTTTATCCTTGTTAAATTGAGCATATAAGGAAAGGAGTTCGCGTTGCACATGCCCACTTGGGTGCGTCTCAAGAGTCGATCGAATATCATCCAAAGACTCCTTACTCAGTCCACCCTTAATGAAATCGATTTTATCATCTCGGTTTCTAGAAGAATATCCTATTGATTTGCAATGAGTGTCACATGTCCATCGAGCACATTTGTAACAACCGTTCAGTCTTTTTGCTCTTCGTCTCTTTGCGAAAGTACTTTTGCCTAAACCAGACATGTGTTTAGGAAATGTTACTGGCAATTCACCAGCTAATCAAACTTTTGCTTCGATCAACCAGCGAACATCTTCTGGGATGCCATGATCCATCAGCAACCTCAATCTTTCGAGCCTAATTTGATAAATTTTTCTCAAATCATTTATCGAAAGATTGGAATAATATTTGAAAGTATGACATCCATGCTTTCTTGCTGGAATCAATATCACGTTGATCCACTCAGCTCCTTTATGCCTTTAAATAGATCGCTTTGAGAAGAAGGTTAGATCCATCAAAAATGGATGTCATACTTTCAAATATTCGCAAATATTATTCAAATCTTCCGGTAAATGATTTGAGAAAAATTTATCGAATTAGGCTCGAAAGATTGAGGTTGCTGATGGATCATGGCATCCCAGATGATGTTCTCTGGTTGATTGAAGCAAAAGTTCGATTAGATGGTGAATTTCCAATAACATTTCCTAAACACATGCCTGGTTTAGGTAAAAGTACTTTCGTAAAGAGACGATGATATGATCCGAACCAGGCATTGAAGGGCGAAATCGAGCCATCGGAAATATGACGGTGATCTACGTGCAAAACGGAGCAAGTTCTATGTTGGGGGTCGAGCCGAGAATAGGGACGAATCAGGCCAAATCAAGGGATCGAAGTTATTTGTGCAGAAAAGTCTTTACGGCCGTAATGAAGATCCTTCACGGCCGTAACTCTTATAATCACAACCGTAAAAGTAGAGGGAGTGAAAAATAAAGAAAAGAGTGTTGATGTTCAAACCTCAGAAAAAGGAGAGACTGAGTGCAAAAGGCAAAAGAAAAGAAAGTCTACCATAAAAGTGAGTCTATTTGCACTTACTCACGCTAACAAACCCCTCCCCAATTCCTTAAAATCTGTTTTATAGGTACCGAAGTCAAACCATGAGCTTAAAACAGGAAAAAAACTTGTTGACACAAATGAGCAGCCCAAAAAGTCGAGAAAGTTGAAGGAGAAAAATGGGCAGCCCAAAAGGTTGAAAGCAAGCACGAGGCATAGACATGATCATCGAGCCCAGAAAAGCAGGCTGAGTTTGAAAAGCCGACCAAAACTGGATTCGATATCGAATCCTTTTCAAGAGAGGGAGTATGATATGATTCGGACCAGGAATCGAAGAGCGAAATCGAACCATCGTCAATATGACAGTGATCTACGTGCAAAATGGAGCAAGTTCCATGTTGGGGTCGATCCGAGAAGAGGAACAGACCAGGCCAAATCAAGGGATCGAAGTTATTTGTACAGAAAAGTCTTTACGGCCGTAATGAAGATCCTTCACGGTCGTAACTCTTATAATCACGGCCGTAAAAGCTATTATCACGGTCGTAACCAATTCTCGGGGAAAAAGGAAGAATTTCAGCAGATCAAGGCTTACGGCCGTAACTTCTAGACTTACGGCCGTAACATCCTAGCCGGGAGCATTTCACAGCCGTAATCAAATTCGTCATGGCCGTAACTATTGAAGCAGTTTAGGATCCGAGAGGCCTTTACGGTCGTAACTGGATTCTTCACGGCCGTAACTGAGGAGCGAGCCAGATTTTGCAGGATTTTTAATTATTTTGTTTCCTTTTTGGTTTTTAAGATATTTGCCTATTTTAGTATTTTAGCTTAATTAGAATTCTATTTTGAGTCAATTAGCGGCTATGTTATTTTTCTTATTTATATTTCTTTCCATGATTGTAAAAGACAGTTTAGTTTTGAGATTATTGAATTTAAGTTGAGAGAGTTTTCTCCAATTGAAAGGTTGAGGAGTCCCTTTTTGTGTTCTTCGAGAACAAATCCAACTTATCAAATATTGTGAAATATTTGTGGCGTTGAACTTATCAAATATTCGCGAGAATATTTGTGGCGTTTCCAATTAGAATCTTATCAAGGAAATTGACGATTCCTTATGACGTTCACCAATCTTGGTTCTTCAATCCGCATCGTCATTAATTACATCGTGATTGTCGGGTCAAGGTTTTATCATCGATCTATCTTTAATTCCGTTGTTTATTTCCTGTGTTCTTGTTTATTTTCACGTTTAATCTGTCTTAGATCTTTCCTAGGTTTTTAATTTCGTTATTCCGCGTTGTTCCACGAGATTCCCCGATTGGGATCTCATCACCTGGTATCAGAGCTTGGATTTATTTCAGATTCTTGCGTTTCTTGTTAATTCTTGATTTTCTTGTTTTTTTTTTTGTTCTTCGCGTTCTTCGTGTCAATCATAATTTTCTTCAGTTTGATCCATAAGAGTCAATCCCAGAAATTCAAAAGTGTTTTTCTTGTTCGTTTTTCGTCCAAATCCAGTTCCCTTTTTTCTGCCATACTCGTAATCCAATTCTCTGACAGATTAAGAAAAATTCGAAAAATTCATTTTTTTCCATATTCCAAATTTCCTCAATTCTTCAATTTGTTCTTATTATCTACCCTCGATAAAGAGTTCTTGGATTGATTCTCGGAGTTCTTGATAAGGAAAAAGAGTGATACACGAGTGATAAAGATTTGTGAGGAATTTTATTTCTTCTTCTTGTTATAAACCATGTCTCGCAGGGAGAGATCTTCATCAATGGGTGACAACAAACGGCCCTAAAGAGGGGATAGGATATTGGAGCAGGGTGTTGAATTATTGGTAGAGATGCAGACAAAATTTAAGAAGGTAATGGCTAAGATGGATAAAAGAGATGCGATGATTGCCCAGTTGAAAAAGGAGCAATCGCGGGCGGACTCTATGGCTAGGAGGAGTAGTAAGCATGAATGTCATGCTAGGTACGGAGATGTGATGGATGAAAGGCCATTGAAGCGAAAAGAGACATCAAAACGAGAGGGTAGTGATCATGTTCACAAAAGGAGGGAGGAACCGACAACCAAAGGTAAAAATAATATTGATTCCAAGCCTCTTAAGGATAAAAATGTTAAGTGCTTCAAATGTTTGGAATGGGGTCACATTGCACTTGATTGTCCACGTAAAAAGATTAGGTGTGATAGTGAAAGGGCGAAAAATATTGTTGTGGATGAGTCAATTATTGATAGGCATGCTCTTAGCGTTAGGCGAATGTTTTGGATAATGTGGAAGGGCAGAAGGATAATATTTTTCGCACTAGATGCATCGTGAATGATAAAGTGTGTAGCATGGTGATTGACGGGGGAAGTTGTACTAAAGTAGTTAGTACAATGTTGGTGCAAAAATAAGGCTTACCTTTAATGAAACATCCAACACCTTATAAATTACAATGGTTAACTGAGTCGAGGGAAGTTAAGGTGAAGAGACAGGCCTTGGTGACTTTTTCTTTTGGTGGATATGCTGATGAGGTAGTTTGCGACGTGGTGCCTATGCAAATTAATCACATATTGTTGGGAAGGCCTTGGCAACATGAAAGGGCTGTGCTACATGATGGGTATACGAATAGATACAGCTTGGTAAAAGGGGAAAAAAGTTTACTCTAATGCCACTATCTCCAACTGAAGCCCTGAAAGATCAATTGAAAGTGAAAAGTGAGTTTGAGGGGAAAAATAAGAGAGTTGAGGCCACGACCTCAGAAAAAGGAGAGGGAGTAGAAATTAAAGAAAAGAGAGTTGAGGTCATGACCTCAGAAAAAGGAGAGGGAGTGAAAAATAAAGAAAAGAGGGTTGAGGTTCAAACCTCAGAAAAAGGAGAGACTGAGTGCAAAAGGCAAAAGAAAAGAGATTCTACCACAAAAATGAGTCTATTTGCACTTACTCAAGCTAACAAACCCCTCCCCAGTTCCTTAAAATCTGTTTTACAGGTACCGAAGTCAAACCATGAGCTTAAAATAGGAAAAAAACTTGTTGACACAAATGAGCAGCCCAAAAAGCCGAGAAAGTTGAAGGAGAAAAATGGGCAGCCCAAAAGGTTGAAAGCAAGCACGAGACATAGACATGATCATCGAGCCCAGAAAAGCAGGAGGAGTTTGAAAAGCCGACCAAAACTGGATTCGATATCGAATCCTTTTCAAGAGAGGGAGTATGATATGATCCGGACCAGGCATCGAAGAGCGAAATCGAGCCATCGTCAATATGACAGTGATCTACGTGCAAAATGGAGCAAGTTCCATGTTGGGGTCGATCCGAGAAGAGGAACAGACCAGGCCAAATCAAGGGATCGAAGTTATTTGTGCAGAAAAGTATTTACGGCCGTAATGAAGATCCTTCACGGCCGTAACTCTTATAATCACGGCCGTAAAAGCTATTATCACGGCTGTAACCAATTCTCAGGGAAAAAGGAAGAATTTCAGCAGAATAAGGCTTACGATCGTAACTTCCAGACTTATGGCCGTAACATCCTAGCCGGGGGCATTTCACGGCCGTAATCAAATTCGTCACAGCCGTAACTATTGAAGCAGTTTTGGACCCGAGAGGCCTTTACGATCGTAACTGGATTCTTCACGGTCGTAACTCAGGAGCGGGCCAGATTTTGCGGGATTTTTAATTATTTTGTTTCCTTTTTTGTTTTTAAGTTATTTGCCTATTTTAGTATTTTAGCTTAATTAGAATTCTATTTTGAGTCAATTAGCGGCTAGGTTATTTTTCTTATTTATATTCCTTTCTATAATTGTAAAAGACAGTTTAGTTTTGAGATTATTGAATTTAAGTTGAGAGAGTTTTCTCCAATTGAACGGTTGAGGAGTCCCTTTTTGTGTTCTTCGATAATAAATACAACTTATCAAATATTGTGAAATATTTATGGCGTTGAACTTAACAAATATTCGAGAGAATATTTGTGGCATTTCCAATTAGAATCTTATCAAGGAAATTGACGAGTCTTAGTGGCGTTCACCAATCTTGGTTCTTCAATTCACATCGTCATTAATTGCGTCGTGATTGTCGGGTCAAGGTTTTATCGTCGATTTATCTTTAATTCCGTTGTTTATTTCATGTGTTCTTGTTTATTTTCACGTTTAATCTGTCTTAGATCTTTCTAGATTTTTAATTTCGTTATTCCGCGTTGTTCGACGAGATTTCTCGATTGGGATCTCATCATCTGGTATCAGAGCTTGGTTCTCATCATCTAGGTTTTGGTACTTTAGAAGAAATCTTTAATATTACCTTATGGCTCAACTGGATCTCCATACTAAGCCTATTGGGCTTTTAAATATTAACAATTTCTTTGATGGTTCGTTAACATTTCTTGATTATGCTGTGGAACAGGGATTCATATCTCCATTTGTTAGAAGGATCCTTATTTCTGCTCCTACTATCGATGAACTACTGGATAAGCTGCAGTAATATATCCCAATACAAGATTCAGCAGGAGTTAAGATAGATTGGTCGCAAGGAAGGAGAATGAAGCGAAAATGGAATCCGGTTAATGTAAACTTAACTTTGTGAACCTTAGAATAGGTGGTGGTAGAGTACCGAGTATTCTCACTCTTGAGACACACCTTAAATTTCTAGGATTTTATCAATGTTTAATCTTGTGTACCTCAAAGATTTAAGGGGGTAGAGTACGTAGTATTCTTACTCTTGAAATACACCTCTTTGAATGTTTCTTTATTTCCTCAAAAGATCAGAGGTGGTAGGATACGGCTACTCCCGAAACACATCTCTAGTTTTGAGGATTTTCCCATGTTTCTCTCTTTTGTTTTTGTGTGTTTTTCATGTATTCCTTTTCCAGTGTGTCTCTTTTGTGTTTCTTCATGAGCAATAATAATATCTCTTTGATAGGAGCCTTCATATACGATAAATATCTAATATATACTAGATCTAAATTCCTTTGTTGGCTTCTCGTGAAATGTAACATGTCTATATATCCAATTATGCAAAGTCCAATAAAAGTTCAATAATATTACTCATTTAAATTCGAGGACAAAAGTATGAAAACATCCTTAAAATTGTACTGATTCCTATTATACTCAAAACTCATTTTCCTTCTCGTTATTCCGGATACAAACTCTAAAAAGAAAAATCATAAAGTTTGCAACTAATATCCATAATCTGAAACGTATACTCCTAACAGAATTCCATGTAGAACAATAGCTAATAAGTTTAACGTGAAATAAATCCTGTTGGAAAATATTCAAACTCTACTCATCACTATTACTTGCTTTCTGACAGGGGTATAGAATCATCTACTGGTTCTGTTGAACAATCCTCTACTCTTAAATCAATTGAAATGAAAACTATAAGTAAATAATCATGGGGAAAAAAGTCATGCATGTTCTCTACCAATTTCTGATAAATGTCTCAACAATCTATTTCCATTCCTTAAGTAGAGAACCAATAAGGTGGTGAGTAGAAGTGTGGCCACTAATAACGTGACCCTTAATTCTTGATTCTCTTCATATTACTGGCATCTCCCTGATATACTCACCTATATTATTATCTTGGTTCCACAAATACTTTCTTAATTTTCCTATGAACTTCATATGCTTCATTGTTTCTCCTTGAGCAAGACTTACTATAAGTCTGTCTCATACATTCCTTTTTGGCATACCAATTATGAGAGTAGAATCCAATGAAATGAGTTTCTATATGTTTTAGTCTAATTTCGAGGACTTAAACTTATAATTTCTGAAAATTTTTTAAATCTTTTCACATCACATGTTCAACTCTTAATCGTAATGACCCATGGAAAACTTTGTAACGTGTACTGGATAAAAACTTTTTAAACATTTGAAACTGCATCAAACATAGCACTTTTCATTCTCATGTAACCTTTCGTAATAAACATTCGATTTCAGATGCTGTTGTATAATACTTTCATGGTATCCAGTAAATGAAAATTTTCAACCTTCATTAAATAACTTTTCTAAACATTTTACCTTTCCAGAGTCGGTGTAGCACAGCATGAGCGGTTAGAAATAAATTTAAAAACTTTAAGATAACATGTACTGGAAACAAACTTTTAAACATTTCAAACTTCATCAACTATAGTAAATTTTTCTTCTCATGTAACATTTCATTGTAAACATTCAATTTTAGATGCAGTCATAAAATAAATTCATGGTATCCAGTAAATAAAATTTTCAAACTTCGTAATCTTTTTATTTCGCAAGTCTACAGAAAGGTAGACCATTCTCTGATACCAACCTGTAACGGCCCAAATTCTATTAACTCGAAACGCTACTAAAGTAGAAATCTCTTTTATATAAATACTTTAAATAAACGTCAAAATGCGTAAATATTATTTTTCTTTCATAACATTAAAAACACAATATTAAACTTGAAACAAAATGCATAGTATTTTTCAAAAATAACTTGATATAAAATGCGGAAGCTTAATTGCTTAAAATAATTTAAGTTTCAATGCTAAACATAATAGAAAAATTGTCATACTTTCAAAATAATAAGATTCAAAATTTATTTGACAAAAGAAATCTTTTCATTCAAAGATCGCCCCTCTCATTTTCCATGCATCACCGAGCTCCTTAACCTGAAAGGGTGGAAATATGGGTGAGCATAGTGAATTATACTCAGTAGGACACGAAAATTATGGTGTTATCCCGGATAAAATATCAAACACATGTGCCAAGAATATCATACCGTCATCATATCATAAACTTTCATAAGTATAATAATTCAACACTTGTGTCGAAATTATTATACCGTCATCATATCTTTAGAAAACCGGTAAGAGCTCAATCATATCATATCATATCTTTGGTACCGGATGGCCATAAACGTCATATCATATCATTAACTTTCATAAGCATGATAAATTAACAACATAGAGAAATAATTTAAACGGGATAAAATCAAATGCACCTCGTTATCCTACCTCAAAGTCTTGAGAAATTTCTTGAAATTGAACTGGAAATTGAACGGATGTGATACTATCAAGCTTTAAACTTTTCCCGCAACCTCGTCTAGCATAACTTAGAATACTAAGTCCAATTTAATAATTTAAAACTGAAAGCACTGAATTAGATGATTTTGAAAATTGAGGGACTAATTTGATATCAAAGTTGGATTGAAAATGTTTTGGACAGAAATAGAATATTCAGAAACTTAGGGAATGAAATAAAGTGTTTCAAAAATAGTAGAGATTAAAATAAATACTTTATTAAAACTAGGACTGGAATTAAAACATATTAAAACTTTATGGCTGAAATAAATGGTTTCAAAACTGATTTAAATGACTTTGAAATTTAGGGACTGAAATGATCATTTTAAAACTTGGGACTGATTTGGTGAAGTACTGAAACTTTTGAAATTGAAAATTAAATATATAAAATAAAGAGGACTAGAATAACTTAATTTAAAAGTAGATGCTGAAATAAATAACTTTAAAACTGAAGTGACTGTTTTAAACTAATTTAAAACTTGAGGGAACGAAATAGCTGATTTTTAAAACTTTGGGGCCAAATAATAATTCTTGAAACTAGAAAATATTATATAACATATGTATATATATCATATCATCTCATTTGGCATTTCGTAAATCAGAGAGTAGAGAGAGAGACTGCGATGATGCTGAGGCAAGGCTTTGTCGTTGCTGGTCCGATCGCCAGCGTTTGTGCCGCCAATGAGGAGCGTCGACAACGGTGGGTGTATGGGCGGCAAAGAAGGAGAGCAGGGTGGATATTTGGGTGCGAGAATTTGAAGTGGATCGGCTTAGAGACTGATTTTTCCGGTGATGAGTCCGACGGTGAAGAAGGTAATTGTTGGGTCAATTATTTCTTGGTTTAGATTTTGATTTGAGGTTGTGTTGTAGGTTGTTGGTGGCCGGTTTGGTGAATTAATGGAGGTGGCTATGGTGTTTTGAAGTTGAGTAATGGCGGTGATGTATAATAAATCTGCAGGTGGTAGTTTGAGGTGAATTTGTGATGAATGTTGAAATTTGCAGATTGTAGAAACTGTGATTAGAGGCTTGTTTGGTGATGGAAGTGGTTATCAATCTTGGAAGGAGACAGAGTGGTGGTGACGGTGTAGTGTGATTTCAGTGGTTGGCTATGGTGTTGATGATGATAATGATTCGATATCTTGGAAGCTTGGTGGTTTTTATGTTGCAGATTGGTTTGATCGATCGTGAGGTTGTTTTGAGAAATTTGGGTTGGTTGCTTTGGTGAAGAAGAAAGTGATGATGTTAGATGGTGATGTTGGTTGTTGACTGTGGCAGTTTGGCATCATGGCTATGGTTCAGCAGTGGACTGGTGGTGATGTTTAATCTGTACAGTTTGTGTTTTGGTGATGCAGATGATTGGCATGGTGTTGATGGGTTGTGCGGAGGTGTATAATTATGGAGTAAAGGAAAAGGTGGGTTTGATTTGCAGATGATGGAATCAAACCTAAGGTTTGTTAATTGTGCCGTGAGTGAAGCTGGGGAAAGATGACTTAAATTGATGAAGTGATGGGAAAAGAAAAAGAAAAGAAATGGATTAGTGGAAAAATGGTGTAATGAATCATTATGTTTTTGAGACATAATGATAATGAATTGGTGGAAAAGAAAAGAACAACGTGGGGGTTGAAATTAGGTTTAGTTAGGCAGGATTAGTTTAGTATAATTAACTAAAAATTAGACTAACTTCGATTAGACTATGTATTTAAAACTGATATATATATATATATATATATATATATATATATATATATATATATATATATATATATATATTGGACTGAAAATAAATTTTGAGATAAAATTGAATTGAGTATTTGGATTTACAAAAAAAATAATGAAATTGAGATATTTATTATAAAATTGGAATTGGACTCAAATTAAAATAGATTTAATTTCACTGGCCAACGACTAGACGAGTGCGATCGTTCTTAAATAATGATCTTTTAAAATTGGAGAGTTGCAACGACAAGTTTGATAAAACTAATTTTTTTTTAAAATTTGAAATTTCTTGGTCGCTACAACTTCTCTTCATAATGTTAATGGTATCAGAGTCATTTTCAAAATCATCAGCCCTCGCTCACCTCTAATCAATCCAAACACCATTCCAAACAATCTAAATTTCGTTATATGATATGCATGCCAAATGGGATCAATTGGCTCTCTCAGAGCCTACTTGGAAAAATACTGAGGACGCTGCCGCTTTGCTACCTATTGAGATCATCAGCACATTATCACACTTCTCATGGCTCTACATCTTCGTTTTGAATCTATCCAAGCCTCTATACTTCATTGCCATCCACTACCATCTCTTGAAGATGTTGTCACCAAACTTATCTCTGAAGAAACATGACTTGGAGCCTAACCTCATTTGTCTAATGTTGTCCTTCCCACTAATTACTTTAATTTTGGAAAAAACATCTAATTTCTACACATGATGTCATGAGACTACTCATCTCTTGTTGAATGGTCCTAAACGAGTATGCATACATTGTTGCAAGAAAGTATCAAATCATTATGTAGGTGATTGCCACAAAAATCTCGCCAAAAAAACCCATTCAAAATCTATTAATGCAACTGCCACTGATCAACCATCCAGTTCTACTCCATCTATCACTAATAATGATCTTGCAGATCTCCTGAAACAGGTTCTATCGGGTCCATCTAATGTTGTCTGCCACCTTAGGTAATCCTTGGTATTTTGATTCTGGCTGTTGTAATCACATGAATTCTGATTCCAACATCTTTCTCTCTATAAACTCTATTCCATACACATCTTCTACTCAATTACATGTCAGTCAAATAGGACACGTGTCTACCTCAAACTTATCTCTTCCTGCAACCTTTCACATACCTAAGTTGACTATTAATCTTATTTCAGTTGGTCAATTATGTGATGTTGGTCTAACTGTCACTTTCTCTTCTTCTAGTTGTTATGTGCAGGATCCTAGGACGAGCCAAATTATTGGGATAGGTAGTAAAGTTGGTCAAATGTTTAAAGCCATTCATCTTCATGCCCCATATGTTCCCACCGCTACATTTGCTTTGTCCACTTCTTCACTGGAACATTGACATTCTAGGCTAGGTCATATGTTTATCGATAGACTCAAGTCTCTTATTGCCTCTAGTAGATTAGGAACAGTTAAATAAAAAACAATGTCTTGTTTGTTTTGTCAACTTGGAAACAACATGCATTACCATTCAATAAAAGTTATTCTATTTCTGCTGCTCATTTTGATCTTATTCATTTCGATGTTTGGGAACCTTCCCCTCATGCCACCATGGGGGTCACTATATTTTTTTATTTTCATAGATGACCATACTCATTCTACATGGATATACCTTATGAAAAATTGTTCTAAACTAACACAAATCTGCTGTGACCTTGCCCAAATTGTTCTATCCGAAGTCTTCTTGCTGTTGCTGCTGCTCGAAAATGGGAACTCTTTTAGATGAATGTGAAAAATGCCTTTTTGAATGGTGATCTCTCTGAAGAAGTTTATATGAAGCCTCCTTCAGGGTTTCTCCACTCTCCCTCTCAAGTGTGCAAGCTTAGTTTGAAAAGTTTGGTTCACTATTCAGAAACTGGGTTTCGCCTCTAGTACTTATGATTATGGACTATTCATCCGAAAAACAGATATTGGTATTACACTTCTCATCCTTTATGTGGACTACATGATTATTACCAGTGTTATAAAATGCGCACATTGTACGCGCGCCTCCCGCACGTTGCTTTGGCCAAGAGCGTGAAAAAAACTTTTTTTTTTTACAATTTTTATCTAAAAATAGCGTCGAAGGGTAGTCAAAGAGTGCAAAAAGCGCGCCTAAGCACGCTGATGCACCTGATTTTTTTTATTTTTTTCTTTTTACCTGTTAAAGTATGTGAAAATTTAAATCTAGTATATTGGTGTAGCGATCGAAAAATTTTCGTGACTTATTTAAATAAATATTTTTTATTTTGAAAAACGTGTCGCTATGACTTTACCCATTTAATAAAAAACGTGTTTGTCAAGCCATTGTAAATTTTAAAGACAAATTTCAATTTTAAGAATTTTCCCAATTCATCGCCTATCTCAGTCCAATTCCAATATTATTAAAAGTGTTTCATTTTCATTATTTATTCTAAAGTCCAAATTTTAATTATTTCGATTCAAATTATTTTAACTCTAAGATCTAAATCTTATTCTTATTATTATCCAATTTAAATTCAAATCCAATTAAATCTTTCCTTATCCGGTTTTGAAACTTTACCAATTCATTTAGCAATTTCGTTCCTCCAAACGTTTAATTCTAACATTAATCTAAATTTTTTTTATTTTAAAATCTCAATTTGTTTCTAATTCAAAATCTCAATTTTATTATTTTATTCCAATCATAATTTATTCACACAAATATTTTTGCTCAATCTTGGAAACCAATCCAGATGATTGCATCATTCTCCCCTCGTCCACGTTTTTTTTCCCTTCCACGCAAATTCTAAATTTCAAATCATTCCCCCATAAGCATACATTCTTCCTCACACTGTTGATCTCTTGTGCTACTCCTTCGCTCCAAGCGTAGGACCCAACCTTTTTTATTTATTTTTTTATTTTGTTTTGTTGAGTGCGGCTCTTTTTTTTTTTAAATATTGTAATGTAGTTTTCATTTATATTTTCTTGTCTATTTTTTATCTTTATTTTTCTTTACATGACTTGTTACTTTAATCTCGATTTTTGATGTATTTTTATATAAATTCTTTTCAACATTTTTTTGTATAAATTTTTTCAGTTGAATTATCATGTCAAATATTTTTCTTTATTTTTTCCTTACATGAATTGTCAAACCAATCTCTTTTTTTATGTATTTTTATATAAATTCTTTTCAACATTTTTTTGTATACATTTTTTCAGTTGAATTGTCATGTCAAATATTTTTCTTTGTTTTTTCCTTACATGAATTGTCAAACCAATCTCCTTTTTTGATGTATTTTTATATAAAATCTTTTCAACTTTTTTTTGTATAATCTTTTTTAGTAGAATTG
Source organism: Ligustrum vulgare (assembly GCA_963555705.1). NCBI lineage: Eukaryota > Viridiplantae > Streptophyta > Magnoliopsida > Lamiales > Oleaceae > Ligustrum > Ligustrum vulgare. Next base: position 20,064,220 of record OY743179.1, read on the forward strand.
TCATGTCAAATTTTTTTATTGTTTTTCCTTACATGACTTTTCACAACAATCTCGTTTTTTAATGTATTTTTGTACAAAGCAATGTTTTAATTTTTTTGTATAATATTTTTTTTTTGTTCAAATTATTCGTCAATTAATTTGTAGAAAAGAATACAAAAACTTTTGAAAGAAAGGAAAAAAAATACGACGTAAAAAAAATGAAGGAGAATTTTAAGGGCTGTCGTTACAGCCCTTAAAAAAAATATTGATATGACGTCAATTGAAAAAACATTATAGAAAAAAATATTGCAAATAGAAGAAAAAAAGTTATTTGAAAATGTGTGATATATAGACGTGTTTATAAATCAATTTTTTTTTTTTTTTTTTTTTTTTTTTTTACCAAATATGATGTTTACCAAATAAAAGAACAATAAAAATTTTTTTTAAAAAAAAAGGGGCTGTTGATTAACAGCCCCTTTGCTGTGGGGCCCCTGCGCTCCAAAGCGCAGGATACCCTTGCGCTTGGAGTGCAGGGTATCAATTGTGGAGAAATGAGATGTGGGGTGTATTGTTATATTTTTAAGTTTTGAAAAATTTACCTTTTAGCCCAAAGATTGAAAATCATTTAATTCAGTCCCTCGAGTTTTAAAGTCACTTACTTCAGCCCTATTTTTAAATTAAGTTATTTCGGTCATTTTGGCTTTTAAAAATCACTCATTTAGTTCCCTATTGATTTAAAATATTTCTAGTTAGGCCTTAAGCTTTTCCGAAAAATACTATTTCAACCCTAGACTTTTAAATTTCAATTTAGTCCCTAAACTTTATTTTATAACTTTAATATTTCAATTTTTTTGAAGTACTAAATTGAATTAATTTTCTTTTGTCTAGACGAAATATTTGGTGAATTAAGAGATTGACGTACTATTCCCGCTCCACACTTTTGAAACTTGTAAAGTTTGAGGTAGACTCGTCCCCATTAATTAGTTAAAATTATAACTGCATGTTTTACGTGAATTTACATGATGTATATGCTTAATTGCATGAGATGAGACGTGACTGTCTCTTATGAGATAAATTTAGAAATTTATGTTGTTATACACGTCATAACTTATATACTTTATTGCATGAGACAAGAATATGTTCATTTGCATTCACTATATGATGCTTATGATGAGAATCAGAGAATGTCACTGTATTATTTGCATAATTACATGTTCAATTATTTTGTAAGTTAATTATTGACGATGAGTCTACTAAGTATTTCTTTTGAAATGCTCATCCCGTTGTTTTAACAATTTTTGTAGATTTCGAAGACGGGGGCAAATGAAGGGCATTTGTTGCAATTAATAAATGAAACTATTTTGAAAGTCACAATTTATGGACATTGTCAATTTTATTTCTTTGTCGTTACTTTTTATGGAAAATTGAGATTAAAGTTTTTATGAATTGTTCTAGAATTCATATGATTAAGTTTCCGCTACGGTTTTAAAATGATAAATGCGATGTTTAGAATTCAATTATATTCGCAATAAAGTTAGCTTTAAAGGATGAAGTGGCATCCCAGGCTTCACAGAACTCAGGCGTTACAGTAGGAATTGAAAAACACTTTTTAGCGCTTTTTAACGTCCACTCCTGCTTAAGCTTGAAAATGTTGACTCTCTGGCTCAACGCTTCGTCACACTTCACGCGTTTTAGAACATTGATATTACTGGGGATTATATTACTGGTATTTCTGAGCTTAAGCAGTCTCTCAGTGATCACTTTAAGATGAAGGATCTTGGTAGTCTGAATTATTTCTTGGGCCTTGAAGTTCTCTCTGACATGCTACTATCTCTCCCAAGCTAAGTATGTTTCCAATATTCTCACTAGTGCCGATCTCACCGATTACAAAACAGTATCTACCCCTTCGAAACTGAATCTTCTACTTACTCCCCTTGATGGTACTCCTCTTCATGATCCCACTTTGTATTGACAACTTGTTGACATCTTAGTTTTCTCACTGTCACTTGTCCCGACATTACATACGTTGTTCACATTGTGAGACAATTTATGTCAGCTCCACGATCTACTAATTACGAGCTTGTACTTTGCATCCTTCGCTACATCAAGGGGACATTGTTTTATGGTCTTCATTTTTCATCTACAGCTTCTTTGGAGTTACTTGCCTATTTTGACTAGGCTGGAGATCCTACTTATCGACGTTCGACTATAGGCTACTGTCTCTTCTTAGGAGATTCCCTCATATCTTGATGTAGCAAGAAATAATCACTTGTCTCTCATTCTAGCACAGAGATCAAATATCGTGCTCTTGCTGACACTGTTCAGGAACTCATCTGGCCACGCTAGCTCCTCTCAGATATGGGAGTACCTCCAAATATTCCTACCACCGTTGGTTGTGATAATCGAAGTGCTATTCAGACTGCTCATAATGATTTTTTCATGAACGAACTAAGCATATCGGGATTGACTATTATTTTGTTCGTCAACACGTCACTCGCACTTCTATCCATCTTGTCTCTATTTCCTCTGAAGACCAACAAACTGACATCTTCACTAAAGCTCATTCACCTGGCCGGTTTCAGGATTTTCTTTGATACCACCGTGTCACGCCCCCATAATTCCCACAATTTTATTTCTTTTACAAGCTACTAGTAGCATACGGTTGAACTGAGATTTAAACTTTAAATAACTACTAGTATCATGCAGCGGAAGTCAAAATTTTATTTTCCTTTAACATATGTAGAATTTCTTTAATCTTTTTACAAATGCATACTAGAAAACCATTAGAATATTTTAAGGAGATTCCTAGGAACATAACATTACTTATATATTACTTGGATCAAGTTCTTCTTCTACTTTCAAACATAATACTTAAGAGTTCCCTTTCATGTATTACTATTCAAAATACATCTTCCATTCTATTACCCCTTTTTATCATTCCATGAACAAAAGAGTGGAATGATTTACGTGTATAGTCAAAATAAAAAAGGATTCTACACTACATACATGTTTAAACTACCAAGGGACTCTTTAAAACGAAAGTTTCCATCTTTTACTACTCTTCAAGAGATGAAAAGCAAAACACCTCTTGATTCTAAAGTGGAAGCATCATACACGTGGACAATTTTATAAACTCTTTCTTTTAAGTACAAGCCCGACCAAAAAGGGAAATGAGCCCAAACTTCATGTCGAGTAATGATGTGGTACTCCAAAGCTATTTTGAGAGGTTCTTCCCCAAGTCTTTACTACTTCAAAAATCTCATGATCCATTCCCTACATTAGTCATGAAAAGACTATCAGCGATGAAGCTTAGTGAGTAAAGTGCTAACAAATGTGCATATTTCATGTGATTATTTAACTTTACCTCTGAACTTTGATATTCACCTTTCAGATAAGTAATTATGGTAACAATCACCATATAAATACAACATGTAATATCATACTTACCATTAATATTTAAACAATAGTGTAACATGAATGTAAAGTATCATAAGAGATGTTATGAACCCTTCTCATTCGTTTCTTTCTTTACACTTTACCTCCTAACTGTTACTTTTCATTTTCTCATATGTGAGTGAAATAAATCTTACATACTATTAATGGCATAAACATCATATTCATTTCAAATTCAGCAAATATGATAGTATAAGTGTAATGTATGAAATGCTATGCATGATAGTAATAATACTCATTTGTTTCATACTTTTCTTTCTTTCTTTCTTCTTCCCTTCTTGAAAAGTGACATGCATGATAGACAATATACTTTACTTTCTCATGCCTCTTTATCATTTACTTTGGGCCCTTTCCATATTAGGGTTGTACACCACGTGCATCATAATACTTTTTCTAATCATAGGGTCACAATAGAGCGTTGTTTCATGCACACGAGTACGCTGCCTCGATTTTCTTTCGGAGCACTTTACTCATGAGTACGATGGCTCATATGGGAGGACCTTCTCCCAAGGGAACCTAATGGCCCGTGGCCACAATATAGGGAGGACCTTCTCCCTAGGTGTATAACCTAAATAGGAACTTCTTATTTGTTTATGATCAATATTATTGTGCATAATATGCTCTTTAATGTTTAATGATCATGAATGTAGATGATATTATGATGTGGTGAACAGTCTATCTCAACACTTTGCTAACATCATATGAAAACTTGTCGTGAAATAAACTTATTTCATACAATCCTATTGTATAAATCATATAAGAGACTGGGAGTTCAATCTTTTGCATTGTAATTAAATCTCCTCTTAGATTTTATGACTTAAAACAGATTCTTCCATGTTCAATACCCATAAGTTTCATCAATAATAAAAATGGCAGGGGTTACACTTCTTAAAACACAACAAAGATCTTATTTAAAACGTGACAGATCAATATTCATTCCCAGCATAAGGTTCTACTCCTGTCTATTTATCACTTAAACACTTTCTCTCAACATAGAATCTACTTAATCACATAATAAGATTAAATCATAGGATTCCACATATTTTTTTATATTAAAATATAAACTTCCAGACACATGCAAAGTGATCAAAGTATCTTCGTAGATTCTTGAACTCTGTCTAGTCATACTAGTTTATTCGTAGTTCATGCATTTGAAATATGATCATAGTCTAAGCACATAATAATTAAAACTTAATTTAACATTTCCTTCCATAATAATCTTAATTTCAGATTTCGTATTTCATTAAAACAAACTTTAACTGCTGGAATTTAGTTGATGCTGTCATCATATCACTTCTCAAGTTATGTGTAATGATATTAAGAACTAACTTGAATCAACAATAATCCTAACATCATTCAAATCTCTGCTCCATCTCAAATCTTATTTATATTACATGTAAACATATTCAGATTCGTAACTAACTAAATCAAGATTGTAATACATGCATGACAGACTAAGACTAAACCTGAAGTAATATTGGGTTTGTAAATCAGTTTCAAGTAGAATCAGATTTCAACATTTTCCCGTAAGGTAAGTTATAATTTCTCAGTAAATCTAAATTAAAAATAACCTTCTAAAAGTTGTTTTAAAACTCAAAAAGAATTTTAGAAGTTCTTGCAGATTTTCTCTATTTTATCATACTCATCTTCTTAAACGGAACTTATAATTCATAAGCAAGGTTATATAAAGATATACAAGGGCTTTAACTATATGTAAGAGCAACTTACTTCAAGTATAATATACAAAGAACAAATCTGAAATATTTATATAACACAAAAGAAATCACATTCACTTTACTCACTCAAAGTTGAAGCTTTTCCCTTAGGAGTGTAACCTGAAAGTTATAGTTTTATAGGTATAAACAAGTCAGAAATTTGGGAGATTAAGGTTCATAAACTAACTTTCAGTTTAACAAGAAAAGTTTTCCTTTCTGTCGGAATTCCAGAATTTGGGATGACAGATTCGGATGCTAACAGATTTTAAATTATGAATTCTAGTACTGATTTCCTTCGATTTCTGGTACAATATGAACATACATGTGATGAATATTCTACTTATTTGAGTGTTCATTACTTGTATATTCATAGATTAAAAGAAGTAATTGAAGGAATGGATGAAATTCTTAAATTTTCTAAGTCTTGAGAAGTGCTTGCCCAGATTAGTTGCTGCAGCCGAGTACTTAGTTGTTTCGAAGCCAGAATGTCTGCTGGGAGAGAGTGTGTATATATAGGAGTTAAGTTTTAGGGTGTGTTTGGTAGAGTTTCCCATTTAATTTATACTAATTAATATATCATGCTATTAATATACTAGTTTATGTTATAAAATATTAGAGTTAGGCAAATTTAGGAATAATTAGGTAAAATTAGGTGAATTTCATATTACCATTATGCCCCTGTAAAATTTATATTACGAGTATGCCATTGTCCAATATTACGATTATGCCATTGTCCCCTCCTATAAATAGGGGCCTATATTCATTATGAAATATTAAGAATAAGAAATTCTCTCTGATTCTCTCTATATTCTCTATAGTTTTACAACACGTTATCAGCACGAGTCTCTAGCCAATTGAGTAATAACGGGAGTATGCTCTACAGTTGCATCTAAATGATGAACATCTGTATCAGAAACCTGATTATTACTAATCAATGTTTCATTTTCTCTCGAACTGAAAAGAATGATTCCGGTCAATCCAGATATCCGATCGACGATCAGCCACCGCCATCAGAACGAATTTGTCAAGGAGAAGCCTCGCCTGAAATTTGGAGATAATCCGACGGCTGAAACAGAAGATATCGACCGGAGAAGAAAAGTTGAAAAAACCGAAACTTTCAAAGCAAATTCACGCCAAACCATAAATCCAAATGACGATCGGACAACAGATCCATGACGACGGCGACGGGACGATCCTCCAGCACCGGCGCGTGTCGACGGATCCGGCACCGGCACCGGCGCGGCGGCGCGTGAGGCCCACGCGCAGACGTCGACTCGGCGCGTGAGAGAGATTCCGGCGATGACGTTAACAGGAAGTTTGTTCATTTCGACGTTCTTGATTTTTCTGTGGTCTTACTTTTCTGTTTGGTGCAGTTTTGGATATTTTCCGGCGGTCGAACGTGGCGGCGTCGTAAAAACTATTTTTGAAGCAATTCCGGTGAGATTTTGAACTTCGGACCAAAAGTAAGTTTGTTCTAAATTAAATTTCAAACCTATTGACGGTTTCGATTTATCCATATGATCAATATATTAAAATATGGACGATTTTGCCCTTAATGATATGGTAAAATATATTAATCGTAATTTAACGAAATTGATTAATCATTATTAATGATATGATGATAAGTGTTAATAAAATATATTCTAAATTATTTAACACTACTATGTAATTAATACGATAAATTAAAAGATTTAAAAGTAACATAATAGTTGCCTTACCGTGATGGATTGAGTTTTATGGACTGGATTTATACCTTAACTGGAGATGACTCATTATCATAACGGATTGGACTATTATGAATACCTTGACTGGATTTGAAGATACGACTCGCTCACTCATGAAAGGTAATTATTTCATTATGTTGTTGCCACCTACATGGTTGGTTCTACCACCTACATGGTTGGCTTTATCAGTTTAATTATTTCATTATGTCAATTCTGCCTATATGGCCGGTTTAGCAATTGAATATATAGAATACTTTACATATATTCATATTCTATATTATTTCAAAAACACCTCAATTGTTGGTTAATTCTAACATATTAGAGGATGTTGTCAACATATATACATGGTGATATTATTATTGTTTAACCTATATACATGGTGATATTATTGTTATTTGATACTTCATCAAATGATACCAGAAGTTATCATTATCAAAAAGTTGGTAAATGTTGATAAAAATATTTCATCCAATGGTACCAGAAGTTACCAATATCTGAATTTGAATGGGTGGATGAAAATTATTCAACAAGAGAATGTTGATGTATGATAAAATAATATCACATGATAGCTCGGATATGGCTAATGTGAAAATAATCTCATCAGTATTATGAGATGAATATTAGATGATAAGTGTCTGGAAAAGTTCTTGCACGAGCACTTATGTATTCCAGAAGAAGTAAAAATTATCATCTAAACATACTGAAATGATATTATTATTGCTCCTGAAGAAGCATAAACGAGACATACATGCAAAACGCAAAAGGGGGAAACATTTATGATCCTCAAAATGAGAGATGTGTTTCGGGAGTAGCCGTATCCTACCACCTCTGACCTTTTGAGGAAATAAAGAAAAATGTGTGTTTCAAGAGTAAGAAATACTCCATACTTTACCACCTTAAATCTTTGAGATACACAAGATTAAACATAAACAAAATCCTAGAAATTTATGGTGTGTCTCGAGAGTGAGAATACTCCGTACTCTACCACCACCTATTCTAGGGTTCACAAAGATAAATTTACATTAACCGGACTCCATTTTCGCTTGATTCCCCTTCCTTGCGACCAATCTATCTTAACTCCTGCTGGATCTTGTATTGGAATATATGATTGCAACTTATCCAGCAATTCCTCGATAGTAGGAGCAGAAATAAGGATTCTCCTAGAAAATGGAGAGATGAATCCCTGTTCCACAGCATAATCAAGAAATGTTAGCAAACCATCAAAGAAATTGTTTACATTTAAAAGCCCAATAGGCTTAGTATGGAGATCTAGTTGAGCCCATGAGGTAATATTAACGATTTCTTCTAAAGTACCAAAACCTCCAGGCAGAGCTATAAAGGCATCAGAACCATATAGCATGCAAGTTATGCGTTCATGGATAGATAAGGTTTGTACTTCATGCCCTCGTGTTTTGCCTGCTATATCAGCTAAAAGAGTAGGTATAACACCTATCACTCTTGCTTTCCCTGCTAGAGCAGATTGTGAAACACAACCCATCAATCCACTGCTACCTCCTCCATACACGAGAGTGATACCTTTCTCTCCCAACTTCTTTCCTAAATCCACGGCTGCTTCTAGATACCCAAAACCTTTTCCGACTTTTGATCCACAAAATACGCAGATAGTTTTAATCTGTCGAAGTTTTGATCCTTCCATCTTTGAAAGAATAAGGAAGGAAAAACTTAGGAGAAAATGATATTTTGGGATGCATAAACTGTGAAAATCATTGGCTTTTAAACTTGAAAAACTTCACTATTTACTACTCGTATTTCGAAAAAGTAAAGATTTACTTTTGACAAAATCACCCGACTCACCTTTCGGTGATTTAATATATTTAACCAGCCTTTATCAAAACTCGTGAAAGAAAACAGAAAAAAAATTTATATGTGCATATATATCAAATGATTTACCTTGTATTAATGTTGTATAGCCAAAATATCATTGTTTATAACAGCTTGGCAAACAGGATCTTTTGCTATTATATTTTTGAGACTATAACGCTCTTTATCGCTGATGAATTTAGCCCATAAAGATAGTAGCTCACGCTGTACATACCCACTAGGGTGCGTCTCAAGAGTCAATCGGATATCATCCAATGACTCCTTACTCAGCCCACCCTTAATGAAATCTATCTTATCATCTCGATTTATAGATGAATACCCTATTGACTTACAACGGGTATCACATGTCCATCGAGCAAATTTGTAGCAACTATTTAATCTTTTTGCTCTTCGCTTCTTTGCAAAATTACTCTTACCTAAGCCAGGCTTGTGCTTAGGAAATGAATCTGGTAATTCACCAGATAATTGAACTTTCGCTTCGATCAACCAGCGAACATCTTCTAGGATGCCATGATCCATCAGCAACCTCAATCTTTCGAGCCTAATTCGATAAATTTTTCTCAAATCATTTACTGGAAGATTGGAATAATATTTGCGAATATTTGAAAGTATGATATCCATTTTTGATAGATCTAGCCTCTTCCCAAATCATCTATTTAAATACATTATTCAACGCGTGAAAGAGCGATGGCTCCGCGTGTCAGTGATATCGATTCCATTAAGAGATAATGGAATAAATTATTGAAAATGTGAGAACAATAAGATAATGCATCATTACCTTTTTTTGATATAAGGGAAGATTTGGCGACAAGATTGAGATCATGAGATATTTCCTTGGATATTGTACCTGATTTTTCCGGTATAAAAGTAATAAAGGTATGCTGATTTGAACTGTACAGAAATACGTACTGATGAAATGAATATTGTATTGAACCAGAAGTTCATACATATGTACAAGTGAAATATCTTGTTGAACCAGAAGTTCTATAATGATTGGTTAGATTCCAATTCAATAATGAGATTTATTGAGAATGAATAATGGCATTCATTAAAGAACCAGAAGATTGTTATCATTGCTGCTTGTTCTCAAAAGCAAATTAATTATCTCACTAAATGAATGACTGATTTTTGCTCAAGTAATGATATTACGAGCAAAGTGATAAATGTTAGCATGAATATATCTTAAAGTCATTAATGATTTTACGAATTAGTTGAGATAATAGAATATTATATTGCTAATGGTTTAGCATATTAAAAGCCTCAAGTTATTTGCTATGAGAACAATTTGATTATGCAGCAATATTCTACATATAAACATGTCAATACGATGAAATATTGATTTGCTTGTGAAACTTTATGATTTCTAAGAAGTGCGATATCTATATACACTCCAACAATACGCACTTGATATATGATTGTATGACATGTGTTGCGGCATTTTAGCCGATTGATATAATATAAGATTTGTGAATATTATGGGGAAAGCACGCTTAAAGCGTAATTATGCCTGAAGCATAATGATAATCGATTCCAAAAATAAATATCTCTTGAATGATTGAGATGATCCCTTTGAGGCTGAATACTCATAGTGAGTATAAGGGACATAGTTAAAAGAGATTCAGGTACCTGATGATAGAACATATACAGAGATCTCTCTATGTTATATTGAGTTGAAATGGAATCGATAAATAAGTCGACTACATACAACCCTCTTATGAAAATGAGGTTGATGAAATTATAATACTTTGGCCAAGTATATAACCCCAATGTAGGGATTATTATTCAAGGACCAGAAGTCCAAATGCTTAAATGTGTAAAGCCAGTAATTATATGTACAAATGAAAAATATTTCATAGTCGTAGATGACGACTTGTTGCGCGCAAGATTTTTCATTGAACTGGCATGACATATGGTGGATGTGACTATAATCTAAATCACTAGCTTGAGCTCTTTGATATACCAATGAGTGAGATCAAAAAGTGTGATTCTCATCTCAGTATTTTGAGGGTATTCTTTGATGTACCAGTTGATCGCGGTACGTTGAGATTTCAAGTAAAATGATTGTAGATTATATGTCAAAATTGATATCTATTTCAATGATTGATTATGCGAGCAAATTAGAAATTACAGTTTATAAAGTGCAAGAACATACATGTATAAATCATTGAAAGATTCAATATGCCCAAATTAGTATCACTATAGGATGATACAAATGACCCCATAATATAATATGTTGAAATTGAAATTGGAGTGTACTATTATTATTGAATATTTGGGCATGCAATTGATTTTCAATATGCAAAATTATATTATCCACCGGAAATTGATTATTCACCAGAAGTGAATATGAAAATGAATATTTAATTATTCATCAGATGTGAATTCTAGATTTTGATAGAAGTGAATCAATTCTAGATTTGAGTAATGCAATCAGTCAACTAAATAAACATTGCTTGGTATAGCATGTTCAGTACATCATAAATAAACTATGACATCATAAATGAGCTATGAACGATTTATATAAAGCTCATCATGAATGATATGTTTTGATGAAAATATATGAGATTGCATCAATATACTTGTGATATTCCATGAAAAGGAATAAATACGTGTTGCACTCTTTTTCCCTTAGCTGAGGTTTTTCCCACAGGGTTTTCCTAGCAAGGTTTTTAATGAGGCAACAGTTGAGGCGTATTGATGAAAAATAATGAGAATAATGTACTCTTTTTCCCTTCGCTGAGGTTTTGTCCCACAGGGTTTTCCTAGTAAAGGTTTTTGAGGCATCATCATAACTATCAACAAGCTATAATTCAACAACACATTGTTATACTGGAATGATATCAACAAATGAAGAAAATCATACACATCTTATGAAGAATGTTATGATATCGGCTACACACAAGAAGATTTTCATATATACATATTCCAGAAGAAAGATGATATCAATGTTTGAGAAGTTCATGAATCCTCAATTGCACACTTCAGGGGGAGAAACATGCTGTACTCTTTTTCCTTCGTCCAGGTTTTGTCCTACTAGGTTTTCCTGACAAGGTTTTAACGAGGCAGCGGCTGTACTCTTTTTCCTTGGTTCAGATTTTATCCCACTGGATTTTACTGACAAGGTTTTAATGAGGCAGCACTTCAGAACTTCAAGATTCAGTACATGATTTGTTGGAATGTCAGACTCAATGATTCACTATGGCCAACATCAGGGGGAGCAACTGTACTCTTTTTCCTTCGCTCAAGTTTTATCCCACTGGGTTTTCTTAGCAAGGTTTTAACGAAGCAGATAATTGAGCAAGCGAGTAATATGTCATTCAAGGGGGAGTGTTATAAAATATTAGAGTTAGGCAAATTTAGGAATAATTAGGTAAAATTAGGTGAATTCCATATTACCATTATGCCCCTGTAAAATTTATATATTACGAGTATGTCATTGTCCAATATTACGATTATACCATTGTCCCCTCCTATAAATAGGGGCCTATATTCATTATGAAATATTAAGAATAAGAAATTCTCTCTATATTCTCTATAGTTTTACAACAGTTTAAAATTTATTTGTACAAATATCAAAGTTGTATTATGGACTTAATAAGTTCAACCAAACAGTCTTTAAGCATGGCAAGAGGTCTGGGACAAGTGTCCCACTCAACAATAATATAATAGAGAAATTCACAGGTTTTTCTAACTCGGTTACACTTTTGGGCCAATATTTGGAGGTCAAGATTAAGTCCGTTTAGGCCAATTCTTTATACCGTTGTAAAGTTCACACATCAAGTTTTGTAAAGGTTATACATGTTGCTGACCGCAAATGTACGGGTCACACAAGTAATAAAGTTGATTTAAGTCCAGATATTGTACCCACGGAGATTGTATAAATTATATTTTAGATTACAAATCCTTAACCGGAACTAGAAAAAACTTTGGTTTGAGAATTTTAAATTAAACTAAATTAATTAAAACAAAAGATTTGATTTATGAAAACTATGAAATAAACATGTTAGAATTATGAATTCATATTAACTCTATCATCCATGTGTTTGACTTAAACATTTAACAACAATTTATGGAGTATTGAAAATCTGTGTTCCTATAGTTATTTATGTCTCATTTCGAACGATGCATAAAAACATTTTTTCAACAAGAGATTAGACTTTATTTCTATTATCAATCCAAACATGTAGAAAATCATTAACATATTATGAACACTTTTTGGGATAACACAAAGCATATGAGTATATCTCTATTTCCTATCGGACTTTGTAGCAATTAATCAAGGTCTAACAATATTCTACTCTTAGAACATAGAAAATTATCACAAACATCAATAATTATGAATCCACAATCATAGATGAAAATAAAACATAATTAATTGTATCAAATCTATAAATTGCATCAAATCTATAAATTGCATAATGTAAACATAAAGTCAAAACATGGTATCCATAATTAAATGCTTCATCACAATTCTAACAATGAAATACCTAGCCTAAAAATATAATTGAATATAAATCACAAGAATAATAATTATAAAAAGATGTCACGCTGTGCATCTTCTTGATCTTTGATCTTCAATTGTGCTCTTGGAGTTTCATGGACTCCTCACCAATTGGACAGCATTTATGCATGAAATCAACAAGTTGGGAACCCCCCGAAAACGAGTCTTATGTCTTGCATATATAGGTTAGGTCGAGGGTTAGGTCAAAAAGAGGAAAAAACCTGTTGAAATCTGCGTAAAAGCCCACCAGTCGGCCCAGAAAATCACCATGCTATTGCGCGCATAAGCTTTTCGGTACTGTTTGAATCTGAGTTGATCATGTGATCGCTCACTTCAATGCCGTGCGATCGCTCAGTTCAATGGATGGGTGTAATTTTCCATCTTTCGATTTTTTTAAGTTGGTCATCGTGGTTTTATTGCACAACAAGTTCCTCAACTTCTGATTTGAGCAATTAGTCCCCGAGCTTCTGATTTCTTCTTCGAATTTTCTTCCAATTAGGCCCTTGATTTACTTCATCAACTCTTTATTTGCACAATTTGGTTATTTTATTATCCAATTGACTTGATTTTTCTCCAATTCCTTTGTTTTCTCGACTTTAAGACTATTTCTGAAATATAAACAAATAATAAAGATATCAATAGTAAATATTCTCAAACGAGCATATAAAATTCTACTTTTTGGATAGAAATAAGTGTATAAAATGCACTTATCAATTAAAAGGGATCACTCTACAACCCTTACCATTCGTTCAAAAATGGCTGCTCAACGGGTTTTTATACTTAGACAAATTTCCAGCAATTTCAGAGTTTTCTACATTTTCACGTATACAGGTTTGACTCAATTTTTAAGGTGATTCCCAACCTTAAATGTACTCAAATTTGATATCAATACGTACATCTCCTTGTGATCTACAAGATAGTATAACATGCATTGAAAATGGATCAATACATATTATTTACAAAGGTCGCAAAGTCAAGCCCTTCACAATGGTAAATATGTAAATTAAGCTGAATTTTTCCAAATTTTCAGCTTAATCCCTACTTATGAGATTAAGTCCAACTAAGCCCAGACATTATTCATAACTTTATGTTATGCCTATTTGGTCCCTGTAATCATAATTAAGGTGATTTTTCGCCATTTTCTTAAAATTTCTTCATTGTCTCATTACACAAAATATGATATTGACTACTTCTTAAGTAAAATAATTAAATCTAAATTTCTAAATAAATAAAATTAAAGCATGAATTTTTCGAGGTGTTATAATCTCCTCCAAAATCAAGATAGTCTCACATTTGCAACCTTGAGTTTGAGGGTGGATGTTAGAATATTCAACAATATCAAAGAATATTTTAGAATATCATAATTGATATAATATCAATTATAATATATTATTATGATTAGTATAATATAATTGATTGACAATAAATTATATATTGTTTCTTCCATAATTGTATAGATGCCTAATTTTGGTAATATTGTTTTATTATTTTCGATATTTGTACATGACTCTCACCCTTATATAAAGGGGCTCATTGTGTATCTTTATCCAATCAATTCAATACACAAATTTCATTATCATTTCTCTTCATTACTTTTCTTCATAATCTTAACAATAACAGTAAAAGACTTTTGATTTGTTAATTATAAAATCTATAAAATTAAATTGAATTTCTGTATGTTTTGTTATTTGTTTTCACCTTGTAACTCTATGATCGCCTCATTCATCATTCTTTTTCAGCCCATTCTCTTCTTCTTTTCAATTTTCTCATTTTTCTCATACACACTCGCACATAACCCTATTTTAAAGTTGACATTGATGAAGTAGAACAACAAATAAAAAAGTCTAAAAAGTATATATTCATTGTTTGATTTCTTTTCATGATGATTATTTGTACCATATAGTTTAAAGGAATCTTTATCTTTATATTTTATATATTTAAAAGTAAAATAGTGGTTTTGTGTGAACACAATATGATTAACTATTTGATTAATATTTATTTGGTTAATTAATGCATATTTGACTAAAATATGGTTAACAATTTGGTTAACATTTATTTGGTTAATGCATGTTTGATTATTAGTTTGCATTTGGATTATATTCGCACTACTATTATATTTACCTAAGTTTGTTTGTTTATTTTTTTTAACGTTTTAAATTTTTTATTACTTACTTTTAGAATTAAAAATTAATGCAATTTTTATTGCAATAGTTTTTTGGATGTATATTGTTAAATTTATTTTCCTTTTTTTAATAAATAAAAACAAAAAAAATTTTCAAACTTATTACGTAATTGAATAAATCTTTGTCTTATTTTAATTTACAACATTTTCGCTTAAATATTCTACTTGATCTTTTTATATTCTATTTGATGATTGTTTGTACTTTGTATCCTTTTTACTTAAACATTTTAATTTTAAACGAATTATGAATTCATGTACAACTATTGTATTTGAATTATATTACATGTCGTTTATACTGCACATTCGATTCCATATTATACTTGCCTATGTTTACGTTTATTAATTTTTTATTATTTATCTTTTAAATTATATAGTTAATGTATTTTTTTTGTAAAAATTTTCTACATGTATATATTTAAATTATTTTCCTTTTTTTATAAATACAAACAAAAATAATTTCAAATCATTCTCAAATTTCTTGGAATAGTGGTTTGTTTGATATTTTTATTTATTTATTTTATTATTTTAGAACCTGATTGGTAATGTGATTTTTACAAGTTTTTGTGATTTTTTTTTATGAATGTGCAGTTTAAAAATGTTTGAAAATTTAAAAATTGTGAACTTGACAAAAAATAGATGATTGAAATTAAATTTGAAAATTTGAGTTGAAAAGAATTTCGTTACCAAAGAGGCTCTTAATGTCTAAATACTTAAATATACAATACATTGTGATCAATTAGGTGGACACTTTGGATTCCTTATTTTAATGAATAGAATATTCTTATTAATGTATTTACGCCCTTTTTTGGTATTGTTTTTTTCTCATTTTTCTAAAATACCCAATCTCAACTATCAATTAAAAGTCAAGTCTACAATATTTGACTTTTCAACCATCCATTCTCCTAAAAATTAGGAGTGGACGTCGGGTGGTTCGGTTCGGGTATCTCAAGAAGCGGAACCGAACCATACTTTTTCGGTTCTTGTAAAATGGAACCATTCGGTTCCATTGAATCGCAAGAACCAAACCATTCGGTTTTGGTTTGGTTTCTGTTCTAATTCGGTACTACAATAATAATTATTTTTCGAGAGCCTTATCAAGAAGCATCAGGCCAGGGAAGTGAGCCAATAACCTGAAATAAACTTCTACTGAATATACCAAGATCAAGGATTTCGAAATTCCTTTCACTCCAAAGAAAGCATAGGATTCTCCATTAAACGAAAGATATTCATAAACAAAAATAGGAAACAAATGACCTAGAAGGTTTTTCGAGTATGGCAATATAGTAAACTTGTTAGATGAATCATGAGTTTTAAATGCATTATTATTAGTTATTTTATATTTGTATTTAAATATTTAATTAACTCCATCGTTGTCATTTACAACTTCACTTATTAATAAATTAGTCTCATTCGATTTTCATTTACTAAGAATTTCAATCCAAATGTGAAGTTAAATGTTACAATGAGGTAGAGATGTTACAAATTTCATAAAAAAAAAAAATTAATCATTTTCACTTTACCCAAAAAAATTACAAATTCTTTTGATTTTTAGTTTTAGGACAACCAATTAAGACCATAAAAAAGAATAAACAAGGATCAAAGACCGGTTCTAACTTCGATTTTTCGGTTCTAAAGGCGGAATCGAGAACCGAACCGAACCGAAAACCAATCGGTTCTCGGTTCCAAAACGGATTTCCTATTTTATTTTTTTAAAACCACACAGTTCCGGGTTTTTTCAGTTCGGTTCCAGTTCGATCACATCGGTTCCGATTTTTTTGCCCACCTCTACTAAAAATCATTATTCATTTTATAAAAAAACTATTTTTAAACAATACCAAACACACTCTACATCCATTCCTTAAAATTTCAACTGAATTAAATAAACCAACAATATTTGTGATAAAGTATTTATTTTTACAAGGTAATTATAAAGTCTTTTCACGCCGGTCGGAATAATAATAAAAGAGAATGCAAATAGTCATTTTTTTAGTTGGACACATTGATTTCAATGTTGTCATTTACGTAAAAAAATAAAATAAATAAACAATCAAAAAAGTATTATAGCATTCAAAAATAACACTCAAACACACTGTAATTACAAATATACTTCAATTTCAATTGTGTCTAAAGTTCAAGTTTGAACAATTTGATCTAAATTATCTCATTAACTATACAAAAAATTTAATGTTCCAATAAAATATTTATATAAAATTGGGTAGTTCGCACATATGGTTATTTTTCCAGTACTTTATTTATTATATTTTTTACTATTCAAATGTTAGATGATGATAATATTTCTATAATTTATACTTTTTTATACAACGAATGAATTTTTTATTTGTGTTTTCTAGATAAAATGTGTAGTTAAAAACTGAATAGAAAAAAATATGTATGGTTAAAAAGTGGTTTGAGAAATTATGAAATTTAAAATCCTATTTAAACTAGAGCCACTAAACAGAGGCAAAATTCTAAATGATCTTCAATCACGCAGTTATTATTCTCCATTTAAATATTATGCATTCGTTGATTATTGTTTAAATTATCTTTTTCTTTTTTCAAATTACAGTATCATTTTATTATTTTCCTATTTATTTTATCATACACATGTTTGAGATATAATAAAAAAATTTAGAAAATATTGAAGTAGCAATTATATGTTTCGACATGATATCGTGCATCACACGGGCGAAACACTAGTTTGTTTAAAAGTAATGTAGTGGTTTAGTGTGAACACATGGCATGAACACAATATGGTTAACTATTTGATTAATATTTAATTGCTTAGAGCATCCACATTGGATGTGTTAAATTGTTTGTTAGTGTGAGATGTTAATTAATAGTCAATTTTATGTCTATATTTAATTTGTTAACTTGTTTGTCAAAGGAATATTTTTAGCAACATGTTAATCTTCTTGTTAAATTTAGCTAGTATTTTAACACCTGATGTGGCACTTTTGTCTTAAAATTCTCCAATAGCGTAAATACATCTCATACCACCCTAATCCCTACCCACTCAATCTCTTATATATTCATTTTTTTCCTTCTTATTTCTTATTTTTTTAATATTGATAAAAAAAATAATTTTTTTATTGATTTCATATTATATGATTTAATGAGATTTTCAAAATAAATACAATATTAATATATACATTTTGCTATTTTAAAAATAAATATTTATCATACTCTTGGACTTAATTAAAAATTAACACGTCCATTGTGACAATAATAAGTAGTTAAATTTAACATGTATACATGTCATTTAACATCTAGTTTTTTGCTTACGTGGCTAACTAAATTTAACACATCTAATGTGAATGCTCTTACTTAATGTGTGTTTGACTACAATATGATTAACAATTTGGTTAATATTTATTGATTAATACATGTTTGACTATTTAGGTTTTCTTTTGGATTATTTTCAAACAATTATTAATTATTATATTTACCTAGTTTTATTAAATTTTGTACGTTGTTTAATTTTTTTATTATTTATTTTTTAAATTAAATAATTAATGTAATTTTTATTGCATCCAGTTTTCAGAATGTATATTTTTAAATTTATTTTCCTTTTTTATAAATACAAACAAAAATTATTTTCAAATTTATTATGTAATTGATTAAATTTTTATCTTATTTTAATTTGAAACATTTTCACCTAAAATATTCTACTTGATCATTGTTTGTACTTTATATTATTTTTGCCTAAACATTTTTATTTTGAACGAATTATAAATTTATATACGACTATTGCATTTGAATTATATTACATGTTGTTTATATTGTACATTCAACCCCTAATTATATTTACCTAACTTTATTTTTTAAATTTAAAAAGTTAATGTAATTTTTATTGCAACCGTTTTCTGAATGTATATTTTTAAATTTATTTCCCCTTTTCTTTAAATACTATGCATTAGTTGGTTATTATTTAAATTATATTCTTTTCTTCTTCCAAATTACAATATTATTTTCCCATTTAGTTTATCATACACATTGTTTGACATTTAATCAAATTTTTTTTGAAAATATTGAAGTAGCAATTTTATATTTCGTCATAATGTCATATGGAGAAAATAAAAAAAATAAACATCACAAGAGTGCAAGGCCCGTTCTGTTAATCTAATCACCTGTGACTAGACCAAGTGAATAACTGTAAACAATCGGCCAAAGATTCCAACAGAGTGATTTCAAGGCTCCACTCTTGTCTCAGCCTATGCACGAATGCAAGAACCACGCTACTTGAAGACACTCATTGCTGAGGCTGCATCTCTGCAGATCAGGCTCGGGGACTTTCCTGGGTCAGAACCAGAAAAGTTTTTGGTTAGGACCCTTTAACCTTAAAAAAAAAAGGTTGAACCCCAACCTTAGGGACCCCTATCTGCTGTCATGTCCTGGGTCTTGGTGAAAAATTTAAATCGCCGATTATGCCTTCCAAAATGTAGAGTGAAGGCCTTTTAACTTGATAAGGGCCGAATTCGAACTCCTAACCAAGCGAGACTGATCTTTAAACCACAATCACTTTCATCTCCGGAAGATTAGACCTGAGGCCCCTTTCACCTTATCTCATAGAAGTCAGACATTATCATCTATTGTTAGTTAAAGTGTATAATATTTTGTTTGCTATCGATGTGGGATGTACAAGGGAGGCCAGTGGGCTTATGCACACATCATATTCGGGTCATTCAACTTGTCTCAGTAGCTGCACAAGGGAGGCGATCTTTAATTTTTCTACAAGAAACCAGCAACAAAAACCCATCTATCTGCTTCAACACTAAAACTGCAATCGCATTTCGTCGGAGAAGTTCTCTAGAGAGTACAAATCTCTGAGTCTGATCCCTCTCTCTCTATAATAATTTTCGTTAATCCGTTGGAACTGCGAGTCTTTTTTTTTTTTTTTTAAATTCCCTTTTTTGGAAACCAAAAAAAAGGGAAATTTTCTTTTACGAAATCTTTGCTGTCTTGATTTAAACTTGCAATTGATTCATTTCGTGTAGATCATAGGGGATGCAGAGCTCTACTTGTAGATTCATGTTTCCGAGATAATTTATTTTTGTTTTTTCTTGTGGAAATTAATGGCCAGTATGTCAAAATTGAAACTTTTAGGGCTTTGAGTTTTGTGTTTTCGGATAAATTTTTATCCTTCAAAAATATTATTTAGCCGAATGTTCTTATTTTTTCTACTTGTATGTACATTGAAATAGTTATAATGTATATATTCTTATCAAAAAAAAAATAGTTATAATGTATATCTGTTTCTGTCTTTCTTTTCAGTTCATTCTGCGGGAGCACAGTTAAAGTTTAATCTAGAAATCAATGGGTGACAGTCAGTATTCTTTCTCTCTCACCACTTTCAGGTATGCGATCATCCACTGTGTATGTGTTCTAAATTCATTTTAACTTCAATTTAAAATAGTTAAATTGCACTTATTTCAGCGCATATGAATATTGTCTATATTAAATAATGTACGTGCGTGTATTGATTATGATTTTTATTGTTAATGGCACAGTCCTTCAGGAAAGCTTGTTCAGATTGAACATGCCTTAACTGCAGTTGGATCTGGTCAGACATCTTTAGGGATCAAAGGTAAATCTGAAACTTATATTTCAATATTTTTCTTATTTGGTAAAATTTAGTAGGCAGCATTTCGTATAACTAGACTGTTTAAAAAGGTGACTTGGGTTAGATGCTATGATTTTCATTTGCATTAGAATTATATTGAAGATTTCAGCACATGATATATGTCTGTTGCTGATGAACTTTCCTGCTTTCTGACCTTAAATTCATTGTTTAAAGTTTTTATATGGTGGGTAATCCTCAATCCTCACCTGCCAAGATGTAAACCTACACTCTGTTTATTGATTTAAGAATGACTTGCTGATATATTGATCTCTGTGTATACTGGGTTATCGATGGATGGAAAATGAATACATATTTGTGAACAACATAATTTCAGGAGAAGGATAGACAAGTTGTGATTTGTGGAGTGAAATAAAAGTTTTTCCTGTTGCCATCTCATTGAATGTAGCAAATCTTGTTTTTAACTTTTATGTGAAGAAAAATGATACTTTATTGAAGCAATCATCACATCTGTATCGAGTGTCTTTACGTGGTACTTCTATGCAGCGGCTAATGGTGTTGTTATTGCGACGGAGAAGAAATTACCATCTATCTTGGTTGATGAAACATCCGTGAGTATATTTTACTGGCACATTGGCAGCTTTTGAGTTCTAGTGGTACTGTGGTTGCAATTACAATCCATTCTTTATTTTACTTTTGTATGATGAGCTATATCTAAGTTCAGTATCATTTTTGCCTCTCTGGTGTAGTAATGGTTATTTTATGTTTGATGGAATACATTAAAAACTCAAAATATAAGCCATCCTCACGATAACTCTGATCTATGCCGAGACAGCCCTGGCATTTACAACAATATAAATATGTGCAGTGTAAATACACCCTTTTCTGGGTATAGTACACAAGAATATTTTTTTAATGTGAATTTTCTCGACAATTGTGTCCATGTTTCATGAAGTTTCCTAGGTCTAGTCAAATGGAAATCAATCGCTTGTATTCTTGTAGAAAGATGAGAAATGCTTGTGTTAGTTGATAACTCAACATGAATGATTTATCATGTGCATTCTGTTTGCATCTTATTTACTGCTTTCCGTGATGTAAATTTAAGGCTCCGTTTGGCAGCTGAAATAAATGGAATTTGATTTATAATGTGTATTATTTGAGTTTTCTAGGTAAGATTTGTGGTTAAAAATTAGAGAGAGAAAATGTGTGGTTAAAAAGTTGTTTGGGAAATTGTGCCCATTTAAATATGGAATTATAAATCTTACTGAATGGACCCTAAGCATATAATCGTTTTTCAGCATTTCCTTTTCTTCCCTTTGGATCAGCATGTTTTCATTGTTTGCTTTTCTATGATCTCAAGAATTTTAGTCCTCAATTGATAGCTGACAATTTAAATTTGTATTACTCTTATCAACTATCAAGAATTTTCATGTTGCTTTTACTTCTAGTGCAAATCCACCACTTCGCAGAAGAATTTAAAAATTTTGATATAAATTGGTTTGCGATTTTTCTGCTCTTTGTGAAGCAGCAGTAAAATTTCTTTCATAGATAGTTTTGGTCACCGCTGTACGTTTCACCTTTGATTTGTTTCTAAGCATCATTTACTCGTACTGTTTCTTGTATTGCATATCCCCTTTCAACGTGCTTAACTTTTAGAGCATCTCTTTTTCTTCACGTGTACATATTTACAATGCCTATGATGACCGTCCTTGCCCCCCCCCCCCCCCCCCCCTTTTTCAGGTGCAAAAGATTCAGATCTTGACTCCGAATATTGGAGTTGTTTACAGGTTAATTACTAATTTATCCTGAAGCCATTTTTGGTTAATGCTTAATTTCATGGGATACCTTTGCCATTGCTATCCATATAGAATCGTCATTGCAAAATATTAGAAAACCATGCAAGACAATAATCTTTAGTAAGAGTGTAAGACCTTGTAATCTAGACTTTGTAATAACCTCAAGTACAGAAAATAAACTAATGATTCTATTTTGAGCATGTTAGAAAAAAAATTCTTGAACTCTAGATCTATATAGACGGGGGATTTGAAGAAATATTTGATAATACAAAGAGAGGCCTTAAATTTAAGGCTCTCAGATTATTGAGAGCTCTATCATTTGATAATTCTACTGCTCAAACGCAAATTTATCCTATGTACACGGACTCAAACAATAAATTATGGTTTATGGGGATCATATTATATTAAGTTATGTTCAGCCCCCATTTACATGTAATGAACTTACTGAGTTATTAAATATTTTGTGCTTGTATGCGTTGCTTTTGTGCAGCTCATTGCAGAACTGAACTCTCCTGTTATATTTTCTCTTTGGGCAGTGGCATGGGCCCCGATTCTCGGGTGTTGGTTCGAAAAAGTAGGAAGCAAGCTGAGCAATATCACCGGCTTTATAAAGTATCTATTTTCTCTTGTTGAATATATTACATTCACTCTGATTTTGTGTATTTTTTTTATTAATATTTATAAGTATTTGTTTCATATTCTTTGCTATAGAAATGTTTATATTATAATGGGAATTGATCGTCTTGAAATGTGGCTGTAATTGTTGAAGTGGTGCTAAAATCTATTCTTGTATGCATCTTCAGTACATTAATTTGTTGATCTAATAAAGCAAGCATCTGAAGTAATAAAGTTTTCACGCTTCATCAGTTAATCCTCAAAAGCGAATAAACATCTTCAGTACATTTAGCATGAACATATCACCAATTGCTGATCAATTTTCCTGTTCATTTAATTTGTAGGAACCAATCCCTGTTACACAACTTGTGAGGGAGACTGCTGCTGTTATGCAGGAATTCACTCAATCAGGGTAGCTATAATATATTGTTCCATTGTTTTGCTTTCATTTTAGTGAATCATGTATTGTTTTGTTTCTGAAATTAATTTCAAGACTTCCTTTCCTGTAATACCAATGATGTCATCATGAGGCTGATCACCTTATGGCAGCACTCCTCTCTGAGCCATGATTTCCTTTTGCCCCTTTGGCCATCGTTATGGTGGTTGTTACTAATACCAGCCCCCAACAACCCACTTATTCCAATTCTTTTTCCATTTTTTTTTAAATAGATTCGATGCCTAAATTTTTTAACGTCAACTTGTGAAATGTACTTAGCTTGTAGGAGATTGGCTAAGGATTCAAATAGAATATTTTGCAAATTGAATATTTGGTTTGCCTAATTAGGATTTATTAGCTATGCTTTACTAATATTTCTTCTCCATGATATAACCAGTAACCCCTGGCATCATGGCACGTTCTGTTAAATCGTGATAACAAATTGGTCGAAGTAAATTATCTTTAGATGATTTTATTGACTCTCTATTTGAAAGAGGTAAGTGGCTACTTGCTTTAGAAACATTATTTCCTGGAAGAAGAGAGAGTTGAATAGTGACTATATGAATGGACAATCTGATCTCAGGACTTGACTATCACTGAGCAAAATTGGAGGAATCTTAAATATGTTTCTTATTTTAACCTTCACGGAATTTTGAAAGGACTTGTTCAATATATTTTTTATGTTACTATATCAGGCATATTTGCATTGCTTTTCTGATTCACAATGGCTACTTTCTTTTAGTGGTGTAAGGCCATTTGGTGTCTCTCTCTTGGTTTCGGGGTTTGATGACAAGGGACCACAACTATATCAGGTATGTCAGTCATTTCTTTTTGGCATTATCCTTGTATCTCCTATTCCTTACGAAGCTCATTTCTGATTTCTTTATGAATAAATTATTTCAGATTGTGTGTTCTGCATTTTCGGCATGAATTTCTTCTCAAATTATGCCTTCTAACAATTTTTTAAATAGTGTTTCTTTACAAACTATGCAGATATCATGTTCTGGATTTCGGCTTGAATTACTTTTCAAATTACCTTTTAATTGTTCTTTTGTTTCGTGCATGTTGAAACATCTATTAATGCACCCATAGCAAGGCACATTCTTTTCTTGCCCATTGTTCTACCCTATTAAATGGGTCGCCACTCTGAACATTATCTATACAACCCTAAATGTGTAGTAGGATGAACTGTTCTTTTGTTACACCTTTGTAGAACTTTGCACTTTTTGTTGGCTGAATGCCAAGCTTGTAACAAATCATTCTCTATCTTTTTCTGTAATTTTTCTTGAATACATGTGTTTTATAGGTGGATCCATCGGGTTCATACTTCTCTTGGAAGGCATCAGCCATGGGGAAGAATGTGTCCAATGCAAAGACTTTTCTGGAAAAGAGGTGGGTTGTTATTCATTTCTTTAGATTTGATTTGCTACAGTTAAACCATTGCCTTCCCTTCTCTTATGTCTCTACAGATTTGACATTTTATACATACCTGATATATTAATCTCTTTGAGCAATTTTGAGCTGTAGAAAATGTCTACTAGCTTTTGTTCCTTTAAACACTGTCAAGTGTCAATCTTGGCTTTCCAGTCATTGGTTAATGAACTATTCTGTGACTTCTCTTTTTACGGAAGTTGGTTATTCTGAATTCACTCGAGGGTTTTAAGATTGTAGACAATTTTCATTTTCAGAGAATTTGAGCATAGATCTCTCTGCTTGGAAGATAAAATTGTGATTGTTTGATAAAAATCTGCCAGACTCATCCATTGGATGAACATGGTTTGTTGTTCAATATTTACAAACATAAATAGAAAAATACACATGGTCTGTAATACGATCCACCAAATTATGCTAACCTATATATTAACATCCGAATCCAAATGGGAAAAATAACCAAAGTTATGTATTATGTATGGCACTATGACTTTTGATAGTGCCTGATAATCCAAGTTCAAATACCTTTGATTTCTGGAACTGCTATAATCTACTTATCAATTTTCCGTTGATTTAACTGCTATAGTCTTCTTTTCATTTCTCCATTAATCAGGATTTATTTCGATACTTTTTGCAGGTACACTGATGATATGGAGCTTGACGATGCTGTGCACACAGCAATATTGACACTGAAGGAGGGGTAGGCACCTAAATCTTTGTTTTTGGAAGCACTGTTTGCCCTTGAATTTTTTATTTTGATGATGATGGGGAAGGTGTGTTGGGTGTTGGATGCATCACTCCCGTCTTCTGTTCTCATTGAGAGAAAGCGAAGTCGCACTAAAAGCTTGCTTTTATATTATAGATTTAATATCAAAATAGAACTTTTAAATTATATCCTAGGTTCACTTTCGAATTTTCAGTCTAGTTGGTTCTTCACAAGTCACAACCACTTTTGTTCTTAATTGATCAATTTGTATTGTTGCAACAGGCTTGACATTTCTTTCTTCACCCCTGAAGTCTTGCATTCAGTTTATGCTGTAATTTATTTTAGTGATCAATTTATTCGTGATGATTACCCTTCATTCCCACCATCTCAGATTTGAAGGACAAATTTCGGGCAAAAACATCGAGATTGGCATAATTGGCAATGACAAAGTGTTCAGGCAAGCGTCTTCTTTTCTGATTTTTTGAACCCAAGTTCTAATTGATCATTGGGTGGTCGATAATGGTAGTTCCCTCTTTTATTGCAGAGTGTTGACTCCTGCTGAAATCGATGATTACTTGCAGGAAGTGGAATAGTGTCATCACCCCAGCTCAAATTATACTTTCCATGTCGAAATTCAGTGTGTTGTATGGCTATTTGAGCTGCTAGATCTTGTTCTAAATTATGTTACACAGTTTTATTTCAGACCATGCATTGTTAATTTTATTTCAATAGTTCACTCATTCTGAAAAAATGTAATTTTTTCAACTTTGACATTAGAGACTATTTAATAACAAAAAACTTTGCAGGAGGGAAAGGGATAAACATTGACACCAATTTTTCTTCACACGTTCAAATACAAAATCTTTGTCCTCTTCAAAACTATGAAATAGCCTTTTTTTTTAATAATAATAATAATAATAATTAATTAGATTGATTATTAGCAAATGAACCAAGAAAGAAAGTGATTAGAATCATTTTCAAACTCTAATACAAGTAATTTAACTTCACAGAATCGGTTTCGATGCGCGATCAAGGGCGGCGCAGATGTGGGTGGTGGCGTTGATTGACTCCTGAGCTTTGATTTTTCCACTATGCTCAATATAACTTTGTGCCTCTGACGTTTCAATCACTTGTTTTTTCTTAGCTAGCCTCTTGGCTCTTGGCATGTATTTCAGCCAATTGTGCCCCCTTTTAGCAGTTATTGCCTGCACTTGATCCTTTGTGTTGACTTTAGTATTGCTTAATAGTTGACCCATTGATTTTTTTGATATGCTCTTGGCTAATTGTCCATTATGAGTCTCCAAGTTTTTTATAGATGCAAAATGAATTTTTAAGATGTTAATATCTCCCATTCTTATTTGTAAGCAATTGTTTCATAAACTTGACTACTTTGTCTTTCATAAGAAACCAATTGCTTTAAGCCGTAAGCTATGCGCTATATTTCGAACCTGCTTGTTGATTAATTCGTTTAACTGGAATCAAGGAATATTGTTGAGCATGATTTTCTGAAATACAGTTTCATACATTACATAAAAATTAATGGATGGTAAATGACTGAAATGTATTCCTTGAAAAGGCTATGATCAAAATAGAATATTTTAGGGGATATAAATCAAAATTATAAGTAATAAGATGGCGCAGAGACTAATTTCCTCTCATAATAATAGCAACCCGGGCTTGGCCCGGTAAGAAAAAGGCCCATTCCATAAACCCTAGACCAAAATAAGCTCCCATATAAAAAACCTGAGCATTTTGTTTTCAACCCCATCTCGCACAGTTCGATCGGGAGGAGAAAATGGTGTCGCTGAAGCTACAGAAGCGGCTTGCCGCTAGCGTCCTCAAGTGCGGCAAGGGCAAAGTCTGGCTTGACCCTAATGAAGTCGATGAACTGTCCAGAGCCAATTCGCGTGCGTATACGTATAAGATAGACCGTAGACGTGATAATTGGTTTTTGATTTCATTTTTATGTGGTTTTGTTGAGTTGATTTTATTTAACATTGTTCAATATATGTTTTTGGAGATCTTGTTCATGCTTCTAATTTGAGTTGCATCAGTTGTTGGTACTGCTGTTTATTGTTCGGTGCAGATTATATTTGAATCCCTTCAAAAATGATTTTTTTTCTTCCTTTTGAGGATTTGGAGAAGTAATTTGGTCTATATGCTGTTTTGATATCTGTCTATTACCTACTGACTGATATCATTTCTAGAAGGTTTTGTTGAGTCATTCATTTATATTCAGATTCTGAACCAGTTCAATTCCTTGCGTATGTTGGTTACTGGTGCTATTTGTATCTTTGAGCAAGATTTAATCATCAGTTGGTGAGGATTTGGAGAAGTAAATAACAGAAAAGAGGCTTGTCTATGTGTTGTTTTCAATTCTGTCTATGAACTACGTAAGGCTTTCTATTCGGTAATTGTTAGAACATTTCAATTCTTGCACTATGACAAGGTGGATATTAGCTCTTTTAATTCTATTTTATTCAATCTGTATAGCTAGCCTTGTATGCAATTTGAAGTTCTTTTGTTTTTCAAAAAATACTATTAACCAGATAGAGGATATATGAGATTGATAGACACATGGTAAAGGAGGTCTTGATTGCTGGGCGTTGCTGTAAAGCTTTTTAATGGTCTCAAATACCCTTGGTGCCACGGGAGATTTTTCATACAAAACAAACAATAGTTGAAACTTCAAACCTGTAAGAAAATGTTGGGCGTGCTACTACTTTCCAGATACTTGACCATCACTCAGTGAGGCTGCTCACTAGTACAGTGTCTGCTAAAGATTTAGAATCTATATTTGGCATGCACAAACTCCTGCATTTTCTCAATAATGCAATGTGTATACATTTTGTTAGAGTATTGTGTACTTGTTTTTTACTCTTATTTGTATAAAATTCAGGTCAAAACATCAGGAAGCTTGTCAAGGATGGTTTCATTATTAGGAAGCCAACCAAGATTCATTCTCGATCTCGTGCGCGTCGAATGAAGGAGGCAAAGAGAAAGGGGCGTCACTCTGGATATGGTAATCTCTTCTAAGTGTGGAATACATAACTTGCAAACTGTCTGCTAATTGTTCGTTGCATTAAAGATGGTGTAATATTAATGATTTTGCTAATTGAATGATCTTTTTTATCATTTTTTATTATTTTATCTGTGAAAATTAAATTAAGAATCATTACCCACTCTTTGCCCGGGAAAACACATGGAAATGTTAGATATGATGCCATTTTATTGTGAACTTAACTTTGAAGCGACTTAGTCTTACTGTTGTTCTAAATTAAGGTGCCGTTTGGCAGCTGAAATAAATGGAATTTGATTTATAATGTGTATTATTTGGGTTTCCTAAGGTAAGATGTGTGGTTAAAAATTGGAGAGAGAAAATATGTGTGATTAAAAAGTGTTTTGGGAAATTGTTCCCATTATAATTTGAACTATAATGCATTGCCGAATGGACCCTAACTTAGTGCATCGAAGCTATGATTGAGTTCCTCTTTTCATGGTGTATTCCTCTGCCTTCTTATCTTTTTTACGTTTTGAAAAGAGAAGTACAGAAGTCTGATATCTAAGATGTTTTCTGAATTATTTCAGGTAAGCGCAAGGGTACTCGGGAGGCAAGGTTGCCAACTAAAGTACTTTGGATGAGGAGAATGAGGGTGCTCAGGCGCTTGCTTCGCAAGTACAGGGAGTCGAAGAAGATTGACAAGCACATGTATCATGACATGTACATGAAGGTAAAGGGTAATGTTTTTAAAAATAAACGTGTTTTGATGGAGAGCATCCACAAGTCTAAGGCTGAGAAGGCCAGAGAAAAGACCTTGTCTGACCAATTTGAGGCTAAGAGAGCAAAGAACAAAGCTAGCAGGGAAAGAAAGATAGCCAGGAGGGAGGAGCGTCTTGCTCAGGTGATTAACTGTATTTGCTTTGTAGGTTTTTGTTCAACAGTAACAATTGTTAACACAATCATTACCATTTATAAATCAATTTATAAACAACACAATATTCAAATCACTTTTTAACCACACATTCTCTCTCTCCACTTTTAACCCCGCTTTTTACCTCAAAAACATAATTAAGCCCCCGTTTGGTAAACGGTTTATAAACCAGTTTATAAATTGTGCAATTTTTCAAATCACTTTTTATCTACATACATTTTCTCTCTTGACTTTTTAACCACACATTTTATCTCAAAATCATAAATAAATCATTTTATAAATCACTACAGTGTTACCAAACAAAGGCAAACCAATTTATAATTGCTACATTATTACCGGAGAGAGCCTGAATTATATACATAAGCTTCAAGCATTTGATATCCAAATGAATGCTATCAAAATATATAAGCCCCATTTTGGTTTAGATAAAAATCAAATTTTTAGTATATTTTGATAAAATTGATGATTGTGGGTCCCATAAAACACGATTGAAAATGAATTTGAGGGGGGGAAAAGTTTTCAAAAAATGTTGACAGAGTTTTGTGTATGATTTGTCATTATCTTGATTAATTTTTTGGGCATTCTGAAAAATTGGATCATTATTTTTTCTCTGTTTTCTATTTCAGGGACCAGGAGAGAAAGTAGCACCAACTGCTGTTGCAGCCCCTGCTCCTTCATCCCAGGCAGCTCAGTAAGTGACTTGAAAAAACGATCAATTCCAGCTTTTCCATTAGTTATTGGAACAACAGTGATTTTAGTTCTTATGAATTCTGCTACGCAGGGGAGCCAAGAAGGCAAAGAAGTGAACTACTCAGTTTCAAGGATTGGCGGATTCAAATTGTCTTGACGTGTTTTTGTTTTTTAGTATGACAATTCAGGTTTTTTGACCTCTGTACTAAATTATTTCTTATGGACTACTGTGAAATCATATAACCGTGTCATTGTATGTTCTGTTATACAATGATTTTTACACTCTTCAAGTGTGGTGGGAGTTTGCCTGAGTTTCTTTAGTATATGTGCCTGCAAGGTTAAGTTAGATAATGTGGAGTTGGATCTTTTGTGTTAAAACTTCTGTACTTTTTTTGTTTTCTTAAAAATCATTTCCTACGTTTGGGCGGTTTCAATGCTGAAGGGTTTACACAAGTGCTGATGTTATCAATGTTGAAGGTTTTAACAAATTTAATTTTTTTCCAAACAGGTCTGTCCGGCAGATGTGGCTCCGTTTATAAATTATTTATTCATCTAAAATCAATTTTGAATAGACTAATGCAGTTTTCCTTCGGAATTTTCAATAAAATAATATACTTGAAAAAAGGGTTTTGGTGGGGGGGGGGGGGGGGGGGTTGGAATCAATTTCAAGTCTCGGAACACATTATAAAGTACTTGAAAGTAGTTCCAATAAATTTCAACTACATAATTTGACAATGTATTTCGGCTCTTTCGCGCTGTTGCACCAACAAAACCAAAGCCAACAATTGAGAAAATCCTCCAAAAAATGAACTGATCAGGATTTGTTTATACGATACCAACTATATTAGGATTTTATTTGTTGAAACAAAAATGTTAACCAAATCGGATTTGATTAATCTGAGGGACCAATCATATTCTCTGGCACTACAAACTTGTCGAACTCTTCAGAAGTGAGCACTCCAAGTTTCTAGGCAGCTTCCTGCACATTCAGAATTTTTTTGTCAAATTTATGCAGAAATGAATTTCCAGATTTAGAATCTTGTTTAACAAAGAATGAAATTCATCGTGATGCAAGAGATAAAGCAGTAATCAATGAACTGGAGAGACTCTTTGAAAAGAATTCATAAAATTGAACAAAAAAACTAATAAAACAAGAATTGCTAAGCCATTTTGTTGCGTGAAATATCAAGCATGTTTGGCTTAGCTTAAATAGGTTTACTTACAAATAAGTTTTGGTCTTGTTTGGTAATGATAGTTTTGGAGGAATCTTGGGTTTTTTTTAAGAATGTGTGGTTGAAAAGAAATGGGTCTCATGAAAATGTGTGGTTGAAAATGTTTATGAGGAAAAAGTTAGAAAAATTAAATGAGGCCAAACGGGCACTAAATTTGACACTGACTTATTTCGAAAGTAAGGTAAACATGCATTTTAAAATAGTTATTTTTTATTTTATTTTTTTTTATTTTTTTTGCTTATTAGTAAGAAAAATGCAACTTGCTGAAATATATTTGGAAATAAGAAGTTACTTATCTTTACGCTTAGTCAAACATAAAAATGCATGATCCAAACAGTGCCATATGCAACTATAAGAAGACGTCTAATAAACAGAAGGGTGATACTTATAGGGAGACTGCACAAATAGGAGGAGGTTGAATCTCACCTTTAAAGTACAGCCCTCCTTGTGGGCGGTCTTGGCAACTGATGCAGCATTGTCATAGCCAATTTTCTGGAACAATCGACAGCATCAACTTACAATAAGTACAGTGTAGCTACAAGAAGATATACTGCCAAAGAATGCATAATTCAGAAACTTACCGGGTTCAGAGATGTGACGAGCATGAGTGACTGCAAGATTTATACAACACAACGTAATATCAATCGTCTTAGGGTGTTTCAGGTAAATGAAAGGATATTTTAAGCTAACACGTTCCATAATGACTAACCTCGTGTAATAGTTTAGAAATTCTCTCTATTGGCTTGAATTCCCCTCACACAATTCT
The DNA here is from genome assembly GCA_963555705.1 of Ligustrum vulgare. NCBI lineage: Eukaryota > Viridiplantae > Streptophyta > Magnoliopsida > Lamiales > Oleaceae > Ligustrum > Ligustrum vulgare. Next base: position 20,096,798 of record OY743179.1, read on the forward strand.
TCTCAAAAGAAGCTGAAGCATCCCCAATCAATCTCAGTGACTGATCAGGAAAAAAAAAAATTACTGATTGCAAATGCTTCCCTGAAGCAAAAATGTTTTCAATATGGAAAATGAAAATGATGGGCATATATCTGAAAATGTAATGCTGAATCAATTATATTTCAATAGAAAAAGACCCATGTCAAAGGCAAATGTGTAGAGACAATTTTTTTAAGCTGAGCAATGATGCCCTCCAAACTTATCAAATCTAAGGTGCTTAGTCAGCATAATAAGTAATACTGCATAATTCCCATATACGTAATAAAATCTGGTTCTAGACTGAACCATATAAACCCCAGATTTGAACAATCACACCCCACGGTTGGGAACTAATGATTTGCTCTTTCTACAGAGATTTTGGAATGGTTCACAATGATCAAATTATATCTCATCTTGTTCCACTTCTCCAGTCATTCTCAATACTATTTAAAAATTGGATCAATGTTATCTGTAGAGTGTGCACGCAGCAGGATTCACTTGGGAAATATCAGATGAAACCTTTTAAGATCTAAATTGAACACTACTCTGAAATTAAAAAAAAAAAAAATAAATAACTTGCTGGAACATACATGTAAAAGATTGCTGGCAATCATAGGCTTAAATACATTCAGCTCAAAATGGCCATTTGATCCCCCCACCGTGACAGCAACATGATTTCCCATAACCTGGAAGGCGTGAAATATAATTCATAAAATTGGCAGTTGCTAAGTTAAAAAAAAAAAAAAAAAAAAATCCTAAAGAATTTGTTAATGACTTGTCAATCATTATTCTAGCTGATATTACCTGAGCGCAGACCATAGTCAGAGCTTCACACTGAGTAGGGTTCACCTTTCCCTGAATCAAGAGGTCACATATACAGGATTATTTGAGAAAGCTCGCAGTTAGGTTTAGTCATAATTTGCAGCACAATTTTTTTATTTTTTTTTCAAATTAATGAGAACAATAGCTAGATTACCGGCATGATACTGCTACCAGGTTCATTTTCAGGAAGAATGAGTTCTCCTAGACCGCACCGTGGACCACTGGATAAAGATGAGAATGTGAGAACACAGAGAATGAAACAAGGGAATAAAAACAGTTAAGCAATATGTCTAAATAAACAAACCTTCCTAAGAAACGTATGTCATTTGCCACCTTCATAAGAGAGGCAGCAATTGTGTTTAAGACTCCACTGGTTTCAACAAATGCATCATGTGCAGCCTATCAATATCAGGAAACATGAGAGCTTTCACTGTAATAAGCCCATGTTTGATTCCCATTAAATTTTAACATATTTTTCTCTCTTTTTTCAACTGTACATTTTCCAATAAAATAATATTACACGTAAACCAAGAACTTTCCTTTAGCCTTTGTTTGAATATCTTTAAATTTTTCTCTTTCTTTCTACAGTATTTAATTTCAACAATCCATTAAAAGTTAAGCACACAATATTTGACTTTTCAACCAAATCCCAACCATTTATTGACTATTCTCCAAAAAATCACTGTTCATTTAAAAAAAACTCTTTTTGAACAATACCAAACACACTTAGTTTTTAACCACACATTCTCCAAAATACATTTTCCCCAAAAATCACATTATAATGGGTCCCAAACAGGGGCTAAGTTTTGCATCTTATTTTGCTCTAAAGGTTATGCAGAGACTGGTAAGAAAAAATAGAAGAATCTTTCGGAATGAAGAGATTACCAGTGCTTCAACTTTGTTTTCAGCTGTGACAAATGGTAAATTAGTTTCCTCTGCTACTGCTGCAGCAATCTTTACATCAAACCTGAAAAAAGTCATTCATTGACACAGGGATAAACAAGTGTAACACGTCAGAGTTGGACTTTAGCAACGTTTAGAGAAAACGGTAAAAAGGATTTCTTGCAAACAATCCACAAGTAGGTGACTTGCAACTTGCAACAAATCTTATAACTTAAATACTGAAATACTCACCCTTTCTTTGTGTTTAATCCAGTCCCTACAGCAGTGCCCCCTTGAGCAAGCTGATCATAAATATATCTGACCTCTCAGAACAGCAGGCCGAAAAAAAGAATAAAGGTTGATAACAGGAGGAGCATGATGCAGGGAAACAAAGGAAACCTGATACATGCGAGGAAGAGTACAAAAGACTCGATCAATTCCAATATTCACCTGAAACAGTAGATGAAATCTTATATAATCATAGAATTAATCATTCTAGCAACCTTCACAAATCAACTTAAACTTCATTTTACTATGGCAACAAATCTTGTAGAAGGTATTGGATAAAAAGCTTACTTGTGTGGTATAGCCACTAAATTCTTGTCCAAGGGTCAAAGGAGTTGCATCTTGAGTGTGTGCGACCAATTTTAACAATATCTTTGAATTCAGCTGCCTGGAAAAATATGAAGTGGACTGAGTAATAAAGGTAGTACTGATTAACATAGTAATGATAAACATAAAAACCAGACCAATGGGATCCCAAATAGTGCATGTTTTATGAAAGAACATCGAGACAAATACGTAAAAAACTATACATGTTTTTGTAAGAACGTGATTTTATAACCAGCTCGAAGAAAATGAACAATAAGGGGAATCCAACATTATTATCACATCCCTATTCAAAGAACATGTTTATAAAGGAAGTTTCTTTATGATGCTTGATTGACTGAAAAAAAGAATGCATCCATTTTTGGCACAGTATATACGCAGAAAAAAAGAATGATATAAAGGCATCACTATATTCATGCAACCTTTATAGTGCTTAATCTGATTCAGTTAGAATCAATTATATTGACATTCCACACTTCAACATATGGTATCTGATCCAGCTATACAGTAACATGAATCTTTACCATATTGGTCCAAAGAATCAATCGTCTTTAATCCTTATCACAAGCTCACCCATTACCCAGCCAACAAAAATAAAATGAGAAGGAAAAAATTGAACCTTAAACGGGCTGAAGGTAACAGCCTTAAAGAACCAGGCATAAAGTGATTCCTCGCCTAAGACCCAGCAAATTTATGGCTAGTTTCAAAGCATAAGAAAAAACTGGTATAGGTTGACCATTTTTTGGCCAATAAGATCATTTTACCGTTTGGTAAATGATTAAAAAAATAAAAACTGTGTGTGTGTGTGTGTGAAAATGAACTTTCAAGCAAGGACAATTTATTACCAACCAAAAGAACGTGAATAGCCAAAATCAAGTTGCCCAGAATATCTTGGAAACAGAAACCTAATTAGAAGCATATCAGAATTTCTAGGAACGGTGATGCAAGTAGTTCCGGATATTTGTTAGCCAACAGCATTATTCATAAGTCATAATCAAATTTTGTTATTTTCTCAATACTATTTTGATTTTAAAAAATAATGTACTCGTCTAGTAGATGAGTCGAGCTTTACGGGTAAGGGCCGAGCCGAGCCTTTAGCAACTATAATCTTGGGTGAAGCCAAATCCACAGCTTAGCATGTTACTAAAATTGTCATTTATGGTGTATGCACAAGAAAGAGATACATAAAACTAGGAAAAGCACTCTCAATTTCCAGTAGGAAAAGTTCTGATCAGAAACCATGACATCCCAAAACATTGTACAGACATGCAATGAGCCCCTGATGACTTAAATTGGAGGTTTGCAGTTGACAGAAAAAGATAACTTCTAAGGAATAATTAAACAAACAAAGATGGAGAGAAATAGTTAACTCAACTTTAGAATGTAGAGTAGTATGTAACTGTTTAATGTTAGGTATCAATCTTGAATTGATTTCCATTGCAGCTGCAATGTGCATTACCTATACATAAGACAAGCCAAAAAAAAAAAAAAAAGAAGAAGAAGAAAAACAACAAGAGTTGAATTTCAAGCTTAAAAATTAGAAAGAACAGCGAAACTAAAAAATAGCATTCCCACAAGAGGCTTACAGTAGGAAAAGTATCATTTGAAGATTGCGATCTATTGACATGGTCATTTGGATGCACAAACTTTTCACCGCACATGTGGCTGAGGATTTCAGCAGCTCTATTTGCAATAACCTGAGAAATATAGCATCATAACCAAACAGAGAAATATGAATATGTGTAACATGCATCCAAAAGAAACGCCTAATATGATTTTCATACCTCATGAATGCAATAGCTTAAGTATTTGAAGTTAATAAAATAATGAAACGTTAAATTTTAAAATAATAAAATTAAGCAATGTACCTTGAGGGGGAATATCAGTGAATACGATATGTTACAAATAAATTTAGGGAAGCAATTGTTGTTGAAACAGGTCTCAAGAAAGAACTTCAAAGGTTTCAAGAAAGAAATTTGTGCTAAATTAAATACATAAGCACCATAATTTATTTTAAGTAGATGTTTTTATCGAATTGAATGTCAGCATACCATAAATTGGCAGAATAGGGTTACCTAATGGAAAAGGAAAGAGTGGATAAAATAATTTGGAACTTGGACACAGCAGCTGAAGAAAAAATCATCTTATTTTATATTTCTATTGACTCAGAATTCATAAATTGCAAATACCTCATTGGCATTCATGTTACTTTGAGTGCCACTACCAGTTTGCCAAACCACTAGTGGAAAATGATCGTTTAATTTTCCCTCAGCAACTTCTTGGGCTGCCTGCATAATTGCTTTCCCGATGGCTGGATCAAGGCCATATTCCAAATTCACCTTCAAGTAAGCAATAATATGCAATAGGTTAGCCATTAAAAGAACCTTAGACATGAATATACTAACCAAAAATGTCATAAGAATTAAACTAGACCAAACCGTACCACTAGATGGGGAAATTATTCATTAACCATACCACTAGATGGGGAAATTATTCATTAACCGTACCACTAGATGGGGAAATTATGTATTATACAATCTAAGGATATTATCTTTCATCAGTTTGTACATGTGCGTATATTTGAGTTTCTGAAACAGAAAAAAACTACACAAAAAGATGGTCCAATCTGTGCCGTATGAAAATATTAAGCTAAATAACTAGCAACCTTCGCAGCGCACTTTTTAAGAATCCCAAATGCACGTATAATTGGTTCAGGCATTCGTTCACGCTCGCCTCTGATATCAAAATTTTGCAACGATCGTTGTGTTTGAGCACCCCATAATCTGAATGATTTCAATAGAATATGTGTGCAAAGAGGAGAAATGTCAGAAAGGATTAGAATAAACAGGATAGAACACAAGTAAGAAACATTTCTCAGCAGTCAGCACACATAAGAATTCTTCAGGACTAGATTGACTTGTTTCAGGCAAGATGACTGACAACGAACTCTGAAAAAATTATCCTTATGGCCGAAAATTAGACCGCAGAAGAGGTCTCATATTTCTAGTCTTCGTAGTTTGTTTCACAGTCGAAAAATTACACTAGTTTATTATGTTCAATGCCTCTTCATCTCGGTATTTGCTTGTTTATAGGTAGTTTGTTATTTATTTGTTCATATTGGAAACGCTGGTGACTAGTTGACTAGTACAACTTCATCCACAAACATCAACTAGCTGTAGGATCAAATCCCGCCTTTCCATTGATAATTTGCTAACCATAAGACAGTATATTTTGATTATTGGAGTAAGAAAAGCACCAGAAAAGTAATTAATCAAAAATCACTAGTCAAGATTTCAAACAAGAAAAACTGTAACATAAATCTAGAAACAAAATCCTATGAAACTAAAAGGGCAACTTCCAGTTTCAAAATACTTTAATAACAAAAAAATAAAATAAAAGAATGAGAGTACGTACTTGTCGTGGGGAACACGAATAGGCCCAAATGTATCTCTTTCTTCCCTGTAAGAAGTCGTTTGCAGTCTGAAGCTTGCTGTATAGCGTAATGACTCCGCCAAAAACGACGCCGCGGTTTTCGATCCACTAGACAGTCGACGAGATGCTAAGAAAATTGCCATTACTGGTATCAATGGAGGCCGCCGGGATCGAGGAAAGTCGAGCGCAGGTGAGTAAAGTGAATCGGAGCCGTAAATCAGAGTTTGAATTGAAGAATCAAACCTTTTATAACGTCAAAATTGTGGAATTTTCATCAGTCAGCTAGCCCCCCAGGCACCAACTGATTTTACTCCTGTTTGGGTCTGATTCTCACATTTTTGCCTCAGTTTTGCAAATATATTTTTAAACATATTTTTTCCTAAACAATCCCCTAAATTACTTTTTAATTATACATACTTTCTTTCTTTATTTTTTAACCACATATTTTTCCTAGAAAACATAAAAAATATGTTTTTTATTTAAAAAACTTTTAACAAAAGAGGCATATGACCCACATGCAGTTAGCCCTTGTTCAACAATTCCATTAATTTTTTAAAAAAGTTTTTTGAAAATATGGAGTGTAAATTGAGTTGAAAGTAAAAATGTATGCCAAAGGTAAGAATAGTTGGTTAGATTGAATATCGTAGAAAAATGAGATGAAAAAAATAAAAATCAAACAGGGGCAATTTCACAATTTTTTACCAAAATTTACTAAAAATTAATTTCAATCTATATCATATTACAAATAGGACTTAACCACATACTTTTGTGACACGCGACTTTTCAATCGTACATTTTATCAAATTTTATTAACATTTATTAAAAATCTAATTTTGAATTAAATAATTTTCGCACGATTTTCAATGTCTGGATATGGCTGGGCCGTGGCCCTAACTCCTAAACCCCAGAAATATATTTGGAGCTAAAAGCTTGTTTGATGTAGGAAAATTTTGAGAAATTTTTTAGTGTATGATTGAAAAGTTGTTGAAAAGTGTATAAAATAGTGAGTATCATAGAATTGTGTGGTATAAAATGAATTTGAAAAAAAAATTGTTGAAGAAATAGTTACTAATATACCGTTATCTCGCAATGGAATTAGCATCGTATGATCCATTTCAATAATAGCAGCAAATATCATTTTAAAAGGAAACCAAATTGTGGTCATATATTTATTTGATATTTGCATTTTTCCGTTCAAATTCATTGAAGTTAGGGTTATGCGAAAACATTGGTGAAAGAAGAGAGAGGAAATTGAACAGGGAATGAGAGAAGCGGTTGCAGAGGAGTGATTGAGGTGATGAGAGATGTATTCACAGTGAAGATAATCAACAAAACATACAGATATATACAAGTTCTTTTAAGGTGGGTAATAAAAAAAGTACTTACGATCGTTATAATTTAAATAATAATAAATGGTGAATTTTATGAAATGTATTAATAACAGTAGAATTGTAATATAACCCATGTTTAACGTTGATTTAAAGAGTTTATTTGAAGAAATAATTTTTGAATCTAAGTAAGAAATTTTTTATGGATTTACGTGTAATATTATTATTTTATTGATAAATATAAGATTGAAAAGAAAAGCGAAAAATGTGTTTTGTTTATAACTGGTGCAATAGGGGCATGATGAGTAAATTTTACCAACGACCCCCCAATTTCATACTTAATCCCTGTTTGAGACCCCTTAAAATGCATTTTTGTAATAGCAAATGCTCCACCATATGGGTCCAATTTTAAGAATGTTAGTGTCATCGTGATTTTTTTATGTATTGTTGAGACATTTAGCCTCTGTTTAGTAAATTGTTGTTTATAAAATTTGTTTATAAACAATTGAGTGACAGCATTTCATTGGATTATTTATCAAAAATTAACAATTTTGATTAGTCAGAAATTAGACCACAAGTTTTGACTTTTCAAATAAATGGATCGATGAAATTATGAAATATTGACACATCGTTGTTTATAAACAACTTTTTGCCAAATAGAGGCATTTTTCAATTAGACTTTTTTGCTTTGCTTTTCAAATATATCCTTGCTAATTGTTTAGAGCAACTCCAATCGGTACTGTAAAATGGTAAAAATTTTGATTTTGCTATGCTCCTCTTCTCTAACCACGGTGCTATCTAGGATGCTAAACTTCATTTTTTGTAGTTCGTGAATAGTGCAACGCCATATATGGCGTTGTACTGTTGAAGACGACATCCATATATATATATATATATCTTTTTTCCTTCAATCTCTCTCCTATTTGTTGCAACGTAGACAATGGTGAGGGAGATGAAGACCACGTCCCTATTATTTTTATATTCTTTGTTTTGATTGATGCTCTTTTTGTTTGTTTTGTGTCTTTTTTTAAAAAAAAAAAATTAAAATGAAGTGGATTGATTTTGTTTGGGAAGGACAATTTTTTTATTATTATTTTTGTTTTAACTCAAATCAATAAAAAAAATTGTATTCGACGAGTATGTTGATTATTTGATGCATTTCTCGTTTTGGTGCTTTTGATTTTTATTGCATTGTATTGTATTTGTATTTTTAACTTGACCAATTTTTTTATCACATAACTAAATTAAAATCTATCAAAATATTACCCATAAAATGACACAATAAACTAGATTACTCAATAAAATTAAAAATATGGAAACGTGATTGGTACACATCGGTGACAAAGATATCGAAAATGAAATGCAATATGAAATAGACGACATAAATATTGAAAATTAAAATATGAAGCAACCTAATTAAAAGACAATGATCTAATAATATGAAGCGACCTATTAAAAAACATAATGTTTATTTGGTGCGAAACTTAAAGTTTTGGATTGGAGATGAGTTATAAGGATAGAGTAAGAGACATTGTATTTTAGTATAAAACTGACTGCATTTTAGAGTTCTGAATTGGAGATGACCATAGGATCGAAAGGAATTGGACGGTAAAAAATTAAAATAGTTGAATTGGAGGTTAAGTGGTCAGTAAATATTTGGTTTCTATGGCCAAAATAAATGCTGGCAAAGGTATTGCATGTGTAGGAATTGTTTAATGTTTTAAAAAATGGTCAAAAATGCAATTATCCATTAAAATAAGATTTTAACGGCATTTAAACATGCTTAATATCACTTTAATCACTCAATTTGATCTTAATTAATAATGATCACCTTGAAGAGAAAGTGAAATTAAGAGGTTATCAAACTCATTTATTCATTAATGATGATGATTACATATTTATAGTTACTTGAAGAAGATGAGATACATGTAACTATTCTAAATACAAATACAAAAGAAGATAAGTACAAGAGGTTACAAAGAGATTGGATATTACAAATATTACAATAGGTGCATCAACTATTATTTCTTCCAATACGCCCCCTCGAGATGGTGGACGATAGAACACCAATCTTGGAGCGAATAAGAGAAACTCGCGAGCCAGATAGGGGTTTCGTGAGTGAGTCAGCCAATTGGTCATGAGATGATAATGTGAGATACGAAGAGAGCAGGAATGAACCTGTTCATGAATGAAATAGAAGTCTAGGGCAACGTGTTTCATTCGAGAATGAAACACCGGGTTTGCACAAAGATAAGTCGCACCTACATTGTTACAGTAGATTACTGGTGTGGAAGAGCTTTTGTAACCAATTTCTTGTAGTAGTAAGTTTATCCAAAGTAGTACAACCGAGGCATTTGCAACAGAACGATATTTGGCATCGGTGGATGATTGTGCAACTGAGTTTTGTTTCTTCGAGCTTTAGGAGATAGGGTTTGAGTCAAGAAACACCACATACGCACCAATTGAAATTCTGTCAGTTTTGTCACCCCCTAGTTGGCATCACTGAATGCATGAAGATGCATGGAGGTGTTTTTACGTAAAAATAGTCCATGATTGACAGTACCTTTTAAGTAGCAAAGAAGCCTTTTTAGAGATGACCAGTGAGAGAGACAAGGATTATGCATGTACTAGGAAAGACGGTTGACACAGAAGAATATATCGAGACGGGTGAATGAGAGATATTGTAAAGCACCAATGAGAGCTCGATATTCAATAGCATTAGGAATCGGTTCTGTGGCATGGGCAGTGAGCGTGTGGGAGAGTGACATAGGAGAGCTCACGGGTTTGGCATCTAACATTTTTGCTTTGGCAAGAAGGTCAATAGTATATTTACGTTGGGAGAGAAACAAGCCATGTTCATGTTGAAGAACTTCAATACCAAGAAAATATGAAAGAGACCTGAGGTCCTTAATGGAGAACTCATTGGAAAGAGAAGAGATAAAGTGGGTAATGAGTTTGGAGTTATTACCTGTCAGTATGATCTCGTCGACATAAATGGGTAGGAAGAGAATGGAAGAGGATCGACGATAGATGAAAAGAGAGGTGTTGTATTTGGAGTTGACAAAACCAGATTTTAGAAGGAAAGTTTTGAAAGTAGTGAACCTGGCACAAGATGTCTGTTTTAGACCATACAAAGACTTGCGTAAATGACATACATGAGAAGGAATCTAAGTATCAACAAAACCTGGTGGCTAAATCATATAAACATCTTCAGAAAGCTCACCGTGTGGAAAAGCGTTGTTGACGTCTAGTTTTCTGAGAGGCCAGTTATGCATTAGAGAGATACTGAGGAGAAGACGAATTGTTGATGGTTTTACAACTGGGCTAAAGGTTTCTGTATAGTCAAGTCCTGCTCGCTGATGAAACCCTTTTGCCACCAATCTGACTTTATATTTATCAACTGAATCATCGGGATTCCTTTTGATTCGGAAGACTCACTTACATCCTACGACATTCATGTTTGGGGAATATGGTACCAAGGTCCAAGTACCATTTTTAATAACTGCATTGAACTCAGATGACATGGTAGCTCTCCATTGAGGGTCCTTACTTGCTTGAGAAACACATGTGGGGTTCAATAGGAGAAGAATTGGAGATGGTGCTGAGCATGGAATATTTTTTGTTGGCCAATCGAATGTTTTTCTTCCCTAGCGTTTTGCATAGGATGAACATTTTGAACAGGGGGAGGAGAAGGAGTAGTTCGAGGTTGTTGAAGAAGTTAGGGAGAAGTGTTGGCCGAGTTTGTTGGAGAAGATGAAGGAGAAGAATCAGTTGAACTATGAGGAGAGATGTGGATAGAGGGAGATAAGGTAGTTGGCCGTGTATTTGAAATAAGATTAGGTGATAAGAGTGGATTTTTTGTTGGGTGATTCCTAGATAGGATTAGTTTCTTCAAAATTTGAAATTTGGGTAGAGGATAAAGGGGAGAGATGTAAGTTGAAAGAGAGGATAGGGATAGAGTTTGTTGCTGCATTATTTGGAAGATAAGGTTGGGGAGATCATATTTGATTGGTAGGATAAGATAAGGTAGTTGGGATAGATGGAGCAGGTTTAGGAATGAAGGTAGAATTTGAAGATTAGAGTTTATCCAATACCTGAGTTCCAGATAGAGAAGCAACGTCTTGCATGGTGCCTGAACCACTTTTGCTAGGTTTAGGATTGGGCGAGAGAGGGAGATGGGAGGCGGGTGGGGTTTGTTGATCGTGGGTTAGTCGAGATGCGAAGGGTAAATGTGTTCGACAAATTGAACATGTGGAGACGTGACTAATTTGTTGGACACATAATCAAAACACAAATACGCACTTTGAGTAGGAGAATAACCAAAAAGCACACAAGTGGTCGATTTGGCGTCAAGTTTATTTTTTGTGTACGGTTTTAACCAAGGATAACATGAATAACCAAAAATGTGTAATTTGTCATAATTTGGTGAACTGTGGAACAATTTTTCGAATGAGGATGTATAGTGAAGATTAAATTTAGGCATTCTGTTAATGAGGTAAACACAGGTTGCAAAGGCATATGACCAAAAATGCAGCGGGACGGAGACATGGTGAAGTAAATTTAACCCAGTTTCAACAACATGTCTATGTCGTCTTTCAGAATATCCGTTGTGTTCTGGGGTGTGTGGAGGGGTGGTTAGATGGGTTATTTCATTACTAGCAAGAAATGGAACAAGAGCAAGTAACTCTTCTCCATTATTCGAATAAAAAGTTTTGATTTTTAAGTTAAGTGTATTTTCAATAAGAGCTTTGAATTTGACGAAAACACTATAAACATCAGATTTTTTTTTTTTTTTTTTTGGAAATGGATATAACCAAGTGTACTTAGTAAAATGGTCAATAAAAAAAACATAATATTTATGACCATCTGTAGAACATATGAGGGACGTCCACACATCGAAGTAAACAATTTGTAATGGTGAAGAAGTAGTAAGAGAAGAAACATGAAATGGAACACGATAACTTTTATTGCAGTGACAAGCATTACAAGCAAAATTAGAAACATTGGTAGACGAGATAGACAAATTTTTTTTTGAAACTAGAAATTGTAAAACCTTCATAGAAAGGTGACCAAGTCTGTGGTGTCAGATGGGGCAGTTGGATTTAGTGCTGAAAAATGCAAGAAGTGGTCCAATTCTTGAAGTTGGCCATGCACAGACGTTGTTCCTAGCTAGTCCTGTTAGTATTTGTGCTCCGTTCTGCAAATTTTTTACAACAAAATGAGATGGTGAGAATTCAATAGAAGCAGTGATGCGTGTCGCAATGCACCAAAATAATAAATAATTCCTTACTCGCTAAATATTAATTAATAATGTAGTGGTGAGAGTAAGGGTCGATCCCACGAGGAACGGAACTAACTTAGTGTCATGTCAATTAGAATTGTAAAAGGGGGTTTTTGTTTTGAATTGTTTGTAAATGATTTTAACTAATAAAATAAGGCAATTAAAATGATTGAAATAAATATCAAATGTTGACGAGTCCTAGTTCTCAGGTTCAGTTATATTCTATCACAATGTTATCACTTTCTAAGTAACGCGAGTTCAATTTCTTCTTTGATTTATCACCCGTAAATAGTTAATAAGCTCTAACTATTCCGATTCTCCCTTAATTGCATTTAATTAGAATAAGCTCTCTAATCAAACATTAGCCATTGAATAACCTAAAACAAACTCTTTAGATTTAAGACAACAACTATATAATGGATGAGAAGAATTATGGTGAATTAGGTTATCAATCACACAAGCTCGTGACAATTAACCTAAGTTGGAATTCTCTATGAAAATTATTAAATTTCCACTTGCTACTATGATTTGAACAACAAGACGATTACGGATCTAATCATTCAAAATAGCAAATCTCAATACAACAAATTAAATGATAAGGCCTTAATCAAATAAAGAATTGCATTGATTGAATAAAAAACGCATAAGAATCCAACAAATCAAAGTAAAGAATTTAGAACTACGTTACTAGTTTGGAAAAGCAATAACAAATTGATATGAAATACAACTTCCCCTTCGAACTAGGTATGTAGCTTAGCCACTCAAAGCCATGAAAAATTCTGGAAGTTTCTTTTCTTGATTCGCCTTCTCGAGTCGCTTAATTTTTCTTCCAATCTCCAAGCAAGCCGCTCCCTCTTTCAATAATTATTTCACACTTTTTTCTGTCATGAGAACCCGTTTTTATAGCCTCAATTTGTGCCCTAGCTTTGGGACCAAGAAATCCAAAATTATGGAAAGAATTGAAATATGGAAATTTTTTACTAGAATAGTTACGGCCGTAACTTTCCATTTACGGCCGTAATTGGGTTTCTGCGTATTTTTCACAAAGTGAGGTTACGTCCGTAACTTCTTATTTACGGCCGTAATTTGGGTTCTGCTGATTTTCTACTTTTGAGGTTTACGGCCGTAAGGATATGTCTTACGGCCGTAAAGGCGTTTCTGCTGATTTTTGCACAACGATATGAAAACGTTTACGGCCGTAACTATATGTATTACGGCCGTAACGTATTTGCACCCAAGGTCCTCAATCTTCGATTTTAAGCGCATTTTGGTCCTTTTTCCTTCTTTTCTCTTCCTTTGTGATCCTATACAATATAAAACATAAAATGCATTAATAATACTTAGATAGAATCACATTATGGCATATTCAATGATATAAGTGTATAAAATAAATGTTAATATAACACTTATCAAGCAGCATTATTGCATCAAAATTTATTCACAGAAATCATATTGTGCTTCATAGATGGAACACACAAGACATCTTTGAGAGAAAATTGAGATATTTTATGGGAAAGAGTAGTATTGTGCCATCGCCCATATGAGTTATAGCGAGACCTGTGCAACTCATCAAAAGAAAATGGCAGTGTCTCATGCACAAACAGCTTCACACAACCCATGGTATTCAGTTCCTAGTCCTCGGAGAATATGTAAAGTAAGTTCATCTTAGGGATGACAGTAATACCCACGGACCCGATACCTATTGAAGATCCGACATAAATGAGCAGGGATTACCCGACTAAATGGGTTCGTGGGTAAGGTATGGAGGTAAACTTTAAAACCCGACATGAGTATGGGTCGGGTATGGGTTTTACTACAATACCCATACCCGACCCGCATACCCATTAATTTTCTTAAAAAATTATAAAATCTAAAACAAAAGTGATTGTGTAAAAAAATAATAAATAATAAAAAATAGAACCCAAATATCTATTGACATTGTTAACGTCTAAACCTTAATATGTTCAAACAATTGACTTTGTTAACGTCTAAAAACAATTTCAAATTCGCTTGTTTAGTTTCAACCTAGTACGAGCTTTTTTCAAGCTAAATTCAAGAAAAACCCAATATTTAACTACTTGAAGTTAATTCGGAGCACCTATAACCTATTTACAACCCTAAAAAAAATTAGTAATGGGTTTCAAATGGGTATAGAAGCATACCCGCACCCGACCCACCATTCTTAAATGAGTATATAAGTAGGGTATAGAGGTTGTAAATATTTAGTGAGTAGGGTATGAGTTTTGCAAACCCGACCCATTGCCATCTCTAGTCATCTGGATATGGTGATGCTCCCATGAGAGTTAGGTTATCAATGATGCACTTGACGCTGTGCATATATTCAGTAATCGTTGCATCTCCCTTATGAAGATTACTGAGATTGGATATTAGTTGTAGTATTCGTCCACGAGAGGGTCGAGCATATGTATTTCGGATGGTTGTCCAAACCTCTTTGGATAATTTTGGGGCAGCAACAAATGGGACAAGATTTGAGGACAGCGAACTCATAATCGCATTCAAAAGCAGTTTATCTTGCCTAATCCATTTAGCAGGTTCTGGATTAGGTCTTCTTTATTAGCAGTTTTGATAGTGGGTGATGGACATGGGATGGTTCCATCAACGAAGCCAAAGAGATCTAAGCCAATCAATAAGCTATGGATTTGTACAAACCATGCTGGATAGTTTGTAGATGTGAGTTTGATTGGAAAACAGTCATCACTCTACATCCATTGAGAGAGTTGAGAAACTAGTCCAGCATTGCACACAATAGGTAATAAAACAACACAAAGAGTGAACAAACAAGCATAATTGATAGAAGCTGCAAATAGTTGAATACTTAAAATTAACAGATTCCATCAGTCTTCTTGTGTGAAATCCTTCTCTAGAAGTTGAAGATTTCCTTTTTGAGTCTCTACTGTGCTCATTTCCAAGTGAAGCCAGTCAACATTGCCTTTTTGCATTTCATTTGAAACAAAAAATGTAGCACCTCCATGGAAAAACTGTGTCGCCTAATCGATGGATCGCCGATGCTCCGTCAATGTTCGAAGGCCGATTACTCGAAGTTGAATAAATTATCAGAATGTGATGCGTGGAGAGAGAGAGAGAGAGAGAGAGAGAGAGAGAACATAAATGAACTGACTTTCAAAACATTTTCCCTAATTCTAATTATAGATGATATTTTCATTATATCGTGATATAACACCAAAATATTGCGATATATCCCCGGTTGTCAAATAGGGTAGTGAAATTGGGTGGGACAAGTAGAATTTTCCTACAAATATTTCAATAAGGTGCGTCAACTATTATTTCTTCCAATACACCCAACTTGATATAGATTATAAAGTAGAGTGACCATTGTTATAATGTTATGCGAAGTTGGGTGGTCATTGTAAAACAAACTCAAATTGAGTGGTCAAAGTAACACTAAGTATGAAGTTGGATGATGGAATTAACCCTAATTATAATACATATTTAAATGCATTAATAAATAGTATATATTTTCGGGCACCGAAGCTTAAGAATAACTAAAGTCTCTAATTACCTAATAAAATTTAAAAAACTCAAAGAGGAGCATCTATCTCTATCGATCTAACTTGAAGAAGGGTTTCATACATTCTATGTTTAATAGTTGATTTTGTTGGGGCCCTCTAAATGTTTTGATTTCTTACTTTTATATACATTCGTAACTGAATCTTTAAAGCCTCTTCTCACGATCCAATTGATAACTTTACTTACTAATAACTGCCAAATCATGACCAATGATGAACAATCATGTGTGATAACTATTGGATAAAATTCAATAATGTGGGGCCAAACATGTATAAAATAAAATGTGTGGTGCTATCTTAAGGATTTAGTCAATAAAGTGATCCACTAAAGATTATTCAGGACTAATGGGTATTAAGTGTCGTGAGATTAAAGTGTAGAGACGGATTCAATATTTTAAATTGATGAGGGGCCAATTTAATAACATTGAAAAACGATAGCTGCCCTACAACTATTTATACAGGTCATGGTCCCCAATTGAACGTGAATTTTCATAATTCTCTGCATCTCCATCAACAGAGAAGAAAAATAAGGAGAAAACCACGAATCGGTTGGAAGACCTTAACCCCGTTTGATCAAACACAATAATGGATTCAGGTACGCTTCCGCTTCAGTTTCGATCTTGATAATTACAGCATGATGTTTATGGATTTTAGATGAACAATCATCTATATTAAATTTAATTTCAATAAGTGGTATCAGAGCTAACATCGTGTTGAATTATCAGATCTATTTCGATCTCATATATGTGAAACCTTATTATTTACGTATGTATATGCAAAACCAAGTCTCTGATTTCGAAAATATACATACACAGCGAAATTTGAAAAAATTGGGAAATATGGATTCAGTTTATTCGAAAATTTGGAACGTGATTTTGGGTTTATTCAGCCGATTTCTCTGTGTATGAATATATATGCGAAAATCTTGTTTTTTCAATATAAAATTGATTTTCAGATTTGGTTCTGTATGTTTCGAATTGGGTTGTTATGTATGGATTTACGTTGAGTATGAATTGTGGTATTTGTGTTGATGTTGGAATCGACCGGTTGGTAAGGGGTTGCGCGCGGTTGCAGCGTCACCGCGCGCGATGGTGATCGCAGCGGTTCTTGGTTGCAGCGTCGTTGATGGCGCTGCAGGCGGTGTGCGGCGCCGGGGATGGCACCGCGTTCTTGGCACTGTGTTGCGGCGGCTAGGGTTTCATTGCAAATCCTAGCTTTTCAATTTATGGGGGACAGGGACCTCACTCAAAAATTTGAAGTTTTGAAGGGCCCGGATGCAATTCAAGAAAATTGCTTTTATTTCACATCAGGGCCTCCTGATTTGTTTTAATAATTAATAAAATCCTAAGCTTATGAAATCTTTTAAGTTGGTCCTTTAGACTTCTGAATTTTCAAAACTAGCCCATAAAGTTAAGAACATTTAAGTTGGTTCTTTAAAGTTCTGAATTTCACGATTCAGTCCCTAAAGTTTCAGTTTTTAATAAATTGGCCACTAAAGTTTGGAAAAATTGCAATTTAGTCCTTCAAGTTTAAAGATATTTCATAATTGGCCAATCAAGATTAATTAAATTGCAATTTAACCATCCAACTTAATGATTACTTAATCCTAAAGTATTGAATTTCATAATTCAAATCCTAAAGTCTTAAATATATGCAAAACAGTCAATTCAAGTTCAAATTTTGGTATGACAGACTCTTTTGAGAAACATAATATTTCAAAGTGAATTAATTGAACCAACATGTTGCCAAAGCAACCTCTCTTGTGGAAATTAATTAACTTAGAATATTAGAAGGTTTCGTGTGTGTGTTGTTCATGCGGATATTGATCGGCCCAAAGGAGGGTCAATATTTGGCTGAAATTTCACATGCACCTGTGGTGATAAACACGTGACGATTATTTGGTTTAACGTGTGATCAATAAATCGGTCTAAAGAAATGTTTATTGGTTGACATGTCTTATTGTCAGTGTTTGATTACTACATCGAGAGTACCACTTACAAGTCAATATTTCTGTCCAAAGACTAAATATTGATGTTGTACTGGGTATCTTGTGATGGACCTTACCATTATTTGAAATTATTATTTGCATAATAAAGTACTAATTTAAGCTATTTCCATCTTCTTCTCTATACAGTTAATTCATCTGCTACCACAATATCTGCAAATATTAATTCAATTCTCATGCTTGATGGGTCAAACTTCAAGGATTGGAAAGAGAGCGCAATAATTGTTATCGGCTGCATGGATCTCGACCTTGCTCTCAGGGTTGAGCAACCGGCTTCTCTTACGAATGCAAGTTCACCTGATGACAGGAGGAACTTTGAGAAGTGGGAACTCTCAAATCGCATGAGTCTAATGATCATTAAGCGCGGCATTCCGGAAGCCTTTAGGGGCGCAGTATCTGAAGAGGTAACTAATGCCAAGGAATTCCTTGCCGAACTTGAAAAGCGTTTTGCTAAAAACGATAAGGCTGAAACGAGCACGCTTCTGCAAAGCTTGATTTCAATGAAGTATAGAGGCAAGGGGAACAGAAGGGAGTACATTATGAAGATGTCTCATACTGCTTCAAAACTTAAGTCACTAAAGCTCGACTTGTCTGATGACTTGCTCATGCATTTAGTATTGATATCGCTTCCTGCACATTTCAGTCAGTTTAAGGTCAGTTACAACTGTCAAAGGGAGAAATGGACTCTAAATGAGCTCATTTCATATTGTGTGCAAGAGGAAGAAAGGTTGAAGCATGATAGAGCTGAAATTGCTAACTTGGTAAGCACCTCTAAGGATAAGGGCAAGAAAAGAAAAACAGAATATGAAGCTGCTAAGGGTCCAGATCAAAAGAAGCCACATAAGGACAAAGATGGTTGTTTCTTTTGCCTGAAACCTGGACATTTAAAGAAGGATTGTACCAAATATAACGCTTGGCGTGCAAAGAAAGGTATATTTCTTAATTTGGTCTGTTCTGAGGTTAATTTAGCTTTAGTACCTAGAAACACTTGGTGGTTATATTCTGGTGCTACTACTCACATAAGTGTTTCTATGCAGGGTTTCCGTTCTTCCGAAAGCCAAATGATGCTGAAAGATTCATCTTTGTGGGCGATGGAAAATCGGTGGAAGTTGAAGCAATAGGCACTTTTAGGTTGTTGTTGGGAACTGGTTTTTATTTGGATTTGAAAGACACTTTTGTTGTGCCGTCATTTAGACGGAATTTGGTTTCTATTTCCTTATTGGACAAATCTGGATATTATTGTTCTTTTGGAAATTGTCAGTTCAGTCTTTCTTTAAATTCAAATATTGTTGGTACTGGTTCATTATGTTCATACGATAACTTATATTTGCTTGATACTATTGCATCATATAATGAAACCTTGTGTGTGGAATCACGTGGTACTAAGCGAAAATTAAATAAAGAAAATTTGGCAAAACTATGGCACAAGCGCTTAGGTCACATCTCAAAAACTAGAGTTGAACGACTTGTGTCAGATGGCATTTTGGATTCCCTCGACTTTACGGACTTTGATGTTTGTATTGATTGTATCAAGGGAAAACAGATCAAAACAAAAAGGTTAGGTGCTAATAGAACTTCAGACGTCTTAGAATTGATACACACGGATATTTGTGGACCATTCCCTACGGCTTCCTGGAATGGTCAACAATATTTTATATCATTCATAGATGACTACTCACGTTATGGGCATCTATATCTTATTTATGAAAAGTCTGAGTCACTGGACATGTTCAAAGCTTTCAAAGCCGAAGTTGAGAATCAACTCAACAAGAAAATTAAAAGCGTTAGATATGATCGTGGTGGTGAGTACTACGACAGATATGACGGTTCAGGTGAACAACGTCCAGGATCATTTGCTAAATTCCTAGAGGAATGTGGAATCGTCCCACAGTACACCATGCCGAGTTCTCCTAGCATGAATGGTGTAGCTGAAAGACGAAACAGGACTCTTAAGGATATGGTAAGGAGTATGATTAGTCATTCTACTTTACCAAAAACACTCTGGGGAAAAGCATTAAAGACTGCAGCTTATATTCTGAATAGAGTACCAACTAAAGCTGCTGCTAAAACACCTTATGAGCTTTGGACAGGCAGAATGCCCAGTCTAAAGCATTTCTACATTTGGGGATGTCCAGCTGAGGCAAGGCCTTATAGGCCACATGAAGATAAATTGGACTCCAAAACTGTTAGCAGCTACTTTATTGGTTATTCTGAGCGATCAAGGGGCTACAAATTTTATAATCCCACGCTTAAGACAATTTTTGAAACGGGAACTGCAACATTTTTTGAGGATGTTGAGTTTGGGGGAGAAATAAGGTTAGAGACATTATCTTTGAGGAAGAAGCTGATGAAGGATCGATTTCGATTCCTACTGTTACTTTTGACAATGTGCAGGTTTCTATACCTGTCATTGATCAAGAAGTATATCCGAAAACTCAGTATGATAATGTTGAAGAAACTCCCATCCAAAATCCAGAAGTACAACTCAACAACCTCAACAAACAATACCATTAAAGAGATCCACTCGAGAAAGGAAAAATGCTATTTCGGATGACTATATAGTATTTCTCCAAGAACATGAGGAAAATAATGGAATGATGGAAGATGATCCAATCAATTTTCATCAGGCCATGAAGGGTTCTAACTCTCAAAAGTGGATTGATGCCATGAATGAGGAGTATAAGTCTATACAAGACAATAAAGTTTGGGATCTTGTCCCATTACCAGAAGGTGCAAAACCCATTGGTTGTAAATGGATTTTTAAAACCAAAAGGGATTCGAAAGGTAATGTGAAAAGATATAAGGCTCGTCTTGTAGCTAAAGGCTTTACACAAAAGGAAGGTATTGACTTCAAAGAGACTTTCTCTCCAGTTTCAACGAAAGACTCTTTCAGGACAGTCATGACACTTGTTGCACATTTTGACCTTGAGTTACATCAGATGGATGTAAAGACGGCATTTCTCAATGGAGACATTGATGAGACGATCTATATGGTGCAACCAGAAAACTTCGTGTCAGGAGACTCGAAGAATATGGTTTGCAAATTAAAGAAATCTATCTATGGACTCAAGCAAGCTTCCCGTCAGTGGTACTACAAGTGGTACTACAAATTTCATCAAGTGATCATCTCGTTTGGTTTTGAGATAAATGTTGTTGATGATTGTGTGTATCACAAGTTCAGTGGGAGTAAGCATATTTTCCTAGTTTTGTATGTCGATGACATACTGCTTTCCACTAATGATATAGGCATGTTGCACGAAACCAAGAGCTTTTTGTCAAAAAATTTTAAGATGAAAGATCTTGGGGACGCCTCTTTCGTATTAGGAATTCAGATACATCGGGACCGCTCTCGAGGTATTCTTGGATTACCACAAAAGAGCTATATCAATAAAATTCTTATAAGGTTTGGCATACAGGATAGTAAACCAGGGGACACCCCTGTTGCTAAGGGAGACAAATTTAGTCTCAATCAGTGCCCGAAAAATAATCTTGAAGTTAAGGAAATGTAAAAGATTCCCTATGCATCAGCTGTTGGGAGTCTGATGTATGCTCAAGTTTGTACACGTTCAGACATAGAGTTCATTGTTGGAATGCTAGGCAGATATTTAAGTAACCCTGGGATGGATCATTGGAAAGCAGCAAAGAGGGTTATGAGGTACTTGAAGAGAACAAGAGATTGCATGCTTACATACAGCAGATCGGATCAGTTAGAGATCATAGGATACTCCGATTCTGATTTTGCGGGATGCCAAGATAGCAGAAGATCCACATCAGGCTACATATACCTGCTAGTTGGAGGAGCCATTTCCTGGAGGAGTGCTAAGCAGACACTCGTAGCTTCTTCCACTATGGCAGTAGAATTTGTAGCTTGTTATGAGGCATCTAATCATGGGATATGGCTACGAAATTTTGTCACTGGGCTGCTCATTCTGAATGGAATTGAAAGACCATTAAAGTTATATTGTGACAATAACTCTGCAGTGCTATATTCCAATAACAACAGGAGTTCAACTAAGTCAAAACACATTGACATTAAGTTCCTGGTTGTGAAGGAAAGGGTATAGAGTAGACAGATTTCCATAGAGCATATTGGGACAAAGTCCATTACTGCGGATCCGCTTACTAAAGGATTAGCACCCAAGGTCTTTCACGAGCACACTGCTCGTATGAGTGTAGTATTTCTTGAGGATATCATGATTTAGTGGGAGTTTGTATTTTGGTTGCTTTATGTTTTGATTTTGGACACATTTGTGTATTTGGATAATTTTCTGTACAGAAATAAAGTATTCAGTTCATTCTACTCTGTTGCATTATATTTGGTATTGATCTCACCTAAGGAATAAAGACGGACCAATTGAAAATAGGCATGTTTGGATCACATAACATGTAATTTTCATACTACACTCTCATGATTGATCTATGTTATTTGGTTGTATTGGTATACGTGACCATTGATGGATTTAGTTAAGATTAATGTAACGAAAGTCGCTTTGATCCTATATTGATATGATTGATGGACGAGGTTGTTTGGAAATACCCTTAATAATGATAGCAAAATTTTGAGCTCATAAGGTTTTACACATTTGTAAGGATACATGTATGGCCCAGTGGGAGATTGTTGGATAAAATTCAATAATGTGGGGCCAAACATGTATAAAATAAAATGTGGTGTTATCTTAAGGATTTAGTTAATAAAGTGATCCACTAAAGATTATTCAGGACTAATGGATATTAAGTGTCGTGAGATTAAAGTGTAGAGACGGATTCAATGTTTTAAATTGATGAGGGGTCAATTTAATAACATTAAAACACGATAGCTGCCCTACAGCTATTTATACAGGTCATGGTCCCCAATTGAGCGTGACTTTTCATAATTCTCTGCATCCCCATCAACAGAGAAGAAAAATAAGGAGAAAACCACGAATCGGTTGGAAGGCCATAACCCCGTTCAATCAAACACAATAATGGATTCATGTACGCTTCCGTTTCAGTTTCGATCTTGATAATTACAGCATGATGTTTATGGATTTTAGATGAACAATCATCTATATTAAATTTAATTTCAACAATAACTACTCAAATAAGTTGTCATTATGCTCCACTAAGTATGACAATTATGTTCCATGTCCTAATTTCCTTCTCATTTCTTCTAGAACATGTTCAAATGAAATTTCGCCCAAGATGCGGTTCCCTTTTACTTTCCTTCCCCTAGTTGATCGAATTCTGCTTCACCATATTTTCCGTAGTTGGACGTATTTTCGCCCTTATTGAGCGTTTTTACCTCTTACGCCAAGTGACATATCACCCAATGTTAATTACTTCAATGTTCTGGTGTCTTCAATTGGGCGACTTTGTGTGTCAATGCTATGTTTAGATATATATTACTTGTTTAAAATATGTGGTTAAATATGAAAATTTTTATCATTTATAAATAGTTTTTAAATTTTGTCAAACTGAATATAAGCTACAAAACTAGCCAAAAGCACCCCTGTTTGTATTTTGGGTTGGAAATCTAAGCCATAAATTTCTAATATTGTTGTTCCTGCTGTCATTTGTTGGTTTGTTTCTTGAAGTAATTTTTTATTTTTTTATTTTTGCAGTTTGTTTTTAAGCTTGAATTTAGAATTTGAAAGTGCATTGCAATATTTTGGTTTTAAACCTTTCTATTTAAGCTGGACAGAGAATTTTAGATCACTTTATTTATAATTTAGTATAGCTAAACTAAGCCTCCGTTTGATAAATTTTTTTTTTCTTTTTATTTATAAATAAAGAATTTGGTGTTTTCGAAATAAAATATTTAATTGAAAATTGATTTGAGAAAATATGTGTGATTAAAAAACAAGTTGGATAAATGTGCGCTTTATACAAAACAAAAGATTTTACGTCAAATCCAAGGACATAAAATAATTTGGTTTAATTTAGTTTGGAAAATGATGTTTATTTTTTTTTTATTGGTTTGGTTTAGAATTTTCTAAATTGTTTTAATTGTTTAGAAATTGTCTAGTTTCCCAACTCTTTCCGTGTAGTGTGGTTATGAGCACGAGTCACCGTTCACAACCAGAGCAGAGCCAGGGGAAAAAAAATTCAACTGGGAAATTTTTTCCATCAATTATTGTTACACCCGTGCGATGTACAATCATTTATTACTCAAATATATTGAATTTATATGTTAACGCATGAAATGAATATTTAATTAAAATGAAAAACGAAGAAAGACAATTAATTACAAAAAATGTACATTACACATACCTTAATTTAAATTTTTTTTTTTTTTTTTACAGTTCGTATGTTTATCATTCTAGAAATTTCTTTAAATATTATAATTTGAATTGATTTAAAACTTAAAATGGAAAAAAATTACATTTAAATAGAATTTGTATTAGGTAAAAAAATAAATATATCTGTGTTATATGCTCAGAATTTTGCTAAAATAAAAAGGAAAAGAAAAATAGATTGATGAACGCTCTTGTTACATAATACTTTATCACTTACTCATACGAAAATTCTATGAAATCAGGTGATGATATGACTGCCTAGTCAGCTACTAATTAGACATAATTTGTGGACTCCAATTTTGATTTTAAAATCTCTAATTAGGCTAATTAGACGGTCATCTCATCACTTGGTTCCATAGAATTTTCGCTTACCCATATGGAATTGATTTTTGAAGAATCAATTTTTCTGAATATTCATTTTTACTCACATATTCTTTAAAAAATTATTTTTTACAATTTTTCATAATACTTTTTAACTGTACATTCTAAAAAGTCATTTTTTCACAAAAACAATTTTCAAAAAATCAAAATCAAATAGTTAAATTTCATATAAACCGATCTACAACGTGAAACCACTGTAAATGATAGAATTTTAAAAATTTTAAAAAATTATAGATATGAACTATCAAAATATTCAAAACTTATTCAAAAATTTACAATACAACGTGACTTTTCATTTTTCACATAACAGTCAAAGTGTTATGTTATCGAAAAACTATTTATATAAGTTTTGAATAAATGTATTTGACCACACCCTATTTTGAAATATAATGTTAGCTTTAGCCAGATTGATCTACCTAATGATTTATCGATTTATGTATTGGTACAATTATGGTGCTTAATTTTAAAGACGATGTGATGGGCGATAAGTGTGTTTTACACACTTATTTTGCTTTTAAATTGACAATTTAATTGAGTAATTGAGCGAATTTCTAATTGTAAATTGTGTTTATCTTGTACAATTAGGTACAACCTCAATTGGAAAGAAAATGGACAAGATTGGAGAGCAATTGAGCGAAAAAAGGAGCAATTTTGATGTTCAAGGACATAATTGAAAGAAATCAAAAGTTCGAGAACTCAATTGCAACATCTCAGAAAGTTGGAGGACTAAAGATGCAAATATTTTAGGGGCATAATTGTAATAAAAGTCAAAAACTCGAAGACTAAATTGAAGAAGACCAGAAGTTGGAGGACTCAATTGCAATCATGGAAGGATGGAGCTGCCTGGTGAACCACGCGATCGCGTGTCTCGACCAGGTCGCGTTCGTGAAATTAGGCAAAAAATCAACCCGAGAGTTTTCAGCCCAACCATGCGGTCGCGAGGCATTCAGCCACGCGATCGCGTGGTCATAATTTTGAAAAATAATTTGGGCCAACCCGGTGCGACCCGATTCGGCCCAAACGCGGAAGGACGCGGATCTACGCGAATTTTTGGTATTTTTAGGCATTTTGACTAGGGTTTCATCACTTTTTCTCTCCATTCTTACCCCCAAAAACTCATTTCCCATTTTTTTTTTCTTCTTCTTCTTCTTCTTCTTCTTCTTTTCTTTTCTTTGTTTTTGATTTAGTTTGTAATTTAGTTTTGTTTCTATGTTGCTAGTCTCTATTGAAGTTATGAAGCAAAAAGTGAGGTGAAGATTCAAAGCATTGTTGAAGGAATTTTGGGGCAAAAATCAAGGGAAGCGATTTATTTCATTATCTTGCATTTTAATTCTTTGATTTCTATATTTTGTGATGTATTTTTGTAAACCTCAACTTTTGTGCAATATTTATACAATGGGCTAGTTGTTTTATGTTGGGATGATTGATGTAACTTAACATAGTTTAAGTAATTTTAATGTTTGTTTATTAATTTTGAGCTTATTCATGTGTATTTGTTATTGAGATTATTCCATGTGTTTGATTGATCACCAAATATATGGTTTATGAAGTGTATGGTAATCGAGAGATATTGTGAATTTTAAACCAAATAAGAAACGCTCTAGGTTCTTGTTAAGGATGTAGATATACCTAAAACCCTAGATGATCCATTGAGCTATTTTCACAAAGAATTAATGCAATTGCTTGGACTTTAATCGACATAGAGACATAGTATTATGGTTAATTTCACTCGAGAGAGGTAATTAGCTAAACTTGAAAAATCGGGTCTAACATTGTAAATGAGTAATTTATTAATTTGCATGTGTTGAAAAATTACTTAAGCAAGGGTTAAGTGAAATCATGAAGCCCAACTATTTTATCTTTCATTTTCCTTATTTTAATTTGGTTTAACATTAGTTTCGTTAATTTAGAATTGTCAAAAATCCATCTTTTAATTGTGTGTTTCATTTGTTAAGATTAAATTAACTAGAGTATAATAGAGTATACAATTCTCGTGGGATCGACAACCCGGACTCAAAAAGTCCACTTTATTACTTGTACGCGACCCGTGCGCTTGCGATACACTATTTTGAGCGAACAATGGGTAAAGTGATGAATGTCTGCTAAGTGTATTGTAAATAAGTCAGTCGGTAAATCAATCTGGCAACGTAGCATGATTCATTTTTATTTTGATAAAAAATAATTTAACTAATTGTTAAAGTCAGTAATATTTATTTTGCATATTTTTATTATTTAAATATATAGTATTAAATATAAATAAATGAACAAAATAAATAAATAAATAAATAGATAAAAGTAATTAAATAAATAAAAAAAATGAGTAAATAAATAAATAAATGAACAAATGAGTAATATGAGTGTCAACTCGAATTGAAATTAATTATTTTTGGTCAAATTAAATTTAGTTAAAAAATTATAAATATCATTACTTAAATAAAACAATTTTGAAATAGTATAACATTTGGAAAAAGTAAAATGTACAAAATAAAACTTTTACATTTAATTTTGATGTGATTTTAGGGAATACATGTTTATAGTTGACTCTCACTCGTGAGGTCGCATTAAAGTTCTCGTTGAGATCTTCGATTTGGTACTCATATTGCATATTTTTTATTACAAAACAATAATATAATTATTAAAAAGTATTTTGATTCATAGAAATACTTTAATTTTGGGAAAGACAGTTTATGCTGAAAAAATTCCAAAACCTGTTGTCGGGAAGTGTTTTCCCTTTATATATAACTAGCATTTCACCCATGTGATACACGAAAGTTGTTATCCACAATATCGATTTCAATAAATATTCATAATATTTAAATACTTATACATAATCAACATATGTATAAAAAATAATTTTATATTACAATAATTATTAGAATATAAAAAATAACATAACTAATTTAAATTATTAAGAAATTCTTTGAATAATAAACATCAATATATATATATTTAATTTAAATAATAAATGACTATTAGTTTTAATAATATTTATGAATTATTATTAATTTCATTAAAAATGCAAATTCAGTAGTTTTTTTTAATGATATATCATGTTTGATGTAATATTATGTGTGCAAATATTGATAATGTGAAATGTTTTAATATATATTCTCATAACTTCTACATTCGACTCTTGTATTTAACATAATTTTAAATTTCATTTAAAAACATAAATCACTATAATTAGAAAATAAGTAAACAAAATATTTGAATTTAATAAATAAAACTTTATTTACTAAAATAAGTAGTCAAAATAATAATTTGAAAATCTTCCAATTATCATGATACAACAACCGAGTAAAGTCAGAGATCACGAAATTATACAGAAAATCTTATACCCTATAATCTTTAAAAATTTATCAAAATTGAGAATGATTAAAAATATTAATCATTCTATTGATATTATTAACTAAAAAGATATCAAAGCATTAATTATTCAATATTAACATTTTTTCAATAACCTTTTCTATAAATTATTTATAAGAAGCGCATTTTTTTCAACCATATATATATTTCATAAAATATGATTTTTAATAGTAAAGATTACAAATGATTTTACCATTAATAATTAAAACACAATTTTTATATTGATTGCTACACATAGAATTTATATTATTAAGAACAACAAATAAATAAAAAATAATAATTAAATAATAATTTTAATACTGATAACTAAAAATATTAATTGAATTCATTAGGTACTAGTATTAATAATAAAATTAAAATTAAATAAAAAAATATCAACCATAATTTAGTATTTACCATAATATTAGTACTTTTATTAAGACAATAAATGTATTCACATTTATCAAGATTTTGTATTTACACTGTCAGACTTTTCTCCCTATATATGTAGTAAGTATAGATATATACAATTTTGTCTAATGCGCGTGGAGTGCAGGATGCAAATTTTTTCAATATTAATATGTTGTCTACTAGGCCGACAACCCCCCTTTTTTAATTGTTTTTTTTAGAAAATGCGACTCTCATAGCCCATTTTCTTTAATTTCATTTTTTGTTTTTCATATTTTTTTTTTTATATTTTTTGACGTAAGTTCTTGTTTTTTCTTCTAATAGCTTTGGTTTGTGATAAATTGGCTAATTTTTTCCTCAACCACACATTTTTATAGGACTAGTCACTTTACACATTAAAAAATATATTCAATTTCTCCTGCACTAAATCGACACTAAACCTCATTTTGGTAATACTTCAGCAATATAAATTGGTTAATTTATGTTTTGAGAATAAAATGTGTGATTAAAAAGTGGAGAAATAAAATGTATGTGGTTAAAAAGTGGTATGAAAAATTGTGTTATTTATAAATCGAATTAATTAATTATTTTTTCAAAATTTAATTTTTATACTAAATCGATTTATAAACAATACAATTTTTAAAAAAACTTTTTAACCACACACATTTCTTTGTCCACTTTTTAATCAAATATTTTATCCCAAAAATATAAATAAACCAATTTAATTAGCTAAAGTATAATCAAAAGAAGGCTTAGTGCTTGTTTGGTGTAGGAGAAATTGAATAGATTTTTGAATGTCTGGTTGAAAAATGTATAAAGTGATGGATCCGTAAAAATTACTGGTTGAAAATGAATTTAAGGAAAAAACTGGTTGATTTATTATGGACCAAATAATCTTCTTAATTTTGTTGTTTGATCGACATTATCTTTCCTTGGCAAATAAAACAAAATTTAGTTATTTTAATAAAAAAACTATATATTCTTTTTTATTCTTCACTCATTTGTACTTGATAATTGTAATGTTAATTTCTGGAAAAAATAAGTCAATTAATCAAAAAATAAAAAAAGATCAAACGTGATGCAAAAGACTTTTCTACCTAAAAAATGATCAAACGTGACGCAAAAGACTTTTCCACCTAAGGTGAAAAATGTTTTTCACCAAATAGGAAATAAAATATTTTCAAGTCAAATGAATTAGCTGTTCTTTAATTAGTTGTACCTAAGAAAAAATTTTCAAGACAATTTTTCAATCAAACACCAAACAAATACAAAATCTAGAAAATATTTTTCATAATTTAACATTTTCTAAGCAAATTGGTTGAAACACAACCTTGAAGGGGAAAAAAAAAACATATGTCAAAACTCTCAGTAACTGGCACTCCACAAGGTGGGAGTTCGAGTCTCGACAGCTACGCTTTGGACTTGACTTTCTTGTGAATTTGATTAGTGGCCAAACTCTCAATTCCTAATCAGATGAGGCATATCCCGCGATTTACATCCTCCACCAAGTCCTAGTGCAAGGTAGGTGCCCTCCCAAGGTGAGGGCTTCACCTTTTTTACATCTACAATCTACAATATATTAAGGGTAAATATATTACCACTACAATTTTTACTCCACCTTCCACGATATAAGTACACCTCAATCAAGAAATATTTTTAATAAATACACAACAAGTATTTTACAAAAATATCCTTCATCTACTAATATATATACATTATAAGTACACCTCAATCAAGAAATACCTTTGACCGTTGACCAACCAACGATTATGAACGGAGAACGATCCCACTAAAAAAATATTAAATTTCCCATCGATCTTCTAGGAAAGTTATGTCCATGAGATTGACAAGGTCCTTTTTCTAAATATGTCATCCTAACATCATCCCTAATATTATGATTATATGATTCGATAGGTGGACATTTTCCTGGGTCAGATACAAGATCATCCATGTTAAATTGACCTCGAGACTTCTTTGTGTTATCTTCATCTAAAGGTTGATTTTCTTGTATAGAATTAGTGTCGGGTGTAGAACTAGATGAACTAGGCTGTGACTTCCGTTTCAGTTGGAAAAAGCGTTCCATATAAATATATAATCAGATCAGGAGACAGTCTGCAATTTCCAAATAAATTCAAATTTATGTACAAATTACAATACATTTCACCAATCACAATTAATGATATATAATTCACAAATTTGCAATTTCTAAGCTAAATAATTAAAAATCCCCAAAATACAAAATCTGAAAATTGAAAATAAACAAAAAAAACTATTTGCGAACAACTAGTACATTTATACTACACCAAATACTCACAAATATAAAAGAAAAATATTAGGGCTCACAAGTAACTAGTAGAAATTAAAGCAAAATTAAGTTTTCACAATCTAGAGTTTTTCTCAAAAATCACTAACCTGTTAAACTGAGTGAGGACTGAGGACTGAGGAGTCAGGAGAGGAGTGACCACCGAGTGAGGAGAACCGAGAGTCGAGGACGGTTTGAACTGGAAGCACCGTAGGTAGCTGGCGCCGGCGGCTGGCGGTTTGATTGAAGAGCAGAGCAGCCGAGCAGGAGCAAGGATGAAATTGAAGTCTGGACTGGGTGAACTAGTGAAGCCTGAAGTCGAAGAAGAGCTGGGAGGTTGGGCTTACGAACGATAAAATGAGGATTCTTGAGGTTTTGGACTGCTGCTGCACTGAAGAGTAGAAGACGGAAATGGAATGGAAGTGAACTAGTGCTGAAGCCTGAAGTCGAAGAAGAGCTGGGAGCCTGGTAAAATGATTTTCACCCACAATTTGGGCCTACGGCCTACCATAATATTGGCCCAATTCTGATCATAAAATTAGCATCTTGGTTTGCCGATTTGGAGTTGAAACTGTCGGTTCAGACATTCAGTTTATTATGTAAAAAAAAAAAAATCTGAAAATTCAACCAGATCCAGCACGAACGGTCGAACGGGCTGGCCGCATGCTAGATACGTCCTTGGTCTCACGGATCTCAAATTATAATGGAATTCTAATTCTAAAGTTTGTATAATTTATAATTATCTTCTTTCTGTAATATAATTTTATTTTAAAAAAAGTAGATTGATCATAAAAGAATAAATTAAAGAGTCACTGAAAAATGTCAAAGAAGAAACTAAAAATCAAATTGGAAATGAAATCACCATTCATCAACCTGTAACTAGGTGGAGCGAAATACTTCAAATTCAGAATTTTTTTTATTCTTCTCCAAATACAATTGAAGTTTCCAGAACACTGCAATCACTATCTATTTCCTCAATCTATTCTTTTTTCTGAATTTTCCTTTTTTTGCTTCATGTCTAATTTTGAGCCCCCTTTTATGTTTCATGGAACATAAGATAACTAATGGATAAATATTCATTTTATTTATGTGGTGTAAAATAGTAATCAAAACAAATAACTAATGGATAAATATTCATTTTACTTGTGTCTATGTAAATAAGAAAAATATTTAAAATTGTGGTGGCAATATGACATATAGCCACCTTATATTAAAAGTGTGGATAGTGGAGAAATTTTTGATTTCTTCTTAATATACCCTCACATATTTAAAATTTAACAATATACATAGTGCGTGTTTGATTTTAGTTAAAATGTGTTTTTTTTTTTAAATGAATAGTGATTTTTAGGAGAATTGATGGTTGAAATTTGGTTGAAAAGTCAAATATTGTAGGCTTAAATTTTAATAAATGGTTGATATTGAGTACTGTAGAAAAATGAGAAAATTTTGATGAAAACCAAACAAGCTCATAATATACCATCATTTAATGTTTATATTATATAATAATCTACATATATCTACATCTACATATATTAAAGGTGGATGACCCGGACACTTGTGATTTCTCATTTTACTCTTGAATTGTTATATTTTTAGATCAATATTATCCTTAACATTTAAATTACTTTTAAAGTGAAATACTTTGTTAATTAAGAATGTAAAATAAATAATTTCAAAACTCTTTTGGAAACTTTAAAAAAAAAAAAAAAAAAACTCTTTTGGAAAAACAAAATGAATAAAAATAAACTATTTTTTAATTATATTCCAATTAAGAATACAAAATAAACAATTTAAAAACTCTTTAAAAAAAAAAAAAAAAAACTGCAATTTTTTTTTTCAACTTATATAAATATTAAACTCTTTTCATTAGAAAAATAATTTTCTAAATTAATTTGATTTTCATATGCACATTTTATTTTCGTATTTGTTTTACGATTTATCATAAATATTTTGTAAATTATTTTTCAATTTGTCTAATATTTTATAACGTTCTATTACTATTTTTTCTTTTATATATATGACACAAGACTTCTTTATTAAACTAATATTTTAGATAATTATCTAATATATATTTCGAGGAGTTCTTAGAAATTTTAGTAAAATTTCAATTTGTTAAAAACTGTCTTCAATTTACAATTTTAACTTTATCTTTAACTTTTATTATAACAATATCAATTATTTCAACTACTTTCAAAAACAATTTTAATACTTCAAAAACATTAAAAATATCATTCATTATATACGTAAGACGTGCAAAGCACGTCTGGACTTTTCATTTGCTCCTGAATCACAACGGTATGTCAAGATTTGAAGATCACAATCTCATTAATTTGCACTTTTTGCGAAGATTAGAACACTGAAATTTTGCCGATTAAATCTTAATGGGAAGTTGAATCTTTATTTGGCCTAATTTGTGTTAATTTTCTTTTGTTCCTAGAACGGACTAAAAGGAGGGACGTGTTAAAGCCTAAACTAAAAATATATGGAATGCATTTGAAGTAATTCAAAAAGGTATATGACTAAATTGGGATATAAAAATTTCGAGGACTCAATTAGACGACGGAGAAAGCTCGAGAACTCAATTGAAATTCGAAAAGAAGTTCAAGGTTGAGATGAAGTTCAAACCAACCTATTGACCTCGAAATTCTACGAGATACATGACTATCAGATATCGATTCCATTTCCATCCATGTGTTAGGTTCTTCCACACTTGAAGAAAGCATTGATGCATGTAGCATATTCTCCAATGGCAGGGAAAGCGATCGTGGAAATTTCGGCGCTCAATATATTGTGGAAGTATGAAATGTATTATCGTTGGAAAGCACTAAGCTTGATTTATTACCGGTGAAGAGTAAGATGTTATGTTTGTTTGATACGTAGCACATGATATCATCCTAACGATTCACTGATAAGATCTAATATGTGTAAATCACGGAAGTCGTGAATGTGATAACCTAAATAAATCAAAAAGTGGTGATTCTATGTCTTAGGCTTGATACCGAAGTTCGTGCTACAAAGCTTCCACGGAATATCTTTGTGTCGAAGCGATGTCAAATAAGATATCTTGTGCAGCAATATGTTATACCTCACTTTGGACTTGTAAGTTCACCTTTGTCATATTGCTTCAGGGTTACTTCCGCCTTGTGATAAATTGCCCCAACTAGGATTAAGAAGACAAAGCGACGTGAAGTACAAGGCTTGATTTACTTTTTTTTTTTCAAATAACTAGTATTCGCACCGACCGTTGCACGGAACAAAAAAATTATAATTATCAATTAATGAATAGCTAACTAAATATATTCAATAACTAATGAAAATGTGAGAAATACATAACAAAAACAATTAATTCATATATTATGGGAAAGAATATGAAGAAACAAAAAAGTATTCAATAGCAAAATTCAATGTAAATTACAAAACTCGTTTTTAAAAATAATAATTGCGGTTCATGATTTTTAAACAATTACAATTCATGGTCATTGCATACAATACAATTAAAAAGAAATGTTGTATAGAAATGTATATTATAAGAGAATATATGATTAAAAAGTAGAGATTTTTTTATATCATGTATAGAATACCTCATTGATAAAATATAGTTAAAAACGAATTTTTAAAAATGAGATTTGAATTAATGAATGTCAAACATAAATCAAAGAATGATCACCGTAAAAAAATGTTTTCCAAAATAATGAATAGAGACAATTTTTTTATTGGACTTTATTATATCAATCCTTAAAATTTAGGATATTAAAACTTTCCAATTTGATCGTGCAGAACATCAATCAATACATGAAAAGGAATTGCACGTGTATTAAATTTATTTATGGAAAATAACAATGTTTTTTATTTCTTGTGTTAATGTTGCTCAACGTTACAAATAATATTTTTATAGATATTTTTAGTAATAATGATAAAAAAAAACAATTTCTATTTCACAAACTGAAATTGGTTTTTTTTTTTTTACATTCTTGAATGTTACATAATTTGTCCTTGAAATCCATATGAAAATGATCCAACTATTGAATCAATGCATTATAGAATTGATTAAACAATTTGTTATTACTAATGCACTGATCCTCGTGTAGTGGGGAATGAGTGCCAATGCAATGGTGCTGATGTAGTCGATATTTAATGATCTTAAGTCAAACAAATAAATGCCATATTTTGACCGGGGAAAAAAATAAAGTCAGCAGTTTTGAAAGAAAAATATGGCCAATTATTCTATTATTATATATATTAAGATTAAGATTAAGATTGTCACGTGATCTGTTTCGTTGTATAAGTCGCAAATGTTTTGAAAAGTTATTAACATTTTGAATACACATGATCAATAGAGATTTCTAAAATATTTTTTAACTGATTACTTTTTAATTTTTAAAGACCTTTTTAAAGTTCTATAAGAATATCTATTGAATACACCGATACATTTATTTAATTACTAATTAGACCGTTTTTTTTAAGTATACTAATTAGACCTTTTAAATTCTTAAATAAAAATATTTTAAAATTTCA
The DNA here is from genome assembly GCA_963555705.1 of Ligustrum vulgare. Lineage (NCBI taxonomy): Eukaryota > Viridiplantae > Streptophyta > Magnoliopsida > Lamiales > Oleaceae > Ligustrum > Ligustrum vulgare. The sequence continues at coordinate 20,131,949 of OY743179.1, forward strand.
ATGTGTACCGCCCTTGAATTATTGAAATGCCCATTTCACCGTTGGATTTAAAAGGAAAGTGAAAATTTGAGAAGCAACTCATATGAAGACTGAAGAGTAGAGTGGCACAGTGAGTGATAAACTTCCATTTCATCAACCACAGCATTCTCTTTAAAAACCTCCCAAAAAAACCCGAATTTATCCACTCCAAATTCATCTCAATTCAATCCCCATTCACTGATCCTCTCAATTCTTCTCTCACTAAAGAAGAAATCCCCAATCCAAGACACAAAAATTCGTACGTAAACATACATAAGTTCGATTAATTTAAACTGATAGAGTAATTAATGTCACGTAAGGGAAGCTTTGCGGTGTCACGTAACCATGGGGGAGACAGATTTTACAACCCGCCGGCAGTGCGGAGGCAACAACAATTGCTGTTACAGCAGCAACAGTTGATGCACCAGCAACAACAGCAGGAGTTGCAGCAGGCGGCGGTGAAGACGGAGTCATTTGCCCTTTCGGAGGCGGGAAACGGAAACCGAAGCGAGTCTGATGATTCGAATGCAGCATTGTCGAAACGGGATTCTGTGGTTTCGCCTCCTGTACGTACGCCTGTTGATGTTACTAACTTGGATCGTTTGATGGAATCTGTTACTCCCTTCATTTCTGCACAGTGCGAGTCTGAGGTAAACCCTAAACATCCGTTTTGTTTACAGGAAAAGAAAGTAAAAACAGTGTAGCTTTATGATTATTTTTTGGATGACCGAACCAGAAGTACTATTCTTCACGAAGTCAACTTCAAACTTTAAAGTCTTATGTTATATTGCCATTATATATAGATCCATGTTAAGATTTTGTTGGTATGTAGTTGAATTTTTGTTTAGCTGAAACAATATTAGTGATGAATTTATTGACATAGAGAACTAACTGATTTATTGAGATTAAAATTAATGTAATTCATCAAATCAATCATTTTTTACATATAAAATATCACAAAATAAATATATCACAAAATTACAAAGTAAATGCATTTTTCAGTTTTCTATTTTTGAAAACAGTTTTCCAAAATCACAAACAGAACATGTTTTCAGCAATCCCAAAAAAACAACCAAAATCCAAAATTCAAAACAAAATCCAAAACTCAAAATTCAAAATCGAAATACAAAGAGAACGCCCCTTAAAGATGCATTCAATAAGATGCCTTGTTTTTGGATGAATTATGAAACAACGCAGCTCTGAATGGGTGCATTTTTGTCATTCTTCAAGTAATTTATGAAAACAGAGGTTTCAAAATATTGTAAGTTCAGATTTTTTGAAACTTTATGAACGTTGTCATTTGAAAGGCGGCTAATTTGCAGCTTTTTGTTAGCATTTTTTTATCAAATATGAAGTTTTCTAAAAGTTATTAATTTGCATTATCATGTATTGTTTTGACAGGCCAATGCAAGGGGATGGAGAATGCAGAAAACAGTGTCCCCTCCATTTTATTTCCTGGAAGATCTGTGGGAATCTCTTAAAGAGTGGAGTGTGTATGGGGCTGGAGTGCCTTTGGTATTGAATGAGAAAGACCAAATCATACAGTATTATGTTCCATACTTGTCGGGCATGCAGTTGTATATAGACGCTAAGAAGCCTCCTTCACGACTTAGGTAAGCATTACATTACTTACGAGTACTCTTTGATTGTCTTAGTACTCGATCTTCGGTTAAATTTGGTTAGGTTGTCATTATGCATTTGCTTTTGGTATGTAATTACGGTAATTCTTTTGGTTTTGTGCCAGTAGGTACACCAATCATCAAGTGTCACATTCCTTTGGATCATTATTGCTGTGATCACCTACTTATTGGACTCTCCAATTGAACTATCGATCTAATAGGCAAATCTGATAACTTTTTCGATGTGTTTGTTTATGTATTTGCTTTCATGAGTAATTCTGCTGTCATTCATTGCAGTTCTGTACCAGTACGTCTACCATTGTCACATTCCTTTGGTGAAGTGTTTTCTACAATTACATATATCATTGTCACATTCCTTTAGAAATAAGTATCACTCCTCAAATGACCAGTTGGGGTCGTTATTTACCCAGTTTATGGAGCAACATTGCAATCGGAATGTGAAAATAATCGAAAATCCATAAAGGGTCGTAACCGTATGCTTACCTATGTCCTATGAGATGTTTTGGAATAAGTATTTTTAATATCTAGGACAACATATTAAATATGGAAGGTCTTATAACAATACCAATGTTTTCCAATGATGTTAAATAGAACACAAATAACATGGTTTGACAGGTTTTGAAATTTGAACATACAACTTTTGAATATTTTGATTAGCAACCATTAGACATGGATTCACTTGGGAAATTACTAGTCTCTAAAATCATATATTTTCTCAGAATTCTGGTCTTGATTGCTGAATTCAAATTGGAGTTTGACATTCCTTTATCTGTATTCTGAGAATTCAACTCCCTATTCCCCATGTTCTCTTTACATCAACGAATAGTTAGCAAAATTCTGTGACAAACCATGATGCCTTCTCTAATAACTATTAATTCTACCTAGATTTATTTGCAAAGCTTCTTGGCGCTCCATCTGGAAATGGTATCTTTGAATTTATCTTCTCAAATTTAGTTGAGCTCTACAAATTAACAATCTAATGTTGACCCTGTTTCGTGGAGAATAAAATTAGATTTTTAGTACATTTTGATAAAAGTTATGAAATATGTGGTTAAAAAGTTGTGGGTCGCATGAATATGTGATTGAGATTAATTATTGACTTTGACTTAGATTAAAATCTAGATTTTAATTTGTACTAAACAATGGCATTATCTGGAACTTCAAAGATATCTCGATGTCAATAGAATTTTGTAGACACGATTAAATCTGTGTCCAGAGGTAGTTTTACAGTAAATCCATTAGAGCTCATTTCTTATTAGTTTGGTTATTAATGATCCTTGAAACATTTTCTGCTAATGCCCAGCCAATTTTAAGTTGAATAAGTCTAACATGCTATTGATGTGCCGTGAATTCAAATTATAGATCACCTAGAAATAAATCTAATCTCTTCTGTTTGGCCCCTTCCCTTTCAAAATCTTATTATAAAATTATCAAATCCTAGCATCTATGTGGTGGAACAGATATACAGTTGTGAAAAAATATGTGGTTAGATTTGCTTTTGGCTTTGAGTTTAATGACAAACCCATTGTAGGATCAGAATACGAGACGTTTCAATACTACAAGTTCTTTTCAAACAATTTTAAAAAACGATGTGGTTACTTTTTGCCTTTGAGCTTAATGACAAACCTATTGTAGATTCACAGCATGGCATTCAATCCTGTAAGTTCTTTTAAATTACAAATGCCTTTGTTGTGAAATCACTACTTGATTTTTCCTTTTCTTTGTTTTGTTCTTTGAAACTCATTCTACTGATGTGGATTGTGGCATATAATCTGAAAAACATTTGACTTCTGAAGTGTCGCTCAAACATGCAGCAGATAGTTCCTGTACCTCCTAATATATGTTCTAAATACGTAAAAAGATTAAGCCCCTCTTTGGGCTCCATTAAAAATAGATAATGCGGAAAAATGTATTATAGTGATTTTTTGGAGAATGTGTAGTTAAAAAATAAGAAACAATTTTGGGTTTACATGTTATATTATTTTATTAGAAAATGTGGTTGAAAATAAGAAAGATAAAGTGCATTTTTTTTATAATGGACCCCAAACAGGAGCTAAGTCTATTATATAAACAGAAGTTGGTGTCCATTTTTTTTTTTTCAACTGGGGCAACCTGTATGATTTCTTTGTACTTATTGGAAATTATATTTCAGTAATATTTTGTGAGGTCGTCTCATGCGAGTAATGTATATATGCAGTAGAATGGGAAGATATTAAGGTAAGTTCTTTGTATGCTATGGTTATTGTTTGTTTGGCTATATGAGGAGAACGTTATAAAAGACAGTATAAAATGGGCTGCATCGGGGTAAATGTCTTTGCTGGGATTATATTATGGCATCATCATGGATTCTGTTTCTTCATATTTAAGAGATCATATATATTACAATGTATAATCTTTGATGCTAGTTCCCTTTCTGAGTAGAATTTGCTTTGCACTGAATTTGGTAATATAGTTGTTGGGCTAAAATGAATTAATTAGAGGCATTACGATTACAATTCCAAAAAGTTAACTTGGCATGCTACAGAAGAAAATATTAAAAGCTTGGATTTCACGTTCACGATTATCCCCTAGCTTTAGTGGCAAATAATTATGTACTAAGTGCTGCATTATACCTATATATTCCATGACGACGAGTTTGCTGTACTAAGTTAACCTGGAGAAGTATCTGATATGCTTCAGTTAAAAATGAGAATGCTTGTCCACTGGCTAACTGTTTTCTTCAGGAGGCCTGGTGAGGAGAATGATGCTGAGTCATCAATGGAAACAAGAAGTGCTGGAAGCAGTTGTGAATCTGATGGGTGTTCCAAATCCATTGAGGATGGGTCGAGGAAACAGCAGAACCTTATGAATTCTAACTCCCAACATCCAAACAAACTCGTGCTGAGAGATAAATCTGTCATCAGTTCATCCAGTGACGAAGCTGAAATTTCAAATTCACCAGGATTACTCTTGTTTGAATATTTGGAACAAGAACAACCACATAATCGTAGACCACTAACTGACAAGGTAGACCTCACTTTTTAGAGTTAAAGTATCCAGTCAGCATTTGTCCATATATATTATGTCCTCAAAAGTGGTTATTTGGGCAGATTTCTGTTCTTGCAACCCAATTTCCAGAACTGAAAAAGTACAAAAGCTGCGATCTACTTCCAGCAAGTTGGATGTGCGTAGCTTGGTATGTTTCTTGCATATATACAAATTTTTATATGAGTTTTGCTACATGTATAATGATTTTGACAATGAGGTTAACAATTGACTTACGTGGCACAATTTTATTTTTTCATCCATCACATCAACTTTTAAATCAATAATCAACACACTTACGTATCAACTAATTGTCAACAACATTGTCAAATTAATTGTACCAAGTAGAAAAATTATTTTTATATTGTTATTTCTGATGTTCGTGCCTATTTAATCTATTGTAGGTATCCAATTTATAGAATACCCATAGGTCCAACACTGCATGATCTGGACGCATCATTTTTGACCTTCCATTCCTTGTCAACGCACTCTTCTAGAAGTACGCATCTCTCTCTCTCTCTCTCTCTCTCCCCCCCCCCCCCCCCCCCCACCAACAACCCCCAAAGAAAAAGAAAAAACACAGGCTGCGGAGTAACCAAGAGATGAAAAGTAGTGAACCTCCCCTCTCAAAAACAAAAAAGTGAAAAGTGAACTCTCTCTTTGTCACTGCATGTGTCTGCACTTGGATTGTTTTCTTTGTCCTTCATTGACACGGTGTGACCATACAGGTAATATTTCGCCTCAATTTCATGATGCAAACACTAGGCAAGTCCGTGGAATTGTCGATCCTTCTTCGAAGATTTCGCTACCAGTCTTTGGCCTTGCTTCATACAAATTATCAGGTTCAGTTTTGAGTCCTTGTGCAGCTCATGAACGCGAGCAAGAGAACTCTCTTTTGCAAGCTGCCGGCAACTGGCTTCGCGCTTTGCAGGTTATTCTCCCTGATTACCAATTTTTTCTAGCTCACTACTCCCAATGGAGATGAAGGGACGTCTCTTTTTAGTGGGCAGAAGTTTAGTGGCTTAGTGCCAATTGCGGGACGATCATTTTTGGAAATTGAACTTCTATAGAACTACCCCCTCTTCCCAGCCGACCAAATAGGCTGGTAAAAGATCGTGTCCTGTATTTTTAACTTTCTCATGTCATGGGCACGTTCAAAATACCTTCAATAGAAGGATATATCACGTGGCTTCGGCTGGGTGTCAATTCACCATAGATGATAAAACCGACTAGTGTGGGACGCAGTTTATTTTGTTGTTTAGAGACTCACCAAGATGCGAATTGACCTCTTGTGACATGTTTGGTGCATTGGATTGGACCACGTAGGCAGAAAATGAGTTATGATATTATTGCCTATTGTACTTAGCTGATACCAAACATGCTCTTGGATATGTTGTGAAGAGCAGTTGAGCAGCATGCGATATCAGTATATTACTGAAATCCTTGATTTTGAGACTTTCTGCACCAGTGATCAAAATTTGAACTGATCTGTACTTTTTAGAATGCATATACAGACCCATAGCGGTAGTTAATTTTGTCGAAAATATCTCTCTTTTTATTAATGTTTAGTCATAAATGGGGTTCACTTGTGTTCTTATATTATTACTCTTTTGACATTTAAGTAAAAGAAAGTTAAGTAACTCTGGAAGAAATTCTTACCTTAGGTCCTTAGCGTTAAAAAAGTTGCATTTCTCTGTTTGCAGTATATATCTCAAGGAACAGTAGAAGGTATTTTCGAAAATAGTTTTCGTTTCCAGTGGACCTCAGTTCGATCATGAGCTGAATTTCATACGGGATTGCCAAACTTTGTGTTGGAAACAGTTCCATTGAGGCTATATATGTTATCCATTGAAAAACACAAGACTGGAGATCGTTTCTTGCTACGGAGACTCAAAGTTGAGAAAAAGAAACTTGATAGTAATTCATGCACTTTCTCAATGGCGATAAACATAAAATTTTAACATCATCATTGTATTAAGAGCTTGTTTGGAGTAGGAGATTTTGGAGAAAATTTGAATTTGAGGAAAATGTGTGATTGAAAAGATATTGAAATGTGTGAAAGTGATGAGTTATATAAAGATGTGTGGTTGAAAATGAATTTTAAGGAAAAAGTTTTCAAAAAATTGAGAAACACCTACACCATGCCCTCCACCTCCCCTCCCAGACCACTGTAATTTCACCCACCTCCTACCCTCACAATATGATAACATTTATTTGCAACTAAATTTTACTTATAAATAAGTAAAAGTTATAAAATAAATGTTGTAAAATGTAGGATAATTATTCATGATTATTTGTTATCATCAGAATATATAGACATGTCTTATCTAGTTTAGAATGATTTACTCTACTCCAATTGTAACTTGTTTTGTACCCTATATAAGTAGAGGGACTTAATAATATACACACGACACTATTGACTTTCTATTTTATTCACTTTCCCCCCCCCCTCAAGTTTATAATATTATATTAACACGATTCTCTCAAAATTAAAGTGAACTAGTTAGAAGGTAATAATCTCTATGGAGAATTGCAGCTAAGATCCCAAATTTTCAAAAAGTTGCACACTATACACAAACATTTAGTTTTTGCAATCGGGGTTCCAAACCTTTCACCTTGATTGTAGTCAGAGGACACATGGATGAGATCTGCCCATAAAAGATTCTAATGGGGCCTCAAACGAATCCCCTTGAGTAGATACGAGTGGGTTGATGATGGACCGGATCAGAAAGGCGAAAGAGATTTTCTTAAAGAAGATTCCTCTGCCAGTTAGCCTAAAAAGAGTCTCACTGACCGTTTTTGGACAAATTCCATCCATGTGTCCTCCAACTGTAAGCAAAGTGAAAGGTTTGGGACCCAGTTGCAAAAATAAAAGGTTGAACATAGTCTGCAACTTTTTAACAGATTTGGAACCTCAACTGTAATTCTTCCTAATGTTTATAAGCATAGTCATCTATCACAGTGTACCAAAATTAATTTAGTGGTATATAATTTTTATTATTATTATTATTATTATTATTATTTTATAGCGTCAACGGTTCAGAATTCTGACTTTCCTTTACAATTCATATTGTACATATACTATTTAATCAAATTCAAATTTGCAATTGTTTCAATTAGGTTGCGTTTGATTACAAAGTTTTTCCATTGAAAATGTGATTTTTTACCTAATTTTCCAACTTAGATATTTTTTATTGTCAAACTTTTCCGTGGAAATCATTTCATGTTCTCTACCCAGGCACTCCAATTCCTCACAAATAAGGAATTCATTTTTCATGAAATTTTTTTGATCAATTTCATCACGTTTGATCCTTTTGTTGATGTTAATAGATTTATTTTTTCTCAAAAATTAACATTATTATTATTATCAAGTACAAGTGTGAAAAAATAAAATAAAAATATTTTTTGCTTGATAATAGCTAAATTTTATTTTATTTGACATGAAAAATAATGTCAATCAAACAACAAAAGTTAAATTATTTTTTTTTACTTTTTTCACCTAGAAAATTAAATCAGTCAAACATATTAAACTTTCCTGAAATTTATTTTCTTTCCCTGTAAATTTTACCCGTTATCAAACGCAGCCATGGTTAATTTCGCCTGTTATCATAGTGTGTCTGACAGTTTTGCTACCATCACAATTAGAATCACAATGAAGGTCACAATTTACCTATGTGGCATAATCCCCTATTTTCACACATCACATCATCTTTTTAATCAACAATAATAACACCCCCACATCATCAAATTGTCATATACATTGTCACCACAATTGTGCAATTAGATTAATTCGTGTGTCTGGTAAGAAACAGGTTATTGCTTTTCCAATTCATGATAATGTGTTCCAATTGATTTGCCTTGTCAATTCTAATCAATTCATACTGCTCCAATTCAAATCCATATCCATATCCATCCCTATCTTTATCTTTATCTTTATCTTTTATATATATAATAATAGTGTAGCAGCCATTTTAACACACACACACTTTCCTGCCAAAAAACACTTGCCAATTTTGTATAATCTTTACTAATTTAGGACACAAGTTTTCTTGTTGTATCTATTACGGTAGTGTTTCAATTGGTGCAATGATTCTTGAAATTGTTTAATATTTTTGAAGTTGCATTGCTTTAAATGTAGAAATCGTACATATTAAACAAATAATAATTGACAGCAGTATTGAATGCAATTAAAAAATGAGTGCTAGTTTACAGTTGAGTCAATGTTGGATATATAATATTATATAATTACAATAAAATATCTATTTGTAATTGTAACACATAATCAAAATTTCTTGGAATTGTACAATAATTTTTAAATGTAGCAGTCTCTATATTTTAAACAAATAATAATAAAAATTGACATCGATTTGAATCCGGACGGAATACGAAGTGTTGCATATGGGACTTTTCATTTCACTTCTCCTAATCTTAATTTTATTTTATTATAAAGTTTTGGAAAAATGAAATTATTTAATATATATAAAATATTGTATAATTGATATTAGTTATGTTACATAGTGTAAATCTAACATCCGTTTTCAGATTTACTTAGAAGGTTTTTTTTTTTTCACTTAGAATGTTAATTAAATGCATGATTAAACCGTAAGTAGCTTTATTTTAATTTTTATCCTCATATTAATAGTCTAAATATACAACAATGATTTAATATTTTAATTGATAATATTTGTGAAATTTCTTTTTTATTTAAAATATGTTAATGATTCATGTTTTATTTAATTTAAATTAATGTGTTTACTTAGTCCTCTAGAATATGTTAGTTACACGTTTTAACATAATGATTATTTAGTATACATTACTAATGTTATTTTATACAGTGATATTTTATTTTGTTTATTCTATTGGGTTGGATTTCTATAAGTTGAAATTATATTGAGATGATAAATGTGTATGTTCATAAACCAAGATCATGCATCCTGATTAGGGGTGGGCGTGGGTTGGGTTGGGTTGGGTCGGTTTTTTGCCGAACCCGAACCCAACCCAACCCAACCCAAACATGAGTTCAAACCCAACCCAACCCAACCCAACCCAATCAAGTTTCAGTCGGGTTGGGTTGGGTGGTTTGGACTTTGGTCCAATTAAATAAAATTCTTAGAAAATTAAAAAATTATGCCCATAAATCAACTATTAACTCAAATAAATTATGTACAATACAATAAGCTCAAATATAATAAATTAAATATTTGCTAATAAAACTAAAATATGTTCAAATTATATTTGAGTTTCATCCAAATTAAAAATGGATTTAAGATTCTTGAAATTTAAATGGTCTTATATTTTTTAAATTTTTATTGGGTTGGGTTGGGTCGGGTTGGGTTGTGGGTTGGATGGTCGGGTTGGGTTGGGTTTGTCATCCAACCCACAACCCAACCCAACCCAACCCAAACATTTTTTTTTTTTTATATAACCCAACCCAACCCAATTTTCATCAAAACCCAACCCAACCCGATCGGGTCGGGTTGGGTTGGGCGGTTTTGGCGGGTTGGACGGGTTGATGCACACCCCTAATCCTGATTGTATAAAAAATATTTCATAGATTATCTTCTCTCTGTTTTCAACCCCTCTAAGTCATACAAAAAGACACACTCTACCTAACGAACAGGCACATTCTCTGAAGAAATCATTTTTGGGATCCATTTTGGAGAAACATTTTAAAAAGTGAGTTTGAGTAAGCTTTAATTGATAGTGTTCCTTCGGGATTGTTGGTATATTTTTGATTGCATAAAAAAGGCACACTTAGTGAAGAATTCATATTCTGCTGGAATTCGAGAAACAAATTTGAATTAATTCAAAGAAGCTTCATTTGTTAGTGTTTTATCTGGATTGCTCTGAAGTCTTTGGTTGTTGCAATAAAACGAATATGTTATCCAATTTACTTGTGAGAACTCAAGTTCTTCAAATGCCTTTGCCCAGAGCCTTGAACAAGTTGTTTCAGATTTACATCATTATATATTATAACAATAAAGTTTCCAAATAAAATACCACACAGTTTTCCGTCTTTTTTACACTTGCCTAAAATGGGAATTCATGATTTATAGAAATTAAAAAAATAAATTGTGATTATCTATGTAAATTTCAAAAATTGCTCTTATCTAGAGAATATAAACGGTCACATGAAAAATAGTTTTACCTCATTATTATTACAAAAATTTGAAATTTGACATGCTAAAGAAAAATTCAAAATTTGCTCAATACAAAACTCAAGATTAACCATGAATTATTCAAATATATTTTAAGCATCTTGCACCATCATCTATTTCTTATCAACTAACGAAAGAAAAGTAAAAAAAACGAATAAATGCTATATATTGAAAATGAAAGAGAATCGATATTTATTGATATATTGTCATGTAGTGTCTATTCCAACACAAAGAACGTGACCTAAATAAATATTGTTAAGCATTTATTCCTATAAATTGAATAACCAATATTTTATTTTATTTCAAATTTCGAATTCAGGTAAAATAATGAATTTTTATTTTAATAAAGTTTCATAAGTAATAAAAAAATGAATTCTAAATTTGAAATAAAATAATGAGCCTATGAATTATTGCCATCATTTGGTAAATTGTTTTATTGATAAAATGGGTGGTTAAAAATGATTACTTTACAATAATAATAATAAGTTAAAAATAATGTTGATCAATAAAAGGTCGAATATCTACTAAATATTTGCTCAATGTTTTGAGTCAATGAAGAAAATTACAATAAAATTATATTGCTAATTCAGATTAAATCGATAAATGGTTAGGATAATCTTATCAATTATTTTAAATTGAAATATTACTACATACTATTAACGAAAATTATTTTAACATTTCTTCAAATAATTTTTTAACCATGTGTACTTTTTGTAACACATTCTCATTGTTTATTTTTCCATAAAAAGTCTTTTATAACCACACATTTCTTGATAAACGTCTATTTGATAATTAGTTTAAAAAAATTGTTTATAAATAGCGACGTGACAATATTCCATTAGTTTATTTTGAAATACCGAAATAGGTGAACAAAGAATTGCTTCCATCAAGAATTGGGCATTTTATTTGTTTATTTTTTTTTAAAATTGTCGAAAGATCCACGTGGACAAGTATAAACGAAGCACATAAAAAAATACGATAAAAATTATAATCTATGTCATAGTTAACATTTGTAATTTTAATTAAATAATCAATATTTTATTTTATTTCGAATTTCGAATTCAGGTAAAATAATGAATTTTTATTTTAATAAAGTTCATAAGTAATAAAAAAATGAATTCTAAATTTGAAATAAAATAATGAGCCTATGAATTATTTCCACCATTTGGTAAATTATTTTATTGATAAAATGGGTAGTTAAAAATGATTACTTTACAATAATAATAATAAGTTAAAAATAATATTGATCAAGAAAAAGTCGAATATATCTACTAAATATTCGTTCAATGTTTCGAGTTAATGAAGAAAACTACAATAAAATTATAGTGCTAATTTAGATTAAATCGATAAATGGCTAGGATAATCTTATCAATTATTTTAAATTGAAATATCACTACATACTACTAACGAAAATTATTTTAACATTTCTTCAAATAGCTTTTTAACCACGTATACTTTTTGTAACACATTTTATTCCCATTGTTTATTTTTCCATAAAAAATCTTTTATAACCAGACCTTTCTTGATAAACGTTTATTTGATAATTAGTTTAAAAAATTTGTTTATAAATAGCGAGGTGACAATATTCCATTAGTTTATTTTGAAATACCGAAATAGGTGAACAAAGAATTGCTTCCATCAAGAATTTGGCTTTTTTTTTATTTTTTTAATTTTCGAAAGATGTGTACCACGTGGACGTGTATAAATGAAGCCCATAAAAAATACGATAAAAATTATAATCTATGTCATAGTTAACATTTGTAATTTTAATTAACAACACGTTTTCTTTATCACACAACTTTTAAATCACACATTTCATTAATTTTTATAAAATATATATGTCAAATAGTGGTGAAATTCTAAATTTTGTCTCGTGCATCGCACGGGTGCGAATACTAGTAATATATAAAAGTAACTGAGTTTTGACGGGAAACTCAACTTTTAATGTGTTCACATTGTTATTACCTCTGACCAATAATGAAATGAGGCTTAATTATAAAAAGAAGATCATTGATAATTTGTTTACTTATTTATATTTGATTATTTGTATTTAAACCTCTATTTTCATAAAATTATTCTGATATTTTAAAATTTTGAATCTTACAAATAAGAATTTGTGTTCAGTCATATAAATTCAATGTAAAATTTTCAGTTCAAAATTATATCGAAATCGTATTACACATCTAATACTAAATAAGCATTATTGTATAAAACTTTATATAAGTAATCTTATTTTTTTTTAGTTATTTAGTACATTTAAAAATTCGAATTCATTTGTATTGCGTTTTATTAAATTAATGAGTATTTTTATCGAAAGTTACATTTAATACGTCAATAATTTTTTTATAAAGATTGTGATATTTTATTGGTCTTAATCTTATGAATGAATAATTTTGTTCAGTCATACAAATCTAATTTCGAGTCTTCATTTATATTTATATCGAATATTTAATCAAGTTGTATTAAATTTTGTTACAAATAATCCTACTTTTATATTTCTTTATTATATATACATAATAACGTTCTTTTCCAATATCAGATTATTTATCAAAATAATTTTATTTACAATTACATTTAATTATTATTTAATTTCTTATTTCAGAAAGTCTCATATCATATTTTTTAAAATTAACAGTTAACAAATTTATTTATATTGTTTTGAAATGATATAGTTATTAATGATTTTTTATCCTAACTGTTAAATCTAAATTTTAAAAAATAATTAGCTATGCCATGATATGATTTGTTATATTTTAATTCAATATTTATTATTCTTAAATTTCTACAACAATAAGTAAATTGTCTCCCTATATACTTAAATAGAAAATTGAGATGATCAATGTTATATTATAATTTTCATCAAAAAATAATTACGTTGTATAAATATTGAAAACCTATAATATCATGAATTTGATGCATCTTTATCAATTTCACAATTTTTTTTTTCCATTTTTTATGATTATTGAATTCATTTCTTATACGTGTTGTTTTTCATTGTCAATGGTCAAAACAATGAATCTTATCTTTTATATGCATGGTCTATATTATTAACATTTTCATCTATTGTTTGATTGTTTAGAATACATTGACATTGGAGATCCTATATTTAAGTGTTCATTTTGTAAGGTAAGTATTTTATTCGAGGAAATAGTGGATAAGCGTTATAAAACATTTTATAATTCGAAGTTCTCACTTTGTTGTAGGGGTGAACACGATTTTGTTAGGACGGTTTGTAGTAATATTTCAAACCAAACCATTTAAAAAGGTTTGGAATTTTTTCAAACAAAACAAAACAAAACCAAACAATTTCTTTTTTCTAAACAAAATCAAACAAAACTAATTTTTGCGGTTTGAAACCACGGATTGCCAACGAATGAATTTGTGTATTCCAAAGCGATCTCAAAGACACATATTCCTCTAAAATTTCGAATTGAAACGAACTCAATAATAGTATTTAGTTTTTAATTAGTTCTTTATTGTGAATCAATTCATGTTGATAAACAAACTAATTATATAGAAGCATACATTTAAATTTTTCTTAAATAAACTATAGTTAGTTCTTACATTAAAAATTTTATTTTAAGAAACTGTCTTGGATGATGATTATGAAATGTAGGAACAATACTTATTTCCAAATGGTTATGAATTCGAACAAATTAATCTTTGAGTCCTTAATTTTGATTTCTTGACAGTAAAAAGTGTGTTGCATTTTTTTAAAATTGAACGTTTGCCTTTATTTTATTTTTTTAATTTTTAAAATTTGGCTGTTTGAAATCACAATTATGATAATTGAAACCTAAACCAAACCGTTTAAGGCAGTTTGAGGGCCTCGTGTCTTCAAATTACACGGTCAAAACTGCCATAAGATTGGGAGTCTGTTGCATAATGACGGTTCAGCTCCGCGGTTTGCTCAACTTTACATTGTTGACAATGCGAATAAGGTTGAATGCAGAAAAGGGTTATGTGTACGTATTATGTATTTATTGCTTTTATATTTATATTGTTTACGAATAATTTTATTGTGATAGTCTAAAATTTAATTTATGTCTTTTAATGTCCCTCGGTAGGAGTGAATCATGCGATTCAATGTTGCATGATTGTATATTTTCTGATTTGAAGGAAATGCTAGACAAAAACAAATTGGCAAGACAGTTTGGATAGGTTAGAGAAAAGATGATTGATGAAAACACTTCAAATGTAAGACTTATACTTATTGGTCTGTGGGCAGCCGACGATAGGCAATATGATTTTCCTGATGTCAATGAAATTTCCGGATTGATTGTCGGTGAATTTTGATATACAACATGGACACAGGGATATCATTATTGCGCCACGTGGTGGACCGTTGGAGTAGATAAGCAAAGATCATCCTCTTTATTTTCCTTTGCAGTATCCATTGCTCTTTCTAATAAATATTGATCACACATAGGGATTTTGCAATGGAACAAGGTTGATACTTACAAAACTCGGTGACCATGTTTTAGAAGGTCAAATTCTTTCTGGCAGCAATGCAGGACACAAGTTCTTTATTCCAAGGACGTCATTAAGCCTTTCTGATTCTAAGATACCTATTAGATTTCAAAGACGACATTTTCCATTGATGGTGTCCTATGCCATGATATCAATAAGAGTCGGGAACAATTACTCTCGCATGTGAGACTTCTTCTTAAACGGCTAATGTTTACACATAGACAACTTTATATTGCGATTTCTATGATAACAAATCGTTCTGAATTAAAGATGTTGGTTTGTGATAAGAATGGAAGGCCAACAAAATCAACAAACAATATTGTGTATAAAGAAGTATTCCAAAATTTGTGATCATATGAAATCAATAAATGATGGTCTTATCTCATATTTGTGAAATTTATTTATTTTATCTAAATAATTCATTTAATTTTACATTGAATTATCTTGATCCAGACATTTCTTCCCGTGCATCGCACGGGTGTAATATACTAGTTCAATTAATTTTGCCTGCATGTCAACCATATCATCGTCGTCGTCGTCATTAATTCATTCAAGCTTTAATTCACGTGCTACTAGTTTTAATTTTTGCCCCCGTGTGACACAAATTAAAATTCAGATTTAAATTACAATCAAAGTTAACAATCAATCTCAATCACATATTTTATGGGAATTACAACTTTTCAACTACACATTTCATTATATTTCATCATCTTTTATTAAAATCTACTAAAAATCTGACCTTTTAACCATACAATTCATTAAATATTTTTTGTGCCTTTAACCCGATTAAATATTTTTATATGTTCTTCATTAATTATATTGTGTTATTGCACATGAAGAAGCTTAACTCTACAAATATTAATAAATTTTCTATAAAATATGCTCTGAAGAGTCAATCTTTTTAAATAATATTTTTTTGTTGCTTCTAAAGCAACACAATGATGAGTACATTTTGCGTACTTATTCTAACCTCGTATTTAGACAATTATGAGTATTTTAGAGTTTGATATTGCTTAATTATTTATTTATTTTGATTTTTTAGGAAAAACTGGAATTTAGAAGAGATTGAAACAAAACGAGAAAATCATGAGCAGACTACACGAAGAAATCAGTACACAACTTTTAGTACAGATATCTTCATGGTGCCCATAATATATCATTGGTAATATAATTGAATTTAGAGTTTAACGCAACAAACAAAGCACAATTCGGAGTTGTAGATCAAAAGTTATTTTTCTCTGCCACAAATTTTAAAATTATTTGATCAGGACTTATTTTCCGGTCACAAATTAAATATTTATAGGTCACGACTCATTTATCGATCACAAGTCACATATTTTATTGGTCACAACATCTTTCTCGGTCACAAATTATGAAAATGTCGTTCATGAGTAATTTTTTTGTCACAATTTTCGTTGACCACAAAATCTGGTAGGACCTTGAATCAACAGGTCTCAGTTCCTCCCGCTTGAACACGTGTACTTCACGCGCACTTGACAAACAATCAATATGCAACAGATGCCAGGGTAGCTCCTGTTTGCATTCCAACGCTCAAATCAAAACTCTTTGTGAGTAAATATAATTTTGATGCTGGAAATATAAGTGTGTGAAAGAGAGAAACTGTAGTATGATTTGTATATTGTGTTCAAGTATTGAGTTATTAACTTTTTTCTTGAAGGCAAACGTGATATATTTATAGAAGGAGTTGTTACTTAAGATTGTGACATGTGGTTACTGTTCACTGATATCTCGCGATGCGAAATACCCCCGCAAGTGCACGGGTCGTGAGAAGTAATAAAGTGGACCTAGGAGTCCGAATTATCGTCCCACGAGGACTACTATTAATGATCGAAATATTTTAGTTCTACACTTTATTTGAATAGACGAAATAATTTGAGATTTTAAACTAAAACTAAAGAATTAAACTGAAGAATTTAAAATTAGAGAATTGTTTTGTTTTCAAATACGATTGTAAAGTAGTTGAAGAAGGAAAGAAATTCATCAAATCCACGCGCGAGTCTTTTTTGGTATCTGCACTGCGTTCAGCATTTCGACCATATCTTTCTCTTCCCTTATCCGATTAATGTTATTCAAAGTTATTTGGAAAGATAACGTAAAGGGCTATAATTCTTCCTGAAATAGGATCTTTCGAATTCGAACGTTTACTATCCCAAAATAAGTCTCAAAGTCTGACTAGAATTCTGTCCAGAATCTTCTAGGATTGAAATCAATTTTATGGTAATATTCTTATCATATTCCATTCCTTTTTGACTTCTACTTGCATCTAATTGAATCCTAAAAATCCTCAAAGTATCTTCTTATTATACAAATCAATCATTGGATATTTGCAAGTTGGTCCCTCATGTTTAATTTGCTCTTCAGTTCTTCAACTTCCAATTGCAACAATATAATCTCCACACTTTGGAGTCTTCTCAATTTGCTCGTTTCAACTCTCAATTCCTTCAACTGGATCCTCCAGCTTCTTATTCATTTACTTCGCCACATTACATCTTTCTGGTTGACGTCACAAACTTATCAATTGCTCATTTTAGCTCCAATTAGCATCCAATTATGCATTTTTCTCATCAATTACTTCATTCTTCATCTTTTGGGATATTTTCTGCAAAGTAAACAAATAAAAACAAATTAAATAGCATATATTCTAAAACGATAATAATTTATTCTAATTTATACGTACAAATAAGTGTATAAAATACACTTATCAAATCAATCTATGCTTTAAGAAATCATTATGAACAACAATGCAAAATATTTTCTAGTTAGATCTTGCCAGAGTTTCTTGTGTGTGTGTGAATAGCCAATGTCAAACGCATAATCATGCAAAAGATATACTCAACACTGTGTGGCTCATTATGCATAATTCAGCCCGAATCCCATGTGGTCAATCTATGAATTCTAATGAAATTCCTTTCAGCGCTCATGGATGATCTCCACTTTCTGCTTTTCTCTCACATATCCCGGGTTTCTATCTATGTGGGTTCTAAAAATATTCTTTACTTTTTCCACACAAGGTAGTCAGTATCAGAAATATGCGTGTATAACAAATCAAAAGACAGGAGTCCCCAATTCTACAACCTCAATCACCACAGCTCAGTCAACACAGCTTATACCGTGCTATAATTTTTTTTTTTTTTTTTTTATGGACGAATTTTCTTTTAATTGTCCCTGTCTTTTACCATCTTTGTGCAGAACTTTTCATACTTGCTTTCTATATGACCCCTGTAACGAGCTTTCAGATCGGAAACTCTCAAACCAGTTGTCTTTAGGGTACCAGGTTCAAAGAACCCCTCAAACGTACTTACCCGAGTCATAAAGGCTTAAACAGAAAAGTTAAAGATGTTTTTAATGTCTTATGTGTAAGTCCACTCTCCGTACTTGCTTTCTAATTGACCCCTATAACGAGCTTTAGGTCGATGACTCCCAAGCCAGTTGGCTTTAGGGTACCAGGTTTGAATGACCCCTCAGACGTACTTACTCGAGTCAAAAAGGCATTTGAAGAGGGGAATAAGACCTTCAGCATTTTTCTGTTTTTATACTGGAACTGGTTTATACCTGTTGACCAAACTGTAATGACTAAAGTGCAAAACCAAGAACCACAGACCTCCAACCCGTCAATACACACAAATTCCAACCATTTTACCCCCAAACTTGCCTTTTAGCATGATTGGTTCTAATTTAGAGGTGGGATGTCTAACGATCTAAGTTCAGGGCTTTTTGAGTCATTCCTAAGTTCAAATTGCATAAATTTGCCCCACATGTATTAAACAAAATCTCTTACACAAGCAATTATCCAACACTGGCTATGTGCGTAATAAATATGAATCTAGCAAAACATAACTAGTTCAAAAATAAGTTCATACTTTCATGTTGTCCAATTTTCAAACCTAAGCACAAATTGATTCATACTATATCCTAGGCAATAAATATGTTAACACATTTTCAATTTTTTTTTTTAATGTGTGAGATTTTCCACCCCCAAATTAGAAAGAAACATTGTCCTCAATATTTGTCAAAAAAATTTAAAAATGTAAAACAAGACAAAGGAGAGAGAAAGAGAACTTCCCAGGTGCATTGGAGATGTTTTGTTGCCTTGATGCTTCAATTTGAAATTGCACTTTGATGCATTTGACCATTTCTTTACATTGCCCAACTTGATTGGATATGTTTTGATTGGTGTGTGCCTTGCAAAACAAAAGATAAATGACTCTAGAAGACATGAACACCAATAAGAAATTATCCAATTCTAATTGTGTGTGCTTGTGTGCTTGGGATGACGATGAATACCTAAACTACTAAAAATTGCATAAAAATAAAAACACCTCTAAACATGCAAAATAATATAACAAGCAAAATTGTCTTAACATGCAAAACACTTAAAACATGTCACCTACCATGCATGTATCTAAAAACAAGTAAATAAAATAAATACTTAAAGCATAATAAATAAAAGGGAAGAAAATTTGGGTTGTCTCACAATAAGCACTCCGTTTATAGTATAAAACACGACTTTTTACCGTGATTGTTCAAGGAACTCTAAATAAAGTTTTTGATGACCTTTTTTGTTTGTGCCGATTGAACTTGCTCCAATTTGGATTTATGCACCAAAATTCCACTTTGCCCATGTCATGTATGTTGACATCTCCACTCAATTCAAACTTCAATATGAAAACTTCAATCATCTCTTCAGTGCCAATGATGAAATCAATTTTTTTTTTTCAGTGGTTGAAGTTAGAGGATTGCACTGTAAAGTCGGCACTTTTAAGTGTCTCCTTGTTTATTTGCTCTTCTGTGATCAACTCCTTCGTTTTTATTGAAGTTTCTTCAAGCTTGATGTCAGTAAATTGAATTGTTGACATCTGGACAATGATATTTTCATGGCAACTATTTTCTTCTGGTTCATCCACTCTTTTAGGTTCTTCTTCTTTTTCTTCAGTTGTTTCAACCATTTTTTCTAGCTCATCTAATCTTTTCACCAAAAAATGTTCTAGTGGATACCCCTGCTCTGATAGATAAAAATTCCCCACACAATCAATACTCCACAAACCATCTTGAGGTGCAATAGGACAATCATATAAAGCATGATTTTCCCAGCAGAAGTCACACATGAGATAAGTCTGAATTGCAGTTCGATTAAAGAGCCATTGATTATTGTTCACTGCCATCTTGCTATGTTGCTTTCAACTGTCTGAAAATTCATTCAATACCTAGATAGGAATCAATTCACAGCTTTTATTTAAAAAAAAAATTCCCAAACAAAGACTAGGAAATAAAATAAAAATAAAAATAAAAACAAAAATAAAGTTCAAACTAAAGTAAGAACTAATTGGTATCGATATTAATTAACAGTTTCCGGCAACGGCGCCAAAAACTTGTTCACTGATATTTCGCGATGCAAAATACCCCCGCAAGTGCACGGGTCGTGAGAAGTAATAAAATGGACCTAGGAGTCCGGATTATCGTCCCACGAGGACTGCTATTAATTACCAAAATATTTTAGTTCTACACTTTATTTGAATGGACGAAATAATTTGAGATTTTAAACTAAAACTAAAGAATTAAACTGAAGAATTTAAAATTAGAGAATTGTTTTGTTTTCAAATACGATTGTAAATTAGTTGGGATTTACGATTTCACCTAACCAATTAAATTAACTCCAATTCCAGTTTTATTTCCTAAATATGCATTCGGTCGAATTCACTAATTTAAATTGAAATTCTCCTCTCGAGTTTAAATCAACTCTACCTAAATAAGTCAACCATGTATCTCTACAGCGAGTCCGAATATTCCTTATCTAGATGCATTACACACAAGAATTCACACATGACCGCAATAATAACAAGAGTATATCTCTATCTCTCGTTCAATTACCGAATTTATTACCTAGATCTATATTATTAACTCACCTCTCGAATTATGAAAATAACACATAAAATCATGAATAAGCGGCTAGTTCATCCACGCATTAAACGCAATAATAAATCAACACATGCATTAAAGCGTTAAAACAAGGAATATGGAATTAAAATAATTAATTAGGCTTCATCGTTCATCCCAACATCAAATTTAACTACACATCATATTTAAATAATAAAAACAAAATATAATGACGTTCATTGAAAATAACAACGAAGAATGGAAAGATTGCACCAATTATCAATTTTTCAAGTATCTTCAATTCACGCCCCTCTGCGATGCTTGAATCTCCAAGAATTTGAATTAAAAAATCTGTTGTGGCTCGTTTTATGGAGAGGAAAAGGTCTGATTTTCGTGCAAAGAGGTTGTATTTATAGTTGGTGAAGAGATCAAGTTGAAGAAGGAAAGAAATTCATCAAATCCGCGCGCGAGTCTTTTTTGGTATCTGCACAATGTTCAGTATTTCGACCATATCTTTCTCTTCCCTTATCCGATTAATGTTATTCAATGTTATTTGGAAAGATAACGTAAAGGGCTATAATTCTTTCTGAAATAGGATCTTCCCAATTCGAACGTTTACTATCCCAAAATAAGTCTCAAAGTCCGACTAGAATTCTGTCCAGAATCTTCTAGGATTGGAATCAATTTTATGGTAATATTCTTATCATATTCCATTCCTTTTTGACTTCTACTTTCATCTAATTGAATCCTAAAAATCCTCAAAGTATCTTCTTATTATCCAAATCAATCATTAGATATTTGCAAGTTGGTCCCTCATGTTTAATTTGCTCTTCAGTTCTTCAACTTCCAATTGCAACAATATAATCTCCATACTTTGGAGTCTTCTCAATTTGCTCGTTTCAACTCTCAATTCCTTCAACTGGATCCTCCAGCTTCTTATTCATTTACTTCACCACATTGCATCTTTCCGGTTGACGTCACAAACTTATCAATTGCTCATTTTAGCTCCAATTAGCATCTAATTATGCATTTTTCTCATCAATTACTTCATTCTTCATCTTTTGGGATATTTTCTACAAAGTAAACAAATAAACACAAATTAAATAGCATATATTCTAAAACGATAATAATTTATTCTAATTTAGACGTACAAATAAGTGTATAAAATACACTTATCAGTTACCCTTTATACGTAGCAGTCCCATGACCATTCATAAGGTAAACCATTTCCTTGGTAATAATATAACCATCTATTATGGGGTTGCTGCTGCTGTTACATCCCCTTGAAGACGTTGTCACGTCAAGTAGCCTCTTGTAGATGAATTACAT
Source organism: Ligustrum vulgare (assembly GCA_963555705.1). NCBI lineage: Eukaryota > Viridiplantae > Streptophyta > Magnoliopsida > Lamiales > Oleaceae > Ligustrum > Ligustrum vulgare. Next base: position 20,154,483 of record OY743179.1, read on the forward strand.
CTCTCCGATACACTGGCCAGTCTTGCCACCTTTCAGGAGTGTGGACTTCGGTATAATCAGTCCGATGTCCTGTATGGTGAGAAACAGTTTTAATACCCCAGTAAGTATGATTCCAATCTTATCACTCTGGAGATGACTGGATATCTATGGGGCCCACATTGACTATTGTGGATGACATGTCAGTCCATTTTGGCTTGGTCATAACACTAATCCCTCAAGTCTGGTGAGTTCATTTATGTGTGTGCTAGAGTTGAAATAGACACTAAATTGACTTGCTGAAAGGTCCATAATGAAGGGACTGTATTTATTTTGAGAGGGTGTGTGATTTTTAAGTAATCTTCATCCATTCAGAGTGGATAGTAGTGACCTAAAGATGGAGTCCTTGTTAAGGAGTCTTTGTTGTCATTTAGAAAAAGACCCTTGGACTTATTTTTCTTTGAGACAACCATTATATGCATTTACAAGCTTCTTCGGGTGTATTTATGGCAAATCAATGATGATTTATGAATTTCAAAGGACGTTCCAAGGCAACGCGCATTTCCATGCGCTCTTGTTGTTGAATTGTTGTATTCTTTTTATATTCTTGCTCACTGAGTTGTTGCAACCTTTCGTGGGACATGTGGATGGCCTAGATAAACCTTTATTTTAAGAGTGAACGGTCCAGATTAAAAGTAATTCCTTATAAGGATTTTCTCATTTTACATTTCCCCTTTCTCGTGACCTTAACATTTCTGTGGAGATTTTGAATTTTTCTTTGTTCCTCACAATGAACCCTACCACAATTTCCAAAATCTTCTACCGGAAAAACATTTTCGACGACTTTAGCTATCATTATGCTGCTTTCGTTGAACAAGAGACCATGCATCTTCGACTTTCTCAGGTAATCTCTCTTTCCTTTGCGCGTCTTCCATTTCAAATTTGGATTTGTGTGCTTGTTTGAGTGTGCTCTTTTCGTATATTTTTCTTGTGGGTCCAGGGAATATGGAAGGAGTTGAGGGGTCAACTTTCGAAGAGTTGGTGGTTATGGTAGAGCCTACTAGAGGCGTATGTCCTTGGTGAAATTTGGCCTTTAGTTCCCACTATTTTAAGGAAATTAGGAGAAAGAGAGTTAGGAAGTATACAAATGTAATTTGTTTGGATAATTCTGACAGTGAAGAAGAACTTCCTAGCTTCTACATGACCACAAGAGGAGGCATCTCTCCAAGAGAGAAGGGAGGTAATGCAGAGGGGATGGAAGGAGCAAGAAGCTGCCAATTCTTCGACTGGGGCTCAAGAATCCAATTTGGGGGTCTGAGCTCCCTATAGGGTTCACAGGGAGGAGTTGGGGTTAAGTAGAGAGGAAATTGCTCAAGTTGAGGAGTGGGTCGATTATGTGAATAAGGTGTCACGTACTAAATTGATCCGGAGCCTCATCCGGAATCTTAGGAAAGTAATGAAGTGGAGTCTGAGATCAGGGGTAGTGACCGGTGGGTGTTTTGTCAAAATTCCAGCTGCTAGAGAGAGTCCGGACAATACACCCCAGCCCTTCTTGTCGGCCTTGTAATCCTCCAGAAGGTCAAGTGGCGATCCTTCATGATGCCTTGAAGTGTGGGTTGAGGCTTTCTTTACATCCTTTCTTTGGGGTAGTCCTTCAGAGCTAGAACTTGTGTCCATATCAGTTGAACCTGAATTTTTGGACTCAGTCAGTGGGCACACGGTCAATGTGGTAAGAGATCAGTTCGTACTACCCAATGTCTCTAAATATTATCCACACTCTCTACACTTTGAATAAATCGACGAGGAGGGAGAAGGACGTCGAGCTGACGTAAAGGAATGGTACTATCTTGCCCTAAGGGGTTCACATTCCCCCGTTATCACTGGGCACCCTTCATCCATGAAGAATTGGAGGAATAAATGGTTTTGGGCTACTGGAAAGTGGCAGAGTTCCCATGTTGATCCCACTCCTGAAGTTACATTTCCTCGAACTCTTTCCCTTTTGTGTGAGTTTCTGTTTTATGAATTCATGTATATGTGTGTGTGCATGATTTCCTTATGTTTTTATCATTGTATTCAATTACCACACTCTTGTTTATTTTAGGCCAAACTCCTGCATATCTACTCCCAGAAGAGGACTTATCTGTTGTGAGGAACCTTTTTTCCTATCGAGGTACTTTCCAGAGGGTCATATCATCAAACAAACTATTTGTTAGGAACAGACTTATGCTAGAGATGAGTAAGTCTTCCATTTTCTAAATTTCTCTTCTTTCACTTGATTTCATTTCCTTAATAACTGGATTATTTTCTCCCTGCGTGTAGGTTCTAAGGAATTTCCCAAGGTGTCCTTGAAGAGCTTGAGAGCCAAGAGAATTCCTTATGTCCTAAGGCTTGGAAGCGATGAGGAGAAAAGCAGAAAACCATTCTTGCTGGTTTTCAGGTTGAGGCTTCAAAGAAAGCAGTTAAGGCTCCTGTAGCCAAAATTGGGGGCTCCGTTCCTACACTTCCAACCACTTCACTTTCCGGTCAACAACTGTTGGCCGTAAAAAAGGAACATGACTCCAATATGGCCCCTGAGAAAGTGAGGAGAGGAGGTCAAAATGGAAGGATGACAGTAAGTCCAAGCAAGTTTTGTTCGAAGAGGTGGGGAGGATGATCTGGTTGAGGTGACAGAGTTTGAGATGGCCCTATTGAAAAGGCTAAAGAGGGGGCAAAGGGGATACTTCTCAAGGCTCCTTCGCTCTATTAATTGATTCTTTAGCTCCACCTTCAGAGTTGTTTGAAAGGGTTGAAGAGCAGCAAATTACTTTTCCCGGAGTAGATGAAGAAGTCACTCCAGTGGTTGCTTACGAGCTCAGTGCTATCAAGGTTTGCCTCCTTCCTAAGCTATCTTTTATTGAAAAAGGGGTCCTGTCTTCCCTCCCTTCACCTTCGGCAAAAGCTGCACTAGTTGTGGATTCTTTCCGGTCCAAAGGGTGGCAAGTTTATTATTACCTCTGGCTTTGATTGGGGAAGTGGAGTCATCTGTGGAGGACTTGGAGTGGGGGAAAAAGAGCGCTGAGGTTTCCATTCTAGTATTGACAAAATGGTGAGGGAGATTCAAGATCTCAAGGATTCCCTGAAGGCAGCCCAAAAGTTTTTGCGATTCATACGCTGAGTCCTTTGCATGGAGTCCACCTCAGCATCTCCTGAATGCACGTGGTAGTAGTTGGAAGTATTTTCGCTAAAGGGTGGATGTTGTGGTTGAGTTTGAGGGTATTGTGATGGTGCAACCGAATCATTTACCACATATCCTCTTGCCATATAGGCATTCACAGCAGCTATTTGTTCAATTTGCTGCCTCTGCATCTCTATCATCTGACCTGCCATGCATGTCATGTTCCTCATCAGATGTCTGCTTCTATGCCATGAGGTAGGTTAGGCTAAGGAACCTTCTCATTAGCATCTTGAGGTTAGTTATGTAGGGGGTACCTCTTCTCCAACATTATGTTGTTCACTCCTACTTATCCTTGAATTAGCGTCACTGTCACTTTCATTCATTGTTGTAATGATTTATGGGTTATCCTTTCTTAAAGGTTGCGAAACTTTTATTTCAAAGTTCTAGATCATTTTTCAGGGTAATGAAACTTTTATTTCAAAGTCTAGGACCTTTTTCAAGGTTTTTTAAGGTGTCTTTTATCAATCTTTTCAGAGGTAACCTGTAAGTGTTATCAGTCTTTTTCAAGAGGTTTATCACCCATTTTCAAGGTTTTTACTTTTTCTAGGTCTTTCAATAGCTTTTTACCACGTGATTTCCCACAGGCGATGCTAAAATGTTGACCATAAAATCTTGTAAGACCTTGAATCAATACGTCTCAGCTTCTTCCTTTTGAACACGAGGACTTTCCGTGCACTTAGACAAACAATCAATAAGCAATGGGTGTCGAGGTGACTCCCATTTGCACGCTGACACTCAATTCAGGACTCTTTGTAAGCAAATATAATTTGGATGTGTGATATATAAGTTTATAAAAGAGAGAAAGGGGAGTGAGATTTGTTTATTGTGTTCAAGTATTGCGTTACTAATATTTTTCTTGGAGGCAAACGTGATTTATTCATGAGGTAAACCATTTTCTTGGTAATAATCATTATCATCTATTATAGGGTTGCAGTTGCTGTCACACCCCCTTGAAGACGTTATCACATCAAGCCGCCTCTTGCATACGAGTCACATCTCTGACATATTGACGGATCTTGTCACCTTTCCGCAGTGTGGACTCTGGTATAATCAGTCTGGTGTCATATATGGTGAGAAACAGTTTAATACTCCAACAAGTATGAGTCCAACCTTATCACTTTGGAGATGACTATATATTTATGGGCCCCACATTGACCATTGTGGATGACCTGTCAAGTCCATTTTGGTAACAAATTTTATAAGTCATAATTTATTTTTCGATCACAAATTACTAAATTTTCGGTCATGACTCATTTATCAGTCACAAGTAACAAATTTTATAAGCCATGACTTGTTTTTCAGTCACAATTTACAAATTAAGTCAAACTTATTTAACCGTTACAAATCTCGAATTTTGTAGGTCACAACTTTATCTTAGTTACAAATCTAGAATTTTGTAGGTTACAAATATCAATTTTATAAGTCACAACTTGTTTCACAGTCACAATTTCAAGTTAATTAGTCACAACTTAACAAATTGTGAGTCACAATTACAAAACTATCGCAATCTTAATTTTTTTTGGTCACTACTTATCTACTAATTAGTTATAATTACCTATAATTGGTCACAAACAAGTTACCACCCCCATCCCATCCACGCCATCCTGCACTAACACCTACCCCAACCCAATCCAATTCAATCCAACCCAACCCAACCATAACCCCACTCCAACAACATTGCTACCATTGACTACACCACCGATCAACACCCACATCACTACCACCAACCACCTGCACCACGATCGTCGTAGCCACTACAACTCACCGACTACACTGCCAAAATGCCACCTAAACTAGCCCAACCACCAACCATCGTGTCACCTCCGCCACCATCGACCACCTTCAACACCACTCCAGAAACCAACAATTATAAAACCACCATTGCTTCTCATTTTATCCTATCCATCCATCTCGGCCACCACAACCACCTCTCCTGCATAGCCACCATAAACCATCTCCGACATACCACAAACACCACAACCTCCAATGCACAACGACCATCACCACCAAAACTACCACCATACAGACCATCACACTGCCATTGCACATAAAACAACATAGATTGGCACTAAAGATCACCTCTGCCTAAACACTTTCGGCACCACAAGCACATACAGCCACCCGTCACCACTATAACATGTACCAACTCAAATATGCACTAGAGATGGCAAAAAAATTCGATCCGATCAGAAAAATTCCAGATCCGTGGACCGACGAATCGGATTTGGATCGGGGGTGATTCGATCCGATTCGACTCGATCCCCGATTCGATTTATTTTTTAAAAAATTAAAAAAATATGTAAAAAAATTTAATTACTAAATCTAATATATATAATCTTTTATTGAATTTGGTACAATGTCTCTAATTCTCTACATATGTAATGTTTTGTTGTATGAATTAGATATTATATTAGTTGTTTTATGAATTATGTATTGATTTGTTTGTCGTTAACGAAAATTTCTTAATATTTATTTTGATCCGACCTGATCTGAACACGACACGATCCGAGATTTTTATTGTTTGATCCGATCCGACCAGATCTAAAAATTCGCGGAGCGGATTTGAATCAGCACCGATCCGCCCTATTGTCATTACTAATCAGCACCAACGTAAGGAACATATCCTCAACCATATCGGCACTATAGCCTATACCAACAAATCACCAACACCACCACCACACCACGCCACACCACACCACACCACACGACACCACAACCATTAACACCTTGCACCAACACAAACAGATCTTAACAATTATAGAAGCATAGTAGATGACATCGTGATGAATAGTGTTGCGATTGCGAGAATAGAACCAATGCGACGATTCGTTGCCACGGCTTCACTTTATGAGTGACGCTTAGTTATTGGTGCTGCAGACCCCTCTCCTGTGGCGACGAGTTCCTTACCCGAGTGATTGAACTAGGGTTGGTTTGAGTTGAGTGGAGTTGGGGTGGGGGTTGAAAGATGATATGTTAATTTCATATAATAATGTTATTAATAATTTAAATTGAATTATGACATGATTATATAAATAACTAGTAAATTTTATTCTTGAATTGTGCAGTTAAAAAACACGTGTACGTAATTTTCCCAATAAACAATTATTTACTACTGTTGAATGTAGCATACAAAACTGGCTAATACCTCTGTTTGGTAAACAAGAAAAAAATATGTTTCTAAACAACAAAATTTCTCAAATCATTTTTTACCACATTTAATTTTTTTTCTCCATTTTTCAACTACATATTTTACCTCGAAAACTTTAAAAAAAAACATATTTTTAAACAAAAAACTTTTTAATAAATAGTGGTATTAACATATATATCCCGATTATATTTACATAATAATAATTGATTAATCATTTTCCTCTTATTTACTATTTAATGGAGGCCAAGACTGATTAATTACCCAACCATTTTTGCAAAGTATCAGATCTGCAGTTCTAATCAGTCTTTTTTAATTCGACCGTTGAGATTCAAAAGCTGAAGAAATCCAAATCCCTTTTGCTTTTGACTTTTTTCTTAAAAGATTATAATATTATTATATTTTTATTAAAAGAAAAAGAATATGCCACGTCAGATAAGCGTTTGGCACAAAATATACCGTTGTGAATGCAGCGTACACCGTCAGATCACTTCAGGCAACAGTCAGGATGTTATGACCGTTATAATATGCTCTTCATTTAATCACTGATCATTCCTATTTTTTCTATCTGAAAATTTTCAAATTTGAATCCTATATGCCCAGATATCCTATACCGTTTTATTTCCTTTTTTTCTCATGTTTTTCTTATCTGGGTTTTCATTTTTTTAGCATTTGATTTGTCAATATATTGAAGTACTGTGTATTTTTGAGTTTTTGTTTGAAGAAAAAAATGGTGAAAATGGCAGTTAATTCTCCAACTTCATCTCCGGTGACTATCACAGTCAGTTCCTCCGGTGGGTCTCGAAGCAAGGGTTTGACTAGCCCTGTGCCACGTCACTCCATATCGAACAACCCCAACTCTCCGATCAGTGGAAGAGGGTTAGGGGGCTCAGGCGGTGGAGAAAATCGCAGGGCTTCTTCAAGTGGTGGGAGATATCTATCTTTCTCGAAAGACAGCACGGATGAATTTGTAGCTTATACCGTTCATATTCCTTCAACTCCAGATAATCGGGTGGTGTCGGAATCTCAGAATAGTCCTATTGAAGCTAGCAAGAGCCAGAGGAAAAACCTGTCTAAAGATTTTATCAAGGACACTATTTTTACAGGAGGATTCAATTCTGCAACAAGGGCTCATTCCCGGAAGAGCTTGGAGGAGTCAGCGGTGATGAAATCGAAAACGGAGTGTGGAATGGATGGTTGTGATGAGAAGGCAATGGAAGGAAATTTGAAGGGTTATTGCGAGTGTGGATTCAAAATTTGCAAGGATTGTTATATGGACTGCATCGAAAATGGTGGAGGCCACTGTCCCGGTTGTAAAGAGCCTCATAAGGATTTTAGCGACGACGAAAGTGATCATGAGCCACCGTCCGAGGAGAAGGATCAGGCGAATCCCCTGCCTTCGTGGGGAGGGGGTAATAAGTTGGAGAAGAATTTTTCATTGGTTCAGTCTTTCAAAAATCCAAACCACGATTTTGATCACACCAGATGGCTCTTTGAGACAAAAGGGACTTATGGATATGGCAATGCTTTGTGGCCGAGAGATGGATATGAATTCGGGAGAGGGACGGATAGATATGAGAACCCGCCGGATTTTAGTGACAGAAGAAACAAGCCTTTGACTCGGAAAATTGGGATTTCTGCTGCAATAATCAGTCCATACAGGTCCTCTATAAACTCTGATCTTTAACTTTGTTAGTTTAAATTGTTGGTATCCATTTTATGTTATAAATCCTTCACCCCAAACTTAATTTTGATTGTTATATTATTTGAAATATTTATTTTACCATTAATTTAATTACTACATGTTTATCAGACAAAATGAACTTATGAATGTTGATATGTTGCAGATTGCTTATAGTTCTTCGACTTGGCGCCCTTGCTTGCTTCCTAACATGGAGGGTTTCACATCCTAATCATGAAGCAATGTGGTTATGGATGATGTCTGTTATTTGTGAAATGTGGTTTGCTCTGTCTTGGGTTCTTGATCAACTGCCAAAAATTTGCCCAGTGAAGAGAGTGACCGACCTCTCAGTCTTGAAAGAGCGGTTTGAATCCACTGAACTAAATCTTCGGAATCCAAAACAATTATCCGACCTCCCCGGAATTGATGTGTTTGTGTCGACAGCTGATCCGGACAAAGAACCGCCACTTGTGACAGCAAATACAATTCTTTCGATCCTTGCTGTTGATTATCCAGTGGAAAAGATTTCATGTTACCTATCAGATGATGGAGGCTCTTTAGTAACATTTGAAGCTGTGGCTAAAGCTGCAAGCTTTGCAAGCCTATGGGTTCCTTTCTGCAGAAAACACAAGATAGAGCCACGGAACCCCGAGGCATATTTTGCGCAAAAACGCGATCCACTCAAGAACAAAGTACGGCTTGATTTTGTTAGGGATAGGCGACGAGTTAAGAGAGAATATGATGAATTTAAGGTGAGGATAAATGCCTTACCAGAGTCGATAAGGCGAAGATCAGACGCTTACAATTCTCAGGCCGAGTTACGTGCCAAGAAGAAACAGAGTGAACTCGGGGAAAATGAAAATCCACCCGAGCCCATAAAGGTCCTAAGGGCTACTTGGATGGCTGATGGAAGTCACTGGCATGGAGCATGGTCATCATCATCAGAAGGTCATTCAAAAGGTGATCATGAAGGCATTATACAGGTAATGTAAATAATAATCATCTCATTTTAGTCCCTGGCCTGAGCCTATTTTTTGATTTATTGATTTACGAGGGAACCCGCATTGGGTAAACCCTCGGGACGCAATAGCCTGACTTGAGCATATTTTATTTACAGATAATGTTGGTTCCAGCTAGCCCAGAACCACTTTTTGGTACTGAAATCAATGAGGAGAACTTGGTTGAAACAACTGATGTTGATATAAGATTACCAATGTTAGTTTACGTGTCCCGTGAGAAACGACCTGGTTTTGATCACAATAAGAAAGCTGGAGCAATGAATGCTTTAGTCCGGTCAAGTGCAATAATGTCAAATGGTGCTTTCATTCTAAATCTGGACTGTGACCATTACATATACAACTCTTTAGCATTAAGAGAAGGAATGTGTTTCATGCTTGACAGAGGTGGTGACAGAATTTGTTATGTTCAGTTCCCACAAAGGTTTGAGGGCATCGATACGAATGATCGGTACGCAAACCATAACACCGTGTTCTTCGACGTAAGCATGAGAGCACTTGATGGCTTGCAGGGTCCTATGTATGTAGGGACGGGATGCATTTTTCGGAGAATCGCTCTCTACGGGTTTAGTCCTCCGAGAGCCACCGAACATCATGGATGGTTCGGCCGACGCAAGACACGGAAGCTACTCATGAAATCGAAGGGGCAAAAAGATGAAGAAGACGACGAAATGCTTTTGCCAATCAGTGGGATTCAAAATAAGGACGACGACGACGATGCTACCAGGGCCTCACTTTCTAAACAGTTTGGAAACTCAACTACTCTTATCGACTCAATAGCCGTGGCTGAATTCGGGGGGAGGCTCCTCCACGAGCTGCGAGCAAAAGGATGCTTGGGAAGGCCTGCAGGGTCGCTCGCTGTTCAACGCGAACCTTTAGACGGTGCAGCACTAGCAGAGGCAGTCAGTGTTATAACATGCTTCTATGAGGATAAAACCGAGTGGGGCAAGAGGGTCGGATGGATATACGGTTCAGTTACAGAAGATGTTGTCACGGGTTATCGGATGCATAACCGAGGTTGGAGATCAATCTATTGTGTGACAAAGAGAGATGCTTTTCGTGGGACGGCTCCGATCAATTTAACGGATAGGCTCAACCAAGTCCTTCGATGGGCAACTGGTTCGGTCGAGATCTTCTTTTCTCGAAACAACGCTTTATTCGCAAGTCCAAGAATGAAGTTTTTGCAGAGGGTGGCATATTTCAACGTTGGATTATACCCTTTCACTTCAATTTTCCTCCTTGTCTACTGCATTCTGCCTGCACTTTCACTCTTCTCTGGAAAGTTCATTGTTCAATCACTGGACGTGACTTTTCTGGCTTTCTTATTAGCCATTACACTCTCTCTGTGCATGCTTGCCCTCCTCGAAATCAGGTGGTCGGGAATCACTCTCCATGACTGGTGGCGAAACGAACAGTTCTGGTTGATCGGTGGAACAAGTGCACACCCTGCAGCTGTAATTCAAGGATTGTTGAAAGTCATAGCTGGTATTGAAATTTCCTTCACATTAACGTCGAAATCGACGGCACCAGATGATGCAGATGATGAATTTGCTGAGTTATATGAGTTTAGATGGACAATTTTGATGATCCCACCAATCACAATCATCATGTTCAATGTGATTGCAATCGGCGTGGCTATTTCTAGGACGGTATATAGTCCTTTCCCACAGTGGAGCAAGCTTCTTGGAGGTGTGTTCTTCAGCTTTTGGGTTCTTTCTCATCTTTACCCCTTCGCCAAGGGATTGATGGGAAAACAAGGGAAGATTCCGACTATAGTATACCTCTGGTCAGGACTCATCTGCATTATCATTTCGTTGCTCACGGTGTACATATACCCTCCTTATGGAAGCCAAGGTATTCTGAGATTCTAAGTTGCTTTTCCCGGGCAGCTTTCTTCCTTGCAGTTACAGCCAACAAATCATTCTGTGCAAACGTTGGCTTTTTATTATGATACATTTGTTTGATTCTGGTGATTCATTTCTTGTGCCTCGTATTAAGAATCAGTTAACTTCATTTTTTGTTTGATTCTGGTGATTCATTTTGTGCTTACTTTTGCACATGCTATATAGTCAATTTCTCTTCTTTTCTTGTTCAACCTTGAATTTTGATTATAGTAGTAGTAACTTGGAGTGTGGAGACCTTTGATCACGAGTTTGACTTTCTCTACCAACAATTTTACGATCGAACTTGTCGCACCAACTTGTTTAGTGCGATTTAATTGACTGAAGTGATTTGTAGGCTACTCACTTACTTAGTGCTGTTTACATGACTGACGTGACTTACCTACTGCAGTTTACACTTTCCCGAGTTTGCAGGCTATAGGGTTCTCTCGTAAATACTAAAAAAAATAATTTTGTTTGTTTACAGCAATTATGGTCTGAGTCCACTGAGAGACCCTAATTTCTATAACCTGGTATAGGTAGAGCATCAAAATCTAGTTCACTTTGCCAAAAAAAAAAAAAAAAAAAAATCTAGTTCACTTTGCCATCAAAATCTAGTTCACTCAAGGTGTGGGATACACTTTGCCATTATTATTCCTGACTTAGTTGCAAACTTACAATCAAGAAATTAGGTAAGCAAGATTTAGTCACCACGTTTCCCGTGGGGATGAGACAAAAGGGCAGCTCAATACCAGACATAGACCTAGAAATCTGCTGCTTTTTATCTCACCTTAAATGGGCAGCAAGCACATATCAGCAGTGGTGATGTGACATGGCCACTTGAATATCCTACCCCCATCCCTATCCTTTGTGTGTAGAGCATAATGATACAATATCAATATACTTTTTCCTTCGATCGCAATTCAACATCAACATTTGATATAAGGTCACTGTGGGTCGTCGAGCTGCATAATGATACAATATACTTATTTCTTCGATCACAATTTGACATTTGATATAGGTCGTAGTGGGCGAGAAATTTTGCATATGAAACACGAGAAATACTTGTACTCCAAGGCAACAACACGAATGGATCTCTTCACGCTGAATGTGTACAGCTATAACCTTGCGTAAAATTTTGCATATGGAACACGAGAAATACTTGTACTCCAAGGCAACAACACGAATGGATCTCTTCATGCTGAATGTGTACAGCTATAACCTTGTGTAAAATTTGTCCATTTTGTTTCGAATTTAATTTATTAAAAGTCACATTAATATTTTATAATTCTCTCTATAAAAATTGGAGGAGGAATATTGTCTTATGCCAAGTTAAAATCATTTTTACAAATTAAAATTGCGAAATACATAAAAAAAAGCCCTTCATAGGCTAACTTACACAGAATAAAGTAGTTGTAAATAAAACATCCATTTAAAAAGTTAGGAAATTTAAAGGTAAACAACATATCCTAATACGTGAGTCACAACATGTAATTGTAATGAGCGGTTTTTACAACATGTTGAGTCCTAGATAATCAAATAAATAGTAGTAGATCGTTTTGAAGTTTGTTACAATAAATTAGTTTTGTAAAGGCTTCCAATCAACTAAAACTTCATATCAATTATGAAATTTAACTATGGAAAGAAGGACATTCTCAGAAAAAGAAATATACTTTGAATTAAATTGATTTTTGGGTAATTTGTAATTCTTTTTTCTTGGATAGTAGTTGGTCTTGACTCAATGAATTTTTTATTTCCAGAAAATAAATGTACAAATAATATAGACATGTGGCCTGACGCACCACTAGGGACAGTAATGTGTTAATCAACTAATGTCCCAAAATGATATCCTGATTTAATCGTTTATTCAATTAAAATTGTACATATTGTCAGTTTTGAATGTAATTGTTTGTGTAGATTCAAAAATTTTTCGCTGACATATATACGTATACAATTTTAATTTAACGGACAGTTAAGAAAACACTATTTTGAGATTGCATATTGGGACTCTAATAAAAAATTTATGAGTAATTTTAGAGAGACATTTTTTTGAAACATTTTTCATTGGGTGGGAAAAATAAATATCTCATTACTTACTTTTTCATCATTTAATGTGCACAATATCACTTAAAAAAATTCTAAAAAATATCTCTCTAAAATTATTGAAAATTTATTATAATCAATGAAGATGAAATAACTGGGATCCGTCAACTGTTTCGTGTTTATACAAATCGTAAGGGGTCCACAATGAGTCGAGGGGACACGGTCGCTTGGAGTCGAGCCGGAGCCACGGCTTGCCGGAACCGCTCCAATGCAGCAGACTCACATGACCCGTATGCAAGTCACGACAACTTCCTCTCACATTATCGCCTCCCAAGCCATGTTGATTCCAACGATGCTCGATCGGCGCCACGTGTCCAGCGAACACCAGCAGGAACGGCGGTAGTGAGCCGAGCTCGTAAATTTGGTTTGGGCTTGTCTTCTGTCTCTCCATCCACTTCTCTATCCGCCGTGTGTATCCGAAGCGCCGCCATTTACCTAGATCTATAACCATTACTCCGGTGTTGAAATAACAGGTTTTCCGCCTCGAAAACACGCCGGAAAATCGCGGTTCAGACCAGAAATATCCGGTGAAGTATTTGGTGAAGTTTGCGTGGCAATATTCGGGTGCTCCGATGGTCTTCTTCCCCAAGCTTGTACTCCAAAGCTTCGAAATATCATCGACCAGTACAAGATCCGAATCCAAGTAAATGACCCGACTGACACAAGGCTCTAGAAGATCCGCCAAGTAATTTCTCGCGTAATTCAACGGCTGTTCTAGTTCTCGTCTAACAGAACTGGAGATTAATCCGCGAACCTTTTCGGGATTGAAATAATGGAATTCGAATTTCATTTCGGGGAAGGTGGATCTGACTAGGGTCTCGAGAGTGGTCTCTGTAACAAGAAAATGAAAGAAGACATTTTCTGGGCATTTCGAATGGTGCAGAATCGAATGAACCGCAGCAATCGAACCCCGTAAGTATTCAACGTCGAGTGTGATCGCAACATGTACAAGTGAGGGATCACAAACGCCTAATTTCCGAAATGTTGGGGAATTACATTGATCGGCATTGTGAAATGAGGGAGCCTTTCTGAAGGAAAATTTGAAGGAGGATTCAATCGGAGGGAAGGACTCAAGAGAAGGAGAGAGTGCAATCATCATCATTGCTGCGGAGAAAAACCCAGAAAACCTCATAATCCGCAGCATATTTTTCTCCTCATCTAATTTGAAATTAAAGAAATTGAATAGAATTGGGAGTTTATTGGAGAAATTTATAGTTTACTCCGAAAAACCTAGTAGAAATTGTTCTTTGCTTATTCGTGATTTCTCTCCAATGAATGCCGTGGGAGGTAAGCGAAGAAGTTCCATCAGTGAGAAAGTGAAAAGGGAGAATCACTCCATCAATGAAAAAATGTCGTTAAAACTGTGGTTTGAAACCATACATAAACATAAAACCAGTTTGAGAATGTGAAACATAATTTTTAGAAAAGTAAGTTTTAAATATTCAGTTTTAAAGTTGAATAATTTTAGGGAGATATTTTTTATTGATATTGTGACACGGTGAACATACATTGAATTGTGTAAATAACTACCTCATCACTTACTTTTTCAACATTCAATATATGTGCGCCATGTTACAATATCACTTAAAAATATCAATTAAAAATGTCTCACTAGAATTACTCTTAAAAGTCCAATCAAACTAATTAGCAATATATTATTAGGGTGTGTTTGATTACGAGGATGAAATTCGAGTGGAAAGAAAACGAATTTCAAGAAATTGAACTCCTGAGAACTTATTTTCTTGAAAATTGGAAGTTAAAGTGTTTGATTGTGAGGATGAAATTTGGGTGGAAAGAAAACGAATTCCATATTTTACTGTTTGATTGATAATATTTTTCATGTAAGTTGATTGATGAAAAATATCATTTAATAATAAATTATTTAATAAATAAATTATTTAATAAATAAATAATATTAAAATATATGAAAGTGGTGAAAATTAATTAAATTGTAAGATTTAGGAAGTTGAAGGACTAAATTGCAACTATTCAAAAGTGGAATCCAATAAAAAAAATGAAGATTGAGTTTGACCACGAATCAATTAGACTCAATTGAAAGTAGAAGTATCAAATTGAAAGAACAACAATTCAGGCTAATAAGAAAGTTGAGGATCAAAATGCAAGAAAATAAAATGAATTCCATTTTACCTAGAAAATCAATTTCAACCACTTTGACATGAAAATGAATTCCTTAAAAACAAGGAATTGAAGATAATGTGACTCATACCAAGAAAATGAATTCCTTGAAATTTTTTACATATCAAACAAGCGAAAAGTAAGAAATAAAAAACAAATTCCATTTTCTATCGAAAGAATTGGTCAATCAAACATGACCTTAAAGAATTCAACTCGCAGTAGGTTTAATTCTTTAATGTCCACAAACGTCTTAATCAAAATTTAACCGTTGGCATTTGGTTCGATTTTAAAATTGACCAAGGTATTCATCTGTAAAACTTAGCCGTTAAGAACATCGACCTAGTCAAGAAAGTTGACAACAATAATTCATATAAAGAAAGACCCATGTTTTACTTTTGATTACTTTTAGCTTAAACAACGTTTTTTCTGAAAGCGAGACAATAATACATATTATGACCTTGTTTGATTCTCATTAAATTTATCTCTTTTTTCTACAGTATTCAATCTCAACCATCTATTAAAAGTCAAGTCCACAATATTTGACTTTTCAACCAAATCTCATCCATCTATTCTCCTAAAAATTACTATTCATTAAAAAAAACTCTTTTTAAACAATACCAAACACACAGTATATATAAATAAATAATTTTATGTGTTATACTGTTAATCTCGGTTCGATTTTGCTTTAACTCGAAGTGTATCGACTTTTCGAGGCACTTCTAAAATGTGAAGAAAATAATTTAACAAGAACACGCTAGTATGTTGGGCTATGTTTGACAAACTGTTAATAAACAGACGTTTATAAATAACGACGTGACAATATTTCATTGATCATTTAAAAAAAAATTCAAAAATTGTGGTGAAATTCTTCGACCAATCAAAATTGTTGATTTTCCAGAAAAAAAGTTCAATGAAATATTATCACATGATTGTTTATAAACAAACTTTTACCAAACAGAGGCTTACCATATAAGTAAAGCAGATGATGTTTTACAAAATTTATCTCCAACGCAATTCGACGTTGACATTATCACGCTTACATGACGAAAGAATCTAGAGCTCCGTCTAGATTTAGGAACTTTGTTAAGCATATTGACTCAACACAGCATAATTTATAATTTTCATATAGATATAGATGTGATTGTATATTTAGGGCGGAGGCCGTAAACAATATTAATGGATCATATAGTTTTCATTGGAGATTAATATTAAACATGGGTTTCTATTCACTGGTAAATGCTTGTTGTATATCAATTATCTACATATTCTGGTATAGATTGATGAGGTGATGATAAATTGAATTAAAATTGTCAAAATCTCTTCACTAATTAACGGTTGTTATAACATCCCGAGAATTTATGGCGTTTATACAAGTGATTTTTGGATGTTATTGTAAAAACAATAAACAGAAATGATAAAAATCATAGATTTCTAATTTAAGAAAAAACGTTATCTCTTTTCGAGACGATCATTTGAACATTTCCGATATTCATTAGAGAATTCTATATGTCTACAATATAGTTCTTGAAACAAACTTCGAGAATATAAAATTGGTTTGCAAGTTCGATCGACAAATTATCGTCGATGAATTTTTGAAAGTAGCATGTTATCGAATATTTTGAAATCTTAGTTTCGAGGTGCCTACTTTAACATATCATAACTTTCACTACAATTGACCTTTTTGCACACAGTAAAATTTATATGAAACTAGGTGAATAACACTTTACATAAATACCAGAAATATAACCATTGGAATCCATTTGATACACAGAAGCTAAACAAGGAAGAAATTAACTCAACAAAAATGGCATGTAGAGGAATTGGTTTGAATGATGTGGCTACCCTAATAATAGCTCTGCCACACTACACCTTGTTGTGCCAAATGGCTCATGAAGAAGGAAACTCATTCGAGTAATGATTAATAGGAAATTAAGAAAATTAGAAAAATGATGAATTTTAACCTATAAATAGGGAAGGTAATAGGATGTTCTTCATCAAAAAAATAAAGCAAAAATGAAGCAGTATAATACCCATTAGAGTGAAGCAACGAAATTCTCTCCGTAAGATACTTCTTTTTGCCATGACGAATAAGGAAATAACTTGTTTCCAAGACCCTTGCAATGCTAGAAAGCCTCCTCCCTAATCAATTGTGATGTTTGGAATGTTTAGGAGCTGTAAAATAGTCAAAATGGAGGTTGGAAGCCTAGGTTTTTCGTTGCAGGCACACAGGGGTCGACCCCGGCTCAAAATTGACTCTTTGATGCTTTGGAGTCGACCCTTGCAGACAGCTCGGTAGTCCAACTTCGTTCAGCCATAACATTCGCGTCACAACTCCATTTGGGATTCATAAAGTGCATTGAACTCCACATTCGATGATCTTTTCAATGATATATTATAAGTTTCATGGAGATATTTGTATTAATAATATTTTTACACAGATTTCTCAACATACACGGGTGCATGAAGCTCGTTGGTAGGCACCCATATCAATATGAAACTATCATAAGAAACTTTCATCCATTAATTCAGGTAAGTGGGGGTAATTTTAGTATATGCTTGATTGAATTATATAATGATGTAGGTGAGATATTTTTACTTGACTCATTTAATTGATAATGTAATCGAAGTATGATTACTTGATTTATATCATTAGAATATGATTAATAGAATTATATGGTTTCTGTTGATATAAATTTTGGACTAGTGAAAATATCAACGTGTTTTTCCTCTACTTCAATTCGTCTCCTTCTTACGGCAACTTTTTTCTTAGTTTACTTGTTAGCTTCCCCTACCTTAGCCAACATTGTTACTTCATTCCTTTTGGGGTTAACTAGATTCCTGGATGCTTATTCATGTCAATATGCTGATTATATGGGATTGATCCTATTTAGGTCTCAATCATCTCTCTTTCTACTTTAGCTACTTGATTAGGGGTGATTCCATTATTCACCTGCTGCATGATATTGTTAATTGTTGGACATTTCCTTGACGGGTTGTGGTCCAGTAATTCTTCATCATTGGGCGTAATGTGGCCCAATAGTAGTTTTGGGTCTATTTTTATTTCATTTACAAACTCATTTATAGTTTGATAAGATACGAATGAAAAATGTTTACTTTGTTGAAATATACTCAAGTTAATATGAGAGTAATTTGACTGATAACATGTTAGAGATTGCTTATTTGACTTATAAGACATGAATATGTAGTTAGAACATATGTTATTTATATTTATTAATTAAGGACGTGTGATGAAATTAAGGTAACATAAGATATATTGAGGCACTATCTAAGTAAAAATACATTAATATGGTACTTATTTTGTAGCTTTCATTTAAATGGAAAATGACTTTGACAAGAAATGCTTAAGTTATCTAGAATTGAAGGAAAACGTAATATTTATTTAGTAGTAAGTTAATAATTGTGAATATAATGATCATGATAGTACATCTAGAAGTTCACACGTGGAAGTTAAATGTGACAAATGGTGGATAAATGAAAGTGTACAATAAGACTATATAAATTTGAATCATAGGGGTCGACCCCCTACAGAGGGCTCGATACCCGTGTAACTAACGTTTTTAGTATGGTCGACCCCTACCGCGTGCCTTTTGAAAATTTTCAGAAAAATTGTTCTTTTCCTTTAATGCTCATATCGTATATGAAATATTTGATTGACATCGTGAAATAAATATGTTCATTTGAAAGATAGATTGGTAAAATATATGCTTAATTGAAATATGAGCATAATATGCTTATTTGGCGTATTAATTGACAACGTGATTGAAATATACTCGATCGATTGATATTGCAAATAGAATGAATTAGTTATAACTTGAATTGAGATACATGGATTGTGAATATCTTAAATGTGATTGGTATTGATGTTGGCGTGAGTTGTCAATAACAAGGGTTACCATATTAAGCTTGATGGGTAATTACCAATTCAGTAATAGGAGAATCTTCTGGTTAAGGAAACCAGAGAATTAGCCTAAGTTAGCTGTAGTATTTGATTCATTATTTTCTGTATATATACGGCTGTAGTGATTGAGAAGAATATATGAAAATCATACCTTTCTTGACATGGTATCAGAGAGGAGATCCTAGGGTTTCCTGCTACAACCCCCGACTTTGTCATATTGATCTAAAAATATGGCAGACCAGACTACAATCCAAAAAGGCTTGATGGTAGACCAGACACAGGAGGAGTCCTCAACTGTTGCAATCCTCAATGACCTAACGACCCGAATGACACAAGTCTTGACCCAGAATCAAACACTAGCCCCTGAACCTTCTGCTGCACCAATTGGCATCAAGCTAGACTGCTCTAACTATGGTTTATGGTCCCAAGTTGTCGAGATGTATATATCCGGCAAAGACAAATTGGGATACATCAATGGAGACATTCCACAACCTGAATCAACTGATCCGACGTTTCTAAAGTGGCGAACAGAGAATGCAATTGTGAAAGGTTGGTTAATTAACTCAATGGAACCACCTCTAATCGGAAATTTTATTCGATTTCCCACAGCAAAACAGGTATGGGATGCGATTTCTACTACCTACTTTGATGGCTCAGAAACCTCCCAAGTATATGGTTTGAAGAGACGTGTAACGAGGATGAGACAAGCTGAAGGATCTGGTGAAGAGTATTACAATGGTTTACAGGGCTTGTGGAGAGAAATTGATTTCCGTAGGCCTAACCCGATGGAGTGCGAAGCTGATATAAACAAATACAATTTGGCTGTGCAGGAAGATAGAGTTTATCTTTTCTTAGATGGACTGGATGATAACTTAGACAAAATTCGGGCTGATGTGCTTCAAATTCGACCATTTCCTTCAGTTGAGCAGGCCTATGCTCATGTTCACAGAGAAGCTACAAGACAATCTGTTATGAAACCAAGCATGGAACATTCAGTGGCTGTTGCAATGGCTTCTAAAGTGGTCAAAACTGAAGCTCAACAACCAACAATGCTTCAGATATCTAGGGCGGGTTCCTTCTCATCTGGGAAGTTTAATACAAGTTCAAAAAATAAGACACAAGCTGAGGGAGGATGTACACATTTTGGGAGCAAGAAACATAGCCGTGATACCTGTTTTAAAATACACGGGTACCCAGAATGGTGGAATGAACTTAAGGCACGAAAACAACGCGAGCGTGAGCCTAACGCTAATGGAGAACAGGGACGGGATGCCTTGGCTAATGGAGAACCTTCATTGTCTTATACTTCTTTGGTGAACTCAACTGAAGAGACTAACTCTCTCGAAGGTAACTATGGTTGTGCACTGATTGGTTCTAGTCAGGGCCATGAACATGGCTGGATTGTTGATTCGGGAGCAACCGATCACATGACTTTTGATGTTAATGACCTAGATACAATTACACAACCAAGGAGGCGTAGCATTGCTAATGCTAATGGGGTCACATACCCTGTTACTGGAGCTGGAACCGTTTCCCTATCACCATCTCTCTCCTTATCTAATACTTTGCTTGTTCCATCTCTATCAAATAAGCTATTATCCGTAGCCCAAGTCACTGATGAACTAAATTGTGTTGCTCTTATATATCCTACTTTTTGCTTATTTCAGGATATTTTCACACAGGAGATCATTGGGCGTGGTACTAAGAGAGAGGGGTTGTACTACATGGATGATTTCAGATTGGGGAAGACAAACAATGTGCATCACTCGACAAGTGTTAAAGACAAACATATTTGGCTTTGGCATCGTCGCATAGGACATCCGTCTTTCAGCTATATGAAGTATTTATTTCCTGACTTGTTTTCAACTTTGAATAATTTATACTTGAATGTGAAACGTGCACGTTAGCTAAAAGTTATCATGTAGCATTTCCATTAAGCTTGAATAGAAAAGATATTCCATTTTCCTTAATCCATTCTGATGTTTGGGGACCCTCCCCGATTTCTACTCTTTCTGGAACTCGTTGGTTTGTGACGTTTATTGATGATTGTACTCGCATGACATGGTTATATTTGCTGAAAAATAAAGATGATGTTTTTAGAGTGTTTAAGTCCTTTCATGCAATGATCAAGACTCAATTTAATGGAAAACTCCAAATCCTTCGTTCTGACAATGGTGGAGAGTATGTTAATCAGGAATTTCAAACTTACTTTCAGAATGATGGCCTTCTTCATGAAACCTCTTGTGCACAAACACCACAACAAAAAGAGTAGCTGAACGAAAAAATAGGCACATTCTAGAAACTGCTCGTGCCCTATTGATTGGAGCACACATGCCGACTAGATATTGGGATTCTGCAGTAGTTACAGCAGTACACTTATTAAACCGTATGCCTTCAAAGGTGTTGAATTTCAAGACTCCTTTTCAAGCTCTCTCCAACCACGTGCCCCTACCTTCTACCTTGTTGATTTCTCCTCGAGTATTTGGATGTGTTGCTTTTGTTCATCTCCATAAAAACCAGCACACTAAACTTGATCCTTGTGCAGTTCGTTGTATTTTCTTGGGGTATGGTACATTGAAAAAGGGCTATCATTGCTACAATCCTACTACTAGACGTACCTATGTCACCATGGATGTTACTTTCGTAGAGTCTGAAAATTTTTACTCCTCACCAGCATCCAATTCCACACTTCAGGGGGAGACACGATATGAAGAGCAGAATTGGTGGAATGGTGAGATATTTGAAGACACTCATACTCCAGTATCAAATGAAGACAAGTCAAGGGACGAGATGAATAATGATATAACACAAGGTGAGGCAGAAACTTCAGGAGCAGTTGACCTCGAAAATATGCAAAGTGTGGAGACTGAAATGCCCTCCTTAGTACCATGCGCCACGTCTCCTGAGAATATTCCTGAGGTAAGCCATTCCCCTATACTATCTCCTGACAACAATTCATTAGATATCACTGTTGGTTATAACCTGCCTTTCAGACATAATCGAGGAAAACCCCCAAATCGATATTCACCAGATGGAGAAAAAAGAGGATCAAAGTATCCAATTGCCAACTATGTGTCGACTGATGGATTAGCAACTCCTCTCAGGGCATTTGTACACAACTTATCTGCATTCCATGTTCCTAATGGAGTACAACAGGCCTTGGAAGATCCGAAGTGGACTCAAGCAATAAAAGAAGAGATGGATGCACTACAGAAAAATAAAACATGGAGTCTTGTTCCATCACCAGAAGGGAAGAAGACCGTTGGGTGCAGGTGGGTTTTCTCCATCAAACATAAGGCTGATGGATCCATTGAAAGATATAAGGCAAGACTTGTGGCGAAGGGATATACACAAACATATGGCATAGACTATCAGGAGACATTCTCCCCAGTGGAAAAGCTAAACACTATTAGAGTTTTATTGTCTCTTGCAGCAAACATGGATTGGCCATTGCACCAGTTCGATGTAAAGAACGTGTTTCTTCATGGAGATCTTGAAGAAGAGGTTTATATAGATATCCCGCCCGGATTTAGTGCTCCTTCAAAGGCAGACGTGGTATGTAAATTGCACCGCTCATTGTATGGACTAAAACAATCTCCCTGTGCATGGTTTGGTCGTTTTAGCTTGGCTATGAAGAAGTATGGTTTTCAATAAAGCAACTCGAACCATACTTTATTTTTGAAACACCAACAAGGAAGAATAACTGCGTTAATAATCTATGTGGATGATATGATCATCACAGGAAATGACAAAGAAGAAATCAACAGGCTTAAAGAAAATCTAGCAACTGAATTTGAGATGAAGAATCTTGGTGGTTTAAAATATTTCTTAGGGATTGAAGTAGCCAGATCAAGTAAAGGTATATTTCTTTAGCAAAGAAAATATGTGTTAGACTTACTTTCTGAAATTGGTATGCTTGACTGCAAGCCAGCCGATACCCCGATGGTTCAGAACCATAAGCTTGGAGAACATCCAAATCAAGTGCCAACGAATAAGGAAAGATATCAAAGATTGGTTGGCAAGCTAATTTATTTATCCCACACTCGACCTGATATTGCCTATGCAGTGAGCGTAGTGAGCTAGTTTATGCACTCACCAAGCGAAGAGCATATGGAAGCAGTGATTAGAATTATTCGGTACTTAAAATCTGCTCCAAGCAAGGGATTTTTGTTCTCAAAAAATAATCATCTAAATGTTGATGACTATACAAATGCAGACTGGGCGGGAAGCATCTCTGACAGAAAGTCTACCTCAGGCTACTTCACATTTGTAGGAGGCAATCTTGTCACATGGAGAAGCAAGAAACAGAAAGTGGTGGCACTATCAAGCGCTGAAGCTGAGTTCAGAGGTATGGCCAAGTCACTTTGTGAACTTCTGTGGCTCAAGATGTTATTGACTGAGATTGGTTTTGCACCCAAGTCTGCTATGAACTTATTCTGTGACAATAAGGCAGCCATTGACATCTCTCACGATCCAATTCAGCATGACAGGACAAAACACATTGAAGTGGATCGATATTTCATCAAGCAGAATCTCGAGTCCAAGATAGTTCAGTTTCCATTTGTTAAGTCTGAAGACCAATTAGCAGACATACTTACAAAAGCTCTTCCGAGCAAGGTCTTTCATAACTCACTTCACAAGTTAGGCATCAGCGATATCTATGCACCAACTTGAGGGGGAGTGTTGGCGTGAGTTGTCAATAACAAAGGTTACCATATTAAGCTTGATGGGTAATTACCAATTCAGTAATAGGAGAATCTTCTGGTTAAGGAAACAAGAGAATTAGCCTAAGTTAGCTGTAGTATTTGATTCATTATTTTCTGTATATATATGGTTGTAGTGATTGAGAAGAATATATGAAAATCATACCTTTCTTGACAATTGATACAATTGAAATGTCATTACATGAGCTTTGCATATGTAACGTGTAACTGTATCGGATATGTAACGTCTAATTGATACATGAGATAATTGAGATATGAGATAATTAAAAAATTAATTGATTGTAAACATCTCGTCCACATTATTGACTACGGTTTCTCCATTGTACATCATTGTTATTATTGGCAATATCGATAATTGGATACTGGGAGCAGTCTCGTTGATCCCGAGATGTGTGACGATTGGTGTAATTGAAAAATTAACCTTAGTATGTCAAATTAAGGTTAAATGATATAATCTTATTGATTGAATTATTGTGATTACCCTATCGATATTGAATTGAATGGAATCAAATTATTGAGCACTTGGGGTATGATCTGAGAAAAGTAGGGGCCATCATTGTCATGCATTGAGATAGTTGTCTATCAGTACATTATATAGTTATTGATGTAGGAAAAGTATCTATGACGTACGAGTCACCGGTGTTAAGGTACCTACGGTATATTGCGATATACAATTGGACATTACAATTCAGATGTGTTGTTGAGTAGTCGATAATTCTATACTACAACATATCATGATTTTGATATGCCAATTATTTTCGATTTATAGATATTCCAACCATATATCGAACTGTAACACTATAATTGATATGAATGATTGATTGTTACATAGAATATATTGAACTGCATAAGTACAACTGATATGACATCAGTAATTGATTGTTATATAACATATTGAATCGTTTCACTATAACATATATGATATCAATTGTGATATAGAATATATCAAATTGTATTACTCTAACTAATATAATAATATGAATGATTGATTGCTACACAAAATATGACACTTATGCACTATATTCTGTTTACTGGATATGTGTGTGCTCATCCCACATTTATCCATATTTCAAGTAGCCATAGAAATAAAAGACTCTTATGGATCTTCTGATGATGAGATAGATGATGTGCTAGGTGACGACTTTAAGTTATGTGACTTATGAACAAGCAAATGTATTATTTCTATTACATGTTCATACAAAAAGATATATTGATGTTTTTTGCAATATAATTTCATGATTTTTGGTACAAATAGTACCTTGATATTATAAAATTCACATCATTTTTTAAATTAAAGAAAAATATTGTCTGAAATTGAAGTCATGCTAGTTGTGCTTACATAATGTGAGCTAATGACAAAAAAATATTATTGAAGCTTTCATTTATTTTTATTTGTTTGGTTAGATTTTGACTCAATCAAATTTCACTACATCATCTATTGTTGAACAAATCTGTAAGTTATAATATACATATTGATACGAATCATAGTAGGCTTAATGGAAAAATCTACAACTCGAGCCAAATAAAAGTTCAAGTACATGTTCGAAGGCTTCAAATATCAAGTTGGAGATGAAATGAAGACAATTGAGATTTCAACCACGCGATCACGTGGTGCAATAATGGGGTGATCGCACGAGATGTCAAAAAACAACGCTAGATTAAAATTTCCTTCCATGCGATAGCGCGTCTTTACCCCGAACGATCACGCAGTTCTACTATTTAGGGGTTTTTTCGCGTTTTATATTATTTTCTTTTTTTATTATTATTAATCTAGGGTTTTGTGGCTCTATTGCGGCTATCCTAGTTGTTAGGTCATTTCTGTTACTTATTTATATATTATTTCTTTGTTGTAATAGTTATACTTTGATTTTTAATAAACTTATTGAGTGTTTTTCAATAATAAATGTGTAGATTTACTTTACAAATTCGATTTTATCAAGATTAATCGTCTTGTGGCGTTCAAAATCCGAAAATATCAAGGATTTGGACAACCCTTGTGGCGTTCACGAATCTTGGTTTTTTTTTCCCGCATTGTCAGTTCCTACGTCGTGAAGCTCGGGTCAAGATCCTACTGTCCATCTCCAACCTGAATTTGGAAATTTTCGGGGTTTCTTCCACACTTTTCCTTCTCGGGATCACATCATCTAGTATTAGAGCTGGATTTTGAATTTATCTATCATAGTTTGATATTTATGAGTTTATAATAGAGTGCCACATAAAAAATCATTCATATCCCTTTTTTTTTAATAGTTTTAGTCTTTGTTTCATATTCTTCAGTTTTTAATCCAGAATATCATAAAAAAATTAAAGAACTACTTTTTTGAATTCTTTAAATCTTGACTTTCATGAATTCTTGATGTCGTTTTTGCACAAAATTCATTCTTAGTTCTTGTGTCAAATTATACCATTCCATTCCAAATGTCTAAATTTCGAGAAAAATCTTCATCTAGATGGGTTAACGATAAAGACCATGTGTGAAGGATTTTTCAAAAGAGTATAGGAGATGTTATGATGAGGTTGGATAAATTAGATGAAAAAATTGTTAAATTGAAAAAGGAACGATCTCAAATACGTCATTTGTAAAATTATTCACATCAAACTTCATTTTTAAAATAATTACGTTCAATATGTTTTTACTTTTTTAAACCCAAAGTGATGCCGTTTATGACTTTTTAATCTGACGTAATTTTCTGTTAATAGAAAGTCGCAAACGATGTCACTTTTTATTTTAAAAAATGGCAACATATTGAATCTATTTATTTTTACGAATGATTTATTGATTTGAATATTTTTATAAATAACTTATTTTTTCAAATTATTTTAGCTGAACCGTGTATGATCCAATTTCCACAATCCAAAATTTAATTGAATTATTTTTGTTGGATTACCGAGAAAATTAAAATAGCACTTCTTATTGGTTTTATTTGAAGTTGTTTCACTTTATTTTACAATTAAAATATTCTTTTATCCTCTATCGTCAAAATCAGGGTTACAAACTTGTTTTCTTTAATTTCATAAAAGCAAACAATTTAATTTAGTCGACAAACTCAATTACTTGATTGAGGTGGTCGAGTTATACCTTTAAGTCAAGTTATTTGCGTCGAATGTGTTCCATAGAATTTGAGCATAAGGCGACAACCTCACTCGCCTGGCCTCAGGTCTTACTTTAGTCACTAGTAAGATTATCTTGTTAATTTGCATCTTTATTATTTTGTTTCATTTGTTTTACTGGTTTTTCCTATGTTTTTTCTTTTGGCATCTTCCTTCCATTTTTATTTTTATTTATTTATTTATTTTTCTTGATTCAAAACTGAGTCAAAGTCTAACAAAAATTATATATTTACTTATCCATAGAAGATTCACAGCCCTTGCTTATTTAGGTGGAAGTCCAGCGATGTCAATTCATTCTTAATTGAAGTTTTCTTAACTCAAGGGTACATAAAAATTTCTATATATTACCAAAATTACAACATATATACTTTTAATTCGTGTAAATGTTGTTAAATAAAATTAGTGCATAAATTATATTCCGTTAATCAAAATACATGCATGATTTTATTTGCTATATATTGACATACAAATTAGTGTATTTGCTATTGACATACAAAATCATGCATGTATTTCTATATATTACCAAAATTACAACATATATACTTTTAATTCGTGTAAATGTTGTTAAATAAAATTAGTGCATAAATTATATTCCGATAATCAAAATACATGCATGATTTTATTTGCTATTGACATACAAATTATCATGTAGTATTTTGACTTACAAAAAACACAATACTTGCATAATAAGTAACATGGCAATGTAATGACATTAAGGAAAATGCAGAATATGAAGGAGATGAAATGAAATGAAGCGAGATATGCTAATGTAAATATCCTTAAAACGGATTTTTGCCCCTGCAATGGTGCTAACATGATCAAATGGACGTCCGTTTACCAAGATATAACATATATTCCAAAAATTAATATAGCATCATATAAATTTTTGTCGGAAGAACCAACATTTGATTGAATTCTTCAAGACCACTATATATCGAACACGAAATTCAAAAATAATATAGAAATTATTTTGACAGAATTTGGAGAAGGGAAGAATTAGAAATCAATTAGGAGTGAAGAAAACTGAATTAGGAGGATCTAATTTATAGATTTTAGTGCATCTCTTCAAATGTTCGTATATTTTGACACCATATCATGATTGCTGGTATAGATTGCACCTTATTAAAAGTCACGACTTTTTATTATACATATTTTGAATTTTGAAGAGTCGTACCCAATTAACACACATACTGGACACTTATTCCAATTCTCATTTAATAATTATAATTAACCCTTAAATTCCAACAAAACGTATGATGCATTCTCGTCTTGTAATTTTTTTTTTTAAAATGAAAATCAATTGAGCCCCCAACATTCTCGGTAAAAACATCGTTAGTCACTCTAATACAAAGTTTGTTTGACAAATATATTGATAAATTTGATACAATATGTTGTCGAATTTGTGAAATGTGTGATTAAAATTGAAATTTGACCATTGAAACCTAATTTTCAAATTTTTAAATATCATCTTGAATCAAAGAGAATATGAAGAAGGGGAATGGTGCAAGCGTATTTGAATACATGATTTTAATTGATAGAATAGATTAAGATATTCCAAATGGTATATAGTTTTCTTTCAAAATTCTTTTCTGTTGACGGGGAATGTAGATAGAGGGATAAACTTATGTAGAATTGAGGACCATGACCAATATAAATAATTACTAGGTAGTTATAATCTTTTAGTACATTAAATTAGCCCTTCATCAATTTAAAATATCGTTTCCATCCCTACACTTTATCCCCATGATATTTAATAATCATTAGTCCAAAATAATAATTTTAGTAGGTCATTTTATTAACTAAACTTTAAAATAGCATCATACATTTTAGTATTTACATGTTTGGCCCCACACATTGAAATTTTTCCAACAATCTCCGACCAGGCAATAAATGTAACATTATAAATGTGCACAACTTTATGAGCTAAAAATTTTTGCTATTATTATTAAAAGTATTTTCAAACAACCTCATCCATCAATTATATCAATACAAGTAAATCAATACAACTACATGACATAGATCAATCATGGGAGTATAACATATAAATCACACGTTATGTGATCTAAACATGTTTATTTCCAAGTGGTCTGACTTTATTAATTAAGTGAGATCAATACCAAAAGTAATGTAACAAAGTGAAATGAACTGAATACTTTATTTCCGTATATAAAATATCCAAATACACAAGCATATCAAAAATCACACATAAAAAAATCTAAATATAAACTCTCACTAAAACATGATATTCTTAAGAAATACAACACCTATACGAACAATGTGCACGTGAAAGATCTTGGGTGTTAATCCATTTGTAAGCGGATTCCCAATCACGAAGTTTGTCCCAACGTGCTCTATGAAAATCTGTCCACTATGTACTTTTTCTTCACAACCAAAAATTTTATGTTAATATATTTTGACTTAGTTGAGCCCCTATTTTTATTGGAATATAGAACTGCTGAGTTATTGTCACGATATAATTTTAGTGGTCTTTCTATGTTATTAAAAATTTCCATCCTAGTAATAAAATCTTGCAGCCACATTCCATGGTTAGATGCCTTATAATAGGCTACGAACTATGCTGCTGGTGAAAGAAACTATGAGTGTCTGTTTGACACTCCTTCAGAAAATAAATCCTCCAGATAATATATATATGTAGCATGATGTAGATCTCCTACTGTCTTAGCATCCAGCAAAATCCGAATCGGAGTATTCTATAATTTCTAACTGATCCGATATGCTATATGTAATCATGTAATATTTTGTTCTTTTCAAATAACTCATTATATATTTTGACTGCTTTCCAGTTATCCATCCTAAGGTTGCTTAAAAATCTGCCTAGCATTCTGACAATGAATGTTGTTTCTGGACGTGTACAAACCCGAACATACACCAGATTCCTAACAATTGATGCATAGAGAATCTTCTGCATTTCCTTAACTCCAAGGTCATTTCTCGGGCATTAATTAAGAATAAATGTCTCCTTTAGCGACAAGGAAGTCACCTGATTTATAGTCTTGAATGTCAAACCTCTCAAGTACTATATCGATATAACCCTTTTGTGACAATCCATGAATATCCATAGAGCGATCCTGGTGCATCTGAATCTCTAATAAAAAAGAGGAGTCACTAAGATAATTCTTCTTAAATTTGTTTGATAAAAATCTCTTGGTTTCATGCAACATGCCTATATCATTAGTGGCAAGCAGTATGTCATCAACATACAAAATTAGGAAGATATGCTCACTTTCAATGAACTTGTAATATACACAATCATAAACAACATTTCTCTCAAAATCAGATGAGATAATTACTTGATGAAATTTTTAGTACCACTGATGGAAAGCTTGTTTGAGCCCATAGATAGATTTCTTGATCAATGACATGTATAGACACTTTTACATTGTCAAAATTAATAGTAGGAATCGAAATCGACCCTTCCTCGACTTCTCCTCAAAGACAATGCCTCTGATCTTATTTATCCCCTCAAACTCAACATCCTAAAAAATGTTGTAGTTCCCATTTCAAAAATTGACTTAAGTGTGTGATCATAGAATTTATAGCTACTAGATCACTCAGACTAACCAATAAAGTAGTTGCTTATAATTTTGTAATTCCAATTTTCTTTTCACGTGTCCTATAAAGCCTAGCCTCATTTGGACATCCCCAAATGTTAAAATACTGTAGACTGGGATTCTTGCCTATCCAAAGCTCATAAGGAGTTTTAGCAGCAACTTTAATTGATACTCTATTCAGAATAAATAATTTAATTAAAAAATACTAAAAAAAATAAAAAAAACTAAAAAAAATTAAACGGGGCAGTAAACGAGGAGGCGGGGTTGACCCACCCAGACCCAAAATTTGCGGGTCGTGGGGGCGGGTTTGGAATTGAAATATTTTCCCTGGGCAAGGCAAGAGTCGGGGGGGGGGGGGGTAACCGACCCGAACCCGACTCGTTGCCATCGCTACTAACTCCTTATCATGTCTTTAGGAGTCTTGTTTCTTCTTGTAGCGACACCATTCATGCTAGGGGTTCCTAGTCTGTTGTAATGTGGGATGATTTTACATTTTCCTAGGAATTTAGCGAATGATCCTAAACTGTCATATTTGTCATAGTACTCACCACCACGGCCATATCCAACGTACTTTATTCTTTTGTTGAGTTATTTCTCAACCTCAGATTTAAACACTTTGAATATGTCTGGTGACTTGTCTTATCATGAATAAGATATAGGTGCTCATAATGTGAGTAATCGTCTATGAATAATATAAGATATTGTTGACAATTTCAAGAAGTCGTAGGGAATGATCCACAAATATCTTTGTGTACCAGTTCTAAGACGTTTGAAGTTCTGTTGACACTTAATATCTTTGTTTTAGTTTGTTTCCCCTTGATACAATCAATACAGACATCAAAATCCGTAAAGTCAAGGGAATCCAATAAGCTATTAGACACAAATCGTTCAACTATAGCTTTTGACATGTGACCTAAGGTTTGAGCAATAATTTTGTTGAATTTTTATTATTTAATTTGGGTTTAGTACCATGTGATTTCACATGCAATGTTTCATTAAATGATGAAATAGTATCGAGCAAATATATATTATCGTACGCACATAATGAATGTAAAGAAAGACTAAACTAGCAATTTTCAAAAGAACAATAAAATGTAGTTCCATCTAAATGATAATACAACAAAAGTTTCTTTCAAATCAATAAAAACTAGTTCCTAAAAAACAACCTAAAAGTGCATATTGCTTTCACTTTCACCGATTTTCATTACCCACATTTATGAATCTTTCAATATCATTTGAATTTTTGTGTCTCAGAAAACCCTGCATAGAAACACTTATGAGTAGTAGCACCATAATCTAACCACCAAGTGCTTCTACGCACTTAAGTTAAATTAACTTCAGAATTGACCAAAGTAAGAAATTTACTATTCTTTGCACGCCAAGCATGGTAGTTTGTACAATATTTCTTCAAATATTTAGGCTTCTGGAAAAAGAAACAACTCTCATTATATTTATGTGGTTTCTTTTGTTTTGGATCCTTAGAACCTTCATATCCTTTTGATAGTTGTAAATGACTTTAAATTGACTCAATTGTGTGAAAAGTGATATTAATACCAAATGCATGAGCAAGTCATTTGACAAGTCGAGGTCTAGTGCCTTAAGTTTTGAAGTAATATGAGACATCTACATGATGTACCCTCTTATGTTCCTCTTGCCTTTATGCTTCATTTAAATCAAGCTTTGCGTGAGCATGCTTGTTTCAGCTTTATCGATTTTCTCAAAATGCTTCTCAATTTCGCCAACGAATTCATTGACATTAGTAACCTTAGACACTGCACCCTTTGAATGCTTCCTCAACAATCATTATACTTATGTGATTTGAGGGATCTCACTTCTCAAAGTTCCTCATTTGATCAGATGCACTTTCATCCATAAGAGAAGCAGGTTTGCTCAATCCTAATGCAAGGACTAGATTCATGCAGCCAAGAACAATATGAATTTTATATTTCCAATCCATGAAGTTTGTTCCATTAAGCATGGAGATTGAACTAACATTTGCAGATATGGTAGTAATAGATTAACTAGCTGTATAGAGAACAAGATGAACAAACAAACATGCTCACATCAATATCCATACTTAATAATCAATAAATTCAAATAATCGTAATCCCTATCTCAAGATACCTAGCACAATACTAATATCAAGTCTTTGGATAATAATATTACTTGTAAGTGGTAATTTTGGTATAATGATCAAACATTGACAATAATTCCTATCAAATAATAGATCCAGCTTTGGATTGATTTATTATTCACATGGAAACCTTATAATTGTCACACATTTACCAACACAAGTGTACATGCAATTCGGACAACTATTAGCATTCCTTTGGGTCGGCTACTACTCGCATTAACAAACACACAAAATATCTAAACATCCCAAACAAACCAATCTACACAAGAGAGGTCACTTTGGTGACATTTTGTTTCAATTAGTTTATTTAAAATACTAGACAACCTTAATTTACATAAAATATTTACCAAAATATTTGAATTCAACTTGATTGTCCTTAAAAAGAATTAATAGTGGCTCCTAGGTTTTGTCAGATTTCAGAATACAACGCCGCGACGCCCAAAAGTGGTGTCACAACGCTGATTTGATGAAAAACTGCGTTTTTCTTGATTTTTTTTTGCAACCAAAGAATTCAATTCTTTATGTTCTAAAACCCTTAGTAACAACCTTAATTATGTAAATTAAACATTATAACACCAAATTGCACATCAATTTTGCAAAAGAATATCAAAATCCAATATTCCAAAATTTCATAATTCCTTTAAAACTAAAATTAAATACTCAAATCCTCAATTTATCTCAATGAATCAACATGAAACAAAATTCGTTTCAAAACCAAATTTTCAAATTTCTAAACACCATTTTGAATCAAATAGAATAAGAAGAAGAGGAATAGAGGAAGCGTACCTGAATTCATGATTTTAATTGATTGAATGGGTTATGATCTTCCAAATGATATGTAGTTCTCTTCAAAATTCTTTTCAGTTGATGGGGAATGCAGAGATACTGATAAACTTACATACAGTTGGGGACCATAACCAATATAAATAACTGCTAGTCCAAAATAGTAACTTTTTTAGATCATTTCATTAACTAAACTTTAAGATAGCACCATATATTTTAATATATACATGTTTGACCCCAAATGTTGAATTTTTTCCAACATATTAAACTCATCAAACAAGCAGAACACAAAATCTCATTTTTATCGTCACACTCAAAGTTTTCATCGAATGTAACTTTTGTTTTATGTTTAGGTGTGACTTGTTTGGTTGTTTATTCTGTTTCTTGCATATAAGCATCAAATAAACATTGTCCAAACACGTTTCTCTTGTTTTGTTAAGCCCTTGTTTGAGGGGATTAAAATTAAATTTTTAATAGATTTTGATAAAAATTGATAAAATGTGTAGTAAAAAGTTGTCAGTTTCATAAAATATGGGGTTAGTATTAATTGTAGACTTTAACTTAAATTAAAATTTAATTATAATGTTGGAATGGATGACGAACAACCTGTGCCAAATGTCAAGTTTGATTGCATCATTCAAAGGTAAATGTCCGATACTACTTTACTCGAAAGATTTCTCTTTCGCTGATAGGTATCGATCGATATTACGATAGCACATATCGTTTGAGAAAATAGTGGATTTTAATTAATTAATTGATAAAACCAAAACATAAATCATATTTTGGATTTTGGCAATCACTTTAAACTAAAATAAAATTCTAGTACTGAGTGAACCTTCGACGTAACAAGAGTGAAGGTCTAAGTTTCTAACACATTGCACTTCAATCTGAAATCTATTTATTTAATATTTTAATTCACATTTAATTTTATTTTTATGAACCGTGTGTTTAACGGTGATCCCACACCCCCATGACTTATGAGTTCTAGAAACATAGGATCTAGTTGAGTCAACAACACATGACTCCATTATAATCATTGTGACATGAGTTGATCAACTGTTGAAATCAACAGCCTTTAACGTCTATTTGACAAATTGTTTACAAACATATTTTTAAACAACATAATTACTTAAATCACTTTTTAATTACACACGATTTCTCTCTCTATTTTTAATCAAATATTTTACCTCAAAAATATTAAAAAATACATATATATTTTTAAACACATAATTTTTAACAAAGCTCCTGATAATACTTGCTAAATTCAATTTTGCAGCCGCCCCCTATACGTTTCATTAGAGTAATATTTTCGATTATTCTACATGTATTTAATAATTTATATAATGGTATAATGGTTTACACACATGGGATGTGGCAAAATATGATTGGGTCGAAATTTTTACAATCAAATAAATAAAAAACCTTTTACGCTCTTTTTTTGACACCTCATATTACGAGTAACATTATAATGCATTTATGTAGGAATAATTACATTACATACTACATTTTATTTCTTATCAAAATTTTATTTACATTAGTATTTTAATTGATTTTTACTTACTTTCCTTTTTCTTTTTAAAAAACTCACAATATTCTCACTAATACCGCGTCACCACCGTCGTGCCACTTGCCTTTTTCTCGACAAGGCTAGGTGTGTTGTTGAAAGACGTCATCATTGAGTTTTCACCAAATTTTCATCATTTCTACAACGTGTTTGATGAAATATCTGATCGAATATAATGAAAGTATCATAAAAACTTTATAAAGTATCAAGGTGTGATACTAAAGTTTCACTCAAAGTATTATAAAAATTTAATAGAGTTTTAGGTTATAATGATACTAAAAATTTGAAAGTATTATAAGTATCATGCTAAAATATCATAATATACTTTTAAAGTATCATAATATGATATTTGTGATGAAGAACATATTTTTTAGTAAAAAAAATTGAAGTATCTTTTAGTGATGATCATTTAAAATGATATGAATTTTAATTGCGATATTAAAAATTGGGTATTTGTGCATTTGACAACTTGATAATTGGACTGTCACATAAATGGGTAACATTGTTTACGAGTTTTGTATTGGAGATTATAAAAAATTATCTATTTAATTGTCAAATTGGGAGAAGAAAAATGAAAGAAAAAAGGAAGCTTGTGGTGAAATAAAAGATAATAAAATTCCTCATCCCAAAGTATTTGTCTTGATAGGATTAGGAGCAGACGAGCAGTAACGTAGAATGGAAGAAAAAACAGTAGAATATGGAGCAGGCGGCCATCAACGCACATGCACTAAATAAATAATCTCACCTAACAAACACCCCACATCTCACTCCCATCCCAAGGCCCAAACCCTGCACCCGTCTTCATTGTCTCCACTTTGCTCTCTCTATAGAATCTCTCACACCATATTTTTTCCTTTTAACTCATTCTTTATACATATAAAATTGCATGATTGCTCCTCAATCTATTGTTGAGCAACACAACTTGATCAACAACCTTTTAAGGAAAGATTGCTTTGACTTTTTTTTTTTTCTCCCCCGATTGGGCAATACATGAAATAAATATAAAAGAATTTGGTTAAATTTAAGGGAATTTCTATTTCACGTTTCTTCACATGTCTTGTGATGTATTTATAATAATTATGAGCAAAGTCTATTCACCAGAGAAGGGACTTATGATTGAAGTTAGCAGAA
This sequence comes from Ligustrum vulgare, assembly GCA_963555705.1. Taxonomy (NCBI): domain Eukaryota; kingdom Viridiplantae; phylum Streptophyta; class Magnoliopsida; order Lamiales; family Oleaceae; genus Ligustrum; species Ligustrum vulgare. Next base: position 20,190,572 of record OY743179.1, read on the forward strand.
AAGTAATTGAAATCCTCAGTACTACTGTTAATATAAACATGAGTATTACCTACCTAACAAGGTAAAATGACTGAAAACTAATATTGAACATTAATCCTACAACTTTCAAGACCCATATATAATGCATATGAATATCACTCTTAATGTTTGCATGCATTTTGTGACCAATATTGCTCTTGATTGAATTAGTGGCTGACTCATGAGACTTGGTGAAATCCCCTAAAATATTAGTCACCATGTTATGAAACACTTCCCAAAATTGAGGTCCCCAATTGGATCCAATATTTCTTGAAATGATTAACGATTTCTTGCTTAATGGATACATCATTCGATATGCTCTTACATGTTTCCTCCTTCCCTACCAGCTGACACTCCGAGTCTAGAAGTTTAGCCACCATATGTTTCTCTCATTTCGGGCCCTCTCCAATCTAGGGTTTAGTCGATAAAGCATGATCATGATCTAGATGCCCCTCTTCGTCTGCCTCGACGTCTAGATGCTCCTAATCAATGCCACCAAACATGCCCTTACCTTCAAATATAGAAACCCGCTTCACTCTAAATTTCTTTATACTAGCTCAAGCCAAGAAATAAAATCTAACCTTAAAAAGTTGGGACATGTGATGGTCATGGGCAGATCCAAAAATTTTGTTCAGTTAAGGCAAACATTGGTCAAAAATTTTAAATTTTTTTATACTAGCTCTGGCTAAGAAATAAAATCTAACAATTTTTTCCCCAATGGATTCGGCATGAGCGGGCGCATCAACTCACCATGCTAATGCTATGGATCCTTCCCTGGTGATGGCTATTCTCTCAATGGTATATACTGAATCCAAAAATGTTGAAGACCACCAACTTACTCTTTTCAAAACTTTTGAAACTAACTTCTTACTCGAACAATAGATTGAGGCTAGTACCACTATTTTCTCTGTTTATACATATATAAACATTGTGGACTCCCCCACTTTACGAGTCTTCTTTGATCAAAATTTCAAGTCCTTCAAAAATGGGAATTCTCCAACACACTAACCTTCCCCTCCTCTTCCTTATGCATATTTTCATTTCACAAAATAAGTTCTCTCAAGCCATGTCAACAAATATAACAGCAATGGCTAAGGACCAAGTAGCCTGTACAATGTGCTCTTCCTGCGATAACCCGTGCCAGCCCATTTTGTCTCCACCTCCACCATCACCGCCACCGCCACCGCCACCGCCATCTCCACCGCCACCATCTCTGCCACCACCATCTCCTCCAGCACCGCCATCCGGGTCCAATTGCCCTCCCCCACCTTCACAACCCAGTGACGGTGGTGTGTACTACTACTCACCCCCTCCACCCGCTCAACCATCTGATAATTATTCACCACCCACCGGTGGTGGTGGCGGAGCGTACGATCCATCTACCAACCCCTATGGCTACCCCATTCCGCCGCCTCCGAACCCCATTGTTCCATACTTCCCTTACTACTACTACAGCCCTCCTCCGCCTTCAGCTCACGCTGATTCCAACTCCATGCAATTGAAAAGCCACTCACTTGTTTCTTTCCTCGTCATTTTCCTTGCTCCACTCTTCTTTATCTGATTCCAAACAGAAATTTGTATACTAATAAAAGTAAATTTTCAGTAATTTCTCTTTTATCACTAATACGAATTAATTTTCAAGGTATAGAAATCTTCTTCAACAGGGAATGGCAACAAGCATCAAGAAGGAAAAGGAGGATGTAGGAATAATTCAATGCATGCAAAGGAGGGAACGATGATTCAAGTGACATTTCCATTTTCCCTTCTCTGTGTATATCTCTCGGAGCCTATTCATTATTAATAGAATAAATGGAGATAATTTTACAGTGTGACATTGTAACCAAATCATTCTTCATAAGCAATTTTCCTCATCTTTTATTGTAAATCTTTATAATTTATGCAAAACTAAGAATTTATACATTGTGTCAAAAAAAGAAAATAAAAAGAGTTTATACAAGTTGAATTCGTTTAAAATTCATAAGGAGAAGAAGGGCACATGGAAAAAGTATATATATATATATTTTGTTGTAAACGGGAATAAGAACTTTTTGACAAATCTCCTTCTAAAGTGTTATAGCAAGGACAATATTAAGGTACAGTGTCTAGTTTTTTTCTCGACAAATGGCCAAAACTGCTTATGTGGCAGTATGGCACAATTAATGCTAGATACTGCCATCATGTCAACTTCTAAACATTGTCCACAATAAATAAAGTGCCAATGACGTTAAATTGGAAATTGAAATTATAGAGAGAACTATAGGTCTAGCCCACACCTTAGGGCCCCATCTGCCCTGTCATCTCCTGAATCTCAATGAAGTAGGTAAATCGCAAGATATGTCTTCAAATGTGCAGGGTGGAAGACTTGACTTTTAACTTAGTTTACTAAGGGCCTCATCCATATTTGAGGATTCGAACCCTCGCTACGACAGCTGTAAGTTAGGTTGGGTCAATTACTCTACAAATCTTCACCTTAATTGGATCAACAGAACTTGCAAAATACAAACAAAGCATATCAAAATTGTGCTAAGTTTAAAAATGATAAAGCATCTTAAAACTTTGATATATGAATCACCTTTGTTCCAACATCTGCATGATTCAACTGAGTTGATATTTTAACAAGTTTAATAATACATTTTTTAGTTATATCTTTGATGAAATGAAATTTCACATCAATATATTTTGATATATTATGAAACACAAGATTCTTACACAAATGTAGAGCCCTAAGACTATCAGTACAAATTTCAATTTCAAAATTATCAATGCAACCAATTTCACTAAGTAAACATTTAAGCCACGTACATTCTTTAACAGCATTTGTGGCTGCAATATATTCAGCCTCAGTTGGAGATAAAGCAACCAATTTCTGTAACTGAGCTTTCCAACTAATGCAAGAACCATTAAAAGTAAAAAATTATGCAGAAGTAGATTTTCTATTATCAACATTTTCAGCAAAGTCTAAATCTACAAAACCTTTTAGTTTGAAATCATTTTTGGACTTAGAAAATATCAGACTGAGTTTTGCAGAACTTTTAAGATACTTAAGCAAAGATTTAATGGCATTGGGCCCAATGTATTTCACTAGGATTACTCATAAATCTACTTAACACACTAACAAAAAATATAATGTCCGACCTAGTACAAACCATAAGATACATAACAGACCCTACAGGATTAGAATAAGGCACATTATGCATTCTAAGTTCTTCTTCACCAAATTTAAGTGATTGATCAATGGACAGTTTGAAATGATCAGGCAGAGGTAATGAAATAGATTTAGAATCACACAGATTGAACATTTTCAAAACTTTTTCAATGTAATGCTTTTGATTTAAAAACAGTTTCCCAGATTCCTTATTTCTAAAAATGTTCATACCTAGAATTCTCTTAGCATATCCTAAATCTTTCATTTCATGCTCAGATTGCAACTTGTGTTTAAGAAGATTAATGTCATGCATATTAGGACCAGCTATAAGCATGTCATCAACATACAAAAAAAGATACATATAATCAGTTTCACCAACTCTGAAGTAAAAACAGGAATCATATTGGCTCTTTTGGAAGTTTAGACTTTGAATATAAGAGTCAAACCCCTTATACCATTGTCTTGGAGCCTATTTCAAACCATATAAAGAATTTTTAAGTAAACCATATTAGGACCAGCTATAAGCATGTCATCAACATACAAAAGAAGATACATATAATCAGTTTCACCAACTCTGAAGTAAAAACAGGAATCATATTGGCTCTTTTGAAAGTTTATACTTTGTACATAAGAGTCAAACCCCTTATACCGTTGTCTTGGAGCCTATTTCAAACCATATAAAGAATTTTTAAGTAAACACAGTAAGTCAGATTTACCTTTTCTTTCAAATCCTTTAGAATGATGTATATAAATAGTTTCATCTAAAGATCTATACAAGAAGGTAGTTTTAACATCTATTTGTTCAAGTTTTAAATCATATTGTGCAACTAAAGCTAATATAATTATGATAGAAGTATACTTAATTACAGGTGAAAAGATTTCATTATAGTCTATTCTTTCTTTTTGTGAAAAACCTTTGGCTACAAGCCTAGCTTTATACCTAGGTTTTATGTCTTTAGACTCACTTTCTTTAATTTTAAAAATCCATTTGCAGTCAATTATCCTCTTGTTCTCAGGCCTATCCACTAAGATCCAAGTACCATTTTTAATAAGAGAATCCATTTCATCTTGCGTTGACGCAAGCCACAATTTGGAATCAGCTAAAGAAATAGCTTCTTCAAATGATTCAAGTTCAGAATGCATAGGTTTAAATAAAGTAAAAGTAGAAACAAAATCAGAATCAGAATCCTCAAATCTAGATGGAGGTCTTATATTTCTTCTAGTTCTGTCCCTAGCAAGCTGATAGTCACTAAGATTAGAATCATATTCAATTTCAATTTCAGGAACAGAAGACTCAGGTTCAGTAACATCAATGGGAGACTGTGGGGGTTGCTCCACTTGAAACTGAGTATGGGGCTGATGATTCTCTTCATGAGAATTATCAACACTCAGTTCAGAAGTGAGAAAATCTTTTTCACTAAGAGGATCTTCCAAAATCTCATTTTTACAGGGACAAACATTTTCATTAAAGACAACAGACCTACTGATAATGACCCTGAAGCCTGTATGTTCTTTCACCCACAACTTATAAGTTATAACCTTTGACACCTTCATCATATCCAACAAAAACACATTTTAAAGATCTGACATCAAGTTTGGTTTTAGTTTGATGTGAGAAACCTGCACATCCAAAAAATTTTAGATTTGAAAAATTAGAAAGGTATATTGCAAATCTATTGCACTGCAGGGAGACATATTGATCAGGTATGAAGCAATTTTGACAGCTTCACCCATCAAAATTCTTGGCAAATTTAAATCAAGTAGCATACACCTAGTTCTTTCTAACAGAGTCATATTCATTCTCTTAGAAACCCCATTTTTCTATGGACCGTATGTAACAGTCATGTGCCTAAGGATTCCTTGATTATTACAGAAATTATCAAAGTCCGAATTACAGAACTCTAGACCATTATCAGTTCTAATCACTTTAATTTTCCTATCTTTCAAAGTTTCAATCAAGGTAGTCCAGTTTTTTAAAACCCACACAGTAGCATCTTTTAACTTCAACAAATGAACCCAAGTTTTCCTAGAGTAGTCATCAACTATAAGTAGGAAATATCTGAAACCAAAAAACGAATTAACTGGGGCACTACCCCACAAATCAGCATGCAAGTAATCTAATATATCATTTGACTTGTGAATGTCTTTACCAAAAGAAGACCTTTTCCGTTTTTCCAAAACGCATTTTTCATAAAAATTTAGGGGTCGTTCTCTTTGTGTTTCGATTTTGAATTTTGGATTTTATTTTGGATTTTGGTTGTTTATTTTGGGATTACTGAAAACACGTTCTCTTTGTAATTTTGGAAAACTGTTTTCAAAAATAGAAAACTGAAAAATGTGTTTACTTTGTAATTTTTTGATATATTTATTTTGTGATATTTTATATGTTAAAAATGGTTGATTTGTTGAATTACATTAATTTTAATGTCAATAAATCAGTTAGTTCTCTATGTCAATAAATTCATCATTAATATTGTTTCAGCTAAACAAAAATTCAACCTCATACTAATAAAATCCTAACATGGATCTATATATAATGACAAAATAATATAAGAGTTTCAAGTGAAGGAAATGTCTCACATTTACCAAAAAAAAAAAAAAAAAAAATCTTAATATGGATCTATATATAAACTAAAATCTTAATATGGATCTATATATAATGGCAAAATAATATAAGAATTTCAAGTGAAGGAAGTGTCTCACATTTACACAAAAAAAAGTCCAAAACACGCGATTTGGACTTTTTAACACAAAATATCCAAAACGCAATAAACTCGTTTTGAATTTCCTTTATATATATTTTTTTGGTTTTGGAAAACGAATTTCTGAAAATGGGTAAAGTGAACGCATTTTCGAAAATCGAAAACTCAAAACGGGTTGAAAACAGCAAATAAAATCGGGCCTTAGTTTTTGTAAAACATCATTACCAAAAACTCCTTTCTTTTTAAGTAATTGTAAACCTTTCAAATCAGTTTTATCATTTATATGAACTGCCTTAAAAGACTTAGCACATATAGGGTAAGATTTCAGAATATAGATACCATTTGTTTTGGGAGTATAGGAAAGCAGGGTGTTGTCTTATAATATCCTTCGATAACCTTTATATAATCTAATATCATAAGACTCACTGTCTAGAATTCCTAAGGATATCAAATTCCTTTTTTAAATCAGGGGCATATCTTGTTTGATTTAAAACAAGGATCTTGTTGTTATCAAGTTTCAATAGTACCTTTCCAACACATTTAATATCACAAGTCAGATTATTTCCAAGCTTAACAGATCCATATGATTCATCACAGAAATTAACAAATAATTACTTTTCGGGACACATATGAAAAGTACATCTAGAATCAAGAATTCGTTCATTTTTTATATCAATTTCAGTGGTAACATAAACTACCTGCTATTATTTTGAGCTATTGCTGCTGTCTGGTTACTATTTTCAGTTTCCCGTTGCTTCTTTAAACAGTCTTTAATGTGATGACCAGGCTTACCACAATAATAACACTTCCTAACTCTAAAGAAAGTATCCTGACCTTTGTAGTCTTTAAACCTGTTAACTATGTCTTTCTTTTAATAGTTATCCTCAACAGGTTTACTACTCAAATTATTCAAGTTTCTATTATTGTTGGAATTATTCCAAGTTTTGTTGTCCTTAAAGGAGTTCTTTTTCTTACTAGAGTTCATATTGCATGGCTTCTTTATGATCTGCTCTCATTTCTAACTCCTTATTCTTAAGGGCAATATGTATAGTATTAGTTGTCAGTTTCTGTCTCCCATATTCTAAGGCATTTCTCAGGTCTTTATATTTATCCCCCATAGCATTCAGTAAACAGACTACCTTTTGGTCATCAGATAATTTCTCCTCACTATTCACTAAGCTTTGAGTAATTTTATTAAATCTATTCAAGTTTTCTTCAGCATATTTGGAATGATCAAATTTAAAACTAAAGTATTACTTCCATAGAAAACATTTATAAGGAAGTGTGAGGGTGTGGTAAGTTTCCTCAAGTTTATCCCAAAGTTCTTTAGCAGTTTTAGTTTTCCCTACTTGTCTAATAACAGTATCAAATAAGTGAAGAAATAAAGAACTCCAAATCATTTTATCCATTTCAGTCCGCCTATCATGAGTCGGTGTGCTTGACCAAGAAGCATCTAAAGTTTTAGCACATTTAAATTGAAGAAGTAAGACTTTCATTTTCTGGGGCTAGAGACTAAAGTCTCCTTTACCATTCCAAATCTCAACATGAACTTTGATATTATCCATTTCAGAAAATGACTAAAAGATTTGAAAAAAAAATGTTTTTAATGATCAGAGGCCTTAGTTCTTCAAAGGATGCAAATAGGCAGGATAGAAACACACCAAAGAAAATTATATATGTAAATACAAAAGAATTACAAACAGAGGAGTCACACTAAGTGAGGAAGAAATGATGTATCACAAAGATTCAAAAAACGTAGAATATCAGAAATACTATAATCAAGATGATCTCATAACACAAAGTAATAACTATACACTAAGCCTCAATCACAAAGAATATAAACACTAAGCAATAATGTTCTTCCAGTATATCCCTCAACCTAATTTGGGTCAATCCTAAGCTCCCTAGATTCCTAGATTTTCAAGTAATCCTGGACAAATGTAAGTAAAGGGGTCCAACAAAGGTTTCAAATGGAGGAATTTTGGAAAGAACAAGAGTTTAGAGAAGAATAAAACTGAAAAATAGATGCAGTAAGGAATGATATCACCTTTTGCAAATTAGGGTTACTGCAGCCTTTCAAAATTTCAGAAATCCTTTTTGTATTTCAGATCCAGTGAGTTCTAGTCACATGCACCAAGCTCAAATACCAGAATCTTGTCAGATCCCTTTAGAAACTCAAGGATATAAGAAAGTTTATCTTGAGTTCTAGGATCTTGTACATTTTTTACTCTAAGTACAAAGATCCAGAACACAAAATATATAAGAAAACCCCCTTTAAAACAAATTACTAGGGTTTTGTAAACATATTTTTTCAGAGTATAAAATTTCTTTAAGAACACCACGAAGTATTTTTAAAAAATATTTTGAAGAACTTTACAGATCTAAAAAATATCACATTAAGATCTGAAAAAGTTAAAACGTTTTTATTTTGGACTTATAGTTCTAAAAGATCTATAATAAGATTATTCAAAGACAAGAAATTAGAAAACCCTAAAAAACGTTTTTAACAAGAAATCATAAATCTTTTAGAAACCAAGAAATTTAACCCCAAAAAGTCTGGATCTAGAGGTTTTGAGTCGTAGTTCAGCGTATTCATAAGAATCCTAAGGCTCTGATACTACTGTTATGATTTCACTACCCAGAACCACATATAAACCACAAAGAATCAAGAATAATATAAAGAAACATTATGTGCGTGTGTGGTATTGTTTAAAAAGAATTTTTTAAATGAATAGTGATTTTAAGAGGAATAAATGGTTAAGATTTGGTTGAAAAGTCAAATATTGTAGGCTTACTGTTTAATTGATGATTGAGATTGAGTATTGTAGAAAAAATTTAAAGGATACCAAACAAGGGCTAAAACTTTATTAACCAAAAAATCAAAACAGAAAACTCAAAGTTATACAGAACCAAATGAAATCTGAAAACCTCTTTTTTCTGGCAAATATTACAACACTAAGGACCACAAAGTTTATACAGATTATAGCCTGTATAACCACTAAGAAAAACTCTGATTTAAACAAAGGATAAGATATCTAAAAACCCAGACGAAGCGGATCAAGAGAGAAAAGAGAGGGGTGAGAGAAGTCAGAGAGAAATCATACGAAGCATCTAGAATCCAAACCAAAAGTCACACCATTATCACATAGATGGACGGCTTTGATTGAATCTTGATATCCAATGGTTGAGATTGAAGGAGTTAAAATCAGTTTGGGCTTTGACCTGGGTTGAGTAGGTTGGTCCAGTCTTCTCATAATCAGATAACAAGCTATGGGCTATATCTTCAAGTGGACTTCAACTTCAATTGGATTGGTTCTAACCTGTTGGGCTTCTTGGGCTGCAGCGTTATGCCAATTACTCTACACAGGTCATTACATTAAACTAGTGATGGCAATGGGCCGAGCCGAGCCGGCTCGGCCCATTAAGCTCGTTGCTCGGCTCGTCTTAGCAACGAGCCGAGCTTGTGGCTCGTATTAGACGAGCCGAGCTTCGGCTCGGCTCGTTACTCGAGGGTCAAGCTCGGCTTGGCCCTTGAGCTCGTGGCTCGGCTCGCGGCTCGTACATAATTTTTTTTTTTTCATTTTTTTCACTAAATTTAATATTTTATTTAAAAAAAAACGAGCCCACGAGCCGAGCTCGTGGGCTCGGCTCGTGGCTCGTGTTTCACGAGCCGGCCATGCAAAACGAGCCGAGCCGTGCTCGGCTCGTTTTAGAATCTACTTGTTTGGCTCGTGGAAGAGCCCATAAATTGGACGAGCCGAGCCGCTCGTGGCTCGTGATTTGACGAGCCGAGCAAACGAGCCGACGAGCGGCTCGGCCCGTTTGCCATCTCTACATTAAACTATTTTATTTTTAAGAAATTGGTTTCAAACATTCAAAAATCAGATTGTAATTGAAATATATATATATATATATTAGATTCCAACAATTAAACAAATATACTTTCTCCTTAAATCAAGCAAACAAGTTACAACCTTCCAAACAAGTCTCTCCATTTTGAATGACTCAAAATCGAAGAGATAAAAAACAAAGAATTCAAGTTATAACATTTCCATTTTAATATTGTTTCTATCACAAAGATGTCCTAATTTCTTCCATTTGACTTGAGAACGAACGTGAATGAATGTAACCTAAGATCTCAAGTGTGATTTGAGAATGAAGATGTGACATGGGAGTCTGGAAACGAAAATGTGACTTGGGACCAAACATTTAATCTGAGATTGAAAAAGAATGTGACTTAAGAACAAACATGTGACCTGAGAAGATATGAAATTTTGAAAATATACTCAACGTAGTAAATCTGAGTGTGTGACCTGAAGAATTGAACTACTTTATCACCAGACCAAAAAAATCAGAAAATCTACTAACACAGCGAATAATTGTACTACTCCATGAATGTGTATAACCTATACTTTTCACAGTTTTCAATCACTTTTCAATGTTTTCATCCCAATATCATATATACTCATATGTTAAACCACATATTCATCCCCATCCCAACTCATCATTGGGCCACTACACGAAAAACTAACCCCAAAACACAAAACCCACTAACCCTAGACCTAAACCCAAAGCCAATTCCTTAACATTCACCCATATCCCATATACAAAATCCACATACAAAAACAAACGGGTAAAATTCGTTTATACCCATTAAAAAACATCATTTCATAAAATACTACTCAATGTATTATACATTTCATATACTTACTAATATATAAAATAAAACCAAAAATATTGTTCCCAATAATTAATCTTATTTCACTCTTTATACGCAATTTAAAATATGTAACTGATGAATTTAATATACCACATATCACGCTGCAACTATTAGCAACTCGATTTCAAGCGCTATTTCAAAAAACCCTAGAAATCATTATCAACAGCTGTGGTATAGATACAATCTGTGAGATTCTAAATCTTCCACATGGATCCGTCAAATTTCCATTTTGGAATATTGCTATGGAGGACTCATCTCCTGATTCAGAAACTGGGGATTCTCACAATTCGAGGTAATTTGGCATTTTGGTGTGGTATCAAGAATCTTTGATGAAAATATAATTTTACTCTATCCATTATTACTAGAATTTGTAAAATTCTAAATCCTACCGATTTATGTTGAATTTTTTCCCTTTCAAATATGTTAACTTTTGTACCTTGTGATTGATTATGAAGCTAATTAAGTTAAATAAAAAAAAATCATTCTAACTAGTAATAACATTTGAGCATCATATTTTGTTGAAGTTGTTGACATAGATTTTTATTTTTATTTTTATTTTTTGGTTCTGATGCCACAAATTGTTTGTAATTTGGGTTTGTTTGTGTTTTACGTCTGAAATTGGGTTGTCAGATTTTGATAAATATTTATTGATTCCAAGATGGTCCAAACAATGTTTTATCAAATGTTTTTTATTTGAGCATTAGATGTATAGTATAATCTGAGTTCTAGTGTAACCATGTACAATTGTCATCTGACTAATAACATTTCTTGCCAAAAAAATTGTAGGTGTCATCTTCAAGCAATTTTCTATATCAAAGAATACAAAACATCTAGTGAATCTGATGAGATTGGCATGCACTTAGAACCACTTCCGGATTGATGGGGTTCCATGTCACACTCATTAGCTATTATCAGTGAGAAGGAAGAACATCCTTACAAGTATTATTCTAGCTACCACACTAAGGAATAATATGTTGAAACCTACGCTAGTAACATTATTTCGCTTGGGGATCGCAAGCATTGGAAAGTTTCTAACAAGTTAATGGTTATATATTTCTGACCAAATCAAAGAGAAATACAGCCAAACCTAAGAAGACAAGGTGTAGAACAACGGTTGACTCCATGCAACAAACAACGAGAAAGTAAAAGTTTCCCTGACTCATATACGGACTTGATTCCAGATTTTCCCAACAAGTCTCCACTAACTAGATTTCTATTTATATTTAGTACATGTGAAACATTAATAAGAGTAATCTTTTTTTCGGATGTGAAATTTAAATCTATACTTCCCTCGCCAACAACCTTGGATTGAACTTCATTTCTCATTTGAATGTGTACATCATCCACTTCATGATAGGTCTTGAAGATATTTTATCATACCACACATGGATGGTGGTACAAGTATCATACCACTATCCTTGAACTTTTTCCTTGACCATATTTACAATTCTTACAGTTGCAAAAATGTTGTCATTTTCAATGGTGTTCACTTTGCCTTCTTGCTTTGGTTGTTTGGGATTTCTACATTCTCGGACATAATGTCCGGGCTTGCCATACACATAACAAGAGACTTTGAATTTCTTCTAGTCCTTGTTTTTGTCATCTTTGTTGGAGTTGAATAATTTCCTTTTCTTGAAATTTTGTGTTTGTTGGATTGATTCATGGCATAGGCTTTGGAATTGCCCTGATGAGAATGTTCATTCCCATTGCATGCCCTTGACTCTTCCTCAATTTGAAGATGTTTTTGAATCTCTTCCAAAGAATAATCTTCGGAACTATGAATTATTTTCTTCCTAAAACATTTCCATGAAGGTGGTAATTTTGCAATTATCGCGTCAACTTGGAAGGTTTCAAAAATATCTATCTTCATAGATTTCATTGTGTTGACAATAATTTGTAATTCGTGTATTTGACCAAGTAACAATATATTATCCAAAAACTTGAAATCAAAATATTTGAAAATTTAAAACTTCTTACTACCTTCCTCGTCGGCCTTGTATCTATTTTCCAGTGCATTCCATATCTCCTTGGTTGAAGTAGTGTTTTTGGAGAGAGCATTCAAGATGTGTCCTCTCCATATGAGTTCATCATCTTGTCTCTTCTTTCTTTTTGCCTTGATATCATCATTGTCTTTCGAGGTTGATTTCGGAAATGGATTCAAGTCCGTATCCAAGATATAGAAGATCTTCAATACTATGAGGAGAAACTTCAACTTATATAGCCATTTTGTAAAAAATTTCCCATCGAACCTATCAAGCCTAACAAGGTCTTGATGTATCATTTTGATAGTCTCCATGGTGGTTTCGTTCTCCATTTCAAGGAATATTATTTGAGATTGTTGGAAAATAGGTGGTAATGAAGAACAAAAATAAAAGAAGAAAGGAAATTAATGATTTACACAACTTTGTAAATCAATCAAAATGAATGTTTCAAACAAGATTCGAGATCATTGTCATCAAACAACATTTGTTGCCATCGAGGTGAGTGCTTGAAGGCCTCAAATCAAATTTGATGAAGGAGTAATCAAACCAAAATAAGTTCAAATCAAGTAATTAAGAACTTGAATAAGAATTTGAAAAACACTGTGAAAATGGAAGTTTGATCTTTGATTTTGGATCAAGAGATATTATAGAAATGTTATGAAATACTTTTTTTATCTCACCCAACATTTCTATTTGTAGAATCATACATCCTATGCATGAATGGTGCAAACAATTAAGTGAAAAGACACCAAACGAGTAAAAATGTGCCAGAAAGTTTAAACCCAACAACTATAATATTTGGCTTGGCCGACCGGCTGTCCAGGTTTGCCAAATACCCCAAGCATCACTGGGGGGTCAACCGGTAACTGCCTGGCACAAAACCAGGTGGTCGCCTAAGCTTAATCTAGGCAACCCTCCCTAGAGATGGCAATTGGGCGGGTTCGGTGCAGGTACCCCGAACCCATACTCGCCCCATGACTTGCTATGTCATTACGGGGTGGGGTAGGACGGATATGTGTTCGGGTTGGGCCAAGCATCCCATACTATGGGTGAACGCAGTTTGATTTGGATGATTTTTGACATATTTTCAAACTAAACCATTTTAAGCGATTTAACATTTTTCCAAACCAAACCAAACAATTTCATTTTACAAACCAAACCATATTTTGCAGTTTGATTAGATTTTAATTCGCGATTTTTACCTATCGACATAAATTTAGATGTTAATTAATTCATAATTTTTAATATAAAGATAAAATAAGTTAATATATAAGTTAATACGAGAATTAATAATTTTAGATGTTAAATTCATTCAGATTTGTTTCCAATTCAAAATAAAATCATGAAGCCGAAAAAAATTGTTATTGCATTATATTTGTTCTCTAACTTCTTTCTAAACCAACTTGACAAGTTACGGTCACCAAAATCCTTAGAAAAATCACTATCTTAAACACACCATAGCTAGTCATTCTTTTTTGTTAGAAACCATATATGGATACTTCTTGCATAAATGTATGATATGATTCCATAAAGTACTAGTTCACAATTTTAAGTATGATACTTAAACAATTTTCCACAATAATTACATTCTGCCTTAGCTCTCTTCTTGCTAGCCTTAGCTTTGTTGTCCAAATTTCGAGTTTCATCAATGAAGAAATTTTGAAAAAATAAAATGAAATAATCGAATGATGTTGCTTGTAAAGAAATTTAAACACGTGTTATTCAAATTCTTACCCAATTCGAACTTTCTGACATCGATCGAAAAATCTCACACGACTCCAAAATAAATCAAATGCAAGAAGAAATTGGAAGTATACGTATCACCTCCGTCAATTGTTCTAAGAATTTAATTGACATTAGTGGAGTGGGACTCAGAAGTTGGAAGGAAGCAAGGAAGATGAATGAAAACAGTAAATGATTAATTGAATTAGGAAGTGGGAACGTAGGGTTTAGTTTTGAATCTCAATTAAATGGACTCTGGGGGGTTGGAGTATGTGGTTTAAGGTGATGTGGGTTATAGGTTAATGGACTTTTAGGGTTGGAGCATGTGGTTTAAGGGCAATGTTGGTTACAGGTTAATCGGATTTTTAAGTTGGACATTGGATGAAAACTTTAATTCATTATATAAAGTTGAATTTTTTGGGGAAAAAACTGTAAATTTAAATTAATAAAATTAAATTTTTAATAAAAAAATTTAGCGATTTGGTTTGGTTTAAATGGTTTTTAAAAATCGAAATCTAAACCAAACCATTTTGAAACGATTGGTTCGATTTGGTTTGAAAATATTGGCGGGTCCACGTGGAATCGAACTTACGGTTTAAACCAATTGTTTCGATTGCAGCCATATCCCATACCCGCCCCGCTAATGCCCCGTTTGTATTTTTATTTTTATTTTTGTTATGTAATCCGTTCTAATTAATGAAATTTTAAATCTTCAATCAAATTTCATTTTATTTTAATTAATATGCGGGTCGGGTATGAGACTAGTCACTCAATACCCCCCTCGAACCCATACCCGACTCAGGGCAACAATTTCGATCCATACCCACGCCCCACAACCCGTGGGGTGGCCAAAATTTGCCCCATTAGGGGCGGGTACCCGTCGGGTTCGAGTTGTGGCGGGTTATTTTTCCATCCCTAACCCTCCCGGGTTACTTTTTTAAGCAACCTCGTTTTGTTTCAAGACATTATCGACCATTCATTTCACTTGTTTTTTATATTAGTTTATGTCCAAAGCATTTCTTCATTATATCATTGAGCATGTCAATAAGTAGCATTCAACTACCTGAAATCCATGTCAAAAGACTCATTGCCAAAAATATTCAAGAAGTTGATGATGAAAAAGAACCATTTGAGGCATCTAAAACATCGGGAGAGAAGGGTATGAATAAATCATAAATTAAGCATTATGATCCTCATATTCCCTTTCCACAAAGATTGAAAAAAAAAAAAAAAAGTGGATTAGCAATTCGATAAGTTCTTAAATATGCTCAGAAAGTTGCACATAAACATATCATTACATGAAAAATAATGACAATCAAACAGCAAAACTCGAAAAATTCCTTATTTTTCACTTAGAAAATAAATATAATCAAACACATCAAATTGATATTTTCCACGAAAATCATTCACATGGAACCAATCTAAAAAAAAACTCTCTACCTATTTTCTATTCTTACAATCAAACGTAACCTATGGAAAAAATACATAACTCCTACATATAACTTCATTAACAATTTAAAACTAACAAGTTTAATTTTTTTTTTAATATAATATATTTGTTATAAAACTATCTAAAAACTAGAGAGAGATAAGAGAGAAATTCTTCTCATTTGATATATATAATGAATTAGGATAGACCCTTATTTATATGGGTGGACAATGGCACAATCGTAATATGTAAAGTTTACAGGGCTACAATGGTAATTGGTCATTAACATAATATATAATTTATAACACTCCTCCTTGAATGACCTATTCCACAATTGCCCGCCTCGTTAAAACCTTACTAAGAAAATCCAGTGGGATAAAACTTGAGCGAAGGAAAAAGAGTATAGTTGCTCCCCCTGATGTTTCCATCGTCAATCATTGAGTCTAATGTTCGAGCAGAACAAATCATGTACTGAATTTTGAAGTTCTGAAGTGCTGCCTCATTAAAACCTAGTCAGTAAAACCCAATGAGATAAAATCCGAACCAAGGAAAAAGAGTACAACCGCTTCCTCGTTAAAACCTTGTCAGGAAAACCTAGTAGTACAAAACCTGGAAGAAGGAAAAAGAGTACAACATGATTCTCCCCCTGAAGTGTGAAATCGAGGATTCATGAACTTCTTGAACATTGATATCATCTTTCGTCTGTAATATGTTTATATAAAAATCTTCTTGTGTGTAGCTGATATCTTAATATTCTTCATAAGATGTCTATGATTTTCTTCATTTGTTGATATCATTCTAGTATAACAATGTGTTGCTGAATTATAGCTCGTAGATAACTGTGATAATGTCTCAAAAACCTTGCTAGGAAAATCCCGTGGGACAAAACCTTAGCAAAGGGAAAAAAGAATACATTATTCTCATGAATTCTCTTTAATACGCCTCAACTGCTGCCTCATTAAAAACCTTTCCAGGAAAATCATGTGAGACAAAACCTCAGTTAAGGGAAAAAGAGTGCAATGCATATTTATTCCTTTTATGGAATATTACAAGTATATTGATGCAATCAAGAATCTTCATATCATTTATGATGAACTTTATATAAATCGTTCATAGCTCATTTATGATGTCATAACATGCTAAATTAAGCAATGTTTTACTAATTTACCGATTGCATTTTTCACTTCTGGTGAATAATAAAATCTAGAATTCACTTCGGGTGAATAATCAAATTTAGAATTCACTTCTGGTGAATAATTAAACATATTCATTCCCATATTCACTTTCAAATCTACTTCTAGTGAATAATCAATTTTCTAGATGTCATAAATATTACACTTCAATTTCAATTTCAACATATAATATCATGGAGTCATTTGTATCATTCTATAGTGATACCAATTTGGGTATATTGAATCTTTCAATGATTATACATGTATGTTCTTGCATTTCATAAACCACAATTTCTGATTTGTATAAGTATAATCAATCATTGAAATATATATCAATTTCGACATGTAATCCATAATCATTTTACTTGAAATCCCAACGTACCGCTATCAACTGGTACATGAAAGAATACTCTCAAAGTACCGAGATGAGAATCATACATTTTGATCTCATTCATTAGTATAACAAAGAGCTCAAGCTAGTGATTTAGACTATAGTCTATCCACCATATGTCATGCCAGTTCTATGAAGAATTTCTCGCACAACGTGTCGTCTTTTACGACCGTGTAATATTTTTCATTTGTACAAATAATTATTGGGCATTTAAGCATTTGGAATTCAGGTCCTTGAACAATAATCCATACATTGGAATTTTATATTTGGTCAAAGTATTACAATTTCATCAATCTCATTTTCACAAGAGAGTTGTGTATGTATTCGATTTATTTATCGATTCCATTTCATCTCAATATAACATATAGAGATCAAGTCATAAATCTCTTATTATATCCCTTTTACTCACCATGAGTATTTAGCCTCAAAGGGATTATCTCAATTATTTAAGAGGTATTTGTTTTTAGAATCAATTGTCATTATTCTTCAGGCATAATTACACTTCAAGTATATTTTCCCCATAATATTCACAAATCTTATATTATATCAATCGGCTAAAATGCCGCAACACATGTCATTCATTTTGGGGATATAATCTCAATCATATATCTAAGTGCGTTTTGGTGGAGTGTATACATATCGCACTTCTTAGAAATCATAAAGCTTCCCAAGCCAAACAAGTTATTTCCATAGGAAATAATTTTGAGGCTTTTGATGATCTAACCATTCATTATAGAACTTCTAGTTCATTATGGTTTTATTTCACTTGTATGTATGTTCTGGTTCAATATTTATTTCACTCGTACGTATGAACTTGTGGTTCAATACGATATTTATTTCACTTTGTACAAGTTTCTGTATATTAGAAATCAATATACCTTGATTTATTACATCGAAAAAAAGGCTTGGGACGATATCCAAGGAATTATTTCATATCCCATTCTTGTCCCCAAATCATCCCTTATATCGAAAAAGGCAAGGGACGATATCCGAAAAAAAATAATTCTTGTCCCCAACTTTTCAATATTTTATTCCCATTTTCTTAGTAAAATCAATATCACGTGGAGCCACCGCTCTTTACGCGTTAAATAATACATTTAAATAGATCGTTTGGGAAGAAGATTAGATCCATCAAAATGGATGCTATATTATCAAATATTCGTAAATATTATTCTAATCTTTCGGTAAATATTTTGAAAAAGATTTATCGAGTTCGACTTGAAAGATTGAGGCTGCTGATGTATCAAGGTATCCCAGAAGACGTTCATTGGTTGATCGAAGCAAAAGTCCGATTATAAGGTAAATTACTAAATTCATTTTCTAAGCACATGCCTGGCTTAGATAAGAGTACTTTTGCAAAGAAGCGAAGAGCAAAAAGATTGAAAGGTTGTTACAAATGTGCTCGATGGAAATGTGACACCCATTGTAAATCAATAGGGTATTCGTCTATAAATTGAGATGATAAAATATATTTCATTAAGGGTGGACTGAGTAAGGAGTCTTTCGATGATATTCGATTGACTCTTGAGACGTACTCTTGTGGGTATGTACAGCGTGAGTTACTATCTCTATGGGCTCAATTCAACAAAGAGAAAGATCGTTATAGTCTCAACAATATAATATCAAAAGATCATGTTTGTCAATCTGTTATAAACAATGATGTTTTGGCTACTCAACATTGATACAAGGTAAATCAGTATAGTGTATATATGTATACATATATATTTTAACAAAGTATTTTATTTTCATTTTTGTGTATAAACAAACTGTCAGTGAGAGACTGCCGAAAGGCGATCTTCATTTATGGAGCACTGATAAAAAGTAGTGTCATTTAGTCAAAAGCAGATAGTCACCTTTTTAAAAGTTGAACAGTAAAATAGTGTAACTTTTCAATTTTAAAAAGCCAAATATTTTCACAGTTTCATTCATCCCAAAATAACATTTTCTCGTGAGTTTTTCTTTCCTTATACTCTCAAAGATGGAAAGACCAAAACTTCGACCGATCAAAACTATCTGTGTATTTTATGGATCAAAAGTAGGGAAAGGGTTTGGGTATCTAGAAGCAGCAGTGGATTTAGGAAAGAAGTTGGGAGAGAAAGGTATCAATCTAGTGTATGGAGGAGGTAGCAGTTGATTGATGGGCTGTGTTTTCCAATTTGCTCAAACAGAACGAGTGAAAGTGATAGGCGTTATACCTGTTCCTTTGGTAGATGTTGCAGGAAAAACACGAGGGCATGAAGTGCAGACATTATTTATCCATGAACGCATAACTTGCATGTTATATGGTTCTGATGCCTTCACAGCCCTGCCCGGAGGTTTTGGTACTTTAGAGGAAATCTTTAATATTACCTCTTGGGCTCAGTTAGATCTCCATACCAAGCCTATTGAACTTTTAAATGTTAACAATTTATTTGATGGTTTGCTAACATATATTGATCATGCTGTGGAACAGGGATTCATTTCTCCATTTTCTAGGAGGATTCTTATTTCTGCTCCTACTATCGAAGAACTGCTGGATAAGCTGCAGTCATATATTCCAATACAAGATCCAGCAGGAGTTAAGATAGATTGGTCGCAAGAAAGGGGAATCAAGCGAAAATGGAGTCCGGTTAATGTAAATTTAACCTTGTGAATCTCTAAAATATTGGGGGTGGTATAGTACGGAGTATTCTTACTCTTGAGACACACCTCTAATATTGAGGACTTTATGAATATTTAAACTTAATCTTGTAAACCTCAAAAAAGTTTAAGGGTGGTAGAGTACGGAATATTCTTACTCTTGAGACACACAAAAAGATTAGGGGTGGTAGAGATGGAGTATTCTTACTCTTGAAACATACCTCTACTTTTTGAGGATTATAAATGTTTCTCCCTTTTGTGTTTTGCATGTATCTCTTTTCAATATGACTCTTTTATGTTTCTTCGGGAGCAATAATAATATCATTTCAGTATGTTTAGATGATAATCTTTACTTCTTATGGAGTAAATATGTACTTCTTTTGGAGTACATAAGTGCTTGTGCAAGAACTTTTATCAAAATATGTTTATTTCAATCATACAATATTCATCTCATATTATTGATGAGATTATTTTCACATTTTCCATATCCTGCTATCATGTGATATTATCTTATCATACATCAAAAATATTTTTATTGGATAATTCATTTTCATCTGTCCTTTCAATACAGATAATGGTAACTTCTAGTACCGCTTGATAAAATATTTGTTATCAACATCCAACAACTTTTTGGTAGTGGTAACTTCTGATACCATTTGATAAAATATTATCTAACTTTAGTAGTGGTAACTTCTGGTAATATTTAATGAAATATCAAATAACAATAATATCAAATTTAAATGAGTAGAAATATTTAAAATCAGTAGCACCAACCATATAGGTGGTAACGTAATATGCTTAAAATTGGTAGAACCAACCATGTAGGTGGTAACGTAATATACTTGAAACTTGTAGGTGGTAACGTAATATACTTGAAACTTGTAAAACCAAACATGTAGGTGGTAACGTAATATACTTGAAACTTGTAGGTGGTAACGTAATATACTTGAAACTTGTAAAACCAACAATGTAGGTGGTAACAACATAATGAAATAATTACACTTCATAAATGAGCAAGTCATATCTCCAAATCCAGTCAAGGTATAATAGTCCAGTCTGTTACGATAATGAGTTATATTTAATTAATAACTCAAAACATCACGACATAGTAACTATTGTATTACTTATACCTTATATATATGGGTATTAATTAATATATAATTTTGTTAATACTAATCATGTTTATATTAACCATAATTAAATGAGTTAAACTATGATTAATATAAATTTAGGCTCTTATTTACCTAGGAAACCACAAAGTTAGTGGGTACCACGTCATCCATAGCCAAATCCAAGATTCCTTTTTCACAAAGTGTTGGTAGTGCACCACTGCACTGTAATCACTATATTGGATCTTTGGCAGCAGCAACTTGGACAAGAGTGAGAACCACCATTAGAGCATTTGGAGGAACAACTGCAACAGAAGCTTCACAGATGGACTAGAAGAAATGACACTGCACTTTTATAGCTAAAAGAATCATCAAAATCGAAACTGTTGACACCCCATATGCTCAACACAAACCCAATTAGAATTACACCCCACAATTCCTTCAGCTTCTCCATGTCCTTCCACTGTCCAACAAATCCTGAAAATATTAATATAGTTTACAGAATTTTATTTTTCTATGGGTTGCTCTTGCGGCGTGGGGAAGAGCAACTTTGAAATGGGATTCAAGGAAAGGGATGTGAAAAGAATATGAATCTAAGAAAGAATTTTTTTCAGCTCATTTTTTGCTAGAGACTCGTGCTGATAACATATTATAAAACTATCTAAAAATTAGAGAGAATATAGAGAGAGATTCTTCTCATTTGATATATATAATAAATTAGGATAGGCCCCTATTTATAGGAGTGGACAATGGCACAATCGTAATATGTAAAGTTTATAGGGGTACAATGGTCACATTTGTGATCGACAAAAGTTTGTAACGTGTAAATTAATTAAATGGGTCACGTCCCATACTAGTTAAGGGTCACACAAAGTCACTGTTTGACTCATATTATATGTTTAATCGAAATCAACTTTTTTGACCAATAATTTAATTAAGTTTGTCACATCTTGTACTCGTCACAAGTCACATAAAGTCACAGTTGACACAAATTGTATGAACAATTGCAAATCTAGTAGCAAATCAAATTTTGTGACAGATAATTCAATTAAACGGTCACATCCGTACTCGTTACAAGTCATACAATGTCATAATCGTCACACAAAATCGCAGTTGACACAAATTGTAGGTCGCAATGACAAATTTAATTGCAAGTCAAATTTTGTAACCGATATTCTAATTAAACGGGACACATCTTGTACTCGCCACAAATATCACAAGTAATAATTAGTCAATATTTTGATCACAATTACCTAATAATTGGTCACATGCACTATTCAAGTCCCAAACTAAACCCCTTCCTCCTCCTCCTTCACGACCATCGTTGCCACTGTCGCCCGGTGTAGTCAACACTCCCCAAAAATGGGTAACTACATAGCATTTCTTTCTACTTAACTCAAAAGTTACACTCAGAGCCTGTTTAGTGTAGGAGAAATTGATTTTTTTTAGAGAATATATGGTTGAAAAGAGATTGAAAAGTGTGAAAGTGGTGGATCCTACATATATGTGTGGTTGAAAATAAGTTTTAAAAGAAAGTTGTGTAAAAACTCTTGAACCAAGTAAGAGCTTAGTTGACTGTTTCGAGAACACTGAGTCCCAAATTCATGTATTTAAGTTGGGGGAGGTTGAGAAGTCCAAACCTAGTTTCTAGTATTTTTAATGGAAAAAATTAACATTTTTCAAACTTTTAACGTACCTTCAAAATAAGTGATTATGACATATTGGAGAATTATGGTTAAATAGCACAAAATATCTCTATCGTTTGCACTCATTGTGTAAATCGTTTCTATTGTTTTAAATTTAGAATTTATGCTCTCATTTCAACAATGGCCAATGTCTCTGACTTAGAGACCATTAGCATCAACACACAGATATTTGTGCAGGACTTGGCGAAACAAGTAAATTCCAATTTGATTTTCTCATTTTATGATTTTCTTACGAAGTTGGTCATTTCCGTCTCATTCAGTTAAAAATATGTATAATTTGTGTAAAATCTCTCTATGTTTGCTTTCATTGCGAAAATAGTCCCTACTGTTTCAATTTTAACGTTTGGGCCCTCATCAACCCTTTTTTGCTCCAAATGTCCTTACACTTTATTTTTTTCATTAAAAAATTGTAAAAGGATTAATTTATCCTTCTATTCAAGTAAAATAAATATCAAAGAAAGGAACAAGAGTAATAAAAGAAATAATTATAGTTAAAGTCATAAATTTCTTAAATAATGTAGAAGAGTCACACTTAAAATAATTTAAAGGATATATATATATATATTATTATTATTATTATTATGATCTTGAATGAACTCTCTAATGGAAAAAGTCTCACGTTCAAACATCATTTTGTGAGGCAAAAAGATTTTAAACAAAATCAGAGCAAAATTCAAAATTTGATGCAACGTGTATATATGTGTGTATATCAGCAACAAATTGAGAACCAAAAATTGCTAAAAATAGTTAAATCCTTGAAAGTTCTTGTAATTTCGCTAAAAATCAAAAGATATTATAATATACAAAACTTTATCATTATTATTATTATTATTATTATTATTATTATTATTATTATTATTATTATTATTTTATTTTATCTTATTTAAATAAAATGATAAATTAGTCATTTCACAACGTTTTAATGAAAAAAAATTAGAAAGTTAGAACATTTGGCTCAAATAAAGGTTGTTGAGGGTTCAAATGGTAAAATTGAAACGGTAGAGATGATTTGTGCATTGAAAGACGTTATGTATTATTTACCCAAAAATTATTATTTTAAAAGTATCCTATATTTGACAATCATTTTTAGAAATTCATTTGTCTAACATGATTAAATGATACTTGTATTTGTATGTTGAAAAAAAAAAAGATGACAAAAAATGAGGTGATGAAATTATGTGTGTTGATTTAAAAATTGATGTGATGAATAAAGTATAAAATTGTAACATATGTGTATTATGTCAACCTCCATATCTATTTAATATATAAAAGGAGAAGTGTTTGGCCAAATTTCCCCCCCAAAATCTCCCGCCCAAGACACCCTCCCAAAGTCACTGCAGGTACAGAAAAATTCAAAATGAATTTATACAAATCTTTCTGGACGCGCCTCCATAAGCCTAAAAAAACGTGCACCACAGACTTGTCATTACTTCATTTTTTTTTCCCAAAAATTCCCAGAGGAGCAAACCAGAGCACCGACCAGAGACTAAAATCTGTGAAGGCTGAAGTGATCGACCAAAAATCGGATTGCAGTGAAGCCGACCAGGATGAAAGTAGGAAGAAAGTGACCGAGATAGAGGCTGGCCGACCGTGATTGCGGTTCCCTTGAAAATTTAATGGGTTGTCTCTCTGAAATTTCCTTCATGAAGAATATCATTGTCAAAGGTTCAGCTTCAATTTTGTATCTTCAATATTTTTTTAAGTTTTTCTGCATATATATCGATGCTTATACACATTGTAGGGACTGGGTTTGTATTTAGTGTTTGAAAGTATGGTTTTGTGGTTCTATTATAGTTATGCATTTCTTCTTTGTTATTATTTTGAGTTCTTCTCTTACATTTGTGATAAAAGTGTGATTTTTATGGAAAATATAATATGGGTTTTGTCAACTGTGCTTTCTTGTAATGCATCAAGTTTTACCGTTTATCAATTGCATACCTGATCATTGAAATTCTTTTGACTGATTATTGAATATGGTATAATAAATTTCTCATTTGCCTTTGTGCTGATAAATTAATTGGTTATTGAATAGGGTTTAATAAATTTCTCATTTGCCTTTATACTGATAAGTTAACTAGAAATGAACAATATTTCATTTGCCTTTGTGATGATAAGTTAACTAGAAATGATGGTGTTGGAGATCAGATTTTCAGGGGTTCTTAATGAACACTTGATGGGCTTCTATAGATGGTGCCTTCTCTATTTATTTTTTTTCAGTTTCCTCTTTTCTACATATTTTCTACCTTGAATTGATTTGATGAAAGATATTTTTGTCAATTTTGAATTGCGGAATGAGCAATTTAAAATGGGGATAAACAATGTTTTGGGAAAACCTTTGAGACCTTCTGAAATATTGGAGAGAAGTTGTTTTTGACCTTTGAAATAGAATTAGTAACTCAATTTCAATATATTAAAGAAAACATGATTGCAGTAAAATATTGATAGTTTTAGAAGAGAACTTGCAGTCTCAATGATTATTTTGTGATCAAAGTAGAAAATATGTCAAAATGTTGAATCTTGCTACATTCTAACTTTGGAAGTTAATCATGACAGTACTTACATGGATGAAGGAGAGAAGAAGAATATGGCTGCAACTCAAGTTGAGGCAGTGGATGCGCGAAGGTGCTTTCCATGATGGGATGAACCTACTCTAAAGTTCAATATGCAAAAACACTTACGATTTTATTAAGTTGATTTGGTGCTTCTCTTTGGGAGACCAGGGTTTTTAAATCAGTAGGAGCTAGTGCAAGAACAATTTCATCTTGCTGAAACGAGAATGAGTACCAATCTGTGAAATTTATGCAGTTTAATAGTCCATTACTTTCTTAGTTTTGTGATAAACATTCTGGTTTGATTGTAATATTGTTTTTTGCTACATGTTTGGTCTTGTGACAATATCCTCTTGGCAGGCTACCTTCAAGATAACATTAGAAAATGTTCCATCGGAATTGACGGCATTGTCCAATATGCCTGTTTCCGAGGAAAAAATTGATGGGCACCTTAAGACTGTTTATTTTGAAGACTCAATAGTTATGTCGACTTACTTGGTGGCTGTTGTAGCTGGTTTGTATGACTACATTAAAGACATAATAGATGATGGTATGCGTATAAACATTGTCAAGGGGATGCAACATAAATATATTGGTATTTCTTCATGGCTAAAGTTTAAATAATTCTTAACTATTTGTGTAGGAATCAAGATCCGAGTATATACTCCTATAGGTAAAAGTGAAAAGGGAAAGTTTGCTCTAAATATAGCAATGAAGACACTGGACTTTTTTGAGAAGTAAGTGATCTTAACTATACCCCAATTTAATAGAAAGCTAAAAAACCAAGGATTCAGAAAAACTGGGTCAATATTACTATCGTTTGTCAGCATCTCAGTCCTTCAAACATATCTGTTGGAGATAGATCATATTTCGGACATTTCACAAAAAATTAATGAAATTCTGAACCTGATAATAGCATCATCAGAATTTATGTCGAAGATTGGCAGTGTAGTGAGGATAGTTGTATGTGAATTCAAAAAAATGAAATGAAAAATTGTTTAATTTTTATTCAGATTAAATTTTAGTTTCATTTTTATTTTTTAATATTTGATTGAATTTTACCAGTGCTATACCTAGGACAATTGACTTATATTGCTTGAACGAAGACTGCATATTGTTTTTGGGTTAAGTTGGATCACATGTGTCCTTATGAAGAGATTGGGGTTAAAGGCTGTCCGATATCATCTGTCCATTATCATTTGGTTGTCAGGTATAGGAATACTTAGACGAACAAATATTAAGACTTAAATGCTAAAGAGCGGGGTATTTTTCCAAGCTTCTACTTCATTTTCCAAGTAATCTGATTTGTTTGAAAATAAGATTCAAGTAAATATTGTATTTCAATTCTCTTAGAATGTTTAAGGTCTGTAGTGGTAGGTTGTTTTATTATGTTCGTGTGAGTTTGTTTGTGTTTTAAAAGTGAATTTTTAATTGGAAAGGATTAACATGAAGGTCTTGATGGATTTTTGAATTCCAAATAAATAATTTGAAATTAGAACTTTAGACTGAGGTTTTGATGGAAGAGAATATAAACTACCAATCATACATTTGGACTTACAAACTTTATGCCTACTAGAAATCTCACCTTTTTCTATCACCATAATTGTTTTTATGTAGGAGTTGACAGCTTAATCACCCAAACTCACCTTTTTTTGGTCAAACGTGATTTTTAAATATGAATAATATGACAATTTTTCCCCCATTGAGAACTGTCAATAAACCTGATTCACAATAAGAATGTTTATATACTTTTATATTCCTTTGAATAATTGTATTGATCTGTGTCAAGGACTACACCTTGCCTCACAGAAATAAAACTCATGGTATCTGATTGAGCATTTTTAAATACTTTTTTAGCCTATTTCTTTTGGTTTGCAATGTTGTTTTAGCTACCTAGTTTTGTGAACTGTTGATAATCAACTCCTTTGCTGTTTATGAATATAAATTTTTACCACTTGCCAAAGCATTTTCTCATCTTAATACGTGGATACTCAATATCTGGTTTCTCACATCCATTCTGACTGAGATGTAGCACTCATAACTCTTTTGGTCTCTCTCCCCAAGGGGCCTGGAAGTAAGAAGAGATTTTTCATTACTACATATGGTTAATACTTGGTTTTCAGTGTTTCACTGCAGTGATCATGAGGATTAGAGAACCCAAAACAAAGGCACTAATTTTTGCTTCTGGAAAGATGGTAAGAACTAAATATTTTTCTATAATGTTTTGCATGGTTAGGACACTGCACTGTGTTCTTTCTTTTTTCTTTTGATAGCCTACTTATGTTTTGTTTATAACAATTTGTTTTGATGTTTTATTGAAACTCTTCATCTGTTCATCTGCCTTTGATATGAGTCATAATCAAATTCTGTCTTCCATTGAGTAGCACTAGACTGGACTCTCTCATTTTTATAGCTTTTCCCATTAACCAATTTTAAAATGCTGATTTAGGTTTGTACAGGAGCCAAGGAAGTTTGATTTGCTTCAAGGGAGGTTTTGGGGGTATGGGACCGGAAGGAAAACACGAGATAGTTTTGCAATGCTAATTGTGGAGTTATATAAGAATAATTTTTTTTTGAGAAATCAGTTATATGATTATCACACTTACCTAGAATTACATTTGTAAGCAGACATTTTCTTCTAACTAAAGTCATGTAGAAGGTATAAATTCGTTGTTGCTTATATTTTTTCCTTTTATTGGAGAACAACTAAGGAAGGGTAGAACAAAGAAGAAGTTGAAGTAGAAAGTGATGGTGAGGACACTGTTGACAGTGATGAGGAAGAATCTGACTTGGATTTGGCATGGAAGATGTTAGATGTTAGATGTTGCTAGGGAAATTGTTGAAAAGCAATCAGGATATACAATGGAAAAGAGGATATTTTGTCGGCTTTAGCGGAGGTGGCTTTGGAAAGAGGTATCTGTATTTTCGTTTTGATAGTTTTTATTATTTCAACCTGTAGAGAGATTTTATAGGCTTTCTCTACTCATGTTTGAAGATTTTTTTTTTCCAGCATGTGCTTCCATGTTTTTCTCTGTCCAGATAATGTTGAAACTTCTCTAAGTGACTACTTGAAAGCGCTATCCATTTTGGAATGCGTTGTTGAACCGAACAGTCGTCTTATAGTTGAACTGTATCCTTCTTAATTGTGAAAATACTTTTCACTTTTTGAGGCGGTAATTATAAGAGACTGTAGATGATTGTTTAGGTATATGCACTTTCTTTACCAGAATTTGGATCTCAATTCCATCTCTTGCTAAATCATTCAGTTCCTTGACTGGAGATTTCAGCAACTTTAGAATATGTTTGTGTTTGGAAATTGGTTCTAAACCTGGAGAAGCTATTCTATATTGCCAAAAGGTTATATCAGTTTGCAAATCTTGAGAGCAGGGACTTATGAATGAAGCGAAGAACATATCGAGACCAGCTGAAATAGCATCTACTTTTGTTCAGCAGGCTTCCAGTATGTCCCAGTTAGGCAATCAGATAAATTGGTAAGAAGCACATTTATTTGTCAAATGCTGGTATGTAGCTTCTAGAAGCTACTTCGTTGAGTATTTTTGGATAATCAAATTGTTGATTATGAATTAACAGGAAGCATTAGATTTATTATGAATTAACAGGAAGCACTGGAGAGGTTGCAAGCTTCTCTTTCGGAAGAGCTCAACAGAACACAACAAGACAATGCAAGTTCGAATCAAAAGGTAAGTGGAGAAGATATGTTTCCTTTTATATATTAACTAGATTTTTAATCCATCTTTCTTAAGTACATTAAACTGAAAATTGCATGCAACATCCAAAGTGGCAACTAATAGTACAAGTAATTTCCTTATTAGCTCTTTATGCTTGCTCTTAATAATTTAGTTTTGTATTTTTGTTGTCGATGTTTGGGTTAAGTATGGTTAACACTAATTGGGAAAGGCGCTTAATATGAAGTCAACAAGAAATCATATATATATTTGTACACATGGTATAATATGGCAAGATATTCCTTGTGTGGATTTTTGGGCATGGTGAGTGGCTGTTTATTGGTAGTTGGTTGATATTCATGGTTGTTGGATAAATATTGTGTAGGATGTTAGTTTTTTTATGTTTTGTGCCGTCGATTTTTTTTTATTCGTGGGTATGTTTCGGAGCAGGTCCTAGATCTAATTAAAGTATCGAGTAAAGCTTCAGATTCATGACTTTATTCCAATTTTAAAGGATTTTTTTTTGGGAATTTCATTGGACATGCTTCAAGGTGAGATTTTGGGTTATTGTTGCTGTTACATTTCATGTTGATTATTATTGTGCAATTTTTTGTTGGTTGTGATTTATTAAAATGTGAATGTAATCTATTAAGGTATTGAAATTGGATTATGGGTCTTATTTTTATTGAACATGTGATAATATTTTTGGGAAATATTGTATCTGTGAATCCATTAATTGCAAGAGAAAATCCACGAGAGAAATACATTTAAATAGTGATAGTTGATGAACATTAGTTTTGTGAATTTGAAATAATTTGTCTTTTTTAATTTAATTTATATTTCATTGTTTTGGTTTATGAGTTTTGAATATTGATTATCAATATTCAATTATATTTCTTTGTCTTCATTATTTTATAATGTTATTTCGTTCATTGACACTTTTCATTACAAACAAACATAATGATAATGTCATTCGTGCATCGCACGGGTACGATTACTAGTTAACATTCATGTACGGTAATATGGCTAGTCTAACATAGTAATTTTCAATCATAATTTCATATAATAAATATTGTGCATGTAAATTTAATTTTTTTTTTTCATACTTTTTAATTATACATTCTTCAAAAATCGAAAAGTTGTTTGAATAAGTTAGAAGCACCCCAAAGCTCTTGACATGAAGGGAGTGGAGCCCACTTACGACAAGTGTGTTACATCCCTCATGTGAGGAAAGGGGTCACTTGTTTTCCCAACAAGTACCGGTAATCAAAAGGGGCTGACTTATTTGCTTTTAACTCTCAAGCAGCATGCTTACTTTGCTTTGCTTAGTTGGAAGATAACGTAGCAGAAGGAAGGCAGAAATGGAAGAAAAGCTATCGTCGGTGGCAAAAACTCTAATGCCCTCTCCGATACAGCAATTATCGCTTCTTGCTCAAAGATGCGACGCCATTAACCTCGCCGAAGGATTTCCAGATTTTCCTGCGCCTCTGCATATAAAAAAGGCTGCCGTTTCCGCCATCAATTCCGACTTCAATCAGTACAGGTCTTCCATTTGCATCTTCATTTTTTCATTGAATTTTGCATTAGAAGTATAAAATTGTTAAATTTAGGCCAAAAAACCTGATTACCGATAGTTTGGATAAAGTTTTAAGTTCCAACTTCCACAACGGGAAAAGTTATAAGTAAACTGGATTACTTGTAAAGCTGTGATATTTTGGATTACCTTTTAAGCTCCAACTCTCATCACTAAAAAGTTACCATTTGCTTATAAGTAAATGTACTTAAGATGCATAGCCAACATGCTCATCAGGTATAGAGCCAGAAAAATACATTGGGATAGGCTGAAACATAAAAATTTCCAAAAGACTCGCGCTATGAGAGATGCCCTAAGCCACAAGAGATTTATAAACCGTTCGGTAATACTGTTTGATTTATAAACTGGTTTATTTATGATTTTGAGGTAAAAAATTTAGGGTTGAAAATTAGAGAGAGAAAAATGTGTGGTTAAAAAGTGGTTTGGAAAATTGTGTGATTTATAAATTGTTTTATAAACCAAAAAAAGGACATTTACCAAACGGTGAGTTAGTTTATGAGGCTAAGTTCTCGATACCCGTGACAAAGTGTGTAAGATACTCAATCAAGTACAAATCTAATGTTAACCCTGAGAAGTCCTACTGCATGTTCATAAATTTCCTAGTCAAATAGGAAATCGACGCTCTCCCTAGGAAATATAAAGGGATGGAAGCATTATATGTATGAGGAAAGGATATATACACTCCAATCAAAAATTAAGAAATTATCTAATGAGTACTTTTTCAGTTCTTTGAGGCACGTCCTAAAAACTTTTAAAACCAGTTATTCCAAACAATTGAAAATTTTGGCCAAAAACATAATAATATACACATGATTGAAGCTCATTGCTATTTGAAGTGGACATCAGTCTTCCATACCAACACATTAATCTTACCCGAATAAAAAATATCGACGGTGAATGTCCAAGGTCCTAAGGAAATGAATTTATTTCATGTCCATGTTTGATATATTAGTTGCAGATTCAAGTTTGGAGAAGGGGTCCTTTTTAAGAACCAAAAAATGACTTTATTATTTGTATATATTCTTCTTAAGTTCCTAACTGGCAGTGATTATTGGTGCCACAGGCATGTGCAAGGGATATGTGATCACGTAGCGCTTAAAATGAAGGAAATGCATGAACTGGAAGTTGACCCCCTCACAGATATAGTGATTTGCTGTGGGCAGTCCGAGGCATTTGCAGCTACCATGTTTGCAAGTATAATTTCTCGTCTCTGGAGTGTTGCACATTCTCATATTTAATCAATTTCAAGTTTTCTTTACTTTTCAAGGGTGTGTTTACAATGCATGCTTATTGTCTTTGTTTCATTTCCTCAGTAGTTGAGCAGGGGGATGAGGTGATACTATTTGATCCTTCATATGAAACATATGAAATATGTATTAGACTGGCTGGAGGAGTCCCTGTAAGCTGATCTAATTAGTACCTTGTGTTTGGAGCAACATGAAATTTATAATGTATACTAATTAAGCTAGTCAAAGTTTATAAATGCATTGGATTTATAATTTTACTGATCTCTTATGGAAAATGATAGGTGTACGTAGCTCTTGATCCGCCTAACTGGGAGTTGAATCTTGATAAACTAAAGAAGTCTTTTACTTCCAAGACAAAAGCTGTAGTTTTGAACAGGTATGGTGTAGGACATTTTCTTCCCAAAAAGGGAAAACAGGGTAACTTGTTTGAAGGGGGAGAATATGTGTCTTAATTGGAAAGTTATGCAGTTATGAGAATTTCTGTATTGTTTTATGGCTTATATACATCTTTGATTTCTGAAGCCTCTATTTATATCAAAGTCATTATCTTGTTATAGTAATCTTTTTCCATATATATTGAGTTTTGTTTTGATGTCTTGTTGTCTTATAATCGAACCTTTTCATTTTTGGATTCGTTTACTTGTTCGAAATTCTGGTCTTTTAAATGCTTGAATCATAGATTATGTTAATTTTCAAAGAATAATTCTGTATAAGAATAAATTTTTTATTCTTGAAATATCATATACAAAGTTAGCTATATATATACAATAGCGCTAGCACAAAATAGGAAAGTAGGATATCAAATCCCATAATTTATGAGATCCCATAATTTACGGGGATACACACTAACTAAATCAGCATATTTCTAGGGATACAGATTAATACAAAATCTCCTAAATATAGCTAATTATACACGTATATTTTCCCACACTCCCCCTCAAGCTGGTGAATAAGTGTTCTCCATTCCCAGCTTGGATACAATATTGTGAAAGATTGAGCTAGTTAACCCCTTAGTAAGAATATCCGCAAGCTGGCCATGTGTAGAAACATACGGTGTACAAATTAATCCACTCTCCAATTTCTCCTTAATAAAGTGTCTGTCGATTTCGATGTGCTTTGTTCGATCATGTTGTACCGGATTGTGAGCTATGCTGATTGCGGACTTATTATCACAATAAAGTCTCATTGGGCCATCCCACTTGATCTTCAAGTCTTCTAAGATGATCTTTAACCAAAGTAGTTCACAAACACCTTGAGCCATAGCTCAGAATTCTGCCTCTGCACTAGATCGTGCTACCAAGTTCTGTTTCTTGCTTCTCCAACTCACCAAATTACCGCCAAGGAAGGTACAATATCCAGAGGTTGATCTTCTGTCAACTACTGACCCAGCATAATCAGCATCTGTGTATGCCTCTAGTATCAAGCCTCCATTTCTTTTAAATAGAATACCCTTTCCTGGTGTCCCTTTCAGATAATGCAACACTCGATAAGCTGCCTGCAAATGAATTTCTTTTGGACTATGCATGAACTGGCTAATCATGCTCACTGCATATGCTATGTCTGGTAGTGTATGAGATAAATAAATGAGTCTTCCCACCAAGCGTTGATACATTTCTCTGTCTATTGCTACATCTTCATCTGTATTTCCTAGTTTAAGGTTCAGATCTATTGGTGTACTAGCTGGTTTACAAGCTGTCCTGCCTGTTTCTTTGAGCAGGTCTGTAACATACTTCTGTTGAGAGATAAAAATACCTTGCCTAGAGTGAGCCACCTCAATTCCAAGAAAATACTTCAGTCTCCCTAATGCCTTGGTCTCAAACTCATTAGCTAAACATCGATTTAGAGAGTCTCTCTCTTTGTCATCATTCCCAGTCACTATTATGTCATCAACGTAAACCAAGAGCATTGTGACTTCCCCTGACGATGAGTGCTTAATGAACAATGTATGATCCCCTTAGCTTTGTCTATACCCCATAGCAATGATAACTCTTGCAAAGCTGCTAAACCATGCACGTGGTGATTGTTTAAGTCCATACAAGGCTTTCTTCAACTTACACACAGTATGATTAATCAAATTATTCCCATAACCTGGTGGAACCTCCATATAGATTTCTTCCTCTAATTCCCCGTGCAAAAATGCATTCTTCACATCGAATTGTTGTAAATCCCAACTATAATTGGCTGCCAATGACAATAGGATTCTAACCGTATTCATCTTTGCGACCGGATCAAAAGTCTCTAAGTAATCGATTCCATAAGTCTGAGTATAGCCCTTGGTTACCAATCTTGCCTTGTATCTCTCTATCAATCCATCTGCTTTATATTTAATTGTATAAACCCATTCACATCCAACGGGCTTCTTCCCTTCTGGAAACTTAATAAGTCTGAGAATAGCCCTTGGTTTCACGGATCGCAGGTTCAGCTCCCGAGGTTTCTCGCCTCTAGGTAGCTTACTTCTCATTCATTGGCCGGTAAGGCAGAACAACTGGCACACACGCACGCTGATGAGTAGGATGTAAGGGAAATACCTGCAATATGATCATATCATTAGAGCATTTCATGGTAAAATAGGCCAACCGCGTAGCTGTTGCCGACTTTCCGAACCGAATGGGGAGATAAGCACACGGATCGCAGGTTCAACTCCCAAGGTTTCTCGCCTCTAGGTAGCTTACCTCTTATTCATTGGTCGGCAAGGCAGAACAACTGGCACACACGCACGCTGATGAGTAGGATGTAAGGGAAATACCTGCAATATGAACATATCATTAGAGCACTTCATGGTAAAATAGGCCAATCGCCTAGCTGTTGCCGACTTGCCGAACCGAATGGGGAGATAAGCATTTTCACTGCGTGACATTTTCCTCCATTCGAATCCGCTTACGTCCTCGTAGCGGGAAGTGAGCTTCGCATCAACATGCACTCCTCAATTGCAGAATTAAACGGCACCATCCCCTCATGGACTAGCATTCACACGGTGGTCCTCCCACACTTGCCCGCTGTAACTCGTACATACCGCCTCCGACACCAACCTTCACCATCTGCCCCCATAAGCAGTAGTTTTTCGGTGGACGGCCTCCAGCCGCAGCGCCTCCAGCACATGTTGAAGCACATACCCACTACATTCTCGTAGGCCCTGCAAAATACGCTCCTCAAAACTCCTTCAAAGGCAATCGCGCAACGCTGCCCAGCACACCCATCTTCCTCATAGCTTCCTTCTTCGTGTTCCGCACGCTTGTCGACACGATCCGTGGCCCAAAATCTTTTCTCCGCAAGAATTCATGTCATTGATCTCCACAAGGTCAACAACGCATTCAAGCGGGACCGCTCTGATACCAACTTTCACGGATCGCAGGTTCAGCTCCCGAGGTTTCTCGCCTCTAGGTAGCTTACTTCTCATTCATTGGCTGGCAAGGCAGAACAACTGGCACACACGCATGCTAATGAGTAGGATGTAAGGGAAATACCTGCAATATGATCATATCATTAGAGCGCTTCATGGTAAAATAGGCCAACCGCCTAGCTGTTGCCGACTTGCCGAACCGAATGGGGAGATAAGCATTTTCACTGCGTGACACTTGGCTACCATTCTTGCCTTGTATCTCTCTATCAATCTATCTGCTTTATATTTAACTGTATAGACCCATTTACATCCAACGGGCTTCTTCCCTTCTGGCAACTTAACCAACTCCCAAGTTTTGTTTTTCTCTAATGCTTCCATCTCCACATTCATAGCTTGCTTCCATTTCTCATTGGACAAAGCCTCGGATAAAGAGGTAGGAATAGCAATAGTATTTAGACTAACAAGAAAGGCTCTGTGGTAAGGTGAAAAACGATTAAATGATAAAAATTGAGCAAGTGGATATAAAGGTCGTTGTGTGCATTCTTTAGTTCCTTTTCTAACAGCAATGGGAAGATCTTGGTCATTATTTGTTTCATGAGGTTCAGTTTCAGAATGCAATGAAGAATTAGACATTGTTACCTCATTCTCATGATTTGGATTGGATTCTTGGACATGCATTGGTTCAGGAACTGCCTTCTCCCTCCTCGAAAACAGCTTGCAAAATCGTACATTCTCAAGAGCAGTGTCAGGATTTTCTTGAGATTCAGACACGGGTACTGACATAGAATTGGGTATAGACCTTGGGTTAGACATAGGAAGTGATGACAAATCAAGTAAAAAATTCTTATCTTCAAACATAGAATTCTCCCCCCTAAAGATAAGATGGACTGAAATACGACTCATGTTCATTAAAGATAACATCGGCTGAGACATAGCACTTATTGGATGGAGGATAATAACACTTGTACCCTTTTTGAGTTGAAGAATAACCCACAAAGACACATTTTAATGCCCTTGGATCTAACTTCCCCCTATTGTGACTATAGATATGGACAAATGACAAGCATCCAAAAATCCTAGGGACAAGATTATTTGAGATATTGATGTTAGGATAGAAATTTGAGAGAGTTTCCATTGGGGTCTTGAATCCTAAGACTTTGGAAGGCAGCTGATTTATAAGATGGGTAACTGTAAGGACTGTTTCTCCCCAAAACGACTTGGGTACATTTTTTTGGAACAAACAAGCTCGGGTTAACTCAAGAAGATGACCATTTTTCCTTTCTGCAACCCCATTATGTTGTGGTGTATTGACACAAGATGACTCATGTATTATTCCTTCCCTTTGAAAGTATGGACTTAGGATTTGATTGAAGTAATCCCTGGCATTATCAGACCTAAACCTTTTGATAGTGATCCCAAATTGATTTTTAATCATGGAGCAAAATTTTGGAAGAACGTTACTAACATCAGATTTATGTTTAAGCAAGAAAAGCCAAGTAACTCGAGTACAATCATCAATGAATGATACAAACCATCCTGCCCCAGAAACATTAGAAATAGTAGAAGGGCCCCAAATATCTGTATGAATGAGATGAAAAGGAAAAGAACTTCTTTTATTACTAACTGAAAAAGGTACACGTTTGTGTTTAGCAAACTCACACACTTCACAGTGAAAACTCTCAATATCTAGATTATGAAATAAAGAAGGAAACAAAATTTTGATGACTCTAAATGATGGATGTCCAAGTCGGCGATGATACAACCAAATTTTCTCCTTATTGGATGAATAAAATTCGGAAACAAAAGATTGAGATAACCCGTCCTTGACAATGCTTGACTGGCTTGGTGCTTCAAGGTAGTAGAGTCCACCCCTTTCTCTAGCATGTCCAATCATCTTCCCTGAATCCTTGTCCTGAAATACACAATTATTATAATGAAAGATCACATTGCAATTTAGATCTTGAGTAAGTTTTTGGATGGAAACAAGATTAGTGGACAATTTAGGAAAATGTAGGACATTTTTTAAGGTCATGGATGGGCTCATTTTAACATTCCCTATACCTGCTACAGTGGTCAAGGAACCATTGGCTGCGGCTATTTTGCTATTTCTTGGACATGAGAAATATGTGGAGAAGACATGTGGTGAATTTGTCATATGGTCAGTAGCTCCTGAGTCCATGATCCAGGAGGTGGCAAAGGTTATATCCGAGACATTTAATCCAATAGAGAATGGAGGGTTACCTGAATATGCCAATGAACAAGTACCTGATGGTTTTTCAAGGTTGCTAATAAGAGATCTTAACCTCTCAATTTCTTCTTGGTTGAAACCTCCATATTCCTTTGTTGCTTCTTCACCATGTTGTGTTCCTGCAATATGAGCCTGACCATTGTTCTTTGGTTGCTCTCTTTTCTGTCCCCATTCTCGGCTAAGTGGTTTTCCATGTAGTTTCCAACATTGCTCACGTTTATGACGTGTTTTTTTTTACAATAACTGCACCATAAACTGGCTTTGTAATCACTATTCTGGCCCTTAGACTGTCCAGGTTTTCCTCCTTCAAAAACCAGAGGTCTTTCACCATTTGAGGCTGAATTATTGGCACCAGTAGCGACCATCGCAGAACTGTCCATGCTCTGTGGTTCAAGCATTAAGCCTCTTCTGCTCTCCTCACCTCTAATCAGTGCGACCACCTCATTAAAACATGGAACCTCCTGTCTGCCAAGAATCTGAACTCTTACTTGATCAAATTCGGGATTGAGCCCAACCAAAAAATCATAGACTCTATCTTGCTCGATGAAATCCTTTAGAAGAGCAGCATCTTCAGAACATTTGGTTTTTATCACCCTATAATGATCAAGTTCTTGCCACAACGCCTTCAACTGGTTGGCATATTCAGTCACGGTTTTATTTCCCTCTTTTGCGGCTATTGTCTTCACCTTGACATCATATACTTGTGCCGCATCTCTAGCTTTGGAGTAGGTTTGTTGTAGTGCATCCCAAATATCCTTATCCGTAGTCAAGAACATACAAGTGTCGCTGATTTCTGGAGTCATAGAATTCCAAAGCCATGCCATAATCATGGAATCTTCTTCATCCCATGCTTCAAAACGAGGATCTCCTTCTTTCGGCCCTGTACCTGTAAGATGGCCGATCTTTCCTTTCCCTTTTAGAACAGTTCGAATAAATTGAGACCACTTGAGATAGTTTTTTCCATCCAATTGATACGCTGCCTGGATATTCTGTAATTCCCCAGGCTGCTGTTACTGGACAGTACTTGCAACGCCTGACTTTTCTTCAATCGTTGACATCCTCCACAAAATTGATCTTTAAGCAATTAAGGCTGATCACACAAAAAAAAAAAGAGAGAGGAAGGAATGGAAACTACGGGAAGAAAGAAAAACCAGAAGGCACCACTAATAAAGGCAGCGATGAAGGCTGGCCAAAAAAATCTGTCGACTCCCAAGAAGCTTGAAACCCTAAAGCTCTGATACCATGTTAATTTTCAAAGAATAATTCTGCATAAGAATAAATTTTTTATTCTTGAAATATCATATACAAAGTTAGCTATATATACACAATAGCCCTAGCACAAAATAGGAAAGTAGGATATCAAATCCCATAATTTACGGGGATACACACTAACTAAATCAGCATATTTCTAGGGATACAGATTATTACAAAATCTCCTAAATATAGCTAATTATACACGTATATTTTCCCACAGATTATATACATTTTTTTTATTTTACAAGTTCTCATTGTCCAGCTGGAATAAGCTTGATT
Source organism: Ligustrum vulgare (assembly GCA_963555705.1). NCBI lineage: Eukaryota > Viridiplantae > Streptophyta > Magnoliopsida > Lamiales > Oleaceae > Ligustrum > Ligustrum vulgare. The sequence continues at coordinate 20,229,484 of OY743179.1, forward strand.
GAGATAGAGGTTCACATTTTTAGCACTTTTGTTGTAATGGTAAATACAAATTACCTTTTTTTGATTCCCGTTCACTATGAACTGGACATGTTCATATATAGGGTATCTTTACTGCTTTCTTACTTCAATGGCTTTTGTATTAGATTAGATAAACAAAATTTGTAGAGTTTTAGGCAGTTGAAAATAAAGGTACAAGGGTAACTTAAAATTGCAAAGTTCGTAATAAGAAAGTTTATTGATTTCAGACAATGTTCAAACAATTTTTTCTTTTAAAATTCAAACTCCTTGCTGAAGTTCTGTTGTGCATAAAACTCATGAATAGAAACATGTTGAATCATCATGAGTTATAGTTCTATGGTAATGACATTGAGTTTTTCTAGTATACTAATACTAGTGACACAGTCCTCACAACCCCACTGGAAAAGTCTTCTCGAAGGATGAGCTTGAGATCATTGCTGGAGCTTGCCAGACCTGGAATGTCCTAGCTGTAACAGATGAAGTATGAAAAACATTTGCAACTGCTTATTGTACATGAGCTAGGGGCACAACTTTCTTTGATTAGCTCCTACTTATGTGACTTTCATATTGATCATCTTCTGAGATAATGTTGGCTTTTATGAACAACTAAACACATCTATATAGAAGTTTATTAGTTGAAAAAATGAGTTTTTTTTTTTTTTTTTTGATAAATTTATTGTTCAACTGAGTGTTAAGAGATTAATAGGATAATGGAGAATTTAGTCTCATTTCCGTAAGGTATTATAAGAATAAGGAAGCTATTGGTTATGCTTATTAATTCTTGAAACATACCTTAAATAGTGATTTCTAGTATGCAGTTTTTTGTTGTTAGTAAGTCTTTCAATTACATTAGGGAGACGCACAGGAGAAACACGTGCTATCTAATGTGCAATGAAGAAATGACTGAAATATAAAGAAAATAATCATGAAGAAAGCCAGCTTGCACTTGTTTGGCTAAGCTTATAATCGGAAATAAGTTATTTGTTTTGATAATAAGGCAAGAGTTATTTCCATAATAAGTAATTAGTTTTGTTTAAAAGTAATAAAAAATTTAACTTATCCAAAAATGCTTGGATACTAAATTTTCTTTTAAAAGTGATCTCTCCTTATTTTTAAGATATGCCAACCATGCTCAATGTCTAACCTCTCACAGTATTGTTTGGATACTTAGTTCTGGTTTGCACTTAAAAAGTTATACGAGATTTTACTGAATGGAGTCCATTTCTTGGTAGAGAAAGCTGTCATCTCCCAATGCAAATTAAATACTAATCAACCAGATGTTGATGATTTAGGAGGTCATATATGTCCTTGTTGCTTTCTCATTGTCGCCTCTTCTTTTTTTCCCCTCCCTGCAACTATAATTATTTATCTATTTGGTCCCACAGGTGTATGAGTATATAACTTTTGATGAGGAAAGTCACGTATCACTTGCCTCACTACCGGAAATGCAGAAGAGGACCATCGTGACATCTTCCTTGTCAAAAACTTTTAGTGTAACTGGTATAAATCTGTAAACTACCTAAAGTTCGCTTATCTGCCTTTGATGTTTTATTTATGTCTTGGAAACAGATGCCTTTTTATTTTTTTGCCAAAAGAGAGTTTTTGTTAATATAAATGACAAGATAACTCTGTTCAATTGTATCACATTGTTAGGATGGAGAATTGGATGGGCAATTGCCCCAGCTTGGCTTGCTTCTGCTATTAGAAACATTCATATTAAAATAACAGATTCTGCTCCTGCACCTTTCCAGGAAGCTGCTTTGACTGCTTTGAGGAGTCCACATGCATACTTTGATTCATTGGGAAGAGTAAGATTCTGAAGGATATTCATCTGGATCGAAGGATTTGGAACAATGAACTATGAATTTCACATCTTAGTCAATCATATCGAGCATGATAGATTGTCGATGATGGATTTGAAATCCACCAAAAAATGGAGTTAATTTGAAATTATCTTCATGCATAGAAAATTTTATTTAATACTCTAGATTTTAAATGTTCAGCGGAATCCTTATATTATTCAAGTCAATGAATTTGTAATCCAAGATTTGGAATCTGTCCCAAATTAAATCCGTCATGCAACCCAAATCCATTTCCTTCAAATGCAATCTATAGCCATGCTCTATGATATTTCATCGTATTTGTTATAGATGGAAGTTGTCAATGACCATTTATACATTGTGTTTAGGATTATGAATTGAAAAGAGATACTGTCGTTGAAATGCTTGAAAAGGTTGGCTTCAAGATGCAATTTAAGCCCAAGGGATCCTTTTTTGTATTTGCACCTCTTCCGGGGAGCTGCACTCTTTCTGATGTAAGTACTTCTTTCTCTTCATACACATGCTTGACTCAGCTTAAAAGTTTCTTTTTAGTAATTGTTTTGCCAAACATGTTTGAGATTTTTTTAAAGTTGCTTTATTGTATTTTCAGTAGAAAATCTTTCCTTTTTGACAGTGAAGACTTTACTTTTAAATGTAGCCAAATATGCCGATGATCACTGCTGCAAATAGCTTGGGAGTCTTCGATGATATTAATTTTCTCATAGAAATTTTTTTTCCTGCTGAAATCATATAAACAAACAGAAGTATACAGTTATAGGTCATATCCATTACCAGGAATTTGCAAAATCTTGGTTTCAAGCTGATGTTTTCATCACATATCACACATTCATCTTTTGCCTCTATGACATTGCTTACCCGATCCCTGAATTCTGTGTTGGCTATTGCATTGTAGTTTTGCTGGTGAGTGCTATTCTTGACAAATCTATTCATATATTCCTGAATATGCAGTGTATTATTTTGGGCTTGCAAGACTTGCTGGATTACCAAAAATTAAATCAACCATTTCCAATCACTGGTTATTTTATCTTCCACTCCAAAATTTGGCCAGCAGTACTGTTTCAATCAGAATAAATTATTTTCTATCTTTTGTCGTCTTCTTTCCCTGTTCATTGTAGGCCAGGTTGCTTTGGTTGGGGTGTGGAGTGGTCGTGGTTTGAGTTTGCAACATCTCATATGTTTATCATGTCATGGTTGTATAAAATTTTGAAATGAGTGATAAAAAGTTCCAATGGCACTGGAATTGCAGGTTGAATTCGTCGAGGAATTAATTAAACAAGCAGGGGTGGTGGCAGTACCAGGGCGCGGTTTTTTCCATACAAGTTTACCTGCAGAGGATTCTTCTCAGGCTGCACTTAGCTACCAGGGACGATATATCAGATTCGCATTCTGCAAAAGCGAGGACACATTGGCTGCTGCTTCAGAGAAGATTAGTGGGCTTGTGGATGGTAGGGGAAATTTCAAGCTAGCTTAGTTTTTTATGATGGAGATACTACAAGGTTCTGATTATTAGAATTTGAAAACATATTCAAACTACATTTTATTTGGTAACGTACATTTACCCAAGTCACTTTTTAATGACGCACATTTCCCTAAATCACTTTTCAACCATATATTTTACCTTGCAGACATAACATTCTTTATTTATAAACAAAAACTTTTACCAACAGAGGTTAGTTTGTAAGGGACTAGAGGAAAGAGAAGGGACTTGGGAGCATGGAACTTTGAATTTCTGATGACTGAATCCTAGATTTTGAGAACCTTCATTATCATTGGCAATCTGAGAGTTTTTAACCTGAAAGATTGCTGAAGTTTTCTTGCGATTCAGCTAGCCAGCAATTTCTTGTTTACTTGAATCATTCGACAAAAAAAAAAAAAAAAAAAAGATTGGAATCTACACTATAATTGATAGATCAAACCACGAGTCTCTTATTTAGCTTACTAAATATGCTCAAAGAGAATGGAATCTCACTACTTTGTGCTTGTTTGGGAGTAGTTAAACTAAAATTTAAGTTGCAGGTCCCACTTAAAGAGTGGATAATGAATTCTGAATAAAATTTTGTTTGACAATTTATAATTCGTAACATGCGCAAAGATCTTTCGTTTCGTTGTGCTATGAAAAGTTATGGATTCATGTGTTCTCTCTCACTCATTTAAATGTCTAGTTCATTTTTTGTCTTGCATAAAGCATATCGCTTTCTCGTGGTGGGACTGGGATTCGATCGTAAGATATGATTTCAAATCAAGAAAAAATCTATAATTGAAGCCTTGATAATTAGATAATTTTTCGCATTTTCTGAATTTGGATTGAATTTGGGAGGATTTGAATTGAGAAAGTGGAATTAATTAATCAATGAGTCATGTTTTTCTTTCCGTGTAAAGAAAGGAAACGGGAACGGTAACGAGAAGAGAAGAGAAGAAAAGATGAGGCGATGGTGAAGAAAACTTTGAAGAAAGTGAGAGGGTATGATGTTAGAATTAGTTTAGTTTTAGAAATAGTTAGTTTGTTAATTAGTTGGTTAGTTATTATCAACATTGTAATCAGAAAACATTGTACACGACATTAGTATCTGAAGAGTGTTAAATTGAAGAAAGATGTCTCCATTCTCAGATGGAAACCAAGCAATCAAACCGTTTCTGTCTCAAGAAAGGAGCCACAGGAGAAGATATTATTATTATTATCCCCTTCCAGCATTATCAATTCTCAGCCGAATGACGACGACATGTTTCAGAGTTGATGCTCTCATCAGATTCAGCTGCAGAATCAAGACTTGATCGACCAGCATCAGACGATGCTCTCCCACCTCCGTCGCCGGCAAAGTACCAGAAGTTCGATGTCAATAATTTGACCCCACTCTTCTTGAATAAACAGGGGCGTCAGAACAAGGAAGAGAAGGGTTTGAACAGGAAGAAAATGAAGAAATTCAATGCAAAGACTGGTGAATTTTCTAATAGATGTATTCTCCCAATTTTTGTACCAAATTTGCTGCTAATTGGCAGCGTTTGACCAGATAATGGGCTGGCAGCACTGCATATGGATCTCATTCGCAAGTTTACACTATGTTAATCCTGACCAGTTTCTGGGTCATCTTCATATGGGATTTTATGTCTGAGTGGTTCTGCTTCGAGCTTAAATCGGAGACCCATTTGCTTTCTTTTATTTTTTGATGGTCAGTGAACAGTCACTTTAACAAGTATTTGATTGATTTGATGCTTCTGGTCAATCGTTAGTTACACTACTGGTTAGAAGATTAACTCACAATGGTAACGTATATGACAAAATGTCCAAGAAAATCTTGTTACTTCAGATGTTCTTCACCATTAATTGACCCCGCCTTCAACAAGTCATATTCTTTGTTCTCCGATTTTTCTCTCTCATTGCACATTGATGGCATGGCTAATTCTTTTTCAATGTCCCTTGGTCACCTTCTTAAACTTTTATTCACTAATTCTCCTAATGTCTATTGATGGTCTTCTTAGATTTTTGTTGGTTACTTTTCTCATTGCCCATTGGTGGCCTTCTCAACATTTTGTAGGCTATTTTTGCTGTTTGCATGAAATTACAGTATTTCTTATGGACTATGGATAAATAAGCCCTTGCAACCTTAATGGTAATTTGCCTCTTAGTTGTGGATTTCCTTAACATCCAGTTATTTCTCTATGTGCCCATTATAGTACCCTTTCTTCAGCTCGTGGAAGTTGCTTTCTCTATGTGCCCATGGTTGGCCTCAATTAGGAATGATAGCGGGGCAGGTTCGAGGCGGAGATGCCAGTCCCTGCCCCGTTCGGAGATTTATCATTCCCGCCTTGTCCCCGTTTAAACGGGGACGGAATTTCCATAATTCCCGTTTACATACCTGTTTATTAATATATATATTTCTTTGTCCATTAATATCTTTTTATAATGGTTATTCAATGTCTTAATTATACAAATTATTTTCTTAAAATATGATTATTTTACAAAGTTCACATTTGATAGCTCTAAATAATTATTAACATTAATAAAAAACAAAAAAATTCATAATAGCTTTTTTATTGTAGTATAAGTTTAATTATGTTAAGAAGTATGTTTGGAGAGAATGAGATGAGACTTGAGAGTGAGATATGAAGAGTAGTATAAAGTTGAAATGTAGGGCTTAGTTTTGAAATTATATATATTTTGACGTTGGGTGGTTTATGACACTTTTAATTTGTTTGATTTTTTTTAATTGAACTTATTAATTGGGACGGTTTCGGGGTGGGTCTAGGGCAATCCCCATCCCCAGTTGGGGATACTTTTTCATCCTCGTCATAGCCTCATCCCCGTCATTGTCGTGAATTCCTCGCCCCGTTTGGGGCGGGTCCCCGTCGGGTTCGGGGATTTCCGTCCCATTGTCATCCCTAGCCTCAATTTTCAATGTATTCGCTTTATATTTTGATTTTCACTTTTATCTTCAAGTTGGAATTATATTGTATATAACTTCCAACGGAAGGAAGAGTTTTAGAATTTGTTTAGTTTCGAAATTAGTTAGTTAGTTAGGTTGTTAATTAGTTGGTTAGTTATTAGTTAAGTGGTTATTTTGAAACAGAATCTCTCCCCTCTTTTTCACGTTTTCTCTTCTAAAAAAAAGGGGTTATCAGCATTGTAATCAGATAACATTCTACACAACATTATCAATATACAATTTTCATATCTTTTTTAATAGATAGATGATGAGTATGGAGGGGTAGAAAAATCTTTTTTTTTTTTTTTCCCCTTATTGGAGAGAAAAATCTCCCTTATAATCGGTGATTAATTATTTCTCATCATTAAAATAATAATTCCTTCTTTCGCACATAAATTAGACATGCGTGTTTTGCATGAAATTTTATTGTCACATTTGTGAATGGTGATATTCGTTTGTTCCAACATCATTTGTTGGGCTTTAATTTTAGATTAATGTTACTTGCACTTGTAGGTTGACAAGGAGAATGACAAAAAATAAGGTGACAAGATTATGTGTATTAATTTAGGAGTTGATGTGATGAATAAAGTGATAAGATTGTACCATATGTGTATTATATCAACATCCTTATTAATCTTTAAGTACAAGTAGCGTGACTTTTAATTTTATATACAGTGAACTTGCCGTGGAATTGGGAAAAATGGACAATAATGTTTTATTTTTCCTCACGTTTAAGATGAAAATGATCTTCCTCAGCAGCCCATAAGAATGAATTTTTTAAGGGGTTTCCACTTTTTTTTTTTCACGAATTTCGGGTAACCACAATTATTTATTTATTTATAATTTGACTCATATTTTCGTTCATATAATTAAATATAAAATAAAACAATTGAGTCTCCAAATAATTCTTCTTACTAAAAAAAATAATAAGAAAACTTTGGGATTCGGACAGGATCCGCCCTCAACCCCCTACTTGTCTTGTTATCCTTTATACCTCAGGTCAAAATGGATTTATATTTTTTGTTTGTTGGTCTTAAATTATAATTTACTTACTCATTTTCTAATATATTTTTATTTAATGTGATTTGTTATTAATGAACAAGGATTGAATAAAAGTATATTGGGAAAAATGAGTGTAATCACATTAACTAGTATTTCTTAAACTATAAGTCTATCTCCGTGTAACGGAATATAATAAAGGAAATATTAGAGTAATTTAATTTACGTATTAATTATTCATTATATTATATTTCTATAAATTATAAAATTCACTATGGATAAATAAATAAATAAATAAAATATATACACACACAGCAATTTCGATCTGTTGTCCACCGTGAACAACTTAACAATTGTAAACATCTAATAAAAATAGCCAAATGTCGAATTTTAAAATTTAGGAATGCTTAACTATTTTACATGGGAGATTATATTGTCCACAATGGGCAACAGATCATTTTCGACACACACACGCCTATCAGAATCCAAACAAAAAATCATATCACATGCCCATCTTCCTAAATCAAGCAAGTTCTGCGCATCAGATATTAATGTGATCCGAGATTGGAGCTCAACGGAGAAGTCGAGTCAGGAAGACGAATGAATCAAACCAAGTCAAAGAGGTCGAAATTCGAGGATCAAGAGCATTTTCACGACCGTAAGTTCCATATGTCACGACCGTAATCCACTCTCAAGCTAAAACGCAGGATTCCAATATTTTCATACTTACGACCGTAAGTCTCAGTATCACGGCCGTAATTTTAAACACTTATCAAATATTCGCGAGAATATTTGTAGCGTTCAAATCAGGAACTTATCAAGGAAGTTGAACAAATCCTTGTGGCGTTTCGAAATTCTTGATTCTCTCTTCTGCATCGTTGATCCTCGCGTCGTGAAATTTGGATCAAGATTCCTCCGTCCATCCACAACCTTGGTTCAAAACTTTCCGACGTTTAATTCCGCGCATCTTGAATCTCGTCGGATATTACTCATAATTCCTGAATACGAAACAATGTACTTATCAGCAAGTTTGCATTTACAAGAGACACCAATACATTTTAGACTCTTATTTGCAATCTTTGAACAAGAAGACGAGCGTGAAATATATTTACATTCTTATCGTGAAGATTAAGCAAGCATGCAAATTTAGCCTTGTTTGGTACAACTAAAAAGTTGAATTTTAATTCAAGTCAAAACTAGCAATCAATCTCAATCATAATTTTATGGACCTACAAATTTTCAACCACACATCTCATTAACTTTTATTAAAATTTGCTAAAAATCTGATTTTAATCCATACCAAACAAGGGCTTAACCTCTACACTGTTAAATTGCTCTCGGACATTGGACTACATTATACGGAAACTAAGTAAATCCAGTCATTTTTACAATAAGCTTGTTCTGATTCTGTACTGCAAAAGATTTCAACTTGTTCCTCCATCCCGTCTGGCGGCATCAATCCAGCATATTATCATTACCAACCTATAAAAAACCCGACCCATCCGCATTGAAATCATCACCTCCCAGCACAGGGCAGTCACTAGCATCATGTCCATATTGACCACAAGGAACTGAAAAACGCCTTTTCTTCCTGTATATATCCCCCAGTCCATCTCTCCATGGTCTCTCTTTCAACTTTGCAAAAGCTAGAGACTCGTCAGGATTTCCGCTGAAACTTTGAGCAATACTATCAGAATCTTCAACTTCTGGAAACATAAGGGAATTGGATGGGCTGTTATAAGCAATATCATCATTAGCACCATCTGATGCAATGGGAAATTCTTTGATTCGGGCCAAAACCAACGCGACGTGGTCACAAGCAACATCAAGGCGTTCTTCTGTCTCAATTGATTCTGTAATTAGTGTTGAAACCATTGATTGCAACAACTGCACCTTTCCAGAAGTAGCATGCACGGGTTTCAAGACATCACGCCAGCGCATGGGCATATATTGGTCGGGTATCCGAAAACAATTGTTGCTCGAGAGAACACGAAGAACGTGTCTGCAGAGGATGCCTGAAAACTCAAAGTGATTACAGTTACAGCTGATCAACTCATCATTTGGAATCCATAATACTTTACACCCTCCATCCTTTTCGGTATGGTGTCTCACAATAAAGTAATTCTCATCTACCATTAATGATGCGTACTGGGGTGCCAATAAGAGTTCCTCCTGTAGTTTGCAGAAGGCATAAGGTGTAAGAACAGCTGCAGCATTTGACTCAATCGGGGAACCCGTTTTGAGGGATACTTCAGGGATCTTCGTCTTCCGTTGCATCTTTTGTTTTGTTTCTGCTTCATCTTTGGCATACAAAACTACGGCCACCTGCGCAAGAGTATATATTATACAAGAAAAGATTGCAGCGTTGGTCATCCTCTTATTATAATTGCATAATGAACTCCCAACAACAAAGGGCATCCCAAATCTTTTAAATAGTCAAGTGGCCTTCAAGGGAACATGCCTCAATTCAATTTCCAAATACTGGCACAAGTTATGAAACTCGATCTAGTTTAACCGTTTAATAATGTTGAAAATGTGAGGATCACATCACAATAAAAACGGTCATTTTGATGGTTTTAGTCATTCAGGAGAGATTATGCAACTATAATAGAAGGTTAGGACCAAATGGTCCAAATCTCTCTATCTTAAAGACCAAGACCAATTTTAGGGACCAACAATACAATTTTCCTATATAAAATTGACAGCTGTAATATCTCGTCAAGAAACAAATAGAAAGAAAGAGGTCGATACCTGCTCGACAAAATTATCAAGTACAGATTGTGCACTTAAAAATCGTTGGATGCATGAGTTTATCGACTCTGACTGGAATGTACTGGTCATTCCTGCAAAGAAATAACATCTCAGAAAAGGCAATGCCCAATATGTACGCAATGCATACAGGCTGACCACATGGTTGTTTCCATGCAGTCCATACGTATCAACCATATCCCTCCATCCCACTTCAAATTCCTCGATTGAGTGCAAATTATAAAGCCGATGGAACTCAGATTTCCAGTTATCATATTGAGAGCCAAGTACTACAGAAAACCAATCTGGAAACTTTGAAATAACATGCCAAAAGGAGAAGGCATGTTTGGTCCTTGGCATTTCAGTAGCAAGTGCTTCTTTAAGCCACATGTTTTGATCAGTTAAAATTGTTGCCGGAGCTTTTCCATTCATCAATTCCAAGAATGTCTGCCAAAAACAACGAACAATATGACAAAAAGGACATTCTCTGAAAATCTCAAAACAACTCTACACAGATGATGAAAATACTATGATCCCATTCTATAAGCAGATAACACACTGTAAATAGTGCAACAATTAAATATAATCCTCTTGCAGGGATCAAGACATAGATGGAGCAATAAATTTGTGGAATTTACAAACTAGTTTTTCTCTTTGGACCTATATATTAATAATAATAAAAAAAAAGGGCAACACAGTAATATTCTTTGAACACTTAACATGCAATCACAATTCCGGCATTAGGTTCCTGATAATGAATGTATAAGGGATTGAAAATTTGTCAGCAGATGTCAGATGGCATAACAGGCCCAAGTGAAGCTCCTACTAGCAAAAATAAAATTTTATTTCAGTGGAACATATACAACTATTAAGTATTGTTAGCTAGGCTTAAAAGTGAGTGAGTTTAATTGTTTGTTTCCGTTCAATATGTTATTATTTTTATTTTAATTTTCTTACTTTTAAGTAAAAAAAAAAAAAAAGGCTACATTACGGTCAAAATAAGCAAAATTCTTATATTCCACTTGAACCAATAAAAATGGTTCAAAACTTATTAAATTATACATGAATTTTTTATTTTTGAACTTATCCAACCAAACATGCAGTAAAGTATAGAAGTAATAAACTCGTGCTCACAGGCATCATTAGGATCCTAAGAAACAAGTACACAAGGTATTCTTTTGCATCTTGCATCAAGACATACACAAAAATGAAGTCAAATGTTGGTAAATTTAAGCAATATCTGTGTGGTTCAGGAATAAAACAAGAAAATCTAAACTTCAGTCAATGTAGAAAGACTGGGCAAAGGTGCTTTTATATCTACTTACCTTTAGAGCCCAGGAGAATGACTGCATATTTTCATCTCTTAGAAGTACGCAGCCAAAGAAACAATTTGTTCCATGATTGTCCACTCCAATCCAAATCCCAAGTAACATATCGTATGCATCCAAGCGATGAGTAGTATCAAAAACTACGGTATCTCCAAAGGCTTCATATGATCTGATTGATAAAGCATACGTCCATGCAATGTGCTCTAACCTGTTATTGGCATCTATCTTAAAATTGTATTTGAAGTAGGGATCTTTGTCTTTCTTCTTCTTGCACATTTTGAGAAGGTCAATTGGGTCATCATCCCGCTCCACATTTCTGAACGATTGAAGCAAGTTTCTAATGTCAATCTCTGTGAATGGTAAACAACCTAGCTTAACTCCTTTCTCTAGCTCCATTAACCTAAGCATTTGACGGACTGACATCCCAGCTTTTGCATACATGCATATACGACTCTTGTCATCAACGGTCATTGTGCAGTAGGTAGGAAGTAGTCGAGCTTCACTGATCTTCAAGAGGTCATGGTTATGCACATTGATAAAACCTGTGACACGCCATTCAGGGACGTCGAAATTTTCCCTTTTGACGATTCTCATATATGCTTGACATCCACAACGTGATGATATTCGATTCCTTTGTAGCTTTCCATCCTCTGAGGGCTTAAGTTGTGGAAATCCACCACGATGGCATGTAAAATCCCTTCTTGTAATCCCCTTGCCAACACCATCTTTCCCACGAGTCCGGTGACGTCTGATTGAGAACCCACATTGCTTGGCAAAACTACAATAGAATTCATAAGCTGCATCCTGAGAGACAAATCGTTGACCAATGAATGGAACAAGGTTCACAGATGTTTGTCGCGACAAAATTGTGTCCTCTGGCACTTCCTCTACAGTGCCATCATCATCTGGAGACGATGCTGATCCATTTTCAGACGTTTCCTTCATTATAGTTGCTACCTCAAGCATTACTCCAACCAATATAAACTAGTATGCAGATGCAGCAACTGAGAATAATTGAAATTTAAATATGATTATGACCAATATTATTGATTCAACTAGAAATTATAAGGACATTATTCACAACTAGAATTCTTAATGCTGCAGTGAATAAGATATAAGATGCGTGAGACCAGACAACAAGACTCTTAAATCTTATGGCATGTTTGATCAGAGGAATAAATTGGATTACATGTTATTAAGTATTAAGAAAGAAAAAAGAGACTAAAATCTTATGCATTAAGTGTCCAATTCAGTCCAAATTTCTCCTTTTTTTGCCATATCGCCCATTCTGGGAGACTGGGACAGGTTAGAAGAGGATTTACTAATTCTCACACTAGTAATTAAATATAAAAAAGAAGAAAAAAGCATATCATGAATCAAACTTGTGATTAGAATTATGTTTTCTTATCTTTGTTTTGTTGGGGGTGAGGGATCTGTAAATGATATAGTACGAAATGGTGAAAAATGAGGATGCGTGATGGTACATTACACAAGAACCCAATCACAAGAAAATCACTGTAGAGTGGAGAATGCATATAGAATGACAATTTCCATTTCTTCATGGTGGCTATAGACACGATGAATTGATAATTCATACAAAAGAGAGAGAGAGAAAAAAAAGCATCTAAAGATTAATTATAGACTCAGTACGTCCAATTCCAGTCAATCTCATGAGTTTGTGGGCTATCTTTCAAGTCAAGAATAATCAATTAGTACAGAGTGAAATTCTAGAAAAAATTCCACATTCAACAATCAATAAAGAGTAATCCACCAACAAAAGTTTGTTTTCCTTCAAAAATTTCTATATCCAGATCACTGCTAAACTATGTAATTACTACAACCATGATATCTCAACAAGCAAAAAAAAAAAAAAAAAAACGTAATGATTTTAAATCAGTAAATAATTCTAGGGAGAAATACATTTTTAAGTGACATTTTTATTTGCACCACTCAATTTATGTGCGCCATCTCAAAGTGTCAATTAAAAATATCTATCTGGAATTACTCATTTTGTTAGCCTCCGTTTGGATAATAAATGGAACGCAAATAAAAGCCATGGATCCAAATGTATGTTTGAAAATGAAGTTTGATCAATTATAAACAAATTATAACTTATCCACGGAAGCTTAGTAACAGTGTTGTCATCTATGCCCTGTCTTCATTTTCTTCGCCTACAGAGAATAATATTCTCCCCGTGTTCAAAATGCCGCTCCGTCCAAATTTGCAACGTTTAACCATTCAGAAAAGCTAACATTTCAGATAATCTTAAATTTAAGCAACTTCGATTCGTCTATCCAAGCAACAAACTTACTGATACAAATTACATCATCAGTTACAGTTTCAAGATCATCAAAATCCTAAATGATCCTTAAGCTTCTCCATATCGACATCCCTTGGAAATAACCAGTTCATACAGCTTGATTTGAAAGCCTGAAAATCAAAAGCCATGATTAAATCAATGCTCAATATTTAGGGTCTAGTTCCTTATCTTGATAGAAATGCACAAGGTAAGAATAGCCAACTTCGTTAATTCGTCATTCTCCATAAAAACAAAATACGACTGAATTGTATAAAAGAAGATTATAATTAATCCCCTTACCAAATATGAGGGAAAATTGATTGCAGCTCCTGAATTTGAGAAGAGAAAAGAATAGAAACTTTGAGTAATTTTAAGCAGAAAAAATAAATTATTATTAGGCGGGGAAGGTCAGGAAATCGGGATCGGTGCGCTGTACGCATCCAAGGAGGAAAATAATCTTTGTAGCGTGAAAGAGCTACCGTGCGCTGAACGGTAGAACTGGACTATCGTGCGCATATGGCCAAAATATTTGCCGGTTGCTGTAAGACCATATGCCTCGCGATCCTGTAAGCCTTTTGGCAGATTTTTATCTGTGCGCATACTTTGCTACCGGCTTAGGTTAGATGGAACCCTAGCTTGACTTGGGCCATTGGAGACTAGATAGGATTTGCCGCTAAAGATTGGGCTAGGCTTTAATTCAAAATGAGACCAATCAAATGTCAAAGGGTCCATTCTTATTTGGGCTCCATAACCTAAAAAATGATAATAAACAAAGGATTAATTGTGCAAGGCACTATAAAAATAATATCAAATTGATCAATACGTTGCAGTTGAATTAAACTGAAAAATACTGCATCCATCTTCTTCTTCCTCTGATACAAAGTTCTTTGGAGGATTAAAAAACTTTAGAATAAAACTTACAACAAACAAGAATTTCTTGTCTGATCGTAAATCTTCATCTTATATATCCCTCTTATAAGAGCAAGAAAAAACTATCTCCTAGAATAACCCCTGTTGCGTATCATGTTGAGGTGGATACTAGGTTCGACGTTCAAAGGGTCAACGGGTCAACACTTAACTCAAAATGGCGAGATGAGCTAAACATCCGACCAACGTCTATAGCCATAGGTCGGACCCAAGAGGTCCAAATGGCCGAGGTGATTTATATGACCGACCTAAATTTGATAAGAGAGGTGATTTGGTGAGGCCGAGGTGATACGTGCCGAGGTGATCCTGACCGAGGTGAAGAGAACTGATGTGATTTCTGAACAAGATGAAAATGGAGGCTCTGCAGGATGGTCAAATCAGTCGCATTTTGTGTCAGTAATAATTAGGGGTGAACGCGGTCCGGTTTGGGCGGTTTTTGACATATTTTCAAACCAAACCATTTCAAGCGGTTTGCCATTTTCTCAAACCAAACCAAACCATTTCATTTTACAAACCAAACCAAACCAAACCATTTTTTGCGGTTTGGTTCGATTTTAATCTGCGATTTTTACCTATCGACATAATATAATATATTTTAGACGTTAAATTAACTCATATATTTTAATATAAAGATAAAATAAGTTAATATATAAGCAAATACGAGAATTAATAATGTTAGATGTTAAATTAATTCGAATTTGTTTTCAATTCAAAATAAATACATGAAGTTAAAAAACAATTGTAAATTTGTAATTGCATTGTATTTGTTCCCTAACTTCTTTCCGAACAAACATGATAGGTCATCGTCATCAAAATTCTTAGAAAAATCACTAGTCTAAGACATACCATAACTAGTCATTCTTTTTTGCTTTTTATTTGAAACCATATACGCATAAATGTGTGATATGATTTGATAAAGTACTAGTCCCGCAATTATTAGTATGATGCTTATACAATTTTTCACAGTAATTATATTTTGTCTTGGCTCTCTTCTTGCTAGCTTATCTTTGTTGTCCAGATTCTGAAATTTAGTAAGGAGTCAATTCTAAGAAAATAAATAAAATAATCGAATGATATTGCTTGCAAAGAAACTTAAACAAGTGATATTCAAATTCTTACCTTGATTCGAACCTTCTGATATAGATCGAAACATCTTCCATGACTCTCTAAAATAAAATCAAATGCAGGAAAAAATTGAAAGTACACCTGTCACCTCTGTCTATTGTTATAAGAATCTAATTGATATTAGTGAAGAGGAACTTGGAAGTTGGAAGGAAACAAGGAAGACGAATGAAAACAGAAAGTTACTGATTGAATTAAGAAGTGGGAACGTTTTTTTGTTTGAATCTCTATTAAATGAGCTTTTGAGGTTGGAGTATGTGATTTAAGGATGGTATGGGTTATATGTTAATGGGGTTTTAGGATTGGAGTATGTTGTTAAAATGTGGTATGAGTTAAAGGTTAATCAGATTTTGTGGTTGGACATTAGACAATAACTTTTTTTAAAAAGAAAAAGACAAGAACTTTTATTCATTAGATAAATTTGAAAATTTTTGCGAAAAAACTCTAAATTTAAATGAATAAAAATTAATTTTTTAATTAAAAAAATTAGCGGTTTGGTTTGGTTTAAGCGGTTTTTAAAAGTTGAAACCTAAACCAAACCATTTTGAAACGGTTTGGTTTGGTTTGGTTTGAAAATATTGGCGGGTCCACGTGGAACCGAACCAACGGTTTCGATTCGGTTTGCGGTTTGACGGTTTTTTTGTGCAGCCCTAGTAATAATCATTACCTCTATTGTGTCAGTAAAATCATTTGATGTTAGTCTGTCAGGAATGTCATTTATCAATGTCAATCACACACTGCAGACGTGATGTGTTGTAATAATTATGTTTTATCTCCTATCTTGCTATAAATAGGAAACATAAATGCTCTTTGAAAAATGAATAATAGAAAAACTCCTCAAAACTCTTGTCACTTGAATACGATGTTCCAACCTGGCAATCAGATCAGCATCGAACTGGTCATGAATTTATACTATTATAACTTCAATTCGCTTTTGATTTGGAAACCTGTTTATATACTCTATCCCTGCATTTTCTCAAAACTGAAAATATTGCGGTGGAGCCGCATACTTAACCCAATTACCTACAATTCAATCATTCATCTAAAAGTAATAGGCTATCCATTACCTTTATTTGTTGACAAGCTTGCTGAAAAAAAGTGACGTCAACAAATTGGCGCTAGGAGGGCTCGTTTCCTTGTGTTCGGCAACTGCATACCTTCTCCACGATCGGGATGAGTCGCAGACAGAGTTCAGGAAGTCATCGGACACACTACAGTGATGACTCACACCGAAATGTTAACGAGTCTAGAATGTATGGTCCACCACGGCCTCTAGTCGATCCAAACATGGAACTAGTTCTTGATCAGCTTGAACAGATGCAAAGAGATATGAAAGAGATGAGGAGAAACCAAAATCAAGGTCGCCATCACGAAGAAGGTGAAGTGCAGTCACAACTTCAAAGATCTGACGGTCCCTCCCGTTATAAGAACCGCGAACTGAAGGCTCGGATCACACGAGGAGCGCAGTAGGTGAAAGCATACCTCATCTGCGGGGTTGCAAATTACCCGGTCAGAGGCGACGGACAAAAAGGAGTGAATGCAATAGAAGGGGAGCGGATTCAGAAAGACGAATTGAAAGAGAAGGGGGAAGTAAAGCTGCCAAGACAAAAGGGAATGGGGACAGGTCCCCAACTAAAAGAGAGAATTTTTGAAGAGCCAGGCAACTAACAGTTCTACTTTCCACTTGAATCAGCCGCCTAACCCTCCATCGAGCAAGCCAAATCAAACAGAGTTGAGCAATTAAAGAAAAGATTGTCCGACCTAGAGGTAAAGCAGGAAGGTTTGGGTTCAACAGAACCATCTACCAAGAGGACATCGCCTTTCACTGAGGTTATCTTGTAACAATCTTTACCCAGTAAATTGAAGATGCCACATCTCACCGGTACAACAGGGAAACTGACCCGGTGTTGCACTTGGACCAATATATGTCTTGGATGGTTCTGCTGCAAGCGATGCAATAACATGCAAGGCGTTTCCTTTGACTCTCGGAGATAGAGCTCAATGATGGTTCCGCAATATATCTCAACATTCGATTTCTAGTTGGTCTCAATTAAGTGCTCAGTTTTGTAAACAATTCATGTGATCGAAAATTCCAACAACACCGAAAGAAAGTTTGGTAACTATCAGACAGGAGAATGCGGAATCATTGAAGTACCTAAGCCGCTTCAATAGGCAGATCATGGGAATGGAAAGAATATACGATGATGCACTATTGATGGGCGTTTTGTCAGGTCTGCAAACACAGACTCATTTCTGGTGGTCGGTACATGATTGGGATGGCAAAAAAACCCGAAGGACCCGAAACCTGGAAGACCCGAAATGACCCGCCCCGAAAATTACCCACCCCGTCGGGTCCGCGGGGCGGACTTGCCCCGCCCCGTGACCCGGTAATTTTTTTATTTATTTAAATAATGAAATGAGAAACTAAAATAAATTTGATGAAGTCCAGAAGAATTAAACTTTAGTGGAATTTAGGGATATGAGAATATACAACCACTTAGGGATGGCAGTAATACCCACGAACCCGATACCCGATGGAGCCCGTCATAAATGGGCGGGGATTACCCGACTAAATGGGTTCGTGGGTAGGGTATGGAGGTAAATTTTAAAACCCAACATGGGTATGGGTCGGGTGTGGGTTTTACTACAATACACATACCCGACCCGCGTACCCATTAATTTCCTTTAAAAATTATAGAATTTAAAACAAAAGTGATTGTTTAAAAAAAATTAAAAAATAAATAAAAAATAGAACTCAAATATCTATTGACATTGTTATCGTCTAAACCTTAATATGTTTAAACTATTGACCTTGTTAACATCTAAAAAATTTGTTCAAATTCGCTTGTATAATTTCAACATATAACAAGCTTTTTTCAACTCAAATTCAAGTGAAGCCCAATATTTAACTGATTCAAGTTAATTCGGAGCACCTATAACCTATTTATAGCCTAAAAAAATAATAAAAAAATAAATAATTAGTAATGGGTTTTAAATGGGTATAGAAGCAAACCCGCCTCCAACCCGCAATTTTTAAATGGGTATATGGGTAGGGTATGGAGGTTGTAAATATTTAGTGGGTAGGGTACGGGTTTGGCAAACCCGACCCATTGCCATCACTACAACCACTATACCATTATATTGTTTATTGATTTTTTTTTCTTCAAATATATATATATTATTTTTAAAGTTCAAACTTAAAAATTCTAACTAGTTCAATGCCTAAATTTTTCACGTAAACTTTCATTACCAATTTATTTATAAAAATTAAAAATTAAAAAAAAAATTAAATTTCGGGTCATTAGCGGGGCGGGAGGTCGCCCCGCCCCGACCCGCGACTTCGCGGGGCAGGACGGGGTTACATGTTTTCGGGTCCGGGGAGGGGGCGGCCCTGACCTGACCCATTGCCATCCATAGTACATGAGGACAGGCCGCGAATGTACAATGAGTTTTTGAACAGGGCGGAGAAATCTAGCAATGCTGAAGAAGCTTCGGGGTCCAAAAATAATCATCATGAGTCGATCAAGGGATCAGATAAGAAAGAATATAAAGAGGAAAATAAGGAGTTTAAAAGAAATAACTTCGGGAAGAAGCGGGATTACAAACCAGCGGACTGATTCCGTCCTTACAATGCAGAGCAGAAAAGCGACCTCACCCCGTTAAATGCATCAATAGAGGTCATTTTCTTGAACTTAAAGGATAAAGGGATCATTCCACGCGGCAAGGCCAATGAAGCTGAACACAAGTAATTTGGATTCATCCCGATACTCAAATACCACAGGTCAAAAGGACACACAACGGACGAATGTCGAAATCTGAAGTTTGAAATCGAAAAATTGATAAATAGAGGAAGTTTATGGGAATATGAAGTTGAACCAAGAGATATGGGGAAGTAATCTACATAATAAGAGAAATGTAGGTTCATCATGAGGTCGAGCCCCAAAGTGCTAACAGACCTGACGAAATCTGTGCGATAGTGAGTGGTAACCAAGTTCGGGTCGGATCAAAAAGAAAAAGGCGAGAGTCTGTCTCAGAAGCACGGAATAGTTACAGATATGTAACCACTTAATCACTCCGAACAATTCGAAGTCGTTTAGCTTTAGCGAGGAAGATGCAAGAGGTGTACTCCAACCGCGTTCGGATGCTTTAATAATCACGATGCCCATAAGTGGAATAAAAATCCATAGGACGTTGGTGGATGTGGTAGCGCTGTGAACGTCTTATACTGGAGGACCTTTGAAAAAATGGGAATTGACCCACGCAACTTGCGGCCAAGAAAAGCTAGGATTCAAGGCTTCACAAGTGATAACATCTGCCCGAGGGGTGAGAAATCCTTACTGGTGGAACTGGGGACAGGGTCTTGTCAAAGATGTGTAATTTTCGATTTTTTAGTGGTTGACGTCAGGTCAAACTACAATGCTATCCTAGGAAGTCCAATTCTTCATGAGCTCAAAGCGGCAGCATCCATTTATCATTATTGCATGAAATTTCTACCTCACACGGAATAGCTACCGTAAGGGGGGATCAAAGAGCTGTGCGGAAGTGCAATTAAGGTTTTGTTTTCAACAACATCCAAGCGGTGAAGAAAGGAGACTCCATTTCAGAATCAAATGAAGAGGATGAGCCTATAACGGAGCTGCAGACGTTGGGTCCAAGAGGAAATCGGGACACTAGTCAATCTGGGCTTGTGGAAGAATTAGATATCGTGAAAGTTGATGATGGGAAGCCTGAAGTTGAGTTCAGAATAGGACACGAGATAACTGAACCAATCAGGTCCGATCTCATTAGTTTTTTGAAAGATAACTCAGACGTGTTCGCATGGACTCATTCAGATATGGAAGGGATTGATCCTAAGCATGCTTGCCACCATCTCCATATCAGCCATGATTTTAAACCAAAGATATAAAAAAGAAGATCTCTCAATCCTAAACGATATGAAGCGTTGGCTCAAGAGGTGGTAAAATTACTTAGTAATAGATTCATCAGGGAATCATTTTACCCTGTCTGGATAGCAAATCCAATGTTGGTAAAAAAAAAAGTAATGGAACATGGAGGCTATGTATAGATTTTTTAGATCTGAACAAAACTTGCCCCAAGGACAGTTTCCAACTCCCAAGAATAGATCAAATTGTGGATGCCACAGTAGGACATCAGCTCCTCCACTTTATGGATGCGTACTCGGGATATAACCAAATCCCAATGAACGAGGTGGATGAAGAGCACACCTCATTCATGACCGATAGGGGGCTCTATTGCTATAAAATGATGTCATTTGGTCTAAAGAATGTGGGAGCAACATACCAACGGTTGGTGAATGCGATGTTTAAGGATCTAATCGGGAAAATGATGAAGGTCTATGTTGACGACATGCTCATAAAGAGTATCCCGGTCGGAGACCATCTCCGACACTTGGATGAAATGTTCCAAATATTGAGAGCTTATCGAATAAAATTGAACCCGAAGAAACGCTCTTTCGGGGTAGGATCAGGGAAATTCCTCGGTTATCTGGTGAACCAAAGGGGAATTGAAGCCAACCCTGACAAGATACAAGCGCTAATGAAGATGAGGGAGCCGAGGAAGGTGAAAGAAATGCAGAGCCTGACAGGAAGGATAGCGTCCTTGAGTCATTTTGTGTCGCGGTCAACAGATAAATCCCGACCATTCTTCGATGTTATCAAGAAGAATAAAGATTTCGAATAGACCAAGGAATGTCGGGCCGCTTTTGAAGAACTGAAGAAACAATTGGCATCGCCTCCTATTCTTTCAAAGCCATTATCAGGGGAGGTGTTGTCTCTATATTTAGCCATCTCAGATATGGCAATGAGCGCAGTCCTTGTAAGAACTGAGTAGGAAGTTCAACAGCCAGTTTACTATGTCAGTCAAGCCCTTCACGATGCCCAACTCCGATATTCTGAAATGGAAAAATTGGCCTGTGCTTTAATAATGTCAACTCGAAAATTGAGACCTTATTTTTTGGGGCATCAGGTGGAAGTGTTGACCAATCATCCTTTGAAGCAAGTGTTGTAAAAACCAAAAATGTCTGGACGACTATTGAAATGGGTTGTGGAGTTAGGACAATTCGACCTGGTATACAAGCCAAGGATGGCTATTAAGGGACAAGCTTTGGTCGATTTCATTATAGAATTCACACTTATAGCGCAGATCTGCTGTGCATAGGTAAACCGTACCTGGCGATTATATGTTGATGGTTCATCGGTAGGACAGGGAGCAGGAGCTGGAGTGGTTCTAATCAGCTCGAATAATCAATTTTTTTGCAGCTCTTACCTTTTTTGTTTTGAAGCAACGAACAACGATGTCGAATATGAGGCCCTGATTATAGGATTAAACATGGCTCGAGCAATGGGTGTCAGTAGTATGATCATACACAGTGATTATCAACTAGTAGTCAACCAAATCCGGGGAACGTATGGAGCCAAGGGCGAAATGATGGCGGCTTATCAAATGAGAGTTTCAGAAGAGATGAATAAATTCAAGCAATCCGAGATTATTCAAATCCCTCGATCTAAGAATGGTCAGGCTGACGTGTTGGCTCACTTAGCAATAAGCAAAGGGACGTCTGAATTAAGGAGCATATCCATTGAGACAATCATACAATCAGCCTTACATTCACCAACCTCAACTGTCTTCCAGGCTTCTTCGAAGAGAACATGGAAGGATGAGATTATTCAATATCTACGTAAAGGGACGATGCCATCGGGTCAAGTGGAAGTTAGGAGTTTGAGGATCAGGTCTGCAAGATATACTTTAATCGGGGATGATCTATACAAGCGAGGATTCTCCTTGTCGTTGTTGAAGTGTTTAGGTGATGAAGAAGCGGAGTATTTGATGAAAGAAGTTCATGAAGGCATTTGTGGAAACCACACTGGAGGACAAGCTTTGGCATTTAAGATTATAAGGCAAGGGTACTTTTGGCCTACGCTCAAGAAGGACGTGATCGATTTCGTAAAAAGATGTGATAAGTGTAAAAAATTTGCTCCCATGATGAGGAATACACTTGAAGAGCTAACATCCGTCATGAGTTCGTAGCCGTTCGCCAAATGGGGAATAGATCTGATCGGACCACTACCAACAGCAAAGGGTGGAAACAGGTTCGCTATAGTCGCAGTAGATTACTTCACAAAATGGGCTGAAGCAAAACCGTTGGCTAAAATTAC
This sequence comes from Ligustrum vulgare, assembly GCA_963555705.1. Taxonomy (NCBI): domain Eukaryota; kingdom Viridiplantae; phylum Streptophyta; class Magnoliopsida; order Lamiales; family Oleaceae; genus Ligustrum; species Ligustrum vulgare. The sequence goes on from OY743179.1 coordinate 20,252,362, forward strand.
GGAATAAAAAACTACAGACTTTGTTTGAAAGTCAACCATATGTAGGTTTGGAATTCCGCATTCCATTGTGACATACAACGGAAAACAGTTCGATAATGAAATATTTAGATCTTTTTGTGAAGGTTGGGAATCAGAAAGCATTTCTCTACTCCAAATCATCCCCAATCTAACGGACAAGCTGAAGCTATGAACAAGATTATCAAGCACAATCTGAAAACCAAACTTGAGACTCAGAAAGGATCGTGGGATGAAGAACTACCTGGAGTGTTGTGTTCCTACCGGACAACTCAAAGGACAGTAACCAAAGAGATCCTATTTACCTTGGCGTTCAGAACAGAAGCTGTGATACCTATTGAGGTTGGGATGTCGTCGTTCTGGGTTACTCATTTCAATGGACAATGTAACGATGAGGTACTCAATGTTGAATTAGATCTCACGAAAGAGAAGTGGTTACAAGCTCAAATTAGAAATGTCGTTTACAAACAAAGGAATGCAAGATACTATAATGCAAATGTGAGAACAAGAAAATTCCAAGATGGGGACTTAGTGTTAAGAAAGATGATTGCAACACACGAGCTATTGGGACCCAAATGGGGAAGTCCATATCGGATCAAGAAGGTCTTAAGTAATGGATCATACAAGCTAGAATCACTTGATGGGGTTCAACTTCATCCCTGGAATGCAGAACACTTAAAGAAGTACTTCCAGTAGGATAGGAAATGAAATCAAATGTAAATACTTTTGAAGTCAAGTGTGACATGTAACTAGACCAATGAAAGTTTGTTATTAAAGAATGCACTAATCAGAATAGATCTTTACAACAAAGATCTTAGTTGATGGTCGGTAAGTACCCCAATGGCAGGATTTCATCAACATCACAAGGCAATCCATCTCAAAGGTGAGAAATACCTCCTTGAGAGGCAAACAAAGACCTTAGTTGATGGTCCTTAAGTACCCCAAGGGGCAGGATACCATCAACATCACAAGGAAATCCGTCTCAAAGGCGAGAAAGACCACCTTGAGAGGCAAACAAAGACCTTAGTTGATGGTCCATAAGTACCCCAAGGGCAGGATACCATCAACAGCACAAGGCAATCCGTCCCAAAGGCGAGAAAGACCTCATTGAGAGGCAAACAAAGACCTTAGTTGATGGTCCATAAGTACCCCAAGGGTAGGATACCATCAACATCACAAGGCAATCCGTCTCAAAGACGAGAAATACCTCCTTGAGAGGCAAACAAAGGCCTCAAATGAAGGAGCACCATCACCATAAATCGAGGTGACAGTCTGTCGACCTCAACTTCACAAACGAGGTGTTATGGTGATAAATCGAGGTGAAAGTATGCCGACCTCAACTTCGCAAACGAGGTGTAATGGTGAAAAATCGAGGCGAATTATACCGACCTCAACTTCGCAAACGGGGTATTACGGTGAAAACCCGAGGTGACATTATACCAACCTCAACTTCGCAAACGAGGTGACATCATTTAAAGTGAATTTGTAATTGAGAATTATACAAGTGTTCACTTTGTTAAAAGTATTCAAGTGTTAACTTTGTTAAAAGTTTCACCTCTGTTTGCTATTTAAAGTGCATTTGTAATTGAAAATTATACAAGTGTTCACTTCGTTAAAAGTATTCAAGTGTTCACTTCGTTAAAAGTTTCACCTCTGTTTGCTATATAACGTGAATTTGTAATTGAGAATTATACAAGTGTTCACTTCGTTAAAAGTTTCACCTATGTTTGCCATTTAAAGTGAATTTGTAATTGAAAATTATACAAGTGTTCACTTTGTTAAAACATTTTCATTTCTGTTCTCTGTTCAAAGTGAATTTTTGATTGAAAATCGGCTCCTTGCCATAACTAGTCTACAATTCAATATTAAAAAAAACAACAACAACAACAAATATGGAGCTTGGAAACGAAGTTCTTTCGCTTAAAGGGGAGGTCACTATTACATGAAAGCGCAGATCTGAAAGGCAGTAAAAAGAAGCTTTGAACTAGCCCTGAACATTAATTGTTTTCTCAGCCAGATAGATCTGTTTGGGACTCATAGAGCGACGATATGAAGGATTCTTCTTCTTCATCTACCTCATCAGGTCAAGATATTTTTATAGACCTGATCAAGCTTTTCCTATAAAAAGGTTTGTCCACCTCGGGCCGCTTGGGCTCCAGTTCCTCCACTATCTCTTTGAATTTGAGATAGTAAGTCTCGTCCACGTCATGCTCATATTCCACGGAGTCCTTGAACTTCTTAACGGCCTCTTTGCAAGAGTGCTGAACATCGACCTCCATATCTGCTTTCTCCCTTTTTAGGTCAGCTTCTATACGGTTAGCCTCATCCAATTCTTTCAAAAGCCTCTCTTTTAACCCCCTCAGCTGAGCCACCTTGTCCTTCAAAAAGGCCACTTCTTCTTTCAATTGAACCACCTCCTCCTTGAACTTAGACAGCTAAAAGCTGGCCTCCTTCATCTTAGCCAGCTCGTCCAAGGCATCTTTAAATTTGGCCTTTGCCTTTTGTTTGGCTTTCACCTCCATCTCAAACATTTTCTTGGTATCCTCGGCTAACTTTTTGAATTTAATGGAGTTAGAGGTCACTTCGCTCATTTTGGATTGAGCGCGACAAATATAATTTAGAGCCTGGCCGATATGAGCTGTGACCATAGCCAAGAGATCGTCTAGAGGCACGTCTTCACAAAATTTTTCGTAGCGAGGTGCCCAGGTTTTGGCCGGGACATCCATAGCCACTTTTTCCTACAGGGGAACTCTCATTAAACCAACAGAGGTCAAGTTGGCAGAGGCAACGTATTCCCTATAGATTTTGGGGCGGGATCCTTTTAGTGAGCTTGCCAGTTCAGCTCTGATAGGATGAACTCCCAAATACGAACCCTCAGTAAGGGGAGCTGATTGTGAAGACCCAGCCCAGTCCCCAAAGATCTGTAGAGGCGGGATTGAAACATCTGGTTGTTCCTTTGTAACATCAGCTCGTTTTGATTTTTTCCAAGGAGGAGGAGGAGTGAGAGTTTGATCCTCTTTGGGAGGAGATGAGATCTTCATCGATTTTTTTGGGCTGCTCTCTTATGAGCTTCAGCCTTGGCATTTTCTATTTTCTTGGTCTTCATGGACTCCATTTTCTTCTTGCCTTTTCGAGCTGACCTTATATAAAATACAGAAATTTACTAAGTATACACTTCTAATAAGAAAGGTGGTGAATTGAAGTTACGCTATGTGAATACTTACATTTACGAGGTGGTGGATAGTAATCAGAAGGGTCTATAAATGTGAGGGTCGACTCGAACAGACGTTCCTTGGTCAATAACTCCTTAACCGGACTGAACCAGTTTGGTTGATCCTTCAAATCAACGATTTTTTGACAATCTTGGGGTCCAACTCTGACTCTCTCACCTCTGCAAAAAATGAGATGATTAATATTAGAATGTTTCAGCTCGAAAATATCACAAGGTAGAAACTTACTGAATTTTTCCCTATAATGAACTGGCACTGTAGAGCTGGCTCCATCACTTCGATAGGGGCTCATCCAATTTCCCCCAACATAAAACCATTTTTCTTTCCACCAACGCACTGATTCGGGCAGGTCAATCAATATTTTTTTCTCCTCAAAAACCGAACTCTGCATAGCTTAAAACCATCCCGTTTTCTTGCCATTAGCTCGAAACTGATAGGCGAAGTTTAACTCATCTACAATGGGGTCCTCATATCCCATACGGTTGAACAGGGAAATAAACCCTAGGATGTATCTCCAACCATTAGGATGAATTTAGGTTGGGGCGACCCCCTAAGAATGGAGGAAGTCCGTTATTATGAAGGGAAGGGGAAATCGCAAGCCTGCCTCAAGAATTTGGTAATTGGCAATGACACATCCTTTAGGTGGTTGGTCAGCTCATTTGAAACTTTCAGGGAGGAAGAAATGAACATAACTAGGAATTCTATACTTGTTTTTCCATGTGATCAGTTTGTCCTCAGTGGCTTCGGACCAAAAGTGCCTGCAAACAAAGTCAGAACTATAACTAGAACAGAGATCAGGTCATTAGAAAGAAGTAGATGAAGGATATAGAAATGAGCTTGCTAAAATAGTACGAGATGGAGGTATTATTGCTAAAGGGTGAGGCTGTGGGATCTCATCCTCCTCCTCTTCATTTCGAAAGAGGCATTAGGTTTCCCTACTTTCTTCCCATGACACGGTCAGTTCAGCCTCTCCACCTATATTATCCGACCTCACTTCACTCTTCCCAATGCTGGAACTAGCGCCCATTCTTAATTTTGATTGTTGCGAACTGGGTACTTAGAAATTTTTTGGAAATGACTAAGGGCTAAACCAAAGAAACAAGGTAAAATTATCAAAATGTCCTCACCTGACGAATCACTTAAGCTGGTCTAATCGGTTAACGAAGTAAAATTCAGGTCGGAAGACGAGGGAGCCGACAGTAGTCGAAGAGAATTTAGAGGATTTTGCAGGGAAAATGAAGGGAAGTAGATTCCTATTTATAATAGGAAGAGAGAATGTAACCCCTTAGTCATAATGACAAGACACGTTGTCATTTAGAGGCAGCGACACCCGATCCAATAATTAACTCGCCAATCAGATGAAGACACCTGGCAAAGGTAATTGTGGAATGTGGAGAAGCAAGCGTCAACAACAAATTAGCAGCAACGAGGTGGATTTCTAGATCCGTCCTTAAAAAAAATTTCGAACTGATCTCGAGGGAACATTTGTTGCGCATCATGTTGAGGTGGATAATAGGTTTGACGTTCAAAGGGTCAACGGGTCAACACTTAACTCAAAATGGTGAGGTGAGCTAAATATCCAACCAATGGCTACAGCCACGAGTTGGACCCAGGAGGTCCAAATGGCCGAGGTGATTTATATGACCGGCCTGAATTTGATAAGAGATGTGATTTGGTGAGGCCGAGGTGATCCTGACTGAGGTGATGGGAACCAATGTGATTTCTAAACCAGATGAAAATGGAGGCTCTGCAGGATGGTCAAATCAGTTGCATTATGTGTCAGTAATCATCATTACCTTTAACGTGTCAGTATAATCATTTGATGTTATTCTGTCAGGAATGTCATGACATCAATGTCAATCACACACTGCGGATGTAATGTGTTGTAATAATTATATTTTATCTCCTATCTTGCTATAAATAGGAGACATAAATGCTTTTTGAAAAGGGAATAATAGAAAAACTCCTCAAAACTCTTGTCACTTGAATACAATATCACAACCTGGCCATCAGATCAGCATCGAACTGGAAGTGAATTTATGCTATTATAACTTTAGTTCGCTTTTGATTTGGAAACCTGTTTATATTCTCTATCCCTGCATTTTTCTCAAAACTGAAAATATTGAGGTGGAGCCACATACTTAACCCAATTACCTATCATTCATCTAAAAGTAATAGGCTATCCATTTGTTGACAAGCTTGCTGACAGGAAGTAACGTCAACAACCGCTGCTATCAACTTCTTCCCAATTTTCCATAGAGTCGCTAGTGATAGAAGTCTCAGGACCTCTTGCTCTTGTTGCCAGATTTTTGTTGTTGAGTTGGTAATATATAAGATATCATTGTTATTGAGTTGGTAATATTGAAGATTTATGCCAATTTGAAGAAGATGAATTAGCCAATTTCACCAGGCGGAAGCTTACAAATTTCATCAACTCCCTTTTGTGAATGCAATTACGAAGAAAGTGAAAATCCCAAAATACATTTCTCTCTGTTCTAGGGTAGTGGTGGTCTTAGACATGTGGAGGTGGTGGTGTTGAGAAGATGACAATAATGATGGTGATGAGAAAGTGGTTGCCATGGCAGTCATGGTGGCTGTGGTGGTGGTCGATGGTTGTGGACTATACATGAAAATGTAGGTAATAGTACATGAACAGTGTTTGATTTAATGTCTGAGAAAAAGTATCATTAAAAAACTGAAAAGTATCAATGTGTGATACTAAAATTCTACCTTAAGTATCATTAAATTTTGATAAGAACGTAATTATTAGTTAAAAAAAAAGTATTTTTCAGTAATTTTTAAAATGAAGTAAATTTCAAATATGATACCAAATGTTGGGTATTTGTGCTAATGCCCCATAAATAAAACACATTGTTTGCTAGACTAGATAAAATTTCAAATTTAGCAAAAATATTTTAAAATTACAAAAATTAGGTAATAATCAATTTTTTAATTAAGCAAATAATTAAAAAATTATTAACTAAATGTATCTTTTTTAAGTGCATTAATTAAATATATTAACGACACAATATTATACAATTTAATGTCACAATAACATACAATTTATGGTCACAGACACAAATCAGATTTTATAGGCCACAAAATATCAAAATTAGATGACCATGTCTTTTTTCTCAATCACAAACACAAATCGATCATAATATATTTTTAGGTAAACAAATCATAGATATTATAGGTCACAATTTATCAAATAATTTGGTCACAAATTTTGTAGGTCACAACTGAATATACGATAACAAACTACAAAATAATTAAGTCACAATTATTCAATTAAATGTCACAAAATTACAATCACCACCACCACCACCACTTACACTACCACCCACTTCCACCACTCCAAAACCGCATCATCACCACCAACACCATTTACAGCAAACACCACCACCAACAACATTTACAAACAACCAATAATCAGTTGCAACTATAGTGCGAAATCTTGACGCCATGCTTGGCTGCATTGGCTTTGCACCCACGTTGCAGTGGCTGTGTGCAGTGCATCGTGCAGTGACCACAACATTTTTGTGCATAGTCTTCACGTAGGGAAGCACAATCTATGAGCTTTTGGCGGCGGTGGAGGCGATCGCATTGAAAAATGAAGATGAGAAGAGAAGATAAATGATAGAGAGAGAAGATAAGAGATTGAGCACCGCTGCCACGAGGCACCTCACGATTGAGCATCATAGCCCTCGGTGGTGGGGAATAGGGATGGCAATTTGAACTGCCTGAATCGAAAATCGTGGTGAACCGAATTGAATAGTGCGAAAAAATTGAACCGATGGGACAGTGGGTGAGTATAGTATGAAAATTTAATAACCTGATTTTTGGTGGGGCGGGTATGGTGATTGTGCCAATGCCCCTCCCTGAGCCTAATACCCGATTAAAAAAATTAATTTTGGGCTATATTCAAAACTTAAAAAGCCCAAAATTAGAGTCTCTATTTCAAAGTCAATTAACCTATCCAACATAGTATCTACCATCATATCTGAGTCAGGGTTTAGTACAAGTGATAGATTTGTGAGCCCACATGGAAATAGGCTTCACCCGGAGACTTTTGGAACTTCAATGTGCGCTCGAAATTGATTTTGGGTTGATATTCATGGTAAGCCGTAAGATTTATTGTTTTGTTTTTGTTTTTTTATACATCTGTGTTTATTTCTAACTATTTCTTCATTGTGTGTAGAAGATTCTGCTCATTCATCATACTTTCACTACAACAAAAGTGACTTTTTACGGCATGCATTTATGGCGTACATATAAAGCATGTTGATGGGTGTCGAATCTAACAAATAATTATATCTTACTCAAAAATAAATAAATTGTAATAGTGGTGAGCAAAGTCGAATCCACAGGGATTAGTTAGATTTAATTTTTCAAGAAAATTAAAATAATAAATTAAAAAGAGAGGGTTTTGAATTTTGAATGTGGAATCAATTTGTAAATAAACAATTTTGGAATTAAAGTGATGAAAATATCAAATTAAACAAATATCCAGCCCAAGGTATAATCTTAGTATTGATTTATTGAATTAATCATGGATGCAAAAATAAAATCATTTACTCACTTTCTAAATTGGTTATGGTCATTGATACGATCTAACAACCTATCTCTCCTTACTATCTCGATAATCAAAAGACGCTCATTGGTTATTTCCCTAATCAATAAACAACCATAGATACGATATTAGGATTTAATTTACCAATAACATTAATCTCTAGAGAGACGACCAATTCTACCTAACAAATACAAACGCGTGATTCATTTAAGTTAGGTTATATATTTTCATAACATGAGTCAAAATTCTATCTAAAGTTGATAAGTGTTATATTAACGTTTATTTTATACACTTATATCCTTGAATATGCCATAATGTGATTCTATCTAAGTATTATTAATGCATTTTATGTTTTATATTGTATAGGATCACAAAGGAAGAGAAAAGAAGGAAAAATGACCAAAATGCGCTTAAAATCGAAGATTGAGGACCTTGGGTGCAAATACGTTACTGCCGTAATACATATATTCACGGCCGTAAACGTTTTCATATCGTTGTGCAAAAATCAGCAGAAACGCCTTCACGGCCGTAAGACATTTCCTTTACGGCCATAAACCTCAAAAGAAGAAAATCAGCATAACCCAAATTACGGCCGTAAATAAGAAGTTACGGCCGTAACTTCAAATTGCGAGAAATGTGCAGAAACTCCTTTACGGCCGTAAAGGAAAACTTACGGCCGTAACTATTCAAGTCAAAAATTTCCTTATTTCAATTATTTCCATAATTTGGGATTTCTTGCTCCCAAAGCTAGGACACGAAATTGAGGCTATAAAAAGGGAACTTCATGACAAGAAAAAGAGACTTTTATTATTGTGAAAGAGGCTAGACATTGAGAAAAATTGAGAGAAAAATATAGAGTATTCGTTGGAGATTTTCAAGCGCAAGAACACAACAACAATGGAATTCATGAAGCAATTTGAAGAATCTACCACAACCATGCTAGGCTAAATTCCATATCTTGTTCAAAGGGGAAGTTGTGTCAATTTAATTATGTTATTTTCTTTTCCTACAAATTAGTAGCGTGAATTTATTCCTTTATTTCAATTGTTGGATTATTATGTTTTGAATGTTCAATTGAGTTTATTTGATTAATAGTTTAATTTGGCCAATTGGATTATTGATCTTTGGATTCATGAATATGCTATGTTTAGATTCTTGATCCGTAATTGTCATTGAATCTTTACTTTAGTAGCAAATAAATCTCGTGCAGGTTTAGTAATAATTCGACTTGGATTGTTTTATTCGAGCTTGTGTAATTAACGATCCAATTCAATCTATTCTTCTAAATTTTCATACTAGTCGTGCATTAAATTCTAAGAGCTTGTTTAGGATTGTCCATGGTTAGAATTGGTTCAAAGAGCTTATTTTGAATCAATACACATAAGGAAGAATTTAGATAATCAGAGCTTGTTGATTATTTATGATTGATAATTGAATTAGGAATAGAAACACGTTACAAGGAAAAGTATAACATTAATTGGGGGCACAACCGAACCCGAGAACAAGATTTCTTCTCATATTATTTCTCTAGTCATATTTAATTGTTTATTTTTATGCATATTTTCTATTCAAGCAATTTCAAACAACAAACCCCCCCATTCCATTCTAATTGATCGAACAACTAAAATTAGTTTCCGTTTCTCGTGGGATCGACCCTTACTCTCGCTACTATATTATTAATTAATATTTGACGAGTAAGGAATTATTTATTATTTTGGTGCATTGCGACACGCATCAAATTTTTGGCGCCGTTGCCGGGGAACGGTTAACCAATTTAGTGTTTAATCAATTAGAATTTTATTTTTCTGCATTTATTTTATTTTTATTTTATTTTCTAATTTATTTATATAATTTTTCAAAAAAAAAAATTTATTTTTGTGCTCCTTTGCTTATATGCTTAAAATTCGGTCAACTAATTGTGAACTATTTGATCTTGACCCAGAAATTGAGAGGACTTTTCGACAGCAAAGGAGAGCAGCACGACAAATGGCAGCTAACAACATCGACAACGGAACTCTTAAACACCTGGCTACTCCCGATGTGGCTCAACAGCCCTTATTTATCACTTTTCCAACGGTAGAAGAAGGAAGAACCTTTGAGCTAAAATCCGGGTTGATCCACCTTCTACCTACTTTTCGGGGACATGCCGGTGAAGATCCATATAGACATCTAAAGGAGTTCCATGTGGTTTGCGACAGTATGAGGCCCACGGGCATTACCGAGGAGCAAATAAAAATGAGAGCCTTCACATTCTCATTGAAGGATGCCGCAACAGACTGGTTGTACTGTCTACCATCTGGATCAGTCACCACATGGAATGATATGAAGAGGTTGTTTCTAGAGAAGTACTTCCCTGCATCTAGGGCTGGGACAATTCGGAAGGAGATTTTCGGGGTTCGCCAAAGCAATTGCGAGACATTATATGAGTACTGGGGGCGCTTCAAGAAACTCATTTCGAGCTGCCCCCACCATCAGATCAGTGAGCAACTCCTGGTGCAGTATTTCTACGAAGGGTTAGCACCGATGGATAGAAACATGATAGATGCCGCGAGTGGAGGAGCGCTCATGGACAAGACACCGGAACAAGCGCAAGCTTTAATCTCCAACATGGCGGAGAACACTCAGCAATTCAACTCAAGTAGGGATTCGCAAGTCCGCCGTGTGAACGAGGTAAGTAGTTCCAATATCGAAGGTCAATTATATGAACTAACCAATCTCGTTAAGCAGCTTGCTGTAGGGAACTTGAATCAGGTCAAAGCATGCGGAATCTGTTCAAACTTTGGACATCCAACGGATACATGTCCGGTGTTGCAAGAGGAGAATGGTGAACAGGTAAAGGCTGCAGAAGGGTTTCCATTTCAAAAACAACAATACAACCCGTACTCCAACACCTATAACCCTGGTTGGAGGGATCACCCCAATCTAAGCTATGGGAATAACAAGCCCCCGGGTTTCCCCTCCAACAAATCTCAAGGGCATTTCCAACAACAAGAAAATTTCCATTCACAGGGACAGTACCAACAAAGGCCCCAGAACTCAGGTATCTCTCTAGAAGATATGGTTAAAACTTTGGCTTCTAACACAATTCAATTTCAACAGGATACCAAATCCAGTATTCAGAATTTGGGGAATCAGATGAGCCAAATGGCTATTGCCATCAACAGACTTGAGGCACAATCCGGAAGGAAGCTACCATCTCAACCCGAGGTGAACCCCAAAAACGTGAGTGCCATAACCCTGAGAAATGGAAAAGAGGTTGAAGGTCCAAGCAAACAAATCTTCGCGAATGAAGGGAACGAAGAGAAAGAAGTTGAAAAGGGGGATGCCACTTCGCAAAACCCGCAGGTAAAATCCAACCTTAACTCAATTGCTAAATTGACTCCACCTCCTTTTCCTGGCAGGTTAGCAAAAGCGACTAAGGAGGGCAAGGAAAAGGATATACTGGAGATGTTCAGGAAAGTGGAAATCAACATTCCATTATTGGATGCCATCAAACAAGTTTCCCGATATGCAAAGTTTTTGAAGGATCTGTGCACCAATAAGAGAAAGCTAAATGGAAATGAGATGGTAAGAATGGGTGAATCCGTGTCTGCACTTTTTCAAAGAAAATTGCCTCCCAAGTGCAAGGATCCAGGTATGTTTACCATACCCTGTCAAATAGGTAACACTAGGATAGATCGTGCATTGATAGACCTAGGAGCATCTATAAATGTAATGCCTAGATCTACGTACACTTCATTGAAACTTGCTAAAATGACTGAAACTAGTGTTATCATTCAACTAGCCGACCGTTCCAATGCATATCCGGATGGGGTAGTTGAAGATGTTTTAGTACAAGTAGGGGGTTTAGTGTTTCCAGCAGATTTTTATGTGTTAGACATGAATGATGATCACTCTCCAAACCCCACTCCTATTTTGTTAGGCAGACCATTCCTAAAAACATCGAAAACTAAGATAGATGTTAGTGATGGTATACTTACCATGGAGTTTGATAATGAAATTGTTAAGTTCAATATTTATGACTCCATGAAACACATTAATGATGCTAACAAAGTTCATTCTACTGTTGTGAGTTATTCTCCATTTCAGGAAACTGTTGCTGAGCTTAATGATTGTCCAAAGCCATCACAACCAGGTGAAAACTTTTGTACCACCCTACCAGTGGCTGATGAGAAGTTTCCCCCTATTTTGCAGGCCCTAATGAAAAATATGAAAAAGAAGTTGAGCTTTGGAAATCCACCTAATCCCGGTTGAAAAAGGACTCGGTCGAGCCAACGACTGTAAACAAAGGCGCTGCTCGGGAGGCAACCCGAGGAGGGAGTTTCTTTATCCCCTCAACCCTTTATTTTCGTATTTTCATTTAGTCATTTCATTCTCATATTTATTAAAAAAAAAATCAGTGGCCTTGTTACGGCCGTAAGGTACTCAAGTACGGCCGTAACACAATTCCAGTAAATTTATTCAGAGGCCAACTTACGGCCACGAGACTTGATTTTACGGCCGTAGTGGATGCTTGCTATTTTTTCCAGATTAGGACTTACGGCCGTCAGTGAGACATTCACGGCCGTAATTCCAGAAATTTCACACTTCAAAAAAAAAAAAAAAAAAACTGCTTCACTCACGTACCCCTGCTCCTACCCCTTTTGAACTGCAGATGCTGGAATTGATGCGAGCCTTCCAAACTCAGCTGAATGCCATGCAAGAAGATCAGCAACTTATGCTAAAAGAGTAGAGAGCCCTTCGGGAGGAGATTCGACAGTTGCAGAGACCCCGTGCCGATCAACCACCACATTCGACCGAGGGAGTTTCTTTTCTTTTTCCCTTTTATTGTTTTGCTTTACAATGAGGACATTGTTTTGTCTAAGTGTGGGGGGGGGAATTTATTGTGAGCTTAATGTCTTTATCTACTTTCTGTAGTCGAAACGTTAAAATTCAGTTTGAGTCAGCATCCATTTTAATCTTTGATAGGAAGCGACCCCACTTTTGGTTCATTTTTTTGAAAAATCATTGCATAATTGGATATAAATTGAGCACATAGAGATGATCTCGCCCAAAACTGCACAATAGGTTGAAAATGAAAAGAAAAATTGTCAGATGTCTACAACCTAGTCAACCCAAACAGGAATAAATGTATTATCCCTTCATATATAACCCTGAGCGTCCCAATTCCATCACAAATGATTATACTTTTGTGAGTAGTCATGGTTTGAATACTTTTAACCGTTATCCTCGACCAATGGACTTAGATTTGGAATGAAGATCAAGCAATGACCTATAACTCATAATTGGATGGAAAAAACACATGAAAGCCATAATTTGTGAGCTTTTGAGCCTAAGAACTGTTTTTGATATTTATGAGCTCGTAATTCTTTGATGTGTGTCCTGCATGGTTGGGTTATGCTTGGATGTGCTTTCTTGTGCATACCGTTGTAGCTTCGTGATTCAAGTGAAAATTATAGCAAAGGCAATAGGTTAAACCAAATTTAACTTGCTAAAAGAGCCTACCTTGCTACATGGACCATTAGAAGCCCTTTCGAGCCTTAGCCTTTCCTTGAATTTTTATGCCACGCTACAAGCCACGAATGCCCTTTCTTTTGCATTGTCTCTGTTTTGAACCCATAGAGAAGGGATTCGCAAGCTTTTGTTGATTGAGGATTGTGCTATGGTCTAAGTCCAAGAAGTTGAAATGGTTATCTTGTGTTGAGCATTGGTTGTGAAATGGACTGAATTCGGGGGGATTGTAACTCTACCTTGTGTCACTTGGTGACTGCGAAATGATTAGAAAAAAAATAGCAATGAAAAGGAAGTTAGTCACGAAAATTAGTAGTTGAGGATGTCAAACACTCAACTTGTGAAGAAAAAAAAAAAGAAGAAAAGAAAAGAAGAGATTCAAGTGTGAATAAAAATTGGGTAGCGGGAAACAATAAAGATCATATTAAGGGAGAAGGGTAACGTTATTTTGAATTGACTTAGTTTGCGAAATTCCTTCTCGACTAAGCCTAAATATATCCTTTTATCCTACCTGACCCGAAGCCCCGCTACAACCAAATAAAGACCTTCGCTTTGCACTTGTGTTATTGTTGGCTCCGGTTATGACATTTAGGCAGTCTGTGGTACTAACTTACCCGTGCAGAGAGATGAGCGAAAATTCAAATCCTTATACACTTTGTGCGACGAGAGAAATATCTTGTGAGGGTGTTAAGACCCATTACATTTACTTATGAGTGGTTTGAATTGCTTGGTCTAGGGTTTGTGCAATGAATGTGGTCGGGGATACTGTGTTGACTGAATTCACGTCATGAACAACTCGGTTTACGCAACCGATTCCCACTAGAGTTGGGCGAAATTATTCTCCTCGTGGTCACTCATAAATGGTTGGGATGTGAGCAAACACGAGAGGTGCAAGGAAATAAACCATATCGAGTCATGATTGGGATGGGAAATAAAGTGCGTTGCATCTCTAGCACACACTAACACAATCCGATCATGCAATGGAACATTTTTGTTGAAGAAAAGTGGGTTGCAACCTCAAGTCTCTAAATTGGAATCTATTGTTTGAATCCTATTCTTATCTTTGCAAATCTTTGTTCGAGGACGAACAATGGTTCAAGTGTGGGGGGATTTGATAAGTGTTATATTAACGTTTATTTTATACACTTATATCCTTGAATATGCCATAATGTGATTCTATCTAAGTATTATTAATGCATTTTATGTTTTATATTGTATAGGATCACAAAGGAAGAGAAAAGAAGGAAAAAGGACCAAAATGCGCTTAAAATCGAAGATTGAGGACCTTGGGTGCAAATACGTTACGGCCGTAATACATATATTCACGGCCGTAAACGTTTTCATATCGTTGTGCAAAAATCAGCAGAAACGCCTTCACGGCCGTAAGACATTTCCTTTACGGCCGTAAACCTCAAAAGAAAATCAGCAGAACCCAAATTACGGCCGCAAATAAGAAGTTACGACCGTAACTTCAAATTGCGAGAAATGTGCAGAAACTCCTTTACGGCCGTAAAGGAAAACTTACGGCCGTAACTATTCAAGTCAAAAATTTCCTTATTTCAATTATTTCCATAATTTGGGATTTCTTGCTCCCAAAGCTAGGGCACGAAATTGAGGCTATAAAAAGGGAACTTCATGACAAGAAAAAGAGACTTTTATTATTGTGAAAGAGGCTAGACATTGAGGAAAATTGAGAGAAAAATATAGAGCATTCGTTGGAGATTTTCAAGCGCAAGAACACAACAACAATGGAATTCATGAAGCAATTTGAAGAATCTACCACAACCATGCTAGGCTAAATTCCATATCTTGTTCAAAGGGGAAGTTGTGTCAATTTAATTATGTTATTTTCTTTTCCTACAAATTAGTAGCTTGAATTTATTCCTTTATTTCAATTGTTGGATTATTATGTTTTGAATGTTCAATTGAGTTTATTTGATTAATAGTTTAATTTGGCCAATTGGATTATTGATCTTTGGATTCATGAATATGCTATGTTTAGATTCTTGATCCGTAATTGTCATTGAATCTTTACTTTAGTAGCAAATAAATCTCGTGCAGGTTTAGTAATAATTCGACTTGGATTGTTTTATTCGAGCTTGTGTAATTAACGATCCAATTCAATCTATTCTTCTAAATTTTCATACTAGTCGTGCATTAAATCCTAAGAGCTTGTTTAGGATTGTCCATGGTTAGAATTGGTTCAAAGAGCTTATTTTGAATCAATACACATAAGGAAGAATTTAGATAATCAGAGCTTGTTGATTATTTATGATTGATAATTGAATTAGGAATAGAAACACGTTACAAGGAAAAGTATAACATTAATTGGGGGCACAACCGAACCCGAGAACAAGATTTCTTCTCATATTATTTCTCTAGTCATATTTAATTGTTTATTTTTATGCATATTTTCTATTCAAGCAATTTCAAACAACAAACCCCCCATTCCATTCTAATTGATCGAACAACTAAAATTAGTTTCCGTTTCTCGTGGGATCGATCCTTACTCTCGCTACTACATTATTAATTAATATTTGACGAGTAAGGAATTATTTATTATTTTGGTGCATTGCGACACGCATCAAAAGTCAATTATAATATTTTTCCACCTGTATTAGAAATTCTAAACAATTATGGATTTAGATTCTTAATTAACTAAGTATCGTTTTAACAATTAAAAGAACGTGCACTTTGTGTTAATTAATCAAAACAACAATTTCAATGCAAACAAAAGATATATAAATAGAAAATAGATAAAAGAACAATAAAACTAATTAGATCTCACAATTCTTGAAAAATCAACACTTCGATTATCCTTGAACTGGAATAATGAATTAGCCATCCATAAAAATTGAGAAGGGAAAAGAAAACTAAAAGAAAAGAGAATGAACTTAAAAATAATACTCAATGATGGTAGAAAACGTGACCGCCTCTTCCAACTCCAAGTGTGAGGAAGTATCTCCTCCTTTAGTTGGTGCCACCACTTTTAATTCTTGTCAATGCCCTTCTCGATTGTCCCCTCCAACAGAATGTTACTGCCGTCTTTTAGGTCCGTAGCTAGGCCCAAAATTGTCCCCCAAGTAGAGTGTCCAGCCCATAAGTTTTGGAGGCTACTGTCTTCTATTTAAATATAAGTCGTGCCCTTCTTCGGTCCAAGAAAACAAATCCAATTGTGGCCCAAAAAGACATTAGCCAATTCCATTAAAATTAGTACTGATTGGACTCCAAAATAGTCAAAAATGGCTGGCTATTGAGGAGTCTACATATGGGATAATTACTTAGAGATAAGAATTGCTTTAATTTCCTTGTTTGGGTCGAATTCTAATCTTTCCCTAAAATAAATAAAAGAAAAATGTTTCAATCACATAAATAATTTCTCTTAATGTTTCCACCCAATGAGGAGATGAACTCGTGCCCAATGACTAACTTTTCTTCTTCAAAAATTCTCCCTTATAAGTCAAGTCTTCACGAAACAATAAGACGTGCCCACGCCTTAAGCAAAGTCCTTCTTTGATTGTGTACCTTTTGATATTTCAACTTCTTCGTTTTAATTTGTGATATTGAGTCCAATTTATCCCAAGTTCTTCACCTAGTCCACAAAACATGAAATATAATCAATATTCACAAAATAAACAATTAAAATCATTAAATCAAGAGAAAATATCACGAACTACACAATGATTATGCACTCTATCACATGCCGTAAACTTAGATTATTTACGGTGTGCAAAAATAGTGTGCCATAACAAAAGGACTTTCACAGCGTGCAAAAGTAGCACGCTGTAAAAAATTAAGAAAGAACATTTACGGTGTGCAAGCACAAGCTTTGAAATTGACATACTATATTACGGCATACAAAATAGCAAGCCGTAAAAATTGAGGTAAAAAATGTATTGTTTACAGCGTGCAAAAAGGCACACTGTAAAAAGGCCGGATAAAATTAACCTACGTGAAAGGTAAATTAGGGCGTGCTTTTCTTTGCCTATTGCTTGGACCTTCACACTGGCCTCTCTCTTCGACCCCGAACCTTCAGCACCGCCCACTAGTTCATCATCGCACCTCTTTCTTCGACCTTCAGCACCGCCTACTTTTCTTCTTCTAACTTCAGCACCGCTCACGACCCGTTCTACTTCTTCCAACTTCACAACTCAACCTTCTACGATTTCTTCTTCTTATCAACCTTCCACAGTCCAATAGCAAGGGCGTGACTTCTTCTTGAACGTCGACAGTAAAGCTTTCTAGTCAGTTCCTCATTCTGATGACTATAAAGATGATTGATGAATTTTGATTTGAGATTGATAAGTATTGAATTAGAATTGTTCCTGATTTTGTGTTCATGAAAATTATTATTATTATTATTATTATTATTATTATTATTATTATTATTATTATTATTATTATTATTATTATTATTATTATTATTTGTGATTTTGAATAATGATATGTGATTTTTAATGTGTCTTTCCTTTTGAGTGTTGTTGATTAGGTATCAGCTAATTTTTCCGTGTTTTAAGAGTTATCTCAAACTTCCAAGTTTCCCCCCCTTAATTTGGTTTAAGTTCACTGTTATTTGCCAATTGTTGACTAGAAATAAAATATGATTGTGCATTTCTTTAATGGAAATGAATGCGTAAAGCGAATTTTGTATATAAAAAAAATCCTTAAAAATTGAACTAAGATAATCCTTGGCAAATATTTGTTTTGCACTTCATGCTTCTTTAGGCTTATGTATCTGTAGCTAATATCGTAATGATGTTGTAAGGAGTGTAAGTTTTATAAATTGAAGATATCATTGTTGTAATAATGATGCTAAACTGAGACTCCACAGTGGAAAAAGTACCTTGGAAATGGTGTGCTTCACTTCATTTTTAGTTGGGCTCAAAAAATTTCAACTTAATTCCACTGTTCATGATGAGAATTATAGCGGACTCGACAAGGAAAAATCAATCATGCAAGACAAATAAATTTTAAGCACATTTTTGAAGGACCCAAAGTGTAGAAGAATAGTATTCGAGGGTTAGAAGGGATTAAGTCAAAAGAGTAGCCAAGAATCAAGTTGGAGCTCAAAATCATGAAGTGTTGACAATACAACCGCATGGCCGCGCGATTAAAATTGAAGCGCGATCGTGCGACCTCGGCTAAATTAACAGAACTGCACAGCTGCAACCTTAGTGGCCATGCGAAGTTGCTTTGCGCGACCGCTTAGTTATTCAGGAGACAAATTTCGCGAGATTTTAAATTATTTTTCAAATTTTCCTTTTTGGCCCATTATTTTGTACTATAAATACATTTCTCTCTTCAAACCCTAAGTAGTCTTAGTGGTATGAACTTGAAGCCTCCTTGGGAGCAAATAAGAGGTAAGAATTCCTCTTCAAATCTTGTTGCCTCTTTGAGGCATTATTCTCAACTTCATGTAGAATGTTATGCTTTTGTATTGTTGGAAGAAACCTTTGAACCTGCTTATTTCTTTCCATTGTGTTAATGATTTTTTCTTTGAATTTTGGTTAGATTAAGCTTGAGTTTAAGTTTATTTTACCATTTTAGCTTTCTTGGGTTGGTATTAAATTGTTGTGAGAATTTTTTGTCCAAACACCAAAGTGGTTCGCATCAATTAACCATACTCCAAATACCTCCAATGGAGAAGGCCAAGCTAAAAGCAATACCCAACCAACCAAGGATCCAGTTAAAATCCCAATTGAAGGAATATTTAGTAGGCTTTTTAATGAGAACCCATATGAAGCATGGGTAAGCAAAGGTGACAGGAAGAGTGAGTCCTCCTAATAAACCAGCAATGCTCGAAAGAAATGGAAGCATGACACCTATTAACAAAGAGATGAACTCATATAACACTCTGAAGCTATATCTTACCTAAATTGAGCAAGGCCAGTTCGTCTTGCTAGTATAGCCAGCTTCAAAACTGTCTAAAGTAGGCATTGAATATATCTCGAAACTGCTCAAGCAGTTAAAAACGACAAGAAGAAATGTCAAAGCAAGAAGTCCCCTTGGAATATCACAATTGTGGAATGCAAATAATGCATTAAGCATTCCTCCAGAAGGCATCTAAGTGAAGAGATTAGTAAAAACATGTTAAGCATACATGATGGAACAAAATGGAAGATAAGTTGACATGAAACTTAAGATGAATTCCTTGTTTAAATGCAACACGTAGAGTAATATTTGTCTCTTTTCCTTTGTGCGCGACTGGGGTGCTGAAATTGTTTCTTCCAATACTTGGACAACATGAAGATACATTAAGAAGTACAATTGCATGGCCAATTAGGTACATTGAAGTCGATTAGTTGAAATCATAACAAAGGTATACTTCACTTTTTGATATACTTTTGATATGATAATTATAAATTTATTATTTATGTGATGTGCCGAAAGTTGATTATTTTTTGCATGGTACTATTGGTCAAAGAAGAAACTTCAATATGGATTCTTTTTTTTACAACATTTTAATTTTGTTTTGAAATAGTTGTCTATACACTTTTGACATTCATATCTAAATTTTTGAGTAGGTTATGTGAGATCTAAATTTTTGTATATTGTATTGAATCATACTAAGATATTGGTCATTTATCGAAATCACGTTTATTGATTATATATGCATTAATGTGTATAATTTTGTTTTACTAATATAGGTTTTTTGGAATTATAATTTACATACATACATACATATATATATATATATATATATATATATATATATATATATATTTTAAATTTCTATTTTATGGCGTGCAGAATCATACGCCTTAAACATATACAGTGTGCAAAGCAGTACGCCGTAAATATATATGGCATGCAGTGTTGCATTCTGTGACTACATTTCACGGCGTATAGTGATACACGCCGTAGCGTGTGAATTTGCACGCCATAAAATGCTAACTTTGTTTTAGTGTTTGGAGCTTGTGCAAAGTTAAGCGAGGAGGATGTTGACGATGAGGTGCAATTTCTGTTTGAATATCTAGTTAGGACTATTTTTGAATTAAAGTAATGTTATATTATTATTACTCTACCCACATTCTTATTTATTGTATAGAATCAATAGTGACATGATGTTAACAATATTTGTGGAGAAGAAAAATGAAGTATAAAGGTCAAGAAACAAAATGTTTGTTGTTCTCAAGTGTTAAGATCGAGAAAAATAATTTATCTTGTCTTTGTATAATTGTACTGTAATATACTAATATTGTCATAATCTTAATATTATTTTCTAAATTCAGATTTTGAGTTTGAGAATTTGGATATTGTTTCATTTCCTATTTGAATTTGAGATATTGTTTGAGAAATTTGTTTAGCATTGTTATGTTTTTTTTTTTTTTTTTAATGAACTACTTTTTTTAGTTGCATTGCAAAAGTTAGTTTATATTTAAGTTATTATTATCTTCACCAATCAAGAAACGCACTGAAATCGCACCGACCCGACTTGGATGGTTATGGTACTATGGGCAGAAAATTGGTGGTTCGGTTATGGTTTTCGACGAATCGACCTTGAATCGACCGTTGACATCACTAGTGGTGATTGGTGAGATGTTAATGGGGGTGGTATGAGGTGTGATATGAGAGAGAGAGAGAGAGAGAGAGAGAGAGAGAGAGAGAGAGAGAGAAATGTTAGGGTTTATATGGGTGTGGGTGTGGGTGTGAGTTAAATGGTTTATTTATTTAATTAATATGTTTATTATTAATACAAAAAAATGAATTAGGGGGCGTTCTGTTTGTATTTTATTTTCAAAAACATTTCATGTTTCCAAATTTCCAGAAAACGTGTTTGGTTTGTCATATCTGGAAACTGTTTTCGAAAATGAAAATTTGGAAAACACATTCTGTTTGAGATTTTGTAGAATACTACTTAGACTTTTACTCTGTATTATAAAAATTAACTTATCTAATTTTTGTTGGACTAATTTATAATGACAAGAAAAATATTACAAAAATAGATAAAGCCATTAATGTTCAACTCCAAACAAATATTATAAGAAAATAACAACATAATGTTCAAGTCCCAATTACTTTCCCAATACACGTAATTCATATTAGGAAAATAGAGTTTGACTTAACAAAATAAATTTCAAAGTCATCTTGTCCTTCTTGAGTAATCAGTCTACATTTGGGTAGCAATTTCTTTCCGCACTTGTCCCATTCAAACTATTTGACTAGTATCAAACTGTATGGGTTCTCGAGCTTCACTTGATTCGGGCACATCATTGAAAGTCATATTCTTCACTGAATATTCTATAAAAACTAGTCTAATTCGTGCTCCTGACGAATAAATTTATGTATTGTGTTACATGCAGTTGGGATGTATCTTTGCCTAATAAGAGGAAAATTGCTAATTAACTTCAAAATAGGAAACAAGGCCTTCAACACTCCAATACTACACTCGATAATGTTAGGGCACGAGGAGTTTCGGTAATTGAAAAACTCTTACGTCCCTTGCAGTCTTCCTCTTCTAGCATAATCACGTAGATAATATCAACGTCCTCGATACGGGGCAAGAAAGCCTGGTATGTTTGGATAACCAGCATCAACTAGGTACCATTCATCTAGAAATATAAAATAATACAATTTAAACTTATGTACGAAGCATATGTTCCTTAAATACATAGAAAGTAATATAATATGCCTCCACACAGCATTGGAAATCTATTTGAGGTATTCATAACAGAGTCAATGAATACTCGAAAATCATTAGCTGTAGCTTCCCAACCAGCATACACAAATGTGAACTTCATGTTGAAATGCATGCTAGCATTACATTCTGTGTTTTGATTTTTTATTAAATAATGGCATCCCAGGGAGATTGAAACTTCACTAGCTTTTGCTTTCATGGGTCCATTTTTTAGCGTGCCTAAAAATCATTTGCAAAGGTCATCAGAAGATCATAATGTTATGGTTGTCAAATTTCTAGCTGTATTTCTACTACTCAGCATCATAGTAAAATCTTTAAGTATCAAAAGAAATCTTTAAAGTTGATATGCACTTCATCAAAACCAAACAGCAACAAAACAAACAAAAATATATCCAAAACTTAAGAGTTAATAATCCGACACTGCACCCGTAAGATCAAGAATGTGAATATTGATTGCCACATTTCTCTCTTCCTTGAATTAGCAATAAGAGGCAAACCAAGATCAATAATGATGAACTTAAAACTCGGGATCGTTCACAAAGTACATTCCCATGCTAGTTGTGAAAGCTCCTTATTCATAAGACTCCTAAAAAATGGTTTTTCACATTCAAGCAAAAGTGAAACTTACAATTCATAATATTGGTGAATTGTGCAAACCATTCTGCCAAAAATCCAATTGCAAGTTTTCACTACTCACAAGTTACAAGCGACCAGATGATTTTCTTCCAAGTAGTTATCAGAAGAATGTGATGATACTAACAAAGGAGTATGGTTCCATCCGCAAATAAGAACATAAGATTAACCAAACTAATTTAATTGTCCGATATCACCCAACTTCTAACACATTTAACCAAGAAAGGATGAAAATAATACTCCTAACTATAAAAGAAATCCATTGCTACCAAAACAACTCTTTCATATAAAAAAAACAAGTGCTTAGAAGGCCGCATTGTTCTTGCACACATGGATAAATAAATAAATAAATTATACCTATAGGTTTAGTCGGAGTTCAGCTTATGTAATGAAGACAGGGGCTGCAGGGAGCATGGTGTTTTTTAACGGGGAAGGGGAGGAGGTGTTGCGACTGCTTTATGTCTGAAAGAGAACCTGTACGCATTAGGTTTAGGTTAATAAAGTTGAAACCGAAAAACAAAAGAGAGAGAGAGAGAGAGAGAGAGAGAGAGAGAGAGAGAGAGAGAGTTGCAATGGGTGTGGATCGAACCAGTGACTTGTCTTTTAATAAGTGTGAAGTTCTCTAGTTGAGCTAGCCCAACTCTTGGCAAAAGGTTGCATTTTCTGCATTTTGAAGTGTTACCTTGGTTTCCATTAAAAACATTCAAAACAATGTATTCAGCCTTTTTTATTTTGTTTGTAAATTTTTCTTCCTGTTTTGTAAAACTCGTTTTGGAAAATAGTAGAGAGAACGCATTTTTGATGTTTTTGAAAATAAAAACAGAAAATGGTTTAAAAATAGCAAAGAGAACAGGAATTTAAAACAGAAAATGGCTTAAAAACAGCAAAGAGAACAGGAATTTAACATCTTATTTTTGTACGAAAACCTTTTAAATCTTAATTTTGAAATTGAAATTTAAAAAATATGGATTACTGTCATTATCAGATGTGTAATCAAATTGATAATTGTGTGATTTAATGTATTTTAAAGTATATTTGGACTAGGGAATGATTCGAATAATGTTTAAGATATATTTGATTTGTCTTGAAAAAGAAAGTTAATTGTATGAGAATTATCGATTGTCTAGTGATGATTAAATGATTTAAATTACAAATTGTTGAATTGTGATAAATAATAATAAGTGGGTTTGGATTTCAATCATGTCCTCCATTTATATTTAAAACTCTTTTTTTTTTATTGCAAAAATTTAGAATAAGTTAAACAAGTCATTTTTGTGTTCATTAAAATTGAATCGGCCGACAATTAAAACTAGAACGTATTCCATGTGGGACGATAGCTCTAAACTCATCACATGTATGACTTGTCAAAGATCTCGTATGCTTATGAAATTTTACGGAACAAGTTTTTTTATTTTTGAGTATATTGTTGACCTATGGTCAATTTGACCTTATTGTTTTGATCATAACAAACAAAAATTTATTGTGTTGCTAACAAGTGTGCTTCAAGTGTTTCATGTAATGATAAATATTCAAAGCACTCAATGTTCAAATCGTCTCTTAAAGATATAAATCAAAATTATGTGATCGAGCACATGAGACGCAAAGAAGATCATGAAATCATTGAAGATATTCAAAGATCAAAATTGAGGATGAAAAGCATGACATGAAGATCAAGAATTCAAGCTTACAAGATTAGAGTTGATTTAACGTATGTAAAGGTATAACACTCTCAATCTTTAGCGATGAAATTCAACGAGCTCGAAAATGATTTTTATGCATCAAGAAACTTACTTGAAAATTCATCAATTGCATAAAAATGATTTTTCAAATCATAACATGAAATAGTTTTTGGAAAAATAAACTTTTTGACATTAAAATAAAAATCCCAATTTTTATACTTTCGGTCGACCGAAAGTATACTTGATCGACCGAAAGTCTGGTCGACCGAAATAGCCTGATCAACCGAAAGTTTAACGGCTATAATGCAACGGCTATATTCAAACTTTCGGTCGACCGAAACTCAAGAACTGGTCGACCGAAACTGGCTGAACTTGAATTTTTTCATCTATAAATAGCCATCACATTTGCATTCAATTTGAACAACTTTGAAAACAATTTATACAAACTTTCTTGTAAAAATTCATTGTTCTTACTTGGTTTTTATTCATCTTTTATTTTTATAAAACTTTGATTGATCTAAACTTTGTTTTATCAAATTCATCAAAGTTTTTGGAAGAAAGTTTTTGTGAAGATTCTTGGTTTTACATTGTTTAAACTTCTTCAACATCTTCACACTATATTGGAATTGAAGTGTAAGTCTCTCTTTATTCTAAACTTGTTTTAATCTTTTAAAAGAGAGAAATTCCAATTAAGGAACTTTGATTATTTGTGCTACATTTTTCATTATCATTTGATTCATCAAAGTTCCATTGCCTAAACACTTTGAGCTTAACTTATTGTTAATTATTCAAGTGTGGCATCTCTTGGTACTTAATTTGATTCAATATTTTAACAAGAGATCATTTGAAAAACTTTGTTTGATTGCATCGAACTTTTCATTATCATTTGCATCAAAGTTTTTCTCTAACACTCGAGCTTAATTCATTGCTATCTATTGAAGTGTTAGCCTAACTCTCTCGGTACTTAATTTGAGTATATCATTTGTCAAGAGAGTTATTTCAATTGTAAACTCAATTCATTATATTGATTGGTTTCGAGAGCCTTGTGAAAACTCGATTGTTGGTTTCGAGAGCCGTGTGAAAACTCGATTGTAAAGGATAGGCGCTCCTTGTTGTAAGTCGCCTAAGGATTTGGTACTCCTTTTTGTAAGTTACCAAAATAGTGGATTTGGCCTTGCTCGTGACGGAGAGCTCGGTAACGGGGGACGTAGATCACGTTGGTTGATTGAACCTCCATAAATCGCGTTTGCACTCTCTCATCCCTTTTATTTACTTACATCGCACTTACTCTATTCTATCAATTTATATTGTGCAACGCTTTATCTTAGTGCTATACTTGCCTTATCAATTAAGTTTACACATATATAGCACACTACATTGATAGTTTAGTTACTTGTAACACTAAGTGCTAATACTTGTACCTATTGGTTTTAAGTTTGAGATTATTTATCGAAAAAGTTTTATAAACCAATTCACCCCCCTCTTGGTTAGTTTACTCTTGGGCTAACATATTAAACATGGTGTGTGTATATATATATATATAGCCTGTGAGTGGCGGATCCAGAATTTTCAACTAGACCGAGCTGAATTCTAAAAAGTGTAATGTAACAAAAGTTAAATGTATTACAAAAATAGTGGTTACATCGAAATGTTCAATGAAATTGCAAACGACGAGGTTTCAAAGCATAAAATTCATCTGTAATAGATTCTACATATATTTTCTTAACTAAACATCGTTTGAATATCAAAAATTCAAAATCACAAATCATATAATCATTGCAAATTATAATCAGTGTTCGAAAACGCGCAAAAAACGCGCGCTTACGCGCGCATTATGCGCGATGCGCGCTGCCCACGCGACGTTTTGGCCGGAAGCGCGAAAAATGCGTTTTTGAAAATTTTGTTCTAAAAAGCGCGCGCACAATGCGTGCTGAAGCGCGCTTAAGCGTACCCGATGCGCGCAGCTGCCTTTTTTTTTTTTTTTTTTTCCTTTTTTTTTTCCTTTTTTTTTTTTTTTTTACTTGTTCAAGTATGGGTAAAATTTAAATAAATTTTTAGGAATTGAAAAACGCTTTTTAACGCTTACTCCCGCTTAAGCTTCAAAAGCTTGACTCTTGGGCTCCACGCTTCGTCACGCTTCACGCTTTTTAGAACACTGATTATAATGCACATTATAATGTATACAATTTCTCAAATAACTTTTTAACAATAAATATTTTCTATCTCTACTTTTCAACTACACATTTTACTTAAAAAAATAAAAATAAAAAGCATTATAATTTGCACAGTGGCCGCCGAACACTACGTTAATAGAAACACACGTTTATTTTGTCTCCTTTTTTGTAGATATTAAAATCAGGTTTTTAGTAGATTTTGAAAAAAAATCGATTAAATGCTTGGTTGAAATGTTTTGGTTCTCATGAGATATATGATTGAAATTAATTGTTGACTTTAAATTAAATCAATTTCTGAATTTAATTTAAATTCAAACATGGGATATATATAATTTATAGCCAATGTTTAGTAAAAATTAAAATCAATATTTTAATTTAAGTCAAAATCAACCACATTTTATAAGATCCAAAACTTTGAACCACATATTTTATCTCCTTTTATCAAATTTTGATTTTAATACATGGGCATAATATATTTGAACACTATTGGTCATTGGAGCAAAATTATTAGGGCAACGAAATCAAGCCACCATAAATATTGGAGCATAAAACTTCTAAAAATGTAAGAATTTGTGTCGGGACGCATTTTGAAAATTTAACCTAGATTTGATTTGATCAAAAGTTACTTTTATTAATCAAAACTGGATCATAACACAAAAACATATGATTAAGATGCAATGCATGTAGATAGACACATTTATTCCAAAATAAAAATGTCAAATATTTGAACCCAAATTTCTGCCTTGATTTTATTCAATCCCCTCCTTGAACCTAAACTTAATGTATAAATGATCTCGTGATCATTATCATAAAGCAAATAAAAGAAAAAAAAAATGATAGAATATAGAACCATAAAAATAGTGTTGAAATTGTGGTTAGGTCTTCGATACGCCTCCGAGCTCAGTAAGCTCTCCAAACTCGACACCTCGACTTCGACCTCGACTCAACAACTACTACTCTTGGTTGCTCCAATATGGGAAGAACAAGAACAAGAGCAACAATGGAGAACTACCAAACTAGAATTTCAAGAACGGTTGCTCTCTCTTTTTCTCTCTCCCCCATTTCAAATGCCACACAACCTCTCCACTTGACAATGGCAAGTGATGGGATATATATAACATGTTGGGCTAGGTCACAAGTTGGGCCAATGCTCCAAAACTCGAGCCCAAGTCCAAAGTACATGCCCATAACCACCACAATTGGACCTTCCAAGTGGACCACGAGCAACTAGCAATTAAGTCACTTCAAGTGATCCCGAGTTGTTATCGAGTCGAACTATCCATCGAAGTGTCGATATTATTCCCACAACTATTTTACATCATCGCCCAGATTTATTGGGTATCAAAAAACCCAACAAAGCTCCACCTTGATACCCAATCAACATGCAAAAAAAACAACACAATGTTTATACTTACCCAATCAAGGTTATCCAATAAAATTGAAATCACAGACCTTACCTCGTGTCTCGCACTCGAAACACACATCATATCTGCTCCATTTACTCGCTATGACTAAGGTCAATAATATCCAAGCAGAAGACAGATAATCACAGTAATCAATCAAGAACATACAACACGCGATGACAGATATAACCATAAGATAATACATTAATCTTTTCAAAATATGCTCACAAAGAACATAAGACTAACACAAAGTTAATCAAACACTACGGCCAACACATATGCACCACAATGCATAAATGACCCCATGAAAATACCTCACATAATTATCGTATCCCATTCGGTGTATCTCCCTCCTCGAGAACACATATCACACACACCGCCACATATGCTCACTAGATTGATCACCAAACATGCCTAACTGGTAAACAAGAATAGATCCTAAGTCTATGGGATGCTCCTCTATCAAAACCACACTTCTCTCAACCTAAGGGGATAATGGGTCTTCACCTAATAGAAGTGATCTAAGTGTCTCTAACACTCCACCCGGCCAGGATTTTCAGATAGAAGATTTACAGGACATTCAAATGTCACACTCACCCCCATACATCTCATCAATGTACTATTTGGCATCTACTCCACACATTACCAAAAGACATACTTACACTCACACTCACACTCACTACCAATGCATCACAAACCCACTACACATGCCAACACATTACACTAAGTAAAAGCTGATTACACACAAATTCATGCAAAATAACACATATCAAACAACGTGAAATGCTACACAAAACAATGCATTGAATTAAGTAATCACACACATGCAGAAAGGATCACACAGATGCTCATGCAGTTACATCGAGCACTTATCTCCAATAAGCCTCGCTCGGATCTTTCCTAGATCCAGTGGCACTGTTCGCCTCACCTATCTCCTAACACCATCCACTCTTACATCACCTTACCTACCGCACTAACTAGACCTAAAACATTGTCATATCACACTCCACCAAACTAGATCATCATACCATCAAGAAAGCCCAAGTATTGTCATCTTACCCAAAAAATGCACAAACACGACACGCAACAAATACAATAACCACAAGTAAAGTATAGGCACACATCATAGAGAATCCATCCAATCATACTTCCTAAGGTCACAACCATATCTAAATGGCAACAGAACATTTAAACGTATATATTAAATCCATACAAAAAATAATATATCAAAATTCACACCTAATATATGGTACGAATTAAGCAAATAATTCATAGGCCTAGCAACAGGAAATGGTTACCAAGCAATGGCAACCCCCAATCCTAACGATCACCTCACACGATGATCTGCTAGTGCGATAAATAACAGTTTCAGCCAATTTACCAGAGCGGACTTTTCTGAGTCCGTAAATTAGGAGACGTGCAAACTTCAACACTTTAGGGACACCACCATACACCCTAAAGCTTCCACCGAAAGTTGCAGCATACGAATCACCCGTCGACCAAACGATCACAGGGGCAAAATCGTCCAACTTTCAGTACAAAACTCCAAACTAAAATCCGTCAGCGCCAACGGCTCCACCTCAACGAGAGTAACAAACTGTCTTCAAATGTCATTGCCGTAAAATGACCTCACGCGCTGCCGTCGGCCGCCACGCGCCGGCGGTCGGAAAATCAACTCATCACCAGAATGTGCGCCTCGATGTCCTGAACATGCATGTGGTCTCCGTTTCTCCAAAAGATCAACCATTTGGCCGGAATCAACATTTTTCAGTCCGCCATACTCTTCTTCTCCGGACAATAACTTTCGTTTCCACCGTCGGATCGATGCCAAATTTCAGTCGAGTCTTCCGCTCGACAAGCCCGTTGATATGGCGGTGGCCGATCGTCAATCGGAGTTTTGGATCGTCTGGGATCAGCGTTTCAATTTTCAGTTAGATTTTGGTTTTTGCACAGTTTTCAGCCTTTCTTCTCCAGTCGATATTTTCTGTTACAGCCATCAGATTGTCCCCAAATTTCAGGAGAGTCTTCTCCTCGACAAGCCTGTTCTGATGGCTATGCCCGATTGTCGATCGGAGCTCTGGATCGGCCGGAATCTCCCTTTTTTCAGTCCGGCCAAAATTTTGAAAAATGAACAGATTCGGTCTTCTTTTCCAGCTCCCTTTTTGGCCCGTTCTTGGTCGATTTCCAACACTTTCTCCAGCCCAAAATCACTCCAATAGCTCTGATATCATGTTGAAATTGTCGTTGGGTCTTCGATACGCCTCCGGGCTCAGTAAGCTCTCCAAACTCGACACCTCGACTCAACAACCACTACTCTTTGTTGCTCCAATATGGGAAGAACAAGAACAAGAGCAACAATGGATAACTACCAAGCTAGAACTCCAAGAACGATTGCTCTCTCTTTTTCCCTCTCCTCCATTTCAAATGACACACAACCTCTTCACTTCTCCACTTGACAATGGTAAGTGATGGGATATATATAATATGTTGGGCTGGGTCACAAGTTGGGCCAATGCTCCAAAATCTGAGCCCAAGTCCTAAGTCCATGCCCATAACCACCACAATTGAGCATTCCAAGTGGACCAAGAGCAACTAGCAATTAAGTCACTTCAAGTGATCCCGAGTTGTTATCGAGCAAACTATCCATCGAAGTGTCGATATTATTCTCACAACTATTTTACATCATCACCCGAATTTATTGGGTATCAAAAAACCCCAACAAATAGTAAAGAGCCATTATATATACTACGTGCATGTAGGGATGGAACATGCATGGCGCTTCATATTAGGTTAAATGAATTCCTTCACTTGTTTTCAATTTTGATGGCAGGGGCGTGTGATTCAGTTTTCCAAGTTTTGATGCCACATTTGCTGGTAGAATCGGTTAATGAATTCCTCCGCTTGGTATCTATCATCTCGTCTCCGGCAAGGGAGTCAAATGCTTTGTCAGAATCATAGCCGTCTTCTTCATCGAGCTCTTGGAGATTGTTTTCCGAAGCGTATTGGCTCATAGTACCACCGGAGATGGAGGAGGCGGAAGAGGAGGCCACGGAGGAGTACAGGGATGCCGGCCTGAGTAGGTCGTCAAAGCTCTCGACGCTTGTTGAGTTCGAAAGGGATGGATTATTTGAAGGTGGTGGTGAAATGTCATCTTGAAGATGCAAAGGTCGGATTGATCCTACAATCTTCTGCCAATTTTCGTTTGAAGAATCCACTTTTGCTTTATCCGATTTAGCAGGTTTCTTGTTCTGGCATTTGCGAAGCATGAGCATTGCTGATTTGAGGAGGCTGAAAGCGCCACGCTTCTTCTTTTTCCCTTCATTCACAGGTGCCGGCTGTGGTGGCTTCTTGTAATTGACATCAATGGTGACGCCGCCCTATGCGGTGGCGGGAAATTCTACATTGTTGATGATTCCATTGATTGATTCATCTTTCGACATAGCGAGGAAGATAGATATCTGAGCGTGTTCTTGCTTAGGGACCTGCCTGTAAATTGCAGGGCAGAGATGGCGGAGAAAAGGGTTGAGAAATGTAGACTGCTCTTGCACTATTTATAGAGGGAGATCGGAATTTACTCTCCGGTTGAATTCCTCTTGGATCATTGATCATGAAATATTACTTTAATACCCATTTAACTTCAAACAAACAGCGTTCATAATTTCTTGAACAGAAAATTGCCCTATTGGCATACATAGTTGGCGCACTTAAATCCAATAATTTTAAAAAGAAAAATGATATAATCACCGCAATGGTGCCCCTCAAGGTGGCCGCACCCTCACATAGCATGCCCACTATGTGAGGGTACAGTCACCGCGAGGATCACCCTTGCTATGACTGTAGCATGCTTCATTTAAAAATCTAGTAATTAAGTACGAAAAAAGTCATTTGTATGGAAGATTTGGCCAGATGAGTTATAGAATTGCATGTGGAAGTTTCGTAATTGTTGATTTTGAAAATGATATCCGTCAAATTTAATTCCGTCAAACTTTTTGCCAAAAGACTCAAAATTGTAAGTACATGTAGCATCTCTCATCAACCATATAAACTATTCAAATCTCAATTAAATAATCTCGTGATAAGCTAGATAAATTTAGGTTTTTTTTTTTAAAAAAATTTGAGTTGACGCTTAAAATTTTAAAGTATTTGCGTTTCTATAAGAGCTACAAAGTTGATTTAATAGATATTTCATATTTGGATGTTTTTCATCATCGGAAACTGAACGACTATATTATTCTCAAATGCGGTTGCTACATCTAGAGTTTTAAAATTGAGTTATCTTTTTATGAAGTTATTTGATGAATTATCATATACTTTGATATTTTTCCTTTTCTGCCCTCGTTTGGTTTCCATTAAATTTTTCTCATTTTTCTACAGCATTCAATCTCAACCATCCATCAAAAGTCAAGCCCACAATTTTTTACTTTTCAATCAAATCTCAACCATCATTTCTCCTAAAAATCACTATTCATTTCAAAAAAACTCATTTTAAACAATACCAAACAAACTCTCTATATTTGTTTTAGCGATAGTAGAAGTTTCATGACAGCCTCTTATCTTTTAAAGGTAGGATTTACAACTACTTCTTGAACAAAGAGGACCAATACTGTAAATTTTCCTGGTCATAATGTCAAAATTATAATACGAGGGTTAAAATGGTAATTTTCGCTGCAAAGGAAAGACGTGTCCCATTAGTTGCTCGTTTCATCTAAAGGAGAAAATGCCATGACCGGTGGTTTAGCTGGGAGAATGGATGGTGGTAAGGGTGGCTGCAACAACCTGCTGGCTTATATTCAATTTTGATGCCTCAAATTTCTCGTCATCCGGTGAATGTGTGATGGGATGTCGTTAAAACAATAAAACCCTAGAATTTCTCCAAGTATATTTGTTTGGGAAATCAAAAAAGTAATTTAAATTTACTTCCTAAGATCAAAATTTTAATTTTAGCCATTTACATAAAAATCAATTTTTAATAGATTTTGAGAAAATTGATAAAATGTGCAGTTTAAAAGTTTTGAACCTTATAATATGTATTATAAATTTGCATACATTTGGTAAATATAAAATAATAAATAAACTTAATTATAAATCAATCAATGTTATCATTGAATTTAACTAAAAAATTTAATTTTTTTTTAATTATTAAATAGGGATAATTACAATTTACAATAGTTATTATAGACCCAGCTCCTACGTTAACCCGATCAACTCTTATTGAGCCGTTGACTCACTAATTCAACAATTGGGCCATACTCTGGTTATTCTCTCCCAAAAAGTCTGTCTGAACTTTGCTATTTGTAACGCATGGGCGGTAATGAGTATTGCTTGGGGTACCGCCCCCTCATAAGAGAAAGGGTTTGAACCTGTTAGCAGCAAATTTACCTTCGTCAACAAGTAACACACCGTTTCTTTCTTCTTCATTTTTTGCCTTCTTTCTTTCCCCACGTTTAGGGGCATACTCTTTAATATTCTCTCCCAGAAAACCTGTCAGAAAATCTACTCCTACAACACGCCATTTCTATCCCTCTTACCAACTCCCATTTGGAACCCTAACCTCTGTTGCAAGAAACAGGGTAAATAGCACCCACAAGATTTCTAATGTTTACACTTCTTGTGAATAGTCTTTTCGTAAAGCACCGTTAAATTCAGTTGTCAGAAAAGATGGGTTATTAACAGATTCGTCTCTAACGTTTAGAAGTTTTGTGAAATACTTCCCTATCCTTTCGTTTTTGTGCAAAACATCCT
The DNA here is from genome assembly GCA_963555705.1 of Ligustrum vulgare. NCBI lineage: Eukaryota > Viridiplantae > Streptophyta > Magnoliopsida > Lamiales > Oleaceae > Ligustrum > Ligustrum vulgare. The sequence goes on from OY743179.1 coordinate 20,285,960, forward strand.
TAAATCACTTGATTATTGCTAAATACATTATTTTTATTATTTTTCCATATAAAACGATAAATTTACCCTCCATCTTTCTATTAATTGCACTCACGACTTCAGATTTTTCAAAAAATCCAAATGGGTCATAATTGTACAATTGCAAAAATAATAAAAAAATAAATATAGCAATAAGGTATTTATGTATTTTAATTTAAGATCATATAACGTATCAACAAGATCATTAATTTAATAAAATCATTTACTTCATTATTTAATATAACTTTGACATTATGACAATTTTCACAAAATTTTGTTACCCTCCCCTCGACAAAATTCCAGCCCCCTCACAAAGGGTGGCAATGGGGGCCCACCCCTTCGAATTTATTTGTTATTGAGCGAATAGGTAAAATCGTGATTAACATATAAATTGCTATTGATCGAATAATCAATTTTGGATCAATTACCATTAAATTGATAGGATTCTATGATAACTTTAAATTATACGTGAAAACTACCCAAATGTTAAATGCAATAAGAATACAAGCCCTTTTAGAAAGTTTTTTGAATTTCAAAGTTATATTAAATAATGAAGTAAATAATTTTATTAAATTAACGATCTTTCTAATACATTTATATGATCTTAAATTAAAATATGTAAATATTTTATTGTTATTTTTATATATTTTTTATTTTTGTAATTATTCAATTATGACTCATTTGCACTTTTTTAAAAAATTGACGTGGTGAGTGTAATTAATTTTCACATTCTTTTTTTATTTAAAGAAAGTGGATAAATTTGTCGTTTTATATGGAAAAATAATAAAAATAATGTATTTAGCGATAATTAAGTGTTCGGTAAACTTAGGGGTGGGCGTCGGGTGGTTCGTTTCGGGTATCTCAAGAATCAAAATCGAACCATACTTTTTCGGTTCTTGTATAATGGAACTATTTGGTTCCATTGAATCGCGAGAACCAAACCATTCGGTTTTGGTTCGATTTCGGTTATACAATAATAATTATTTTTCGAGAGCTTTATAGAGGAGCATCAGCCTCGAGAAGTGAGTCAATAACCTGAAATAAACTTCTACCGAATATACAAAGATCAAGGATTTCGAAAATCCTTTCACCCCGAAGAAAGTATAGAATTCTCCATGAAACAGAAGATATTCATAAACAAAAAATGAAAAACAAATGGTCTAGAAGGTTTTTCGAGTATGGCAATATAGTAAACTTATGGGATGAATCATGAGTTTTAAATGTATTATTATTAATTGTTTTATATTTGTATTTAAATATTTAATTAACTCCATCATGGTCATTTACAACTTCGATTATTAATAAGTTAGTCTCATTCGATTTTCATTTACTAAGAATTTCAGTCCAAGTGTGAAGTTAAAGGTTACAATGAGGTAGAGACGTAACAAAGTTCATAAAAAGAAATTAATCATCTTCACTTTATCCAAAAAAATTACAAATTCTTTCGATTTTTAGTTTTAGAACAATCAATTAAGACCATAAAAAAAATAAACAAGGATCAAAGATCGGTTCTAACTTTGGTTTTTCGTTTCTAAAAGCGGAACCGAAAACCAATCGGTTTTCGATTCCAAAACGGATTTCCTATTTTATTTTTTTAAAACCATACGGTTTTGATTTTTTCGATTCTGTTCCGGTTCGGTCATATTGGTTTCCTTTTTTTTCCCACCTCTAGGTAAACTCAAATTTTTTATTTACAAACCGATTTATAAAGTACAAAATTTCTCAAACTACTTTTTAACTACACATATTTTCTTTCTCCAATTTTTAACCACTAATTTTTACCTTAAAATCATAAATAAACTAGTTTATAAACCAAACAGTGTTACCAAACAAAGGAAGTAGAGATGTTTCGCACAAAAAATGAAAGGATGACGATGTATTACACAAATCATATAAACGTTAGGGAAGAAGTGTGTAAATTACCCATCTTTTCTAATGGTTGAATTTAATGATGTTTGACGGAAGGACAATTTTCGCAAAGAAAAGTGAATTTGAGGGGGTAAATGCCGAAATTGAAAAGTTGGGGCGATTTCCCCAAGAAGTGCAAACGTTGGAGATCTTTTGTGCTATTTACCCGAAAGAAACATACATAGAGCGATTGTCATTTTCATTTCCATTTTAGAACTCTAGGCTCTCTCGAAGAAGAGGACATCATCTCAATTGAAAATCCCTGGGCGCTGTATTTTTTTACTTGCCTTATTTAAAAGATGAAGGGCAAAAACGAATGCCGAATAAACGACTCAGGTTGAGTGATGATGAAAAGGACGTTGGAGATTCTGTGTGCGGAGGTGGTGATGATGGGGATGAGGTACTGGTTTTATAGTCCCGATCACCTATCCACGATGGAGAGATTTTAATGTGCTCACCGTAGATGTGATGTTGACACTTGTTCAAAAATTTTAAAACACTGACAACGTGTCAATATCACATCCACGATTGATACATTAACATCTGTCCATCGTGAATAGGTGATCGTTTCCAAATGACTTTACTAGGTTCTTCGTGGATAAAGAAGAATGTTGTAAATTATTAGATTAAAGTTATTTCCTTTCTTGTTTATTATTTTATTTTTCACTATTATATTTTTATTTTACGTTTTATGAGTATTCAATTTTATTTTATTTATTTATTTTTATTATTATTATTATTATTATTATTATTATTTTGACATTGTTTCTGTTGGTTTTGGATGGATTGTGCACTTTCGTGATAAGTAAAATGCATTAAAAAGGAGAAAGTTATTAATCTTCTATGGTATTTTAATGGAATCTTTGTTTCAATCATACTATTGGAACATAAAGTTTGACATAAAGTTTTACACTTAAATACATGACAATAATTTATTTATTTACTCATCACATTAATTCTAAAAATTACAGCCTATAATTTTTCGATCTGATTTTTCGAGCAAAGTAGCTTTATCCCATATTATTATTATACTTTAATTTTAAAGGTAGTAGATTTTCATGGAATCTGTTTGAGAAGTCTACGCAGGGAATTTACATGGGAGTCGCAAGTATTTCGATGTTGAAAATGGGAATTCATATTGCTTTTGTTGTATTGAAGCACTTTACTAGGGCATCTCCATGCATGCACCAATTTATCACCAAATTGGTGTAACTTTTGGTGTTAATCACTATTTCATTTTTAATTAAATACATCAAATTTTACATTAAATGAATAGTATATTTTATTTCTTTTTTTTTATTTGCAACATTTAAGTTAATTGAAAAATTATTCTATTGATTATTCTTTCACAACATAAATTTATAAAAAAATTATCAGAAATTATAATTTTATTAAAATATTTTAAACAAAGCTGAATATTCGACTTGACTTTATTCGATCTCAACAATTACGAATTATGCAAAACAAATCTCGCGAACAAGCCAATGAATTCCAATCTAGCTCAAATCCATTTGGACAATACTTTGACGGCTTCGGAGGGTCCGATAGTGATTTATCGAACTATTAAATAATTAGCATTCGTAAGATGTATTCACTTTTAATATTTCCTTATTGATGTTTTGTGTGATTTTATCGTATTTATCAAGTATGTAACCTTTAAATTTTAATGAGTAATTTATTTTCATGCTTAAAGTTATTATCAATTACGAAATTAATGCAATTATTTATGATAATTAAATTAACAACCAAATAAATATTCATACATCAATTAAATAAAAATACAAGAAAGCTAAATTAAAAGGGACATGGAAGAAAGAAAAAAGATTTTTGTGTGTATATTTAAGGATATTTTTGAAAAAAAGGGGGGGAAAATGTACGGCAAATGTAGCACCAAGCTACAGTGTTGCACCAAATTTGGTGCAATACTGTAGAGAGTACCAATTTGGTGCTTACTTTTGCACTAAATTGGTGCTCCATTGGAGGCCATTTCTATCACCAAATATCTGCTTAAAGCTACTTGCAAAACTACATATATCTGCTTCAATATTAGTTTTGTTTATGGTTTTCACACCATTGTTAACCGAAGGCCTCTATGGAATAATATAATGGATTTCAGCTCCCACCACTCGTCCCCTTGGCTAATGATGGGAGATTTCAACAGTATATTACGAGAAGAAGAGCGACAAAATGGAGTCTCAAATTGTACTCTCTATGAACTTAAAGATTTTTGGGAATGTTGTGTCTCTTCTGGGCTTTTAGATTTAAATTCCATCGGCTACAAATTTACATGGTACAGAAATGGATTTTCCACCGGGTCTAGTTTTGGATCATTCAGCGTGTATTGTGACACTATTCCAGCCGGATGACAACAAACCAAAACCATTCAAGTTTTTTAACATGTGGGCCAACCATGCTGATTTCTTGAATATTGTTCGTCAATCATGGAATTCACATCATTATGGTACAGCCCAATTTCTTCTTTGCAAGAAATTAAAAGGTCTTAAGCATCCCCTTCGTTGTTTGAATAAGAAAGATTTTTCTCACATCTCTTCTCGAGCTGAGAAAGCAAGAAGTGATCTGGAATCTGCCCAAATGCAACTCCATGATGACTCGGGGAATATGGAACTACAGGTTCAAACTGCTGATCTTAAAAAACGGGCTGCCAGTTTGAGTGAGTCGGAAAGAAGCTTCTACTTTCAGCAAGCAAAGTGTGCATACTTGAAAAACTGTGATAATGGGACAAAGTTCTTTCACTCTATTGTTAAAAGAAACATGAAGCGTAACCACATTGCAGCCTTGGTGAAAAATGATGGGAGTACTACGGTTTCTCAGGATGAAGTTGCTTTGGAATTTCGTTTCTATAAAAACCTGCTGGGCACGCAGGTCCAATGTGAGTAGCTGGACTTAATAGTCCTACACAACGGACCGGTCCTTACGAATGATCAATCACAGGAGGTTTTAAATCCAGTCTCTGCTGAGGAAATTAAAGCTGCACTTTTTGATATTGGGGATGAAAGATCACCTGGGCCAGATGGGTATTCTTCGTGTTTTTTTAAAAAAGGCGTGGCAGGTGGTGGGGGAGGATTTCTGCAAGGCTATTTCAGAATTTTTTGACTCAAGATCGCTGCTCAAACAACTTAATCACTCGGTTATTGCACTTGTTCCCAAATCAGCCCACTATTCGTCTATTGGGGACTTTAGACCTATTTCATGTTGTAATGTGATCTATAAAGTCATATCTAAGATCTTGGCATCCTGGCTTGCCCCCACTCTTTGTTCTATCATTAACAAAGCGCAGTCGGCTTTTGTTGAGGGGAGGAGTATGACGGAGAACATTCACCTTGCCCAGGAATTGCTCAAGCAGTATAACAGGAAACGTATTTCCCCAAGATGCCTCCTTAAAATTGATCTCAAAAAGGCCTTTGATACTATCAGTTGGGACTTTCTCAAGGATGTTCTTACGGGGTTGGGCTACCCCCCCCCTACTTTCATTGGGTGAATTATGGAATGCGTCACCTCTCCAACGTATTCTATAAAATTAAATGGTCAGATCCAAGGTTTCTTCAGAGGGGAACGGGGTATCAGGCAGGGAGACCCTCTCTCACCATTCCTTTTTGTGCTTTGTCTTGAATATCTTTCAAGAATGTTGAACTTGGCCACAGCAGACAGTGAATTTAATTTCCATCCTAAATGTGGTCCTCTTAAGATTACACACTTAGCTTTTGCAGATGATCTCTTGCTCCTGACTAGGGGATATTATTTCAATTGAAATTCTTCTTGACTGTCTTGGAAAGTTTGGTAGTGTTTCTGGACTTCATATGAATGTTTCTAAGTCATCTATTTTTATTGCTGTCTGTGATGAGGAAACAAAGGTTGACATTCTCTCATTGACGAGTATTCCTAAAGGATCTATGCCTTTCCGGTATCTTGGGATTCCCCTTGTAGCAGAAACGCTCAAAGTCATTCACTACGCCCCATTTGTGGATAAAATTGCAGATTGCATCAGAGCGTGGCCAAAAAACTCATTATCTCATGCAGGAAGAGCTGAATTGATTAGAAGTGTCGTTCAAGGAATTGAAAGTTTTTGGCTTTCAATACTTCCAATACCGGCTACGGTTTTTGACAGAATTATCAAACTTTGCAGGAACTTCTTGTGGAATGGAGGGAAGCCACTTGTTGCATGGAATAATATCTGTCTACCCAAATCAGAGGGGGGGTTTGGGATTCAAAGACCTTAAAGGATGGAATGCATCCTTACTTGCAAAGGTGCTTTGGAATTTCCATAACAAAAAGGACTCTTTATGGATCCGGTGGATACATCAAGTTTATCTTGGGGGCTCTTCAATTTGGGATGTTAAAGCAAGGAAGGATGACTCAGGCCTCTTCAAGAGGATTTTGAATATTCGAGACACTATCATCTGCAAGGAAGGGGGAACGGATGGAGCTCGTCGGAAAATTTCCAGTTGGAATGTTGGGGGCAGTTTTCATAATGAATCTGCCTATAATTATTTCAGGCAGCAAGGGACAAAGAAACCTTGGGAAAACATGGTTTGGAAGAGCAGTATTGCACCGAAGATGTCATTTAATCTTTGGCTAGTTGTACTTGGCAGAATCCACACCAAAGATAAGCTTACCTATCTTGACATTGATAGGAAATGTGAGTTTTGTGACCATCACACGGAGAGCCAGCACCACCTCTTCTTCCAGTGCCCACTTTCTAGCAGAATTTGGACACGGATCAGAATTTGGTTGGGGATTACACGTCATATGGGAACCTATTGTAGTGCAATTAAGTGGATCAAGAAGGAAGCGAAAGGAACGACATGGCATTCAAAATCCAAACATATTGATCTTGCGGCCACTATTTATCATATTTGGATTGCTCGCAATCGAATGCATTTTGAGGACCTAAAGCCGAATGAAGACAGCATAGTTCGTAGAATCAAAACACACGTATACAAATCAATTTTTGATTTGTATCCTCATGTTTTGGATCTTTTTGAATCTCTTGTAGCGGATGTTTGATTTTTATCTTTTGATCGACTTGTAGCCTTTCATTAATTGCCCAGGTATGCCCGGAGGTATTTGTAATTAAATTAACTACAGGGTCGGTGTTTTTGTTGTTTTGATGGGTATGCCCGTGTTTGTATGTATGTTCTCTCACTTGGCTGTGTCCAAGTTTTGTATAGTTCCATAGGCTAATTTTGGCTATAGTGCCATGTCTTTTCTCGGGTATGCCCGGAGATTTTGTAACCCACTTGATCTATAAATTTTTACATTTACAATCAAAAAAACAAATGAAATGTTTCAGAATTTGAATTAGCTGCCTCTTTTATTTGTGCAGAACAGGTCCAACTTGGGTAGCTCTCCAGCCTACCAGTAAAATTGGAGCATCGAAGTAGAAAATGGTGATAATTATGGAGTTCAATTTTGTTCACCCTCTCTAAGAGGGGGGGGGGGTGAACATAACCCCCTACTATAAGTGACAAAAAAGAAGCCAGAAAGTGATTTTACAATCCACCATCCTACCCTACATGCTACGCCCTCATCTCCACCACCACGGGCAAACTTGCATTGGGTCCTTGTGGTGCACGTTCCCACTAAAAAAACTGATTTTCTTTTCTTTCTTTTTAAAAAAAAAAAAAAAGAAATTAGAATTTGAGATTTTAGTTTATTAAAAATTTTGTGTTTAAAAATATTTTTTTATGTTTTCAATGTAAAATATGTGGTTGAAAAGTGGTTTGAGAAATTGTATTATTTAAAAACATGTTTATAGTTTGTCAAACGGAGGTTAAATTATGTACTGTTCGTTTGGAGTTTATACTTTCAAATTAATATTTTGTGCTATTGATCTCTTTTGAAATTTACAGTTGGGGATTAACTATATTTTTGCAATTGTTTGTTTTTTGTTTGTATCGGTTATAGATAAATATTTTAAGCGTAAATTCACGTTTCCTTGTATGATGATCAACATAATGAAAATGGAAATAGAGAAGAAATGATTGAACTTGGTGAATAAACGGATGGAGTTTTGATCTCTTCCTAAAAATTAAAAAAAAAAAATCGTGGGCACTTCCCCCGAACCCCCATAATGTTAAGGCGTGGGTTGGGTTGGGTTGGATTGAGTTGAAGGCAAACCCGAACCTAAACCAACCATATCGGTTTGCATGAAAATGAACTCAATCAACTCAATGAGAGTTTGAAAAACCAAACCAATCCAAACCAATGTTGATCAGTTTGGGCTTTTAATTTTGGCCTCCATTTTTTTATTTTATTTTATTTTATTTTTGTGGAGCTTATAAATATTAATCCGTACACATACTCATACATTGAAAATTTAACATTGGTTGAACCTGAACTCAAACATTCACAAAATTACAATTACAAATATAAACTTGTCCAAACTCAAATACATACTCGTTCCAAATTAAACATAAACTTATAGTTCATATTAAATATAGTACAACTCATTAAACTCAATAAAAATAGCCTAAATAGATCACAAACACATTCAATGATTGCCTAAGCAGCTAAGCCTATGTTCCTTTTATCAAATTCAATTACATAAAAATCTGTCAAAAAAGAGAATATGAGATGCATTTTTTAATGTCAAATTGTACATATACCTTTCAGTGACATCTAATCTAACGCATTTTTTTAATTTCTTTTTTTTTTATATAAAAAAAAAGTAATGGTTTGGATTGGGTTAATTCAGGGTTTTAACTGAAACTTGCAACCCAAACCAACCCGAGACAAATTTATTTTTCTCAACCGCAAACCAATCCAACCACCTGAAAACCATTTGGGTTGGGTTAGTCGATTTCGTAGGTTTAGTTCGATTTTTGCCCAGCTCTAGTAATGTCCATCGCAAAAACACAGAAGTATATCTCTGTGCCGCCCCACTGTAACAAAATGTTTGTATCCGCCACTGCCCACCACGCTATTAAACTTTTTCTTTTTCATTTACTTTTTTTTCTTTCTTTCTTCTTAAATATTTCAACATAGATAAAATAAATAAATAAATAATCATTGATTTCATATTATACGATTTAATGAGAGCTTCAATATGAGTACAATATTAATGTATGTATTTTTTATTTTAAAAATAAATATTTATTAAAATATTTATTACATATAAATTATCTTTTTTTAACATTTTGAAGATTCATTAAACTTTAAAAAAAAAACTTTAATTTATCCTGAAATTTTTTTGTGATAATTTATACTTAAATTGAACTGATTAAAATTGATGTTAAAATTATCACCAATTTTCATTTGGGGAACAAATTTATTATCATTACATTTCATCCATAAAAAAATTGAACACAATAAAAACAATTTCCTTTTTTTTTGTTGAGCGACACATTTACACGTTAAAATTAACTACTAACTATTGCTACAATAGATTAGTTAATTTCCAGCTAAATCCAAAAATATGATAAATATTTATTTTAAATAAGCAAAAATTATATATTAATATGCTATTCATATTGAAGATCTCATTAAATCATATAATATAAAATAAATAAATAAAATATTTTTATTATGTTCAATTTTTTAAAGAATAAAAGATAATGATAATATGTTTGTTTCCCAAGTGACAATCGGTGAAATTTAAATATCAATTTCAATTAGTTCAATTTAAGCATAAATTTCAGCTTTTTTCTACACTTTAATAAATCATCAAAACGTAAATAAAAAATATTATAAAAAAAAAAAAAAAAAAAAAACATAAGGAAGAGAGTTTCATTCTACCCTAACCCTAACCCTAACCCTCTCCCTAACCCAACACCCCTCACATACCCCACCCACCTTTACTACACCTTTCATTTACTACATTTTTTTTTCTACTTAAAATTTTCAAGGTAGATAAAAATCAATAAAAAATAGTTGATTTCATATTATAATATTAGTTAAGAGCTTTAATATGAATATATAATATGAATACATAAATTTTTGTTATTTTGAAAATAATATTTATTACCTATAATTATCTTTCTTTTAATATTTTTTATTTACATTTTGATGATTTAAAAAGTGTAGAAAAAAACTGAAATTTATGCTTAAATTGAACTGATTGAAATTGATATTTAAATTTCACCGATTGTCGCTTAGAGAACAAACACATTATCACTACCTTTTATTCTTAAAAAAAATTGAAAATAATAAAAATATATATTTTTTTTATTTCATATTATATGATTTAATGAGATTTTCAATATGAATATCATATTAATATATAAATTTTTGCTTATTTAAAATGAATATTTATCATATTCTTGAATTAAGCTGGAAATTAACTAATCTATTGTAGCAATAGTTAGTAGTTAGTTTTAACATGTAAACGTGTCACACAACCAATTTTTTTTTTTTTTTTTTTTTTATGGATGAAAAGTAATGATAATATATTTGTTCCCAAATGGCAATTGGTGATAATTTAAACATCAATTTTAATCAGTTTAGTTTAAGTATAAATTATCACAAAAAAACTTAAGCATAAATTTAATTTTTGTTTTACAGTTTAATGAATCATCAAAATGTTAAAAAAAGATAATTTACATGTAATAAATATTTATTTTTAAAATAAAAAATTATACATATTAATATCGTACTCATATTGAAGCTCCCATTAAATCGTATAATATGAAATCAATGATTTATTTTTTTTATCTATGTTGAAATATTTAAGAAGAAAAAACAAAATAAAAAAGTAAATGAAAATGAAAAAGTGTAATAAGGTGGTGGGGATGAGGGAGCGTAAGTTAGGATGGTTGATTGTAAAACCACTTTTTGGCTTCTTTTTTGTTACTTAGAGCCCGTTTGGTAATAGTAAAAATTTTACCACGACGTTTTAAATTTAATTTCAAGTATTCATTCTTAGTCAAGTCCACATTTTTTACTTTTCAAATTTTTTAAAATCATACATTCATAAAAAAAAAATTACAAAAATCAAAGTTTTTCATATTACTAAACAGACTTTTAGTAGGGGATTATGTTCCCTCTAGAGGGGTGAACAAAATTGAACTCATAATTATGGGCTCCTTATGAGTGACAAGTTTAGAAGTGAGTGTCTATATATATTTCTCTAGATGGGTTGAACAAAATTGAATTCATAATTATAGACTCCTTATGAGTGACAAGTTTAGAAGTGAGTGTGTATATATATTTCTCTCTCTTATTATTATTTATTAGTCTTTCAAGTGCTTTTTTATCACTACAAACGAAAAAGACGAAAAATTAAAGACGACACAAAAAGTCGTCTTTATTGGTCGACCAATAAATAAGTGGTCTCTATTAGTTGGTTGGTCGACCAATAAATAAGTGTCGTCTCTATTGGTTACCGCTAAATAGAGATGACGTAAAACGTCGTCTCTTTTAGTCGACATCTATTGGTCAACCAATGGAGTTTGTTTTTTATTTTTTTATTCTTATTTCTTCAAATTCTCTATTTTTTTGTTGACATTTTTAATTATTTACATTTATATAATTAATATTAAAGTTAATTTGTTGAGAAAATATTATTAAATTAACTAATATATATTATTTAAAACAAATTTTAACATAAGAATTCAATTGCCTTAGTGGTTGGGACATCATCACCCAACACTTAGGTCTCGAATTCGAATCCTAGTCATGCACAATTATCATATGAATTAAAGAAAATTTTCCAGTCAACGGTTCGGATCGAGATTTGGATTGAATCGAATCAAAATAAATAAATAAATATTTTCACAAATAGAGACGACAATATCGTCTCAATTACCCCAGAGGAAATAGAAATGACAGAGTCGTCTCTATTTATCTTCAGCTACGGATCTATAGAGACGACTCATTGAGACAACTTTGTCGTTTCTAATAATCAGTAGAGATGACTTTAGATCCTTTAGAGACGATTTTTGTCATCTTTTTACGGCTGAATTCATGTAGTGTATCTAAAACTAATGTGAATGCTCTTAAGTTTTTTCTGCCTTCTCATTTTACAAATTCTTTTTAATTATCCTTCAAATTTCAGTCATTCTCATTTAAATAGTTTTAAGGAAGACTTAAATATAGTAATGTATATTATCCACATTTATTTTTAACATTATCCTATTTACGTGCAACGTACTTTTACCTTACCGGTATACTTTTAAAATCATGATTTTTTTTGAAATGTATAAATTTGTTTTTAAAACGAAGTTGAAGTTATAAAATTGTTTATCGTTAATTTACTTGTTATTGTAAACTAATTTGTTACCATAAAGCTTATATTTCTATTATAATAATTTAAAATAAGAAAATAAATTTAATATAAAATATATAAGTAATTTACGTATTATTTTGAACTAGTTTGCATTCTAAATTACTAATAGATCTTTTTTTCTTAAAAAATGGTCAAGAAGTTTGATCCAAAACTATTGACTTGATCGAAATCGATTGCAATCTGGTCTCGTGTGCAGGATAGATGCCATTGGTAAATTGTCTTCGACTTTTCTTCCAGACAGGCCGATCAAGTCCTCTTTGATAGCTACATTAATTTTATATATTATTAGTTCTACCACCTATGCGATGTACGGTATTAAATATAAAAAATAATATTATATTACAATAACTAACCATACAATGTATTAGATATAAAAAAAAACGTGTTTCTTTAAAAAATAGCACAACACACAATTCTGCAAAAGACTTCCATATATTCACTCGAGAATTTTCATCATTATAGAATGCAGTAGTGTTACAATGTCTAACATTACAATATAACTCTGTTTAAAACCCATCATAGTGGTTCGATCTGAATATTGTATTGATTGTTCAATCTCCCCAACGTCTTCCTCACGATTCTCAAACAATGTAACATCATTATACCTGTGGAAGAAAGGAAATTGCAGTAAATTTCTAGGGCGATGTTCCAATACCAATCTCACCAAAATATTGGGCATCCAAATAGTTCTTTAGAGAAAAACAATAATATAAGGAAAAAAAAAAAACGTTCATCTCCACTCTTTAGACTTGGAATCGGATCCCTTATAATCCTTTTGACCATGTAACATGTAAAGCCCAAAATCAAATTTCAAAATCACACTCTAACATGTAAAGCAATACTAAAAAATTAATATTCTAAATCACATTTCAAAAATACAAACAAATCACGTTCTTATTTTTTCTCAGCTCAAAAATCGCAAATCACATATTCAAAAAGCTCAAGAATCATAAATGGGGAGTGGAGATTAGGGAAGAAATCAAAAATCACAAATTATATTGTATGATCAACAAAGCCTTTTTTATTTCTTTATTAATTTGGGACGTAAGCAAAAGACCACAAATGATAAAATCAAGAAATAAAACAACAACAAATGACTTACTAGATGAAACGTTCATGGTTCTGATGAGTTTTAATTAAGTGCAATCTCAAGCATTCATGTTCACTTCTTCTTGTAGTATTCCTTTGGAAAGCGGCTACGAATTGGGGAGTTAGCTTTCATAGGATGCAATTTTTCACCATTTTCTCCTGGAACTTATCCTCCACAATTTCATCATGTGAATTACCATGTTTGTACTTCCTGAGCTAGAGAACAACAGTAGCAGAAAAGCCATAGAACAAAGTCACTAACAGTAACAACTGGTTTACCAAAACAAAAGTTATATGAAGGCAAATCTTTTTCTCAAGTCTATTATAGTCACATCATATTTTTCATAATATGCATTTTATAAATAAAAACTCTTGAAGATGCTCTGAAATGATAGTGTGCATTGCCAAAATGGTTAAAAAGTGAAGAATGTACCAAGAAGACTGGTCATAGCATCAGTCTTCATTTAGCTGATCAAATAAAAGTTTAATTTTACAGACATCATCTGCTACCTGTCACTAGAGGTTCCTTTCAGATAAAATAAATGTTATAGCTAAACTTTTGTTTGATAATCTCTTTAATCAAAACCTACTCATTAGTTATTAAAAATAAAACAAATGTTATGGACATCCTTAATCCCCAACTCTAGGAGCAATAATATGAGATATAAATAAGAAAAATGGGGCATAGGCTTCAGAACACTGGCGTAAACCTTCAGAAGCTTTCACTGCTGCCTTCAGATGTTGCACTTTTCAATTAATCTAATTGAAGATACAATCATAAACCTCATTACAACAAGGAGCTCGAATCTTGCATTTTCTTCTGTAATGCTTGCATCTAAAATACTTTCAAATAATCAGAAAGTTATCGATATTATACCCAAAAAAATCTCAAAATCATCTGAGGTTAAAGAACTGAAATTTTCTTTTGAACACTTAAGGATTGAAACTATATGGTGAGAACCCCCAAATAAAAAGGAAATATTCAACTTTTCTGCACGTTTGAAGATTCAAATATACAGAAAAACACATCAATCTATCAGTTTACCCAAAAAAATAACACGAATTACAGCATAACACCACAATTCATTTCAAATTCCTGCATCCAAATATTCAAGTATCTATATTCATAAATATAATCAAGGAGGGAGAAAAACACCCATGATATCCTTGGGGATAATATTGTAACACTTCTTCCAGCTCCTCAAATTCAAAGTCCTGAAGAATCACAATCAATAAATAGGAAAGTTTAGAAAACCTTGGTAATCCAAAAGGACGAATTACTGAAAACTCAGGACTTCTATCTATAGGTCTTGAAGGAAGGCATAAAAACATGTCCAGAATGTGAAATATGATAATTCTTAAAATATGTAAAATCAATCATAACATCAATCAATCTATCAGTTTACCCAAAAAATTTAACAAGAGTTACAGCATAACATCACAATTCATTTCAAATTCCTGCATCCAAATATTCAAGTATCTATATTTATAAATATAATCAAGGAGGGAGAAAAACACCCATGATATCCTTGGGGATAATATTGCAACACTTCTTCCAGCTCCTCAAATTCAAAGTCCTGAAGAATCACAGTCAATAAATAGGCAAGTTTAGAAAACCTTGGTAACCCAAAAGGACGAATTACTGAAAACTCAGGACTTCTATCTATAGGTCTTGAAGGAAGGCCTAAAAACATATCTTGAATATGAAATATGATAATTCTTAAAATATGTAAGACTAACTAAGAACTCCCCTTCCTAATACTTTTTACGTGTGAACATAATCATAAAATTACCTCCAATATGGTATCTGCTCCATACTCTCCCATCCAATTAAGCATTTCTTCCCACGTCTGGATGGTCTTCTCAATGTTAAAGTCTCTTGCTATAAAAAACCTAAAAGAAATCAATAGCTCCAGATTCAACTGATGGTTCGTAATGAAATAAACTTAGACATTAGGCTTAGGAAAATCTACAAATACAAATGCCTCTAGTGGCTAAATATTAACCAACTAATAGAGCAAAATAATTATTAACCCAATCTAAAACAACATGCAACAAAAAATAACCAATTCCAGTTTCATCTTAATTTACAGAAATATATACAGCATATTGAACCTCACCTTGGTGGTTGGATTCCTTAACATGTCCACCAATGCCAAACCATTCATTATCACAACGCCTGAAGATAATGAGAGAAAAAAATAGCAGTTCAAGTTCTATAAAAAATAACATAGCAGGAGATAAATTGGAACCAACTTTTAACCATTCTGCAAAAAATAAAATCACAATTTGTCTAAGTAATATAACAAACCTAATCAAAGGTATAAAACCAAATTTACCTGCTTCAATGACATGGGAAAAGTGAGTAACCCACATTCTTCAGGAGTCTTTACAATTTTACAATTCGTTGAACCTGTGTGTAAATAATGAATGCATCAATAGACACCTCATGTGTGTTTATCTTGAATGCGCAGGGTTAAAAAGATGTGGCAAGAGCTGCGGACTAAGATGGATAAATTACCTCAAACCTGATTTAAAGAAAGGGAGTTTCTCTTAAGGAGAAGTAGAACTCATAATTGAACTTCAAAAAATTCTAGGCAATAGGTAAATTTTACCCATTATCCAATGATAGTTATGTAAATATCACAGTGTTCTCAGACAATCAGAAGTGCAACTCAATCACACACTAAAATATTCACTAATGATCTCATAAAGTATTTGAAAGTGAATGAATCGAAAAAATATTAAGATTGAAGTTTAATTAGTTACCATAAGACAGAGATACAAAAATCAGTCCGAATCATCATCACTAAGGAGAGAATAAAAACAGATGAGACCGATACTCCAAATTCCAAGTTCGAAGATGGAAATATAAAAACATCAGATGTTCTTGTTGAGGTACCACAAAGTGGGGACTTCTATTACATGTGAGAAATCAAACAAATAGATTTCTAAAAATCAGATCCACAAGTAGAGAAAATTTAATCTTCACCTTGAAGCTTTTGTGGTCAATTATCGTCATCCAG
This sequence comes from Ligustrum vulgare, assembly GCA_963555705.1. Lineage (NCBI taxonomy): Eukaryota > Viridiplantae > Streptophyta > Magnoliopsida > Lamiales > Oleaceae > Ligustrum > Ligustrum vulgare. Next base: position 20,302,244 of record OY743179.1, read on the forward strand.
TCACCGGAACCCGACCAAATTCAGGTCGAGTCTTCACCTTGATGCTTCAGTTCTATTGGTGGCCTTCATTCAACTGTTGACCGGCCAAAGATTGGCGATTTTGAAAATGCTCAGAAGCTCGATTTTCCTTTGAACTTCCAGTCGGTCAGCCTCTATCTAGGTCACTTCCTTCTTGCTTCCACCGATTTTTTCTTTTGTTACTGCCTTATTCTTAGTCGGCTTCACTTCACTTCGATTTTTGGTCGACCGCTTCAGCCTTCACAGATTTTAGCCTCTGGTCATTGCTCTGGTTTGCCCTCCACGAATTCAAAAATGAAGTACGAAAAGAAACTTTTTGATGGGGGGAGTGGTGGAATGACTGTGGGTGCATATCTTGAAAGATTTGTACTGACATTCATTTTGAATTTTTCTATCTAGGAAGTAACGTTTTTTTAGGGAAAAATGGTAACTTTTTATTTTTATTTTGACTTATGACTTTTTGAGGATTTGCTAGGTAGGAATTTGGGGGGGAAATTGGCCAAACTACCTTCTTTATAATAATAGTAAGATTATGATTTTCAGCTTTTACTAACTTATTTATCACTCATTTATATCAAATTATAGTTTTAGTAACTAATAACTTAATCCGAACACGAGAATAATACAAGAACAACATTAATATATTACTATTAATATTGTAACTAATATTTCACCAATGAGATACATTGAAGCTGTTATCTGCTATATCGATAAGTATTCATAATACAGATACAAAAGACATAAAAATAATTTTCTATTAAGATAGTTATTAAAATTTTAAAAACAACATAATTAATCCAAATTATTAAAAAAATCACTGATTGATAAATGTCAATTTATATATTTAAAAAATAAATAACTGTTGATTTCAATAATTTTTATAAGTAATTATTAACTTCATGAAAAATGCAATTTTTAGTATTTTTTAATTGTATAACATATTTGATATAATATGATGTGTACAAATTTTAATGCATGTGCAAGGTATTAATATATTTATCATAATTTATGCATTTCCCATTTTCCCTCCCATATAAATATACTTGATTGGTGGATCTCCAGGTTGCCAATGATGCAATCATGTAAGGCATTTTCAATCACCTTTGAAGATCGTGCACAAAGATGGTTCAGTCAACAACCTTAAAGGTCTATAAGGAAATGTGATGCCCTGAATGGCTGAATGCAACTTTTTTTGGGCCGATTTATGGATGCTAGAATCAAAGGAGCGTCTCATATCAATCAGTGCACGAGAATGGACCGAACTCATACCACGAATTATTGGGTAGGGAAATATATATCAGTGCGAAATACGCCACCTATGACGAGGAAACCAAGATTAAAGATGTCAAAGCAGGAGAAGAAAAATTAAAAGAGATGAAGCATCAAATCACTGAAAGGAAAAACAAGAGAATATCAGGTCCAGACCATACATAGAAAGGTTCCAAGACTTGTTGAATACTTCGTTGGAGGACGTGTTCCTCCAGGTAAAAGACAAAGAGATCCTCAAAAGGCCACATCTTCTTAGGAGAAATTCATCCAACCTCGACCAACAGAAGTATTGTTGTTACCATAGTCTGCTGGTCATGTTACAGACAAATGTTGTCACTCGAAAGAAGAAACTGAAGCCTTCATCAAAATGGGTTACTTACGATAGTTCATGGCAAATCCTACGGATGGAGAAAAGCAGGACACCAAGGCACTCCCACCACAACCACATTAATAAAAAGGACAAAGGAGACAACTTAAAGAAGATGTCAAAATGATGGTAGGAGAAACTCAATAGATGGTATGTCCTAATGACAAAGGAAAAGATCTGCTCATGATGTATACACGTACTTACAAAGAGAGATCAATGCAATATTAATTTTGCTGGACGAACGAACGTTTGATTGTACTCTTCAAACTTCAAATAATGGAAGACAACGAATACTAGGCCTCTATTTGATAAACTGATTAGAAACGATAAGTTTATAAATAATGACGTCTAAATATTTCATTGGTCCATTTTTTTTTTTTTTTTTTTAAAATTCAAAAATGGTATGTAGAGATATTAAACCAACCAAAATTGTTGACTTTAAAAAAAAAAAAAAAAAAAAAAAAATCATTTTGCTAGACGAACCAACGTTTGATTATACTCTTCAAACTTCAAAAAATGGAAGACAATGAATACTAAGCTTCTTTTTGATAAACCGATTATAAACGAAAGTTTATAAATAACGACGTCTCAATAAACCGATCAATAAAATATTGTCACGTGTCTGATTATTAACAAAATTTATAAACAGATTTTAACAAACAGTCTGTAAATATCGAACACGAAACTCAAAAATAATTTCGAAATATTTTGACAAAATTTGGAGAATGAAAGAATTAGAAAAAAATTAAATGGAATTAGAAGGATCCAATTTAGGCTCTGTTCGGTGGCCTATTTTTTAAATAGAATTAGATTTATAATGTATATTATTTGAATTTCTAGGTAAGATGTCTGGTTAAATATTGGAAAGGAAAATATGTTTGATTAAAAAGTGATATGAGAAATTATACCAATTATTATAATTTGAATTATAATAAGTTACCGAACACAACCTTATAAGTTTTCTTGTGTCCCTTCGAATGAATTCATCTTTTGACACAAATTAATTACAATCATTAGATCACATCATTTCAAGATTGATGATCTAGATCACGCCAAATGAAATAGTCACGACTCTTTATTGTACATATTTTGCATTTTGAAGAGTAACATTCAATCGATGCACTTATTAGAGACTTATTTCAATTCAAAGATATTAATTAGTCTTTAATTAACAAAAATTTCAAAAAAGTAATTCAAATGTATTGTTCAGTCACTTATGGAAACTTAGCCTCTGTTTGGATCAAATTCTTGGATTATAAACTGATTTTTTAATGATCTCGAGGTAAGATGTGTGGTTAAAAATTGAAGAGAGAAAAGATACGTGAATAAAAAGTGGTATTGAAAATTTGACCGATTATAAACCAATTTTTAAACATTACTGAATAGAGGCTTAAAGAAAATTAATATATATTCGTGCATAAAAGAAAAGATTTATGAAAAGATTTAAAAATTTTGATGAGTTGACTCGAAAATTGTAGAGGATGCAGTTTAGATAATATGTAAAACCCTTCTTAAATATTTTATACTCTACGACGAGAATGCAGTTTCCATGTAAACTTCCTGGATTGTTCATCAGGTTTTACGCTAAAGTTCATTTGACAACAATTTTCTAACTTTCACTTGGTCTTTTCCTAATGATAAAAAACAGGAATTCATCGTGGTGCATGTTGGCTAGAAGTGGGTACGAGCCCAGCCACTTACACAGGTAGATGATAATTGGGGTTGAGGAACCAATATTCAACCGCAATGTGACGTGTGAGCACGGGCAGACCTACACTGGGTCCTTGTGGGGGCACGTTCCCCCGTTATAAAATCTGATTTTTTTTAAAAAAAAAAGAAATTAGAATTTGAGATTTTAGTTTGTTAAAAATTTTGTGTTTAAAAATATTTTTTTATATTTTCAATGTAAAATATGTGGTTGAAAAGTGGAGAGAGAAAATAAGTGAAGTTAAAAAGTGGTTTGAGAAATTTTATTATTTAAAAACACGTTTTTTTATTTTTTTATTTTATCAAACAGAGATTAAATTATTTACTGTTTGTTTAGTTTATAATTTCAAATTAATATATTTTATACTATTGATTTCTTTTAAAATTTACATTTGAGGAATGAATATATTTGTATAGTTATTTATTTATTTGTTTGTATCAGTTATAAATAAATATTTTCAACGTAAATTCACATTTCCTTATGTGTTGATCAACATAATGAAAATGGATATAGAGAAGAAATGATTGAACTTGGTGAAGAAACGAATGGAGTTTTGATCTCTTTTTTTAAAAAAAAATCGAGGGCGTTGCCCCAGAGACCCTGTAATGTCAACCGCAAAATACAGAAGTATATTTCTGTACCCCTCTGTGATATAATATTTACATCGGCCACTACATGTAAATAAATTATATGGTGCTCATCAGTCATCCGCCTTTTCTGATCATAACTAAAGTTTACCTAGATGAGTTAGAAGAATAGTTTGCGTCATTTAATAAAACTAGTAATCGCACCCGTGCGATGCACAGAATAAATAATATTTATTGAATAAGTTGTAAAAATACTATGTTCGATAAAAATAATACAATAAAATAATAATAATAACTTGTATACACAAATTGTGAATAATTTGTAATTTCATTTCTCCCTATAAGATTTCTTACTATAATGCATAAATTGTATATTCAATATACAATCAAAATATCAAAAAAGAAAAAAAGAAAAAAATAAAGTTATGAATTGCATTTTTTTTAACAGTTAATTGTTCATTTGCTAGTTTTCTTAATTTATTTATTCATATAGAACTGATTATTCAATTTTTTTTAATGTCCATTCACAGCCACATATTATTTAAAACTAATTTTTCACAATTGCACATACTACTTTTTAACCACACATTCTAAAAAAATCAAATCAAATTTCAACTACTCAACTGATTGATTTGACAATTATTTTATTTTTTATACTACCTTCTTTCACTTTCAATCACGCATTTAAAACTATTTTTATAGTCTATATCAAACTTACTCATATTCAATGGTTTCAAATACAAAGTGACATTTTATTTTTCACCAAGTATTAAAAATGGTCATGTTACACACAAAAAAAAATTATTTTTTGTGCATGTTAAATAACTGTATTGACCATATTTTATTTTTAAATAGAATAAGTTTGATAAAACCTTATATTTTTATTTTCTGTAGAATTCAATGAATTAATTGTTAAAGTCTATAGTATATATTTTACAAATTGATGTTATTTTAAATTTATAAAAAATAAAAAATAGATAAATGAACAAAATGATTAAATTTATAAAATTAATTTCAAAATTACCAAAGAGTTTATCGAAACCTAAAGTTGTAGAAATTAAAATGATTCAATTAAATCTATATAATATATAAAAGCAGCTGAGTTTTGGCGAGAAAATTTAGCTTTTATTGTGTTCACACTCTAAAACTCAGTTTTTATTGTGTTCACACTCACACCCCCACTTCCACTTAAATATTTTTATGGAGAATTTTTTTCACTTATTTATATTTGATTATTTGTGTTTAAAACTCTTTTTTCATAAAATTATTCTAACCTTTTAATGTTTTTAATCTTATAAATAAGTATTTGTGTGCACTCGTACAAATTCAAGGTAAAATTCTCAATTCAAAATTATATCGAAGTTTTATTACGCATCTAATACTAAATAAATATTATTGTATAAAACTTTTTATAAATAATATTATTTTTTTAGTTATTTAGTACATCTAAAAATTCGAGCTCCTTTGTATTGCTTTCTATTAAATTAATTAGTATTTTTATATAAATTTATATTTTATACATAAATAATTTTTTACAATAATTGTGATATTTTATTGGTCTCAATCTTATGGATGAATAATTTCGTTCGGTCATACAAATCTAATGTCGAATTTTCATTTTCATTTATATCGAATATTTAATCAAGTTGTATTAAATATTGTTTTAAATAGTCATACTTTTAAGTTCTTTGTTACATATACATAATAACCTTCTTTTCTATATCAGATTATTTATCAAAATAATTTTATTTACAAGTACATTTAATTATTATTTAATTTTTTATTTCAGAAAGTCTCATATCACATTTTTTAACATTAACGATTAACAAATTTATTTATATTGTTTTGAAATTTTATAGTTATTAATGATTTTTTTGTCCTAACTATTAAGTATAAATTTTAAAAAATAATTAACTATGATATGATATTAATTGTTATATTGTAATTCAATATTTATGATTCTTAAATTTCTACAACAATAAGTAAATTCTCTTCCAATTTACTTAACTGAAAATTGGGATGATCAATGTTATATTGTAATTTTCATTAAAAAAAAATTACATTGTATAAATATTGCAAAAACATATAATACCATGAATTTGATGCATCTTTATCAATATCACAATTTTAGTATTTTTTTTTCTTTTTTTATGATTATCGAATTTATTTCTTATACGTGTTGTCTTGGATGATGATTATGAATTGTAGGAGTAAGGATTATTTCCAAATGATTGTGAATTTGAACAAATTAATCTTTAACTTCTTAATTTTGATTTGTTGACAGTAAAAAGCGTGTTGCATTTTTTTTAATTGAACGTTTGCCTTTATTTTTATTTTTTTAATTTTTTTAAAATTTGGTTGGTTGGCTGTTTGAAATCGTTGTTTTGACAATTGAAACCTAAACCAAATCGTTTTAAGGCGGTTTGGTTTGGAATTTTTCCAATCCGAACCGAATCAAACCAAACTATTTGTTGCGGTTTAATTCGATTTCGCGATTTATTTGTTCACCCCTACTCTGTTGTATACAAGAGAAAATGAAGATTCATCTTATGGAAGATCATCCTCTTATTTTGAAATATTTGTTATATGGTAGGGACGATAGGATTAAGAACTTCGTTGAGAACATTCGGACATATAATATGATATTTTCATTCACTTTTATGGGGGGGGGGGGGTTAGATAATGGGCTAAATGATGTGGAGGGCCTCCCATCTTCAGATTACACGATCAAAATTGCCATAAGATTGAGAGTCTGTTACCTGATGACGGTTCAGTTCTACAATTTGCTCACTTTACATTGTTAACAATGTGAATGAGGTTGAAAGCAGAAAAATGGTTATTGCTTTTATATTTATATTATTTACGGATAATTTCGTTGTTATAGTCTGAAATTTAATTTATGTCTTTTAATGTCCCTGATAGGAGTGAATCATGCGATTCAATGTTGCATGATTGTATAGTTTTTGTTTTGAAAAATATGCTAGACAAATACAACAAATTGTTAAGAAAATTTAGGTCGGTTTGAGAAAAGATGATTGAGGAAAACATTTCAAAATGTAAGACTTATACTTATTGGTTGGTGAACGACCGGTGATAGCGAATATGATTTTCCTATTGTCGATGAAATTGTCAAATTGATTGTCGGTGGATTTTGATACACGACTTGGACACAGGGATATCTTTATTACGCTACGTGGTGGACCGTTGCATCGGATAAGTGAAGGACCCAAGTTCTTTCTGAGAAATATTGATCATACACAAGGATTGTGCAATGGAACAAGGTTGATAGTTACAAAACTTGGCGACTATGTTCTAGAAGGTCAAATTCTTTCTAGCATCAATACAGGACACAAATTCTTTATTCAAATGATATCGTTGAGTCTTTCTGATTCTTGAAAACCTATTAGATTTAAAAGAAGACAATTTTCATTGATGGCGTCCTATGTCATTACTATCAATAAGAGTCAGGGACAATCATTTTTACATGTGGGACTTCTTCTTAAACGGCTGGTGTTTACACATAGACAACTTTATGTTGCGATTTCTAGGGTGACAAATCGTTTCGGATTAAAGATTTTAATTTATGATAAGAATGAAAGACCAACAAAATCAACAAACAATGTTATGTACAAAGAAGTATTCTAGAATTTATAGTCATATTAAACCAATAAATGATGATATCTCTTATTTGCGAAATTTATTTATTTTATCTAATTGATTCATCTAATTTCACATTGAATTATTTTTATCAAGACGTTTCTTCTCGTGCATCGTACGGGTGATTCACTAGTTTACTTAAAAAGATCTAATATCTATTATTTCTTTTAATTTGATATGAAAAAAGATTTGAAATTAATCATTTATGTCAAATTGAAGTTAGGTAAGAAATGATAGATATCATTTTATGACATAAATAAATGAGATAAATTAAAAAGATTGGATATTGAAAAAAGTAAAAAGTATAAATAAAACTTTTACCTTTATTATTTGAGACAATTTTATGAATGATATATTTAGAATTTGCTCTCATTTGTTAGCTTGTATTGAACTTCTCGTTAAGATCTTGAATTTGACAGCTAAATTGCATATTTTTTTACTTCAAAATATTATAATAATTATCAAAAGATTAAAAATAATATACAATTTGACATTTTTATAGATTTTTTATTTTTGAGAAATCAATAAGTCATTTATTACAAGTCACCTATAATAAATTTTGCATTAATTGAAGTTTTCTAATTCAATTATTAAAATAATTAATAAAATTACAAAGTTTTCTAAAATAACATGTAAAAATGACGGAAAACTATGTGCGGATTTATGTGACGGCTATATTATTATTATATATATTAAGATTAGTTAAGTGTTCCAAAAGAGTACATGCACCTTGAAACGCGGTTTCTTCGAAACCCTGTGATTGTATCTTTTAATAATTATAAATTAAATGAAATTAGGAAGAAATTAACAAGCGTTTACCCATGCCATACCAACTCTTTGTACCTTTATTTCATGCTTAGAATTAACGAAGATCCAAATTTCAAATTTGAACAAAAGCGTGTTTAGCTGTGCAAAAGTATCGGTCCTTTTTCTAATCATTGTATGCCCAAAATAACAACGAAATATTTTTCAAGATAAATTTTTCAATTAAATACCAAACAATTACAAAAGGTGAGATTGTTTTCCATATTTTGACATTTTCTAGACAAAAGATGGAAAATCAAACGCAGCTTAAACAAATTCTAAAGATGGTGATTTCAAAATGAGTCCCAATTCCCATTTTTAGTTAGACTCAGAAATATGTTTTTGTTTTGTTACTGTTAAAAAATTTGCGTTTAAATAAATTCTAAAGATGGTGATATCAAAACGAGTCCCAATTCCCATTTTTAGTTAGACTCGGAAATAGGTTTTTGTTTTGTTACTGCCAAAAACTGTTCATGGTATTTATTGTTACGATAGATATTCTGTTCTCCGAATCGGTAAATACCGATTGTCTCACAATACAGCTGGATCCCCCCATACAAGTGGGTTCCGAATCGGGGTCTGAAAATCTCTATTATTGTTACCAGTGGCGGACCTATGTAGGGACCAGTGGGTGCAATTGCACCCACTGGCTCCCATTTTCTTCATTTTTCTGTTCATTTTCTTCATTTTTCTGTTCATTTTTTGTTTTTTTTTTTTTTTTGTTTTTCAAATTTTTAGCATATTATTGATCGATTCATCCATTTTACAATATTTCGCACCCACTGGACCAAATTTTTGGGTCCGCCCCTGATTGTTACAACATTTTTCATTATTGTGAGAAATTATTTGTACATACAAATTTGAGGTAAAAAGTCGAAAATCAATTAGCAATTAATTTTTCAATCAATCCACCACATTTTAACCACATGTGATGCACTATTTAAATAGATGCTCTTTGTTAAAAGTTTTTTTATTTAAAAACGTATTTTTTAAGTAAAATATATGATTAAAAAGTGAAATGAGAAAATATGTGGAATTAAAAAGTTATTTGCTAAACGTTTGCGAAACAGAGGCTAAATGGATTTGAGGATGATGAGGGTACTTCTAGGTAACAGCACCAGTCTGTATTCTGTAATACGACCGCGTACAGCCATCAGGTCCCACCGCGTTGCGTAACTGATTCCCAATTATTCATTTGATCCACACACATATATAAACTTCTCAGTTCTCATATTCCGCTGCCAAATCTATCGAAAAGCAAGAAAATATTTGTTAATTCCTCATTAGTTCTCTCGATCAACGCTGCATATTCCTGATATTCTTGTAAGGAATTTCAGAAGACGAGAAAAGATTTCGCAAAATGCAGAAGAAAAACTCTGATTTCACTAGCAGAGCATGGAAAATCCTCCGTTTAGCCTTGTTATGGGCGAGACGAGGCGGCTTGTTCAGGAAGAGACTGGCAATAAGTTTAAATACACTATCTAAGTTTATCAAAAGTCTCCGGCACGGTGGCCGAGGCGGAGGCCAGCTGATTTACGGCGAGCGTGAGCTCTCCTTCGACGCCACTCCGCTCATCCACGTCAAAATGCATCGTCCTTCTTCTACATTGCGGTTTAAGATTCCCTGCATCAACAATTCACAGGTACTGGATAATGAATACGATTTTGATTTCAACGAGGAATTTGAAATGGATAACGATGACCTAGTGAGAGAGAGATTTTCGAATGGTGGCGATGATGAAAATGGTTTTGATGAAGAAATTGATTTGAAAGCAGAGGAATTTATAGCCAAATTCTATGAACAAATGAAGTTGCAAATGTAACAATTAGATGCTTACTAGAGGTGCCAGCTGAATAATATATAGTATGTGTAACTATATTTGTGCTTTGAACAATTTTCTGCATTTTTCATTTCTCGTAAAATTTCTACTTTCGTATGGTCATGTTTTGTAAATGCCAGAGTAGATTGCATAGATTGATGATTAATTTCAGATAAAAGGACTTGAGTAATTGAGAAATAGATTTAGGACGTATCTTATGTAAACAAATTTTCAATAGTGAAAAGTGATTTTTAGATAATATAATTAAAAATTTTTAGGTGGAAATTTTCAAATATCTTTATCAAACAGTGATAGGGATGGCAAAAAAATTTGACCCAACGGGTACCTGACTCGAACCCGCCCTTAAACCCGTGGGGCGGGTTTGGGATGGAAATTGAAAACCCGCCGCGGGTTCGGGTCGGGTCCAACCCGCCCTGTTATTGACCCGACCCGCTATAATATAAAATTAAAAGAAATAATAAAAAAATTGGAACTCGTTATTTTAATTGAAGACACTGTATAAGTTAATCATTAAACTAAAAGAATGAACATAAATCAATTTATCACTTGGGACTCGTCATTTAATTTATAAAGCATGATTTATTTATTTATTTTTTTATCATATTGATTTTTGTCTAAAATCAATATGATAAAAAATGGAAGACTTACCAACTAAGGTAGTTGTTGAGCAACTCAATCGCTACATTCATTTCTTTTTGGCATTTCATTCTTATTAACTAAATTGAAAATGGATCAAAGAATTAAAACCCATCAAAAAATTATCATTAGAATACATAACGATAGAAGGGAAAAAGAAGAGAAGAGAAAAAAAAAATTCGGATCGCAAACGGGTCGGCAAAGGAACCCGACCCGCCCCATATCTAGCTGGTTTGCGGGGCGGGTATGGGGCAGGTAATGGGTTCGCGGGGTGGGACGCGGAATGACCGACCCGACCCGAACCCGACCTGTTGCCATCATTAAACAGTAACTTAAAGAAATCCTCTTCAGAAGAGGAATGCGGCGTTGATAAATTGTATCCAAAGGGAAAAAAAATAAGGTGGCGTTCTATTTGTATTTTATTTTCGAAAATGTTTTGTATTTCATATTTTTATTTTTGTTTTCAAATTTGCTAAAAACGCATTTAGTTTGTCATTTCTGAAAACTGTTTTTGAAAGTGAAAAACTGGAAAACACGTTCTGTTTGAGATTTTGCAGAATACTATTTAAACTATTTTTAATTAATTTGCTTGCAGAAAACTACTAGCTCAAATTTAAATTTCCTTTCACAATACACTGAAAACATGGTTACATGTAACACATTAATTTGAACATTAAGAGTCTATATTAACACAGTTTGGTTAAGTTCGGGATTTGAGAAAGCTCTAGTTCTATTAAAATTCAGAAAATGCAAGTTCTTTCAAAACTACCAGAGTCCATTTATCAAGGCATTTTTTGAAATATAACAACAAGAATTTTCTCTTAATTTTTTTTTTTTTTTTTTGTAATGTTGATATTGAATTCAATAAAACTTTATTTAAGCTTAGTTCCAAGTTAGGATAATTCTCCAAAAAAAAAAAAAAAAAAAAAATCTTTATTTAGGCTTAGTTCCAAATTAGGATAATTCTAAAAAAAAAAAAAAAAAAAAAAAAAAAAAAAAATCCCAAAACGCGTAAACACGTTTTGGACATTTTTGTTAAAATACACACAAAACGCCCAAAACGAGGTTTTGAACATTTTGTATACAAATTTTTTTTTTTTTGTTTTTCAAAATGCATTTTCGAAAATGGTAAAGAGAACGCGTTTTTAGTGTTTTCGAAAATAAAAACAGAAAACGATCTCAAAACAGTAAAGAGAACAGGGTCTAAGTTTTTCTTGTTATTCTTACATTATTACGCAATTATTACAATTTATAAACAACATAATTTCTCAAACTACTTTTTAATCACACACATTTTCTCTCTCCAATTTTCAATCACGCATCTACCTAAAAAATACAAAAAAAAAAAAAAAAGGCTGCAAGCCGCCGAAGATTTCCTGTTATATCAAAAAAAAAAATGTTTTTCTTGTTATACTGTTCACAAAATACTATCAATCATAAATTGAATGACAAAAGAATATACATAATGGAGAAATTATCCTTTGCAACTGCCTATAATCCCCCCATTGATCTGATTGTTGACGAAAGAAGTTACTCTGTAAATCACGAGTAGCAATTTTCGAAGGTGCAAGTACTTTGATCACTTAAACAAGGACATGACCGCTTGGAAACCTAATGACAATTTTAGAGTAGTTACTAGACGTATAAAAGCAAAAAATTGAGACATTTAGAAAGACTAACAAATCAACTCTCTAAACAAAGAATATAAAATTTATTTTTATTCCATTTTACGCATCAAATTTTTCTTTTCTTATAACTGTGGGCTTCGTCACTTGAAGTTGAAGGCAACAACTATACCCTTAGTTGCACCCCTTTTTGGGGCTTTATCTCAAGATTCGTGTTCATGCATACATCGTTTGACTTTTCTACGTAACTATTTTGCACGAAGCCATGCGCAAATGGATGAGCGTTTGGAATTGGTCCGACCTCTTGTGACTTGGGGATTTTACAATAACGGGTATTTGCACAAATATTTAACTTTTGGTATTATAACTGAAATTTACTTCTTTTAAAGTATCACTAATTAATACATAAAAAAATTATTACTGAAATTTACGTTCTTCAAAACAAGTATCACAGTATGATACTTCTTCTACTTTCAAAACAAGCATCATAACATGATACTTTTCAATTTTTTATGATATTTAGGGCGTGATTTTAGTATCACACAGACACTTGCAACTTTTTATGATATTTTCTTCATATTCAGTCGAACATTTCATCAAATACATTATAAATGTCTTCCAACAGGGTTGTTGGAACCTCGTCGGAGGAAAGGAAAGTGGCAAGGCGGTGTGATGCTGTGACGACCCGAAATCTTGACCATTCGAGTGCCACTAAAAGTGACTCATATCATATTATCGAGACTTAAATAGTAATGTAAAATTATTCAAAAGAATAATTAGAATCCCATAATTTTATTTGTGAATATAAATGGAACATAATTTTCTTACATAAAGTTCAACATAATTATCTCATCAATCTTAACCACTTTTGCCACTTCCATGTTGACCGCCTCGAACCTTCAATTATCTGAAAATGGTAAATATCGTGGAGTGAGATTTATAAAATCCCAGTAAGTATACCAAGCATAAATTTTCTTTTGAATGCATATGGATCATTTTCATCATAACATAGGATAGGATTGAAATATTCATAAACATAGGGAGACACAAGAATTTTACCGAACTTAAATGGCAAGAATTCTTATGTGTAGCGCTACTAAACTCCGGTCCCCTTAGCATAATCATAAACATATCATATGGAACCCATAACAATCTTGTGAGATTGATTTCATAGCAATGATCCAAACATTTTCATAAAAACATAAGATATACTTACTTGTCATAAAAACATACTTACTTTTCATAAAAACATAAGGTATACTTACTTGTCATAAAAACATACTTACTTTTCATAAAAACATAAGGTGTATTTACCTTTCATAAAAACATACTTACTTTTCATAAAAACATAAGATATACTTACTTGTCATAAAAACATACTTACTTTTCATAAAAACATAAGGTGTATTTACCTTTCATAAAAACATACTTACTTTTCATAAAAACATAAGATATACTTACTTGTCATAAAAACATACTTACTTTTCATAAAAACATAAGGTGTATTTACCTTTCATAAAAACATACTTACTTTTCATAAAAACATAAGATATACTTATTTGTCATAAAAACATACTTACTTTTCATAAAAACATAAGGTGTATTTACCTTTCATAAAAACATACTTACTTTTCATAAAAACATAAGATATACTTACTTGTCATAAAAACATACTTACTTTTCATAAAAACATAAGGTGTATTTACCTTTCATAAAAACATACTTACTTTTCATAAAAACATAAGATATACTTACTTGTCATAAAAACATACTTACTTTTCATAAAAACATAAGGTGTATTTACCTTTCATAAAAACATACTTACTTTTCATAAAAACATAAGATATACTTACTTGTCATAAAAACATACTTACTTTTCATAAAAATATAAGGTGTATTTACCTTTCATAAAAACATACTTACTTTTCATAAAAACATAAGATATACTTATTTGTCATAAAAACATACTTACTTTTCATAAAAACATAAGGTGTATTTACCTTTCATAAAAACATACTTACTTTTCATAAAAACATAAGATATACTTACTTGTCATAAAAACATACTTACTTTTCATAAAAACATAAGGTGTATTTACCTTTCATAAAAACATACTTACTTTTCATAAAAACATAAGATATACTTACTTGTCATAAAAACATACTTACTTTTCATAAAAACATAAGGTGTATTTACCTTTCATAAAAACATACTTACTTTTCATAAAAACATAAGATATACTTACTTGTCATAAAAACATACTTACTTTTCATAAAAACATAAGGTGTATTTACCTTTCATAAAAACATACTTACTTTTCATAAAAACATAAGATATACTTACTTGTCATAAAAACATACTTACTTTTCATAAAAACATAAGGTGTATTTACCTTTCATAAAAACATACTTACTTTTCATAAAAACATAAGATATACTTACCTTTAAAAGATTAAAATGAAGTGTAGTAGTAAATGGACCAAAACTTTCTTGACCACCTTGAATTTCTCTTACTTGTGGATTTTGTCAAGAGATTGGAAATAAGTGTATATGTGTAGAGTTGTGTGTAAAAGAGATGGGTTTAAATAGATGTATAAAGTTGGCATATTGTAAACATAATCATTCAATTCTATTAATTTTAACACATCATTTTCTTAAAGTAAAGCACCATTCATATACTTTTCCATATTTATACAAATAATATGCTCTTCATGATTATATATAATGGAGTATATAAATCATTCATATACTTTTCCATATTTATACAAATATTATGCTCTTCATGATTACATATAATGGAGTCTTATCAATCATTCATATACTTTTCCATATTTATACAAATATTATGCTCTTCATGATTATATATAATGGAGTATATAATTCATTCATATACTTTTCCATATTTATACAAATATTATGCTCTTCATGATTACATATAATGGAGTCTTATCAATCATTCATATACTTTTCCATATTTATACAAATATTATGCTCTTCATGATTATATATAATGGAGTATATAATTCATTCATATACTTTTCTATATTTATACAAATATTATGCTCTTCATGATTACATATAATGGAATCTATCAATCATTTATATACTTTTCCATATTTATTAAATTAAGATTCTCATAATTATTATATATAATGGAACCTCTCATGCTTGCATATATTTTCTTAATTTCAATAATAAAAATAATTTTTGTATAAATAAATATTGGGATAACATTGAATTAAGTACTTGGACTTAATATACTTTAAATCAAGAGAATGGAAATATTTTTAGAAATTCGGAATTTAATTTAAAATCGAACGATCTCGATTATTTCTTGATTTGGCTATACGAATACGTCGTGGCGTTAACTTAATAAAAATGGGTGAAATAGTAGCGACACGATTTTCTATTAAAATAATTATTAATCGCGTAAAAATTCTTGGTCGCTACAGATGCGATTTTAGTGCAAATATTGTAAGGTTAGAAGAGAAAAATGAAAATGAAATAAAATTCAGTTAAAATCGTAATATAAGTAAAACCTCAAACCCGCCCCGAGCATTTCAGGACGAGGTGGGGCCACCCTGCCGTCCTATTTAGTTTTTATTTTTTCTTTATTTTTTTTCTATAATTTTCCCCAATAATCAATCGGAGCAGATCAAACTTTTTTGCATCTCTAATTCTTTGAAGTAGGTTCGAAGTACCCACGAGTTAACACACCACCATATTAACATAATCGATTTTAAATCTTTTCAAAAAATGCTTGATTTGACCTCATCCCTGCTTAACTTTAGTGCACCCGTACTAAATGAAACTTATATCCGCAATCTTTATAATTTATCAATTTATAAATTACATAATTTTTAAATCATTTTTAACTATATATATATGTTCATTCTTTAAAAACAACAAAAACCAACTTATAAATTGCTAGTGTTATTATTGATAACATTTCGACCATTACCTAAATTGCTTTAAATGGACAGACAATAAATACTGACATAAATAGCGTATGTTTGGTAATATTATTTTATTTATAAAATTGATTTATTTATATTTTTGAGTTAAAAAAGTAGTTGTTGAAAATTTGAGAGAGAAAATATGTATAGTTAAAAAATGATTTGAAAAATTGTATATTTTATGAATTTATTTTATTTACCAAATGAATGCTAAAGTGTACACTTAAGCAAAGCAGTCTGGAAACAAGGACATCGTTCATTTTCTTCATCCTTCCAAAAGGAAAAGTGGACTTACAACTCTCGGCTAAGTTCTAGTTGGCCGCGCATCAACCTTGTAGACCAGAAACCAAGCCCCTGTTTTGTACACTTGTTTAGGATCCAGTGGCGGATTTGGAAAAGTGGACTTACAACTCTGGGCTAAGTTCTAGTTGGCCGCGCATCAACCTGTAGACCAGAAACCAAGCCCCTGTTTCACGAATCGCAGGTTTAGCTCCCGAGGTTTCTCGCCTTTAGGTAGCTTACCTCTCATTCATTGACCGGCAAGGCAGAACAACTGGCACACACGCACGCTGATGAGTATGATGTAAGGGAAATACATGCAATATGATCATATCATTAGAGCACTTCATGGTAAAATAGGCCAACCGCCTAGCTATTGCCGACTTGTCGAACCGAATGGGGAGATAAGCATTTTCACTGCGTGACATTCTCCCCCATTCGAATCCGCTTACGTCCTCGTAGCGGGAAGTGAGCTTCGCATCAACACGCACTCCTAAATTGCAGAATTAAACGACACCATCCCCTCATGGACGAGCATTCACACGGTGGTCCTCCCACACTTGCTCGCTGTAACTCGTACATACCGCCTCCGACACCAACCTTCACCATCTGCCCCCATAAGCAGTAGTTCTTCTGTGGACGGCCTCCAGCCGCAGCGCCTCCAGCACATGTCGAAGCACATACCTACTACATTCTCGTAGGCTCTGCAAAATGCGCTCCTCAAAACTCCTTCGAAAGCAATCGCGCAACGCTACCCAGCACACCCATCTTCCCCAACAGCTTCCTTCTTCATGTTCCGCATGCTTGCCGACACGATCTGTGGCCCAAAATCTTTTCTTCGCGAGAATTCATGTCATTGATCTCTACAAGACCAACAACGCATTCAAGCGAGACAGCTCTGATACCATCTTTCACGGATCGCAGGTTTAGCTCCCGAGGTTTCTCGCATCTAGGTAGTTTACCTCTCATTCATTGGCCGGCAAGGCAGAACAACTGGCACACATGCACCCTGATGAGTAGGATGTAAGGGAAATACTTGTAATATGATCATATCATTAGAGCACTTCATGGTAAAATAGGCCAACCGCCTAGCTGTTGCCGACTTGTCGAACCGAATGGGGAGATAAGCATTTTCACCGCGTGACACCCTGATTTGTACACTTGTTTAGGATCCGGTGGCGGATTTGGAGGCTGCGAAAGTGACTGGTCGCTCGTATTGAAGGGAAAAAAAAAACAGATTTTGCCTTATTATTTGATGGCCAAAGATTTTTCCCTTACGCTTATAGTGACAAGTACTCACTCCGTTTTCTATATTCACCCATCATGAACAAGCGTTTTTTCTTCATATTTTCTCAAATCTCATTTTTCTAAACTAATTTTCTACCAAACATTTACCTTAAAATTACAAACTATTTGTTTATGAACAGGTTTCAACCGCCGCCTAAATTTCGAGTCCAATCCCACCAGATTACTAAGGCGCCGTTTGATATATATCTTCTTCCATAGAAAATATGACTTTCCACCCAAATTTTTCACTTTAACATGTTCGATTGCAAATTTTTTCAATGGAAATCATTTCTTCCTTATGACCCTCACGCGCCTATTTTCTATGAAAATGAGGAATTCATTTTCTTGTGCGTAGAGATGCTTTTATTTTCTAGGGAAAGTTTTGTACAAATTTCGTCATGTTTGATCATTTTTCTTATTGTTAATTGATTTATTTTTATTCCAAAAATTAACATTATTATTATTAAGTATAAATGTATGAAAAATAAATTTTGTCTTATTTTTCATAAATATTAATTGTCAATCAAACAACAAAAATTAGAAAATTTCTCACTTTTTTCACCTAAAAATTTAAATCAATCAAATACATTAAACTTCCAATTCTCAGGAATTCAATTTCATGAAATTCATTTTCTTTCTACATAAATTTCACCGTCCGTTTTTTTAATTCAATTCCAATTTATTTTGTTACCTCTCAAAAAAAAAAAATTTGATAATAATCCCTCAATGATAAGCATATAGTTATAAAATGTGAACAGCATATTATAGTTGACAATTTTTTTGAAAGCATGAAAAGAACCGCATCTATCCAACCCTGATGGTTTAAAACTTTAAGTTCAGATTTTAATCAAGAAGTGTACGTAAGGTTAATTTAATTCTACGTATGTATAAAATATAGGTACTCATTTGTTTCGATTCTCATCAAAATTGGACTGAAACAATGTTTATTTTAAAAGCAATGACTCATTTTCAATTTTTGATCCCATTTATCCTTAATAAGAAATTTCATCCTCCATAAATGAAGATTTTCAGAAGGACACAGATGTTTACAGATTACATACCCAACACGTATAAACGCCAAATCTGTACGCACTCAGCCCTCCTCCTCGCTCAGAGCGCCTCTCTGCTCTGCGTACAATAATTGCGTGTTCTATCAATCCCTCTCTCCAATAATGCCCCTCTCCACCCCTAAAAATGGCAGTGCTTCCACCGCCGCCGGCGGTCCACTAAACATCCTACATGAACCGCCACGTTTTAGTGAAGATATTGATAGCATTAGCACTTGCTCCACCCCTTATGTCAGTGCACCATCCAGTCCTGGCCATGTTTCTTCACTTCCTTCTGGTTACTTCTTCAGTGCTCCAGCTAGCCCAACGCATTTTCTGTTGTCAAAAGGGGAACATGAACTGTTTTCTTCCAAGTTTGAGCCTGTTTTTGGGACATTGGAATCTGGGTCGTCTTTCGAGTTTGAATTTTGTTCAAGATTTTCGCCCAATGGGATGAGTGGAAATGGATCCATGAGTTCTGCTGAGGAGCTGTTCTTTAATGGTAAGATTCGGCCCATGAAACTTTCTTCCCACTTGCAGATGCCGCAGACGCTCGTGCCTTTGGTGGATTTGCACGGCGCCGACGATGATGAACTCGGCGAAGACAATAGTACTAGCACGAGAGGAGGAGATCTGGGAATGCGCGATCCTAGATACGCTCACCGAAAAACCAGATCTATGTCACCTTTTTGTACTACAGAGTACGATTTTCCCGCCGTCAAAAATGCCTCCGTCCATGAAGACTGTGAAAAAGAAAAGGAAACTGAAGCCCCGACTTCTGAAGGAACGAAGCCGTCAGGCTCGGCTTCATCACGTTCGTCATCTACTGGAAGGAACAACTCAAAGAAATGGATGTTCTTGAAGGACCTTTTGCACAGAAGTAAAAGTGAAGGCTGCAGAGCTTATAACAAGGACAGATTTTGGTCAGCCATTTCATTTTTGCCTGCAAAAGAGCAGTCACCATCTTCGGCGACGCTCACTCAGACGACTTCTTCTACAGATAAGAAGAGAGTGAAAAATGACACTGTTGAAACCCAGAAACGGAAGAAAGTTCCAGCGGCCGAAAAATCGGCTAATGGTGTTTGGAAACGCCGTGCCCCGCCGTCGGCTCATGAGCTGCATTACACTTCAAAACGGGCTCAGGCGGAGGAGATGAAGAAAAAGACATTTTTGCCATATCGGCAAGGACTTCTTGGATTCCTAGGATTCAGTTCCAAGAATTATGGTACATTTGGGCCGATCCGAAAACCAAACCCGGTTTCTTCCGGGTAAAACTATAATGTATGACATGGAGTGTTGGTATTTCGTGTTCATGAGTAATGCAAGCCTTTGGTAAATGGTTGGTGAATAGTGACTAGTGAGGTACTAAAAGTTTTGGGCAACGGGACTGTAATTATCACTGCTAATTATAATCATCTCTTTCTTAATGCAATCATTATAATTTGTGAATAAATTTACATATCCTTTTTTCGCAATTATTACAATTTATAAATCAATTTAGAGTGTGTTTGATAAACTATAAACATACTTATTGAAAAAAAAAATTTGAAAAATTGTGTGCTTAAAATGTGATTTGAAAATTAAAAAATTGTAGGCTTAATTTTTTTAGGTGGTTAAAATTGATTACTGTAGAAAAAAATTATATTTTTTTATGAGAAAGTTGGTTTATCAAAAAAAAAAAGACTTATAAACAAAATAATTTTTCAAATTACTTTTTAATCACACACATTTTCTTTCTTTAATTTTCAATCACACATTTTACTTAGAATACGACAAAAAAAAAAATTGATCAAAGGAAGTTGGGGGACACTTCGTTTATAAACAACACAATTTTTCAAATCATTTTTTACTCGCATACATTTTCTTTCTTTAATTTTAACAATATATTTCACCTCAAACACATGAATAAATTAATTTATAAGTTGTTACAGTATTGTCAAACAGACTAAAGATATTTCCTCAGCGAAAGCATGAGCAGTGTACTGCAAAATTTCTTGTAGGTTTGTTGAAGGGTTATTGAGAAAACTAAAAAAAAAAAATAGATCAAAATACCCTTAATTACAATTTCATAAAAATTTCGAATTTCCCAAGAAAGACAAAAATATCTAAAATAATTAAAATTATGTTGAAAAATAGAAAATTGACACATAAGTTATAGTATATGTTTGAAAAAGTACAAATGTGAATCCAAACATTGATAACTTCTCTTAGGAGTAATTTTGATACACCTTGCGTACTCAATAAACTCTCCAAAACCGCCTCCAAACCCTCCAAGTTCGATCCAATAATCACCTCACATTTGTAACTCCAATATTAACTACATCTTGATAGAGTGATATGAATAATAGATAAAGAAGGCAACAATGGAAAACTCTACTGACCAACTCGATTGCTGTCAAAGCCCAATTAAATGGAAGTGTGCTGAAGCCCCAAAATGAGAGCCCATGCCTTGTGATCTGGGTGAATAACATATAAATAAATGAAAAAAATGACCTAACAACTAGGGTAGCCGCTATTGAGGCAAAAAATCCTAACTAAACAATCAAAAAGAGAAAAATAACATAAAAACACGGAAAACCCTAATTCGGAAAGCGGTGCCGCCGCTCATGGTAAATTCTCGTGGCCACTTAGAATGCGTTTTTGCTCTCAAGTTATTCTGGATGTTTCGTGTGGCTGCGCCATAATTATACCACGAGGCCACGTGGTTGTTGCTCTAATACTTCGTGATTTCTTGTTTGGCTTGATTATTTGAATTTTCTCATCAAATCCACTATGATTCGCATCATTCCCTACTTCTTCAGGATGATTCGTCTCGAATCACAGCTTTGTTCATGGTGTATCAATTCACCTTCTGGATCAAATGGAAAACTTCCGCGTCCATGCCATAGGAATAACTAATAGTAATCTGTAACTTGGGTGGCATGGATGGATCGAATCATGAGCTTCCTTGACCATATGTAGTGTGGCTCAAACTCTCAAGTGTAATCAACCTGCAAAAGATATTTAAATAAAATATGGTGGGAGTGTTAGTTTCACAAAATACAAGGTAAGGATCGTTGTATTCATGATGAATCATCACCACCTCATCATTCCCAACAATAAGGCTCTTTTCTTCACCTCATTCCATTTTTACAACTTCTTGCTAAATCACCTCTTTCTCCTTTTACTCACACCCAACCACCTCTTCTAACCCCACATTTTCAAGTTCAACCACCTCTTCCACATTTTTATTTTCATACACTTCCTCATCACTACTCAAATGTGGATCTGCAACTCCAAAGTTAAAAATTTGTATTTCTACCCCAACCTCCAAGTCATGCATCTCATCATCAATAATTTTATTCTGAATCACCTTCTTGCTACCCAACTCCTCCTTTTCTTCCTCAAATTTTGGAGTTTGTCCAACTACTTCTAACTTCAATCACACATTTTACTTAGAATACGACAAAAAACAAAAAAATTTGGTCAAAGGAAGCCGGGGGACACTTCGTTTATAAACAACACAATTTTTCAAATCACTTTTTACTCGCATACATTTTCTTTCTTTAATTTTAACAATATATTTTACCTCAAATACATGAATAAATTAATTTATAAGTTGTTACAGTATTGTCAAACAGACTAAAGATTTTCCTCAGCGAAAGCATGAGCAGTGTACTGCAAAATTTCTTGTAGGTTTGTTGAAGGGCTATTGAGAAAACTGAAAAAAAATAGATCAAAATACCCTTAATTACAATTTCATAACAATTTCGAATTTCCCAAGAAAGACAAAAATATCTAAAATTATTAAAATTATGTTGAAAAATAGAAAATTGACACATAAGTTATAGTGCATGTTTGAAAAAGTACAAATGTGAATCCAAACATTGATAACTTCTCTTAGGAGTAATTTTGATACACCTTGCGGACTCAATAAACTCTCCAAAACCGCCTCCCAAACCTCCAAGTTCGATCCAATAATCACCTCACATTTGTAACTCCAGTATTAACTACATCTTGATAGAGTGATATGAATAATAGATAAAGAAGGCAACAATGGAAAACTCTACCGACCAGCTCGGTTGCTGTCAAAGCCCAATTAAATGGAAGTGTGCTGAAGTCCCAAAATGACAGCCCATGCCTTGTGATCTGGGTTATGCTGTGAAGAAATAACATACACTAGTACAGAAACAGTCTTTCGCGTCGGTTATTTAAGAGATTAGGCGTCGGTTTTTGTGGCGACGCGTATGAAGTAGACGCGTAAAGTAAAGACTTTACGCGTCGGTTGTAAAACGACGCGTAAATGCTATCTTTACGCGTCGGTTGTTAATAAACCGACGCGTAAAGTTGAAAAAATAAATAAATAAAAAATTTTAGGCGTCGATTTTCTTAAAACCGACGCGTCTTCAATTTTTTTTTCACGAAATTCATTTGCCTATAGAGTAAAATACAATGACCCAGGCCACTGCAGGCCATGGCCTGCATTGGCCTGGACGTCACCTGCAATGACCCAGTCCACTGCAGGTCATGGCCTGCAATGACCTAGATGTCACCTGCAATGACCTGGACGTCACCTGCAACGATCCAGATCACTGCAGGTCGATCATGACCTGCAATCACCTAAACGTGGACTGAACATTTTCCACATGCACATCATCAAATATGTATATAATCGACATAATTAAAATAATGTTAAATAAATGAGAAATAATTATATTTACAAGATTGTTAATGTCACATGTAATTGAGTAAATAGAAGTTTGAATACACGTCGATTTACACACACCTATCGACGAAGTATTTAGCCCACAAGTTTTGAATTTCAGCAATTTCCTCCGTTGAGTAATACTCTTTAAATGCCTACAAATAATCAAAATGAATTATCAGTTATTTTGTAATAAAATATGAAGGAATAATTAAAAATTATCATGTTCAATAACTTATACCTTTTCCAACGACGGACGCTGAAAGTGTTCAGTGACTATCTCATACATATTTTTCATGACGTAGTAGCCACACTCAGAACCTCCGGGCTGTTGAGGACACTGAAATTTTCACAATGAAAACTAACATTAATAATCACACTAAATAGAATATGAAAATAATTCAAAGATTTGTAATATATTTTAAATATGTGTTTTCATACCTTTATTTTTAGCCACGTTGTATTGGCTCTTGTCCTAATGCCTCCTTGTGTCCAGTATAGTTTGAAAGCCCTAAAATTGAATTAAATTATTCGAACCAATTACAAAATAAATAAATACAAAAACTAAGATTTCTATAAAAATTTTGGCAGAGTCTTCCCTATAAATTGAACTTATCCAACCTGTAAATAGACGCGTTGCTATAGAATCTATCACAACTTCTCAACAATCACAACGTATATTCATCAAAGTGAAACCACAACTCCACAATCAATTTCACCACAACTCCACAATTATTTCATGAAAATTATCATAACTTACGTATTCAATAGCGGCTTGATATCTAAGTCACGCTTAAATGCACTAGCTGAATCCAATAAGTACACCGTACTCTTCTGAGGAGAAATCACTAGCAACATCCAGTGGTTCCTACGTATTATGAACATGTAAATACAAATTCAAACATGTGCGATTCAAATTACAAAAAAAAAAATTAACTATTAACAAGAGAGAATGGTCTTACTCCTGAATATACGGTGCTAGAATGAATTTCTTTGTTTGCATTGCCCTCATGGTCTCGTCCATATAATTTACAACACAATTGGCATTTGTTCTTACCGACACCGACGCAATGTGTGACGGAGACAAGAATCCAATTGAATCAATACCGTAATCCTGACATAACTCATGAAGGTACCTAATAATAATGACACCGATAAATAGAGATCGAACAATGATATAAATTGAAGTTGTAATTTGTGATCGGAAGTCTTACAATGCAAATATTTGTAGGATAGATGTATCAAACCATTGCATTTTAAGCAGATCGGTAATGTCTGCGACTGTAACAAAAATACCATCCTCGAACGTACAATTGAAGATGGAGGCATCTACGGGCACCTGATAGAAGTCATCACCAACAGGTAATTGGAGGACCAGGGTGTTTAACATTTTGCATTTATCACCCAGACGTAGTAAAGTCTCATCGTCGACTATCGCAGGTCGCTGGGTAGATGACAATTCAAAACTCTGAGGCCTTTTCCCTTTATTAGATTTTTTTACGATCTTTTTTGGGGCCTCTTCCTGCAATAAGACAATTTTTGTCATTATAACACGTCTGATACAAATTTAAAAGAAATTAATATTGACATAAACTTTTATATAACTCGATTTTATTACCTCTCCAAAAATCACCAATTCCTTAGGTCATTGGAAAAAACTTCCAATAGCTTCCCCCACCGTGGTATGGTGCTGAGATGGCGCTGGAAGATAGAACGCTTCTGCACCATCTATAACATGGTCAACGGACACCTTCACATGGTCAAGCCAGAGTGGTTGATGATGCACCACAGTCTCGGGTCCGGACGGATAAACCATCCCGCTGGCCACTATTTGCTTGTCACCATCAACAAATACGGCGAGACGACAGGGAATCGGCTTCTATTTTTCAACATATATGTCAGGCCTTTCCATTTAAAAAAAAAAAAAGCAATACTAAAAAAACTAAATACTTTATGGGTAAGTACCTGAAGACCATCAAATGGGTCTGGATTCACAGAGTGGCAACTACTTCGAGTTGGTGGTAGGGGCTGTGCAGTTACCTCCACCTCGGCATCAACATTGAGGCCCAAGCGCTGGAGGATGGCATCATATTTACTCTGCATACTATGGTACGCGCTCTGCATACTGTCAAATTTACTTTGCATCTCCGACATGGTTTGATGCCTGACCCGCTCTGTGATGCTATCCTCCATCTCCTTCCTGATGATATCTTTAATGTCGTCTACTGACACGACCCCACACGATCGTCTAAGGTAATCATCGGGCCGGCCGTAAACATTCCGCATGGTGACATACACGCCATATCCCCTCACCCTACCAGAGTGATCCTCTTTACCAAGGGCTTCACTCAGAATATCATGTTGTCTACTCGACACAAATGTCCCCTGCGTGGCTTGCTCAGCTTTTTCTACCTGTTAAAAAAATTGAAAACTGAATATAAGAATTGAAGTAAGTTTCAATTGAATATATGAGAAATCGATAAGATATACTTACAATTTTATCAAACACCCCCCTCGTTTTCTCGTTGGGGATGTAATACGTTCCATCTTCTTTCTTCTTCGATCTAGCTCGAACCCAATCGAGGCTGCGATCCTCGCTTACAATTGAGGAGCTAATCATGTCACATGAAAAGCTAGAAGATAGCGGGTCACTTACTAGCCAATGTGGCTTCATCCCCGCATATCCGGCTGAGCCCAAATAATGAGGATGCTAGTTCCGCATTTAACTATCCCTCGCCTTCTTACTTTTCTCCTGAAATAAATCACAGGTTTTTAGTTTTCACTCAACAAGACACATGCGTACATTTAAATATACCTGAAATGTTTCCGTCTGTCGTTCTTTTTTAAACAACTCCCATTGCTTTTCGGTCAAGAAATCATAAAGCTGGGTAGGAGATGTATATTTTGGGTGGTCATGTGTAATGAAATTATGAACCATCTTGTCTTGAAATCTTCCATCTTATCCCCGCAACCCGCATAACACTTTTTTTTTGGACGGTCATCAAGAATGTTGAATTCCCTCTGAAAGACAATGATAACATGTGGTGTTATAAAGAAATTACATTCACTTTTCAATTATTTACCATGTATCAAGTGATAGTACATTTATCTCTTCCCACATCATGTCCTTCAGGCCTTGATCAACTTTGTGCCAATCACTGATGTTTATGTCAACATGAATGCGGGCTAAAGATCCGACAAAATGTTTGAAGTTCTTCGTGCCTGGTCCGATCGGCCTATGTTTGTCATCGAACTCAATTATATTCACTTGTTGGCCCGCTTTCTTCATGTTTTTGCACATAGTTGGCCCTCTTGTCCTTTTTTTTGGGCAGTACTATGATCATCTGAAGAATGTGAAGACTCGGCCATTATATTGGGAAAATTGTCTACGTACCTGCACATATAAATAAATGATTATTAACAACGTATAGAGCATATATAAAAAACACAAGAAAGTTATATGCAAGAATATGTAAATGAACTCACACAATTAATATGAACAACGTATAGAGCATATATAAAGAACAAAAGAGAGTTATATGCATGCGAGAACGTATAAATGAACTCACACAATGAATAATCACGAACACATGAGGCTTTTCAATGAATTCCCCTTGTATATCACGCATCATTTCGTCTATCATATCATTATTGTCATTTTCCACATCATTCTCATCAATATTGCCTAAATTATTCTCCTGCAGTCGACCTTCATCGTCACTAGTGCATGTCCTAGGAAGCATACTCTCACCATGCCATATCCATCGTTTATAACCTTCTTTAAACCCACGACGAATCAAATGACTCTTCACTTGCTCAAAACTACGAAACTTTCTCAGATTCTTACAATCACAACAAGGACACAAAATCATTGCTTCACCTTTCTCTCTCATGTTTTCGTCCGCACATTTCATAAACTCTTCAACTCCCTTCAAATATTCATGTGTATTACGCCTGCCGTACATTCAATCTCGATCCATATCTAATAACCTATATGCGAAGATATAATTAAAAAAATATTACTTTTGAGTGAATATTTGTAATGATAGTTATATACTTGAACCAACTATATATTAATAATTGAAATCACATGCATACGATAATTTATTACGTTGAATACTTCATAATTTTACTTGTATATTTTGTTTAGTTATTTATTTAGTATGGTTAATTCTATGATAGTGAAAATCACCTATAATTACTATTATCTTTATTTTTTATTTGTAAAATCCTACAGTAATTTCGGCAGAGTCTCCCCTATAAGTTGGACTTACCCAACCTGTAATCAAAATGCCACAATACAACAAAAATATTCAACCTCCACATATTCACTACTCAAACACAATAAATCAAACTTCAACATCATCAACCACTCCAAAATTAATCCAAAATCAATTCTTAATTCCTAAAATGCTCAAAGTATGATTTCATAACCTAACATTCCATGCATAATTTCAATATAATTCCAATAATTCAAATTATATCAATTAACTATTTGCAATACCAAAATTATAACATATATATATATATATATATATATAAACACACATATACATATATATATACACACACACACACACACATATATATATATATATATATATACATACACGCACACACACACACACATATATATACATACACGCACACACACATATAAGAGTAAATTTCTTACGAGATGGAGGCGGGTTCGTGGTGGCGTCGCGGTGTTGGTGGCATCGTGGTGTTGGTGGAGGCACGGTGGTGATGGCTCCGCGCGCGATGTTGAAGTGTTGAGAGAGAGTGAGAGAGAGATATGCGCGGAATGGAATTAAATCGCGCGAATTTTTGAATTAAATATATTAGGTTTAGGCGTCGGTTAGTCGAGAACCGACGCCTGAACCGGAGGTTTACGCGTCGGTTCTGGTGAACCGACGCGTAAACCTTCGACTTTACGCGTCGGTTCACCAAGAACCGACGCGTAAAGTCGAACGTAAACCTCCGGTTCAGGCGTCGGTTCTCGACGAACCGACGCCTAAACCCTTTTTTTCGCGTTTTTCTACTAGTGATATAAATAAATGAAAAAAAATGACCTAACAACTAGGGTAGCCGCTATTGAGGCAAAAAATCCTAACTAAACAATCAAAAAGGGAAAAATAACATAAAAACACGAAAACCCTAATTCGGAAAGCGGTGCCGCCGCTCATGGTAAATTCTCGTGGCCACGTAGAAGGCGTTTTTGCTCTCAAGTTATTCTGGATGTTTCGTGTGGCCGCGCCATAATTATACCACGAGGCCACGTGGTTGTAGCTCTAATACTTCGTGATTTCTTGTTTGACTTGAATATTTGAATTTTCCCATCAAATCCACTATGATTCGAATCATTCCCTACTTCTTCAGGATGATTCGTCTCGAATCACAGCTTTGTTCATGGTGTATCAATTCACCTTCTGGATCAAATGGAAAACTTCTGCGTCCATGCCATAGGAATAACCAATAGTATTCTGTAACTTGGGTGGCATGGATGGATCGAATCATGAGCTTCCTTGACCATATGTAGTGTGGCTCAAACTCCCAAGTGTAATCAACCTGCAAAAGATATTTAAATAAAATATGGTGGGAGTGTTAGTTTCACAAAATACAAGGTAAGGATCCTTGTATTCATGATGAATCATCACCACCTCATCATTCCCAACAATAAGGCTCTTTTCTTCACCTCATTCCATGTTTACAACTTCTTGCTAAATCACCTCTTTCTCCTTTTACTCACACCCAACCACCTCTTCTAACCCCACATTTTCAAGTTCAACCCCCTCTTCCACATTTTTATTTTCATACACTTCCTCATCACTACTCAAATGTGGATCAGCAACTCCAAAGTTCAAAATTTGTATTTCTACCCCAACCTCCAAGTCATGCATCTCATCATCAATAATTTTATTCTCAATCACCTTCTTGCTACTCAACTCCTCCTTGTCTTCCTCAAATTTTGGAGTTTATAGTGTTGCATTAGAGATGATCCTAAATTTTCAACCATGGTGCTATTAACAAAATTAGTGAAGCACCCTCTATCAATTGCCAAGCCACACATCTTATGACTCATATAACATCATAACATCTAGTTTTGAAAATAGAACCGGGATCACCATCCATCCCTTTATGTGGTTTCAAGAATTCAAGGAAATTCAAAATTAGAGGATTTAGATATCAAATAGCAAGAAGAATTTGATAGGAGTATTAAGATGTTTAAGGGAACTCAAAAAGTGGTTCTTGAATTCTAGACGTTTCGAGTGGCCGCGCCATAATTATACCATGCGGCTGCGTGGTTGTAACTCTAATACTTCGTGATTTTTTGTTTAGCTTGAATATTTGAATTTTCCCATCAAGCGTACTATGATTTGCATCACTCACTCTCCAGAACCTTCTTCGTCTTTCTTAGTGATTCTTTTGAGGGTGCCCTTTTATTTCTGCAAAATTCAAACTCTTTGTTGTAATAGTTGGAGAGATCGTTGTGATTAGTTCATAGGAGAGTTGTATATTTGTAGCAGCTAGTCTGCTAAGGTTCTGTAATGAGTCAGTACTTTGTGATTTCTGAGTCATTCAAATATAATCTTTGATGTTCTTTGTGTCATGGTTTGAGTAACCTTGATATTCTTTGTGATTCTGGGTTTGTGATTATGTAACACTTTTAAATGAGTTTTGATTAAATAATTAAAGGGCCTTAAGAAAACTACTGCTTTTAAATATTCTCGTTTCTTATTCGGTCTATGTTTTTTACCTTTCCATCCTTGAGAATGTTATGTTGAAGCATATGAGATTGTGATGGTGAGATTCCTTCTATATCTATTTTGTAAGTCGTATATTCATGCATATTTGCAGCTTCAGCATGGTGGCTTGGCCATCCTTATCATGCCACTTGATTTCTAGATTCTGATTCATAGACCAGGAATTGTGAATGATTAAACAATATTTTCATGACTTTTTTCTTCATTGTCTCTTTGGTATTTCATTTTCATTTCTAAATATCAATGTCAAGCACCAGTCATATAGTGTGTTAGGCTCTGTTCGGTTCCAATTAAATTGGAGGGAGAAGGAATGTAAATTATTTTGTTGATTTATTCGTGTTTTCTAGGTAAGATGTGGTGTTAAAAATTGGAGAGAGAAAATGTAGATGGTTAAAAAGTGATTTTGGAAATTGTGTAAATTAATTTTTTGGTCGATTTTGCCCTTTAGTGGAATAATGTGTGGTCGCCGAACACCCTTAATTATTTTTCCTAGACAAGTTTTCAATTCTCTCGCAACAAAGAACTTATCTGGGGCAGGGATTCCAAAAAATTGTTGTCTTGTTGCCTTGTTTAGTCGTATTTGGCTCGTACACGATCCAATAACGCTAACCAACTCTTCCCCTTGTACAAGTCTAAACTAATATTATTATTTCCCTAGCTTGTTTAACTTCTGCGAATTCATGTTTTAAACGCTGTTTAATGACTATTCTACCATCTTTCTATTATTTTCCTTGCCTTTTACCAAAGTTGCTATACTTTGTTCTCTAATTATTTTCATGAAATCTACTAGTTGTAAAGATTTTCTTGTGTCTCAATATTCTGTATTCCTACTCTAAACCGATTATTCTGGTCATAATACATGTGAGAATGGTTGTTCAATTGCTTTTCTACCATACCTATCATTCTCCATCTATGATTATTACACTACTAAAAAAAAACTTAATTTCCACAAACGGATAATTAGCAACGGATTGTATTCATTGATAATTAACAACGGATAATCTGTTGGTAAAAGTTAAAGACTTTCACCTACGGTAATGAGCAATAGAATTTTCGTAAGTAAATGTAATAGCTTTTTAGCAACGGATATCCCATGCCTAACGTATTCATTTAACAATTATATCTTTCACCTATGGTGAATAACAACAGAATTTCTATTGAAGAATGTGAAAGCTATTTTCCAACGGATATTCCGTGCCTAAAGTATTCTTATATTTTTCACATACTATCATTGGTAATGGAACGTTGGTAAAAGTTTTAAGTTTTACCAACGTAATACTCGTTTGTAAAAGGTGAAACATTTATCAATAGAAGGTCCATTAGTAAAATGCAAAACCTTTACCAACGACAATTTCTTTTGTTAAAGGTAAAACATAAGAAAAACACTTTTATTAAGGGAATATCCGTTTGTAAAAAGTAACTCTTTACCAAAAGTATTCGGTTGGTAAATGTAGATTTTTACTAACGGATATTCGGTTGGTAAAATGGTTTTTCTTATCAAATAGAAATACTACATTTACCAACCGAACATCAGTTGGTAAAAGGAGAAACCCTTATCAAAGAAAGTTTCGTTGGTAAAATGCAAAATCTTTACCAACGACAATTTCGTTGGTAAAAGGTAAAACATAAGAAAAATACTTTCATCCGTTGGTAAAAAGTAACTCTTTATCAATAGATATTCAGTTGGTAAAGGTAGATTTTTACCAACGAATATTTGATCGGTAAAAGTGTCTTTCTCATCAGGTAGAATTACTATATTTACCAACCGAACGTCCGTTTGTAAAAGGTGAATCATTTACCAATAAAATTTTCATTGGTAAAATGCAAAACCTTTACCAACAGCACTTCCGTTAGTAAAAAGTAAAACCTAAGAAAAACACTTTTGCTAACGGAATATCCGTTGGTAAAAACTCTTTATGGTAAATGTAGATTTTTACAAACAGATATTCATTTGGTAAAAATATTTTTAAATGTTGTATTTACTATTTATTTAAATGTTGTTTATTTAACTGATATATAAAATTCGAAACAAAAATACCTGCAAGAATACAATTGCTCCATTGGTTAGATTGCACTTTCGCAATTCTCATGTCATGAGTTCGAATCACACATGCAACAATCCTCACTTGCATAAAAATCACATAAAATAGTTGCTTGGACGGGCTGGGTCAACTAGGTTGTTGCGTTGGGCCATAGGGAACGTGTCAAATTGGATATATTATTCTTAATTATTTTAATTAAAGTTGGATTTATCAACGGGAATTTCGTTGGTAAAAGTTTGCGACATTACTGACGGAATTCCAGTTGCTAAAAGTTACCAACCAGAATTAAAGAGCGCCCTATTACCAACCGAAATTCGGTTGATTTTTGGTTGGTAAAAGTCACCAATTGGATTTATCAACGAGAATTTCGTTGGTAAAAGTTTGCGACATTACCGACGGAATTTCGGTTGGTAAAAGTTATCAACCAGAATTAAAGAGTGCCCTATTACCAATCGAAATTCCGTTGATTTTCGGTTGGTAAAAGTCACCAATGGAATTTTAGTTTGTAACTTTCAGGTACCCTCAAAATAGCAACGGAGAGTCTTTTCATTGGTGAAACTTATTAGGAACGAAATTCGGGACTTTAACAACGTAAAATACGTGCCTGAACATCCGATTTTTAGTAGTGTTAGTAAGTACTAGTTAGTCCTAGCTCTTGATGGCATGCATCACTTTCTGTGCTACAGTAGGACTGATGTTTAAATTTATTTTATGCACGAGCCATCTAATATGTGATCATTCCAATTACGTGTTTACTGAGTATACTCGACACCGAGGCCAATGTGTGCATTGGCTGTTTTAAGTTCAACTCTACAAATGGGTTTTCAGTTAGTCTCGATATCCTTGGAGTCCTCTTCACCCCTCGAGTAGGGGACAAGGTGTTTTGTGGTAAATAACTCATAAAATTTGTTATATACGTGTGATGTTATTTTTGTTATATATGTGTATGATTGGATGTGAAAATTGCTTTAGTAGAAAGCAAGTTTCTGGTAAGACGAGCAACTTTAATGGTTAAGTCTGTCAAAAAAAAAAAAAAAAATTGTCCACAGGACAAGCAAAAAATTATTAAAATATACACACAAAAACCAGAGGTTCGCAGAGAGAGCATGCCATGGACCGCTGTCTTCTTCTTTTTTGTTTATTGTGTCTCTCTCTCCCCTCCATCCTCTCTGTCTCTCCTTGGACTTTTCTCCTCTTTCCTCCTCCCAGTGGCGGATCCAGGACCACAGTTGTGCTAGAACGTTGGATCGTTTGACCGCTGACCGACCAGGATGGCCACCGAGATTATTTATTATTATTTAATTAAATTAAATAATATTAAAAAATAAATAAATCAATATAGAAATACACCTAAACAAATATTCAAAGCCATAGATTGTTTAGTCTTCCTATTAATCATCCTTTTTCTTTGTTTGCATAAAGCTTTTCTATTTATAGTATTTCTATACGGATTCTATCAGTATTTTATCACATTTGCTGAGATCGTTGCAAAAAAAGGAGCCCAATAAATCACCAGCAAGGGCCCAATGGGACTTGACCCATGACTAAAGCTTAGGATATCTCCTTGGGTCAACTGCCGAAGTGGAATAGCACATGAACCTCTTTAGCCGAACTGGTTTATGTCTAGCTGAGGTACTCTATGGTAACACCTCGGACCGGTGATGGGGCAACGGATAGTGTCAGAGATGTGCGACTCTCCCCAGTTGACTGTGACTTTACGTGACATTACCTTTATCAAGAATGTGACAGGCGTCCATCCCCTACCAAACGTAACAATGATTACTGCAAGAAAGTAATATCCTCCTCTCCAACAGCCAGGGTAAATACACGTATAAAGTCCACCACGTGTCGCCATCCAAGACCATAATTTCTCCTATAAATAGAACACTCTCTCCACCAAATAGGGGGTTAGCAATCACATACTCTTAACTAAATATTTTTACTCTCACTCCCTTTTCTCTCTTTTACACACTTATATTTCTCACACCCAATTTATATTCACTTGAAATGAGTACTAACTTTAGCATCGGATTGCAAACGGGAGCCACCTCGCCCCTCTTTGCAAACTGATTGTGTTGTCACAGTGCGCATGAGACCCACGTGTTCAAGAGGGAGGAGCTGAGACGTGTTGGTCCAAGGTCCAGCTGGATTTTGTGGTCAACATTTTCGTGCCGTCTGTGGGAAACCATACTGCTAACCATGAAAACGCATGGTAAAAAGTTACCAAAAAAAAAAAAAAAAAAAAAAAAAACCCTGAAAAAGGGCGAGTAACCTCTTGCAAAAGAGCGAAGAATTGCAAGAACCCCTTGAAAAAGGCTTGAAACTTTGGAATATAAGTTTACTAACCTTGAAAAATGCTTAAATCCTTGAAACTTTGGAATATAAGTTTACTAACCTTGAAAAAGACTTAAATCATTGAAACTTTGAAATATAAGTTCATTAACCTTGAAAAAGGCTTGAAGCTTTGAGATAAAACCAAGCAATTGCTATGGACATGAATGAAAGTGACGATGATGTTAGCCCTCGGAGGAGCAGAGATGAACAACGTAGCGAGGAAAAGGCTCCCTAGAGACCTCGTGAGAACAGGAATGAGGGGGTGGGCCAACATAACCTTCCACGCCGGTACCGGAATCGCCGCATGCTGCGAGATATGACTCGCATGGTATCCCAGATATTGGAAATGCAGAAACAGTAAATAGAACAAACTGCTGCAATGAATGCCTATATGGCTAGGGGGTATGTTGTAAACGAACTCATGGTGCCCCCGCTGTACTCGCAGCCACATTACTCACCATCTGATGTGGCCACTGCCTCGTATTACTATCAAGATCCACAGTAGAGGTGGCAAATGGGCCGAGTCGCTCGTCGGCTCGGCTCGCGAAAACACGAGCCGCGGGCGGTTCAGCTCGTCAAATGGACGAGCTCGTGGGCGAGCCAAACAATGTAGTTAAAGCACTTGGCTCGTGTCGTGGTTCAACGAGCGACTCGTGCCAACGAGCTCAACGAGCCGGCTCGTGAAAAAAAATAAATAAATAAAATTTTAAACGTCATTTTTTCACGTTGAAAACTTAAAAAAAAATATATGTTACTAATCTCATCTGAACCTAAATAAAAAAAAAATTAAAGACTAAATTTTTTTTTTTTACTTTTTTTTTTCCTTAATTTTATCCTATAAATACTACACTAACACAAATTTTTTTCTACAATTCTACTACACTACATTTACTACAACTCTCTACTCTAATTTTTATTCTACACTACAAGTCTACACTATTATCTTCCTCTACCTTTACTCTACCAACATTTTTATTCTATTTTCTACAATTCTACATTATAAATATACTACAAGGTTGATATTTCAATTTAAATATCTCTTAGTTATAATATATTTGATATTTCAGTTTCAATATCTCAATTTATCATTACATCTCTCAATTACAATTTACACATATTCCATTTTATATTTCAATTTTTCCACACCACATCACATACAAAAGAATGGATCCCAGCAGCCGAAAAATTATTAATGAATTGTTCGATGGTCCACCTGGATTTGGGGGGCATCATGATGATTCAACACCACAATCTCACATTCATTTCGACGATCAATTTTTCGGTCTCAACGACGTACAAATTCCCGACAACATTGAAGAAGATCCATTAAATCAGCGAATCGATTTAGACGATATTGAAGAAGATGCAGATGTTCAAATCTTACAAAATGATCCTGATATTTCCGACGCAAGAGGAAAAAGAAAAGCCAGAAAAGGTAAGAAACCAACTTCAAAGTGTTGTGATCACTTTAAATTAGTAGCAACGGGGATAAAAATTGAAGGAGAAACTGAATTCAAAGCTGTGTGCAAATATTGTGCACAACAATTAGCATGGTCAAAGGGAATTGGTACTACACACCTCAACCGTCACTATCGCAAGTGTCAGCCCAAGCTCGGGTTCGTTGAACCGAATCAAAGTCAACTACAATTTTGTTCATTGGCCGCTAGTGGTTCTGGAGCTGGATCTACAACACTTTCAAATTAGATGTATTCCGAAGTAGAGAATCGAAATGGGATGGTTCAATTCGTTGCGGGGGCGGAGTTGCCACTAAGCATAGTGGACAACGAGCACTTTGTTACATACATCAAGCGTTATCTTCAACCCAAGTACCAAGGTATTACTCGAAACACTCTACGTTCTGATACAATACAATATTTTCTTAAAACTAAGAAACAATTAATAGTCGATTTAAATAACTATGGTGGTGTTATTTCTTTTACTTCCGATCTTTGGGAATATATTAACAAAAAAGGTTATATTGCTGCAACTGCACACTACATTGATCCACTTTGGGTTATGCATAAAAAAATTATTACTTTTAAAATTCTAGAATTTCCTCAGAACGCAACCAACATATTTAATGTTATACTTGATATTGTTAGAGAATATGGCTTTGAAAATAAAATTCGATCATTTACTTTCGATAATGCTAGTGTAAATAAACATGTAGTAGATAAATTATGTAGAATTCTTAATCCGGATTTTAGTGATTTCTTATTCCATGTTAGATGTGTATGTCATATTTTAAATTTAATTGTTCAAGATGACTTGAAACATATTAAAGATGAAATGGATAAAATTAGAGATGCTATAGTGTACATAACCATATCACCGAGTAGAAAACAATATTTTGAAACAATGTGTTCACAATACAATTTAGATTCTAAGAAATTTATCACCGACGTAGGCCATAGGTGGAACTCCACATACTTGTTAATTAAATCATGCGAAGGTTATGAACACATAATAATGAAATATTATAACAGTAGAACACTTAAAAAAAGATGATCATCCTCTATTAATAGAATCGGATTGGGAAGCTACTTTTAAAGTGAAAAAATTTTAACAAGTTTTTACGATTTAACCAACATATTATCTGGGGTATATTACCCAACTAGTTCAAGAGTCCTTGAACGTCTTTATATTATTGCAAGAACTTTTTATAGGTGTAGATATGAGTCATTTTTTTACTGAAATGATAATTGCTATGAAAATAAAATTTAGAAAATATTGGGAAGATTTACCTATGTTATTTCACTTAGCATGCATAATGGACCCGCGTTTCAATTTAAAGGGTACGAAAATTCTTGTTTCAAAAATCAATAGCTCATTGATTTTGGATAAACCAATCACTTATAATAATTTAGAGAGCACGCTAGTAAACATGTATACTGTATATTCTGCACGATTAGGAACTACTGTTAGTCATACACAATCTGCACCATCACGTGATACTAAACTTGGAGACGATGAAGTTGAATTATACAATTTAATGGAAGAAATGAGTCAAGCATAAGGAACTTCTTCTTACAGTATGTCTTCTAGTTCTAGTATCAACGAATCAAGTTCACTTCAAATACCTGAAGAATTGAAAATTTATTTTGGACAAGAACTACTTAGAAATGTGGAGTCTACTAATTCTTTAGAATTTGATTTACTTCATTATTGGCGAACAAACGAATGAAAATATCCGATTGTTTCCGCCATTGCGAAAGATCTACTAACACCTCCGGTTAGCAAGGTAGCTTCGGAGTCTGCTTTTAGTGCAGGTAAAAGGGTTTTGTCAGAAGTCAGGAGCCGACTCAAAGAAGATATTTTGGAAGCGTTGATGTGTGTTAAAGATTGGCAAGACGGTGATTTACGCATACAACATAAGTATGCTGAAATTGCATGCAGTCAGGTAAATGATATTTAACTTTACATTTTCAATTTCTCTATTATACATATAAAATAAAATATAATTTTGATTTCAAAACAAAAATTGTACACGTAAAAAATTGTTCGTGTACAATTTTAACTCCGCCTACTAGAATATTCAATTATTCAAATAAGATTATTTAGTAGCCGGTCCGAAGCCCGAAAAAAAGGAGGAGGGTTTAATTTTATTTTTTAACCTTTTAAATTTTAATTTATTTACTTCATTTTAGTTTTTGTCTTTTCAAATTATAATTGGATATTTGATTATTTGAACAAGTTTTTATTTACGTTATAACT
Source organism: Ligustrum vulgare (assembly GCA_963555705.1). Lineage (NCBI taxonomy): Eukaryota > Viridiplantae > Streptophyta > Magnoliopsida > Lamiales > Oleaceae > Ligustrum > Ligustrum vulgare. Next base: position 20,340,860 of record OY743179.1, read on the forward strand.
TATAAATTATAATTAATCACTTCGACTTTCAATTTAATTCTGTAATAATAACTAACAAACATTATTTTTTTCTTCTTATTAAGTTATTAATAATTTATTTAATACATAACTTACTACTTATTAGTTATTAATATTATACTTATATTTATAACTTATAACTAATTAATAATTTATATCAATAATATTAAATATATTAGTATTCAAGATTTCAAATATTTTAGCTATCGATTAGATTGTCGACTAAATCAACGTAAGATGGTAAGACAAGAGGGGTTTTTAAAAAAAAAACGGTAAGAGGGGTTTTAAATAATTAAAAAAAATACACGAGCTAAACGAGCCGAGCTCGGTCATGGTCAAAAGTGCCGAGCCTAAGCTCGGCTCATTTGACTCGAGCTCATTGCTCGGCTCGTCGGTTTGACGAGCCGAGCATTCCGAGCCGGCTCGGCTCGGCCCATTGCCACCTCTAATCCACATGCATATGACGAGGTGGAATATGTTCCCTTCAACAAAGAAGACTCGGTGCATGAAGTATCAAGAGAACAAGGCCTACCCCTATTAACCATAGGGAGGCTTCGCCCTCAAAATCTGGCAGTGTTTTTAGCCTAATAGGGAGATTATTCAGGGGTAACCGAGGGGGCCGAACTGAGCAAGGTCGGCACAGTGTAGCTGAGCCTAGAAATAGGTGGGAGAGACGGGCTGAAGAAGTCCTTTCACGGAGTCGAATGCCTAGAGATAGGTATGATACAGAGGCGGAAAAATTGAGCCCCACACGTGAGCCTAGAAATAGGCGGGAGAGAAGAGCAGAAGCAGCTCAGACCCAATCTCATGGTGTCCTTCCGACCCTTCAAAGGCTAAATTACGACCGACTTTTGCCACCACGGGGGAAGGATTAAGTTCAACCGCCCTACGACCAGTACCTTGATGCGATGAATTACGACCGCGGTGAGAACAATAAGGGCATCCGAAAGTGCCCGGTGCCCCATGACTTTGAGATGCCAGAAATAACAAAGTATTCTGGTCAAGGTGACCCTGATGATCACCCGTTGAACTATTGCGCTAGCATGGAAATAGCCGGAGCCACTCCGGCACTGAAGTGCAAAGCCTTCGCTTTAACCCTTGAGGGAAGTGAAATACGATGGTATAAAAAACTCCCTCCTGGTAGCATCCACAGTTGGAGAGATTTGAAGGCAGCTTTCAAAAATGGCTTTGTTTCCTCCAGGCCAGGCCAGCTCCCACTCCAACACCTTCAGGACTTAAGGCAAGGAAGGGAGGAATCTTTGAAAAGCTACCTAGCTCGGTTTACTGAAGAAATGCATATTTGTGAGAACATCACCGAGGCGAAGATGTTTTCTGCTTTAAAAGGAGGCCTAGACATGACGAGCATGTTTTGGAGGGATGTCGGAAGCAGAAAGTCGAGGGATTAAATTACCCTAGTAGATCTGATGAAGGAGGAGATCGTCTCAGAAGAGATGCCTAGGGCCAGAGATAACCATCCTTAAGGGAGATACAATCTTGGATACCCCAATGAAGCGATCCATAGAAAAGGAGGTAATAAGGATAGGTTCGACAGTAACCGAAGTGGCGCGCCACGTCCATTTCCAGGAACTGGGTCCAGTTATGTGGCGGAGATCACGGAGGCTATCCCCAATTTGCACTCCAATGCTCCCACTTTGAATCCTCCCACAGCTCATGGAAGAATGGAAGGTAGCCGAAGTGGAAAACAGCCTACGGTTGGGGCTTACTGCACATACCACAGGTATTATGGCCACGCAACGGAAGATTGTAGGGAAATCCACATGTTGGCGTACCAAAAGGCACACGGAAGGAGGAGAGGTGATTTCTTTCCTGACAAAGGAAAAACGCAAAGGTCAGGTAACCAAAAGTTAAATCGAGCTGACAGGCGAGCTCCATGGAAGAACCCAACGAAAGAAAAGATTGACGATCGTCAAAGAGATAGGGGCAAGGATCAGGGTAACTCCCCGACACATGCTAAAAATACGAGAGAACCACTTGTACCTAAAAATGATCAATCGATTCGAGAAATCGACACGATTAGGGGTGGGCGTGGGTTGGGTTGGGTCGATTTTTTGCCCAACCCAAACCCAACCCACTATGGTCGGGTTGATAAAAAATCAACCCAACCCAACCCAAACATGAGTTCAAACACAACCCAATCAAGTTCCGGTCGGGTTGGGTTGGGCGGTTTGGGCTTTGGTCCAATTAAATAAAATTCTTAGAAAATTAAAAAATTATGCCCATAAATCAACTATTAACTCAAATAAATTATGTACAATACAATAAGCTCAAATATAATAAATTGCATATTTGCTAATAAAACTAAAATATGTTCAAATTATATTTGAGTTTCATCCAAATTAAAAATTGATTTAAGATTCTTGAAATTTAAATGATCTTATATTTTTTAAATTTTGATTGGGTTGGGTTGAGTCGGGTTGGGTTTGTCATCCAACCCACAACAACAAATTTTTTTTTATAACCCAACACAACCCAATTTTCGTCAAAACCCAACCCAACCCGATCGAGTTGGGTTGGGTTGGACGGTTTTGACGGGTTGGGCGGGTTGATGCCCACCCCTAGACACGATATTGGGAGGTCCCCATCCAGGCGGAAGCACAAATAACTCCCAGAAGCGGTATATCAGAGAGACCAAGCAGCCCGCCAACGTGAATTATCACATCCATTCACATCCTGAAGGGATGCCTTGGACGGAATCTATCACATTTACCCAGGATGACGCTATTGGGGTACATTTCCCGCATAATGATGCGTTGGTTATCCAGGTAGTGGTAGCTCGGAATGGATTGTCACGAATGATTGTGGATGATGGTACCTCGGTAAACGTGATTTATGGAGTAACTTTTGATAAAATGGGGATTAGCACTTCACTTATTCCAGTCCCAGATCTAATATATGGATTCACTGGGGACATTATAACTCCCAGAGGATCCATAACCCTTATAACTGAGGTAGGGCAAGCACCAAATTTCTCCAAAATCCCCATGGAGTTCTTAATCGTAGACAAAATTTCCTCTTATCACGGCTCAATTGGGAGGCTGGGTCTCATTGACTTGGGGGCTGCAACCCATACGAAGTACATTTGCATGAAATTCCCCATAGTGTAGCAACTGTCAGAGGGAGCCAAACTGAATCACGGGTCTGTTACACAAACACTATTCGAAAATTTCAAGACCGGATCTTGAACATGATTAGTGATGTGGAAATGGCCGAGGCAGCTCCAGACCCTGAAAGATTGGGTGAAGGGCCCTCAGAAATTGAAGATGTTACAATGACCCCGGAAGAGGATCTAGCAGATCTAGACCCAAGAATGACCGGAGACAATTGCTCTGCCCCAGCTGAAAGGCTAGAATGCTTTGGCGTTGATCCACTTGATCCAATCGAGGAGTTGCAGATTGGATTAAATTCACTGGTTGAATACAAAGATCAACTGAAAAGCTTCTTACTTAAGAATCTCGATGTATTCGCGTGGAAACATGATGACATGATTGGAATTGATCCTAAAGTGGCATGTCACAGACTCCAGCTTGACCCAAGAAGTCCTGGACATAGGCAAAAGAGGAGGCCGATGAGTTCTGATAAATATGAGGCCTTGAAAGAAGAGGTGACAAAGCTATTGAAAAATGACTTTATCAGAGAGTCCCTGTATCCGAAGTGGGTGTCAAACCCTGTTTTGATTTCGAAGCAGAATGGGAAACTGAGAGTATGTATTAATTTCTCGAATTTAAACCAGGCATGCCCTAAAGACAGTTTCCTCCTGCCTCAAATTGATCAATTAGTCGATTCTACAGCGGGACATGAGATGCTGAGTTTTATGGATGCATACTCCGGTGACAATCAAATCCCCATGCACGAATCGGATGAGGAGCACACCTCGTTTATCACGGATAGGGGACTCTATTGCTATAAATCCATGCCGTTTGGTTTAAAAAATGCCGGAGCCACCTACCAAAGGTTGGTAAATCACATGTTTTCATAACAGTTAGGGAACACCATGGAAGTATATGTCGATGACATGCTGGTAAAAAGTATGGTCGCCACAGAACATGTCCGCCATCTGTCAGATGCCTTTGACATTTTGAGGAAATATCGGATGAAGCTCAACCAGGCGAAATGCGCTTTTGAGGTAGCGTCTGAAAAATTTCTTGGATTCATGGTGAACAAGAGAGGGATTGAGGCCAATCCAGATAAAATCAAAGCTTTGCTGGACATGCGATCTCCTCGGACCCCAAAAGAAGTGCAAAGCTTAAGGGGAAGAATTGCGGCCTTAAATCGATTCGTTTCTAAGTCCACTAACAAATGCTTGTCATTTTTAAGATCTTAAAGGGAGGAAAACGATTTCAATGGACACCAGAATGTGAGCAAGCTTTTGCAGACCTGAAAGCATTCTTGGGACAGTCCCCACTATTATGAAAACCAAAGGCTGGCGAACCACTCTCTCTGTATTTAGCCGTGTCAAAAGAGGTTGTTAGCTCAGTATTGGTCAGAGAGGAGGATGAGAATCAGTTCCCAGTGTATTATGTAAGAAAATCCATGCTGGATGCGGAAACACGTTACCCAGACATGGAAAAACTTGCTCTCGCGTTGATTACGGCAGCTCGAAAACTCCATCCCTACTTTCAGTCGCACTCCATACATGTTCTCACAAACTTTCCTATGAGACAAGTATTGCAAAAATCAGATGTATCTGGGAGGTTAATGAAATGGGCGATAGAAATCAGCCAGTACGACATACATTATGAGCCTCGGACAACTATAAAAGGTCAAGCATTAGCAGATTTCATAGTTGAGTTCACGCATCCGCCCGAGGTGGAGATGATTGATAACACAGAGAATAACCTTGAGTGGAAATTGTTTGTCGATGGATCCTCGGCTGAAGGAAGATCCGGGGCGAGAATACTACTAATAAGTCCGGAGGGATACAAACTGCACAGTGCGATCCGCTTTGGCCTTAAAGCCTCAAACAATTTTACAGAATACGAGGCGCTTCTAGCTGGACTCAGGCTTGCGAAAGCTCTAAAGATTAAGTCAGTAGTAGAAAATAGTGACTCACAGCTTGTTGTAAGCCAGTTTAACGGACAGTTTTCTGCGAAAGAGTCAACCATGGTTGTCTACTTGAAAAAAGTAAAAGATTTAGCTGTACACTTCGAAAAAATGGAGTTACATCATATTCCCAGAACTGAGAATTCCAATGCAGATGCTTTATCTAAACTAGCAAGCAGTACTGATTCAGAGCTCCATAATATGGTTCCAATTGAGCATTTTCCAATCTCTTCCATTGAACCAGGAACGGAGATTTTGGCGATAGAAGAAGAAGGATCTTGGATGAGTCCTATACTGGTGTACTTGAATCATCAAACCCTACCAGACGAGCCGGAAGCAGCTCGAATATTGCAAAGATATGTCGCAAATTTTGTACTCTTGGATGATCTGCTTTATAAACGGAGCTACACCTCTCCTTTGCTGCGATGCGTTGGGCCGAAGGAAGGACGGTATATAATGAAAGAAATTCATGAGGGCATATGTGGCAACCACGCGGGGGCATTATCACTGGCTCGGAAGGCCCTCAAATAGGGATATTTTTGGCCAACTATGCGAAATGATTCCCATAACTTCATCCGCAAGTGCGATAAATGTCAGAGGCATGCAACCATACCGCATCAGCCATATCACAAATTGACTGTAGTAACCAGCCCTTGGTCTTTCGTGAAGTGGGGAATTGATATTATTGGTCCTATACCCAGAGGTGCTGGTAACAATTGTTTTGCAATAGTGGCGATTGATTACTTCACCAAGTGGGTCGAAGCGGAACCCCTGATGAGGATTACTGAGGCCAACACCACCAAGTTCATCTGGAAGAATATTATATGCAGATTTGGAATACCGCACTAATTGGTTAGTGATAATGCAAAACAGTTAAAAAACAGAAGTATTGATGATTTTGGAATTAACAAATTATTTTCGTCTCCGCATCATCCACAAGCAAATGGGCAGGTAGAAGCCGTGAACAAGACCATTAAAAATACCCTAAAGAGGAAGTTGGAATCCAAAAAAGGCGCATGGGTAGATGAACTCCCACAGGTATTATGGGCACTTCGGACCACCTCGCACACCGCCACAGGAGAAACGCCTTTCTCCATGGCCTATGGATCCGAAGCTGTATGTCTAGTTGAAATTGGGGTGCCTTCTCTTCATCAAATTAATTACGACAAAGCAGGAAATGAAGAAGCACAAAGGGCAAACTTGGATTTCCTCCTTGAAAGATGTAATAACTCCCAGATGGTGATGGCCAGGTATCGGGAAAAAATGGCTCGCTACTACAACAAAAGGGTAAAAGATCGGCACTTTAACATTGGAGATTTAGTCCTTAAAAATATCCTTCCCTCTACTCAAGAACCAGGAGTAGGGACTTTATGTCCTAATTGGAAGGGCCCTCACAAAGTCACTGCCGAGGTAGTACCTGGTACATACATGATCAAAGACCTATCTGGGGTTCCCTTGTGTAATCCATGGAATACGGATCACCTTCGTCAATAAAATCAAATTCCCCTTAAATGATTACAATGTCTCCACATAATTTAATGATAATTTGAAGCGAGTTACGTTAAACATTGCATCAAGCGCTCTTCGATAAACATAGCGGATGTTAAGAATGCCAAAATTATTTTTGTTTATGAGAGAAATACAACTCTACCTATAGTAGTCAAGCAACAGTAAAATGCCGACAATACTATACTTGAACTTCATTGAACAAGGGACTCTTATTAGCCCGCACTATGCTCACCGCGTCTTGGTTGAACGTATTAAAACCATCAGTAGCAACTTGTTCAAACTAATAATCGTAAGAAGGTAGAATTGCAAGTGCTACAAAGTATCACTCGAATATGGTCAAGTGTTTGTCAAAATCAGATCTAACCAGTAAACATGAATGTCTTAAGGTACTTAGATCTGAGGGACTATCAAGCATACAATGCATTTAGAAGCGTTTGCGTTTAGAGGTGTTTAGAGAACTCACACTCTAACAAAGGACGTTGTACAAACCAAAATTTGTGTACACAACTGTTGAACTTCACAAAATGATCAAAACATTGAGCCAGTCAAATCATTACATTTACAATTCAAAATATCATTACATTTACAATTCAAAATTTGAGAAATGTATATAAACTAAAAACTAACTAACTACTACCACATTCTACTACCACATTTATTGGAGGACATCTTTCGCAGAGTCTCCGCCTGGTACAATCTGTCAGGAGTCAGAAGGAACATCAGTAGGAGGGTCTTCCCCTGAATCTTGTGGCTCTGGGTATAAGGCCTCGATCTGGGAAATGTCCAAGTTTGGGAAAACCCTTTTTTACATCTCCCAAGGCCATCCTAGCCCTGATGTTCCCAAAAACCCTATGCATAGCTTCATACTAAGGGGTCTCTTCAAAAGTGTCCTTGAAATTCTGAACTGCCTTCGACACTTCGGCCCCCAAGACCTCTTCCACCCTAGCTGCAATGGTACGCTCCAAGGCTTCTGTAATTCTAGATTCAATGTGTTTCTCCAGGGAGGCATAATCTTCCTCAGCCTTCTTCCTAGCCTCCACCTCTCCTTGTTGTAGCTTAGAGGTAGTTTCTACTACCTCAGCTGCCAGTTTGGCCTTCATGAAAATTTCTTCTGCTAAGGTTTCAGCTGTGATGGACTGCGCACGGTTAGAGTCGTCAAGCTTCTTGCACATAGTCACCACATCTGACTCAGAGGCCCGGAGGTCATGCTTCAACTTCTCATTATCCTCCTGGAGGCGCTTTGTGTTGGCCCTATCCTCTGAGGAAGATTTTCGGGCTATAGACAAATGATCTTTAAGATCATTGATCTCTTTCAACATGTTGTCCGCATGACGAAGTGCAGTCTCAGCGTCTTTCTTTTCTCGTTGCGCTTCCACCACAGATGATTCTACCTCATCAATGAGAGTCAGTGCTCTAGCATTCATAGCCTTGGCAACAAGTAGCTTCCGGGATGGAGTGGCACTGGAAGAAAAGGCAGACCAGCCCTCTGTCCAAAACTGTTCAGTGACCAAGGCAGCTCTGGCAGGAGGGGAGCTAGGGGAGTCTAACAAAGAGGGGTCGAAGGTGACGTCCCTGGGAAGGACACTAGCTTTAATTTGCTTGAGCTCTTTTGCCCCCGCAGGTGTCACTTCATAAGCTAGCCCCGGAATAGATACAGAAGGCTCATCCTCCAAGTCTTGGGTCTCCGGAGGCGGAGGTGCAGAAGGGCATCCTTACCCCTCCTGAGCCTCTTCAAAGGGGCGAGCTCCTCCTCGGATATAGGCTCGGAGATATCCTCGGATAGAGAAGATGGCACCAAGACGTTTTTAGATTCCTGTTCCCTCTTAGAGCTACCCCGATCAGACCTCTTCCCCTTCCCCGTTAAGGTGACCCTCCTGGGTTCAGCCTCTTTTCCAAGCTTGGCTGTTGGGGGCCCACTGGAAACAAGCTGGGTGGCGGTGGCAGCGCAGGAAGAGGACCTTCAAGCTGGGCAATGGACGCTTCGGATACCTCATTTTCCATCCGCAATTACAGGTTAGCAAGTAATACTTTCTGCCTCCTCTCGATTTCATTGCCGTGGCGAAGGGCAGGAGGGATCTTTTTGGACATGAGGCTCTTCAGGGAGATCTTAGGGAAGTCTTTGGAACCTAGCAAGAAAGAGAGAAGAATGAGACTATGAATGTTGAGACAAAAGCTGTGAAAGTAATAAGAAAATTCTACTCACTCATGGCTCTCATAAGACCGTGCTTGACGAAGAGTTTGTTTTGTTGGATGACCTTCTGAAAAGTGCCTCGGTAAGCGAACACGCGCCTCATTGCCGCTAAGTCTACGTCGGAGAGGAGGCAGGAAAAAGTAGACCCTGTCATAAGCCAATAAAGTAAAGAAACAAATTAAGAATGGTGAGCAAAAATGGAAAGTGAATGACACACACAACACTTGAGGACGCGAAGCAAAAACAAGACTTACTAGGGAAGGAAAGAGTTCAGGGAACGGTGATTTCTGGAGTGGGGTCCACAGGTGATCTTTGCCACTCCCCCGCAACCCAGAACCACTGGTTTCTCCAATTCTTTATTGAAGTAGGACTACCAGTGATAATAGGAGGATATGAGCCTCTGGGGGACAAGTATTACCAATCCTTGACATCCAACCTCACATTCTTATCCCTTCTAACGGATTACTTCAGGGTGTATAGAGTGTGGATGATGTGCAACAAGATGTGGTAGTCAGGGTTGATCTCTTGCCACACCAACCAAGTACCCACGTCTTGAGTCCAGAAGTTAGGGGCCAACTGGTAAGGACATAAGTTGTAGCTCCTAAGCAGGGCCCTAAAAAAAGGGTGAAGGGGCAGCCTCATCCCACAGGATAAAGTATCATAGCACACGGTCACCTGACCTGGGGAAGGACTGCACGGTCGGCAAGAAGGTGTGGAGTGCACCAGTCGAACCCCTTCTGGTATCCTGAATTTTGCTAAAGCTCCCACAAAATCAACGCCTCGGATTTTTGTGGAAATCTCACTGCTTTCCCAGGACTCTGGGTTCGGATCAGGATCCACATGATACCCTGATACTTTATTCATCAGTTCCACCCAACCTTCAACTTGGGCTCTTTCCTCCTCAGACAGTCCTAACTCTTTCCTATGGTCCCTAAACGGGGCCCTAATACTTAAGTCGAGGTCCTAATGACCAGAAGAAGAACCCACTGCCTCTTCTCTTCTCAAGTCCTTATCTCGCTTGCTTCGGAGTTCCCACAAAGAGGCCTCCTCGTCGGATGATAGGTGAGCCATGTAGGTCTGGTTCTTTTCTTCTTCGCTGTCATAATCATCCAAGTTAATTATACTGCCATATTTTCTATTCCTCCTCTTAATCTGCTCCCTAAAGGAGCGAGGCTAAAAACCGATAAAGACAATGGGCAAAAACGTCTGACAGGAATCGTCATTGCCAACAGTTCCTGTGAACTCGTTCCCACAACTCTTTCCATTTTTTCTTAAAAATAGACCAGACTCACCAAGAGGATAACAAAATGCAAAACAAAGTTTTCAAACCCGCACTCGAAGATTAGAAATGAAAAAGTTTTGCACATGCAAAGGAAAATAAATTTACCTTCAAAAATGAACGTTCGAGGTTGTGCACTCAAAAGGAAAAACACGTCAATGGAAAGTGTTGGGAGATAGAGACAATCTTCCGAGTGGAAAATCCTCAAGAAATGCTGAATGACTTGCAAGAAAAGGGAGGGTGCTACTATTTCTTGCAAAAAAGTTACTACGAAAATTCTGAGAAATTGGTAAAGGAGAAATGTTGGGATGAAGGAGGCTTTATAGGAAACCCCAATAGCCCCAAACCATTGGTCTTTGATCCGTATGATTGATGTGGATAACATGCGTCTCTTGGGGAGAGGGCTAATCAAAGCGCCAGCTGTAGAAGGAAGGGAAGAAACCATTCAGTTACCAAACTGTGTACCACGCGCGGTAATGTATCCTCCTCCATCCCCCTCATATTTCTTGGGAACTAATACCAACAACCTCCTTGTATTAAATGTGCCACCTAAAAGATATGCTAGCATAATCCCAACTTTCGTCTGGAAGGGAAAGTAAGAGTAGAAGGTCGACTTTACCTTGAGTCCAAGTCTCTCCAAAGAATGGCATTCCGAGCCTTGAGTCCGTAGCACTATATAATGAATCAGCTAATCCCAGCTGATTGATTGTGGAATAATTATAAAACACTGGATATAATAAGTAATAAGGTTAGTGCTTCGAACCTATGACAAATTCGATCCACCTATAAATGACCACATCGGATTTGAGGGACTAGTGTTGTGATCATGCCCAAAAAGGAGCCCAATGAATCACCAAAAAGGGCCCAATGGGCCTTGGCCCATGACTAAAGCTTAGGATATCTCCTTGAGCCAACTATCGAGGTGGAATAGCACATGAACCTCTTTAGCCGAACTGGTTTATATCTAGCTGAGGTACTCTATGGTAACACCTCGGACGGGTAATGGGACAACGGACGGAGCCCAATGAATCACCAAAAAGGGCCCAATAGAGGCCCAATGGGCCTTGGCCCATGACTAAAGTTTAGGATATCTCCTTGAGCCAACTGTCGAGGTGGAATAGCACATGAACCTCTTTAGCCGAACTGGTTTATATCTAGCCGAGGTACTCTATGGTAACACCTCGGACGGGTAATGGGACAACGGACGGTGTCAGAGATGTACGACTCTCCCCAGTTGACTGTGGCTTGATGTAACATTATCTTTATCAAGAATGTGACAGGCGCTCATCCCCTATCAAACGTAGCAATGATTACTGCAAGAAAGTAAGATCCTCCTCTCCAACGGCCAGGGTAAATACACATGTAAAGTCCACCACGTGTCGCCATCCAAGACCATAATTTATTACTCTTAATTAAATATTTTTATTCTCACTCCCTTTTCTATCTTTTACACACTTATATTTCACGCACCCAATTTATATTCCCTTGAAATGAGTACTGACTTTGGCATCGGAATATAAACGGGAGCCACATCGACCCCTTTTGCAAACTGATTGTTTGTCACAGTGCGCAGGAGACTCACGTATTCAAGAGGGAGGAGCTGAAACGTGTTGGTCCAAAGTCCAACCGAATTTTGTGGTCAACAACATTCAATCATGATTCTATCACCATTGAATCAACTTCTATCCAGATGGTTTCTTTTCATTTTTTGTTCTTTATCTTTTCTCGTCCAGAAATAAATTTCTTGGCATAGTTCGGGGAAGTCAAAACACAACACAAATTCAAAAATAATATTCACAAAATTTCAACAACCACAAATCCAAATATCCAATATTCACCAAATCAAAATAATCAAAATTCAAATTCACTCATGGGAATATTGAAAGTATTTTATTCAATTTTGGTACATCATTACAGGGAGTAACCGAAGAAACAATTGATTGAAAATATACATAAACCTATACATCGAAGCACGAGAACACAAATCGCAAAACTATTTAATAATTCTTGATTATTGAACAAGAATTAACTAACAAATTCTTCTAAAATATTAATCAATCAGAAAAGTGAGTCGAAACATAATCAGACGTATAATGTGTGTTTCTAACTGTGCGAAAAAATCTGCAAATAAATCGAAAAAAAAAATCGATTAACATCAATTAATTACCTGATTAAACAACGAATTGCACACGAGCTTAATTATTTTTTATAATAATATCTTCTGCTACGGCTCCTTTCTTGAGAGAAAAACAGAGAATATTACACAGGGATGGAAAAAAGGGGTTTACGACGGAGGGAACTGTTGAGGGTTTGAAGTTCTAACTCTCATGGGTTGGGAACTTGGGAATCTGACTGGTTTATGCCTGAAATGGGTTGGGGGCGTTGAGTATTTGGGCTTGATTGGGTTGGGGTGTTATTAGTTTTTGGGGCACAACCGGCGGATCCACCGTGCGGCGAGCTAGCGCGGCCGCGCTAGCTCACCGCACGGTGGATCCGCTACTGCGTCCTCCATCTTCTCTCTCTTTCAAAATGACACCATGCTGTCAGAGGACCGACCCATATCATTAAAGATGCTCTAAATTTTCAAGTTATTAATTATATATGTTACTTGAGAATGTAATGTGATCTAACTTAAGCCAATTGGGGACTGGACACAGTACATGTCTTTTAGTCTCTCACATTTCAATTATTAGTATTACCAAATAAGGTTGCTTAGAGAAGTCTATGAAATTAGCAACATAATTTTATTTTGAACTATGGAAATTTCAGCAGATGGTTTTGGATGGAGATCATATGTTATCTTTCTAGCCTATGCACACACGAGATTTTACTCAGGTTTGTATCACCGATGAGAACACAGAATACATGCATGCCATCTCCCAGTGATAAAAATTGCATGGAAAAGGTATTTAGTCTCTATTTGGCCCCCAGTAATTGGGAAATAATGTTGTTTTGAATAGTTTTTTTGGAAGAATTTATGGTTAAAAATATTTAAAAAGTCAAAAATCGTGAGTTTAACTAAGATGAATTGTTAAAATTGAGTGTTGAATAATACACTTCTATATTTCAGCTAATAGGAGCAAATCACGAGGAGGCTGATTTCGAGGTGAGTGATAAAAAGTACGTTAAAGATAATCAAGATGGACATGCTTCTACACACTGATAAGTACGTTTTTCGTACTTATCTGAGCTTTAAATTTAAACATTTGTAAGTGTTTTAGAATATTATATTACTAATTATATGTTTATTTTGTTGGTATTAGGAAAAACCCAATTTTGAATGCATTTGGAGGCAAAACGAAGAAAAGGGATCGAAATCGTACAAAAAATAACAAAATGATACTCAAGTGCAAAATTAAGAGTTGAAGGACGTGAATTAACATGAATGAAGATATGGGCTACACAATTAAGGACTCAAGCACCAACTTAAATTATTTAAAAATCTGAGGTCCCAAAAGTAAAACTTACAACCTAATTATATTAATTGGGCTTTAAACGGCAAAAGAACTCTTTTTGGCATGAAATTGGGGGCTGTTACGAGTATTGGAAAAGAGTATTGGAAAAAAAATATATACATATATACATATTAGATGTTGGGAGAAGAGGAGGACCCGACATTAAATTGGGGATTATCAAAAAGTGGTCGGCTGAAGTATTATTTACAATAGTGGAGGAATTAATTGGAGGTAACTTGGTGGGAGAGATAGGAGAGGCTGGTGATTGTGGGGGAATTAATTGAATACAAAAAAGGAGAGCTAAGTGTGGTCGACAGTTTGGCTTGGTAATTAAAAATTAGAGAGGTGAGTGGACTGGAGTGTAATTGTGAGAAGTTGCAGAATTCTTTAGGCAACAGGAAGGTAGTCGGCTGATCTTATACATCGGACTAAAATAGAGAACAACTAGTGGTAAATAGAAGGAAGACTCGACTGAAAGAGAAAGGAGTCGGCTGGAGCAATTTTGTGACTTAACCATGTTGTTGGCCGGGTGATGTTTTTTCACTTCTTTCTGTATAATTTACATATTAAGATGCTAGGCTAAGTTCCTCTATGTATTGGATGAAGATGAAACTCGTTATTTATTTATTTCAATTCGATAATTAGGAGTTTAATAATTTATTGTGTTGTCTTGATTGATCTTGCATGCTTTATTTCTATTATTTGATTGATTGACCACCAATTAAATATATCGTTGCTTGTTGTAGTCTTGGAAAAGTCACAATAAGTTGAAACATTGTATGATGGATACATGAACACTAAATGTTAGGAATAACATTATGACATGTGCAATCTAATTGATAATTATGTGATTTAATGCGTTCTAAACATTCGTATTCGGACTAGGAATAAATAGGAATAGATTCGTTTCATGTTTAGGATAGATTTAATTTGTCTTGAAAAAGAAAATTAATTGCAAGTGAATTATCAATTGTCAAGAAACGCATTACTCCGTTTGGTAACACTGTTTGGATTATAAATTGGTTTATTTATGATTTTGAGGTAAAAAGTAATTGTTGAAAATTGGAGAAAGAAAATGTGTGTGGTTAAAAAGTGGTTTGGGAAATTGTGTAGTTTATAAATTGGTTTATAAACCAAATAAATTGGTTTACCGAACACTATATTAAACTATAAAATTTGGAATTGAAATAGATGGTAAAAAGTAGATTCGAATTTCAATACATGCTCCACGTTCATATTTACTCCCCAACATTGTTATTTTCTTTAGGGTGACTATATTGCCACCACAAAACTTAATTCTTACACCACATTTTTAAATGATTTCTTTATTGACTAAAATAGACATAAAAGAAATTACAAAAATATTCTTTTATTTTTCTCTCACTATTTTTACATACATCACAATCTTTCAAATAAATTTCTTGTCTTTTCTTCTTTATATTTAGGGTGGCTATATTGCCACCACAAAGTTTATTTTTTACATCACAATTTAAAGTATTTTCTTTATTTATAAAAATAGAAATAAATAAAATTATATACATATCATTTTAATATTATCTCACTAAAAATAATTTTTATATACATCACATCTTTCAAATATTCTCTTATCTTTTCTATGTTTATTTTTTTAAATCATCTTGTTCTTCTTGTTATTTTATATTTTTGCTTTTCAATACCAAGTTAATTAGAATAGATGTTAATACAATAATTTCATATGAGTTTTCAAATAATAACATCATACAAATATTAACATAAGTTAAAGTTTAGGACTTTAGGTTAGTGAAAGATTTTTATTGTTTAAGATTCCCTATATTTTGATGCCACCCAGAATTTTGATTATTTAATTATATTTGATTTTCAATTAAATTTTATATTCGGTTTTCGAATTCTATGGCTTTTCAATGACATATATTTGCGTCTTCATACTGCATTCTGCCTATCATGTTTTCAGTTGCATCTAGTAACTAAAAAAAATAGCGATTCTAATTTCTAATTGCATCTAGTATTTTAAAAAAATTGTGTATCAAGTATTTAGAAGTCAACCGCCTACTATGATTATATGAAATTGAATATCTTATTGTTTCAATTATCCATCAAACATCAATTAAAAAATGTGTAACATGGAATTATGAACCTAATTAATTGTAATTAAGGAAACAATGGGTGACAATTATGAGGAAAAATGGGAGAAATATTGAGAATTTGGGATGATGAGTACACCACAATAATATATATATATATATATATATATATATATATATATATATATATATATATATATATATATATATATTAAAGTTTTTATAGGATTATGATATTATTGTAAATTTGTTGTGGTGTATTTATTGAAAATATATTTTATTGTAGTGTGATTATAATGTGGTAGAGTAAATAAATTTTGTGTTGGTACTATAATTACCCTTTTCTTTATTATTTATTAGTTTGCAATTTTTTAGAATAGATAGACAAATAAATCATCTTTTTATTTATTGTTTCACTTGATTGGATCGAGGATAAACTGATAATTAAGACTAAAACTTATTTCTTGTGGGAACGATAACTCTCAACTCATCACAATTATTACTTGTCAACGATCATGTGCGCTTACGGGATGCACACGAACATACACTCACAATCCTCTAGAAGAAAATCAAGAAAGAATATATCTATCCACAATACTAGTGAGAAATAAGAGGGCTGGCCAAAAAGGGATCATGTGCTACTTAGCCCTTATCCTTGTCTCAAATGGTATTATAAGTTGAGTCGAGAACAGAGGCAGATCCAGCCCATGTCGAGATTAGGTTGCTCGTTCTAGATCGGTCAAAAAAAAATTACCTTATATTTTTGGGTGTCACATTTTTTCCCCTTATCCTGGTAGTAATCTCTCGTAGTGTATCAGTTTCCTAGATTCGTCCCAAACTCAAGAACCATTAAATTGAATGAAACAAATGAATAGAAACAGAGAACAAAGGAGTTTTTGACTCGATAGAACATGGTGCATTTGAGATGCACACCACATGGTTCGGGTAAAAAATGTTCGCTAAGATGGATTTGTAGGCAGAGGCTTGGCACTGTCGGACCTAAGATGAGTCATTGTGGGGCACTTGCCCCACTAAAAAAATTGATTTTTCTCTTCTTTTTTTTTCCTCTCTCTCTCTCTCTCTCTCTCTCTTTTTTTTTAAAAAGAAACTAGAATTTGAGATTTTAATTTGTTAAAAATTTGTGTTTAAAAACATTTTTATGTTTTTAATGTAAAACATGTGATTGAAAAGTAGAGAAAGAAAATTAGTGAAGTTAAAAAGTGGTTTGAAAAATTGTATTGTTTAAAAATATGTTTTTTTATAGTTTGTCAAACAGAGGTTAAATTATGTACTTTTGTGTGGATTTTATACTTTCTGATGCTGTCAAAAATCTTAACCTTGACGGGCAGAATCTGATGATGATTGATTGTTGTGTTGAAATATCGCAAGTGTACGATACGCTAACAAGTAGTAAAAGTGGACTTTTGAGTCCGGGTTGTCGATCCCACGAGGACTATTTAATTCGCTATCGATTTACTTCGAATATAGAATTCCTAAACTAAAACCAAAACTAACTAAGAAAATAAATTGTAAAATAATAAAAACAAAAACGACAAATAATTGGAAATCAATGAAATAAAAAAATCAATTAAAATAAACAATAACAAATTAAACTAAAAACAATTAAAGAAAGCAAGAAACAAACGTGGTGGATTTTAAACAATTGAATGAATATCGGGACTAACGATTTCGAAATAACGTTCTAGTTTAATTTCTCATCTCAAGTTGTTTTCTAAAATTGTATTAGGTCGAATTCACGCATATATCTAATTTACCTCTCTCGAGTTCAAATTAGACCTATTTAACTAAGTCAACCATGTATCTCTACAGCGGGTCAGAGTTTTCCTTAACTAAATGCATTAAATTTCCTAGGAATTCCTAAGTGACCACAAGCAACCACAAATTCATATCTCTATCTTTTTGTTGAAATTATCGGATTTTATTACGTGATCTAATTGTTAACTCACCTCTCGGATTATGAAAACAACCATTAATTCATGAATTGGTGATCAAGCAACTCAAGCATTAAACGCAATAATAAAATCAATACATGAAATTAAAGCACCAACTTGAGAATTAAAATCAAACAAGAAACATTAAATCTATATCGTCAATCCCGATTTAAAATTTAGCTACTCATATTCTTGGAAGAAAAATCAATAAATAATAACGTAAATAAAACTTGGTGTTCGAAGAATTGAAGAATTAACATCACCATCAAAACGCCAAATTGCCAGCCGAGTTCTTTTCTCTACAATGTATTCTGTTGACTCAATTCATCCCCAATAAAGTTGTTGAATATTCAGCCCTCTTTTTGCTCTTTCCAATGCCTCACAAATCAGCTACTCTCCCAATTTATTTTCTTGATTCCAGCCGTGTGACCTTTGTTTGTGTAAATTCTTCTCCTTTAATCACCAGCCACACACTTTCCTCTTAATAATTCTGGTAATGCTGCTAATTAATTCCAAGAATAATAATATCCCCAAGTCAACCCACTAAATTCTATTTTTCTCCCCCCAAGTAAGCTGCTGTGTATATGTATTCTCTCAAGAAAATTTCCAATCTTTCCTCTCGGCTCCTCTCCAGTTCCCGTTCCAGCAATATGTGTATATATATATATACACAAAAATTAGCCCTAAGCCCAAATAAAATAAATTGTCCTTCAAGTTTATCAATTCTTCCATATATGATAAGTAGGTCCTTGAGTCTTGACTTTCTCCAATTTGCTACACTTTTGAGTTTTTCCATCCAATTTTTGTATAATTTCTTCAATTCTTCATTTTTCTTCATTTTGGGATAAAAACCTAAAATAATAATAATATACAAAAAACTAAGTAGAATTTATTCAAGAAAAACAACATAATATCCTAATTTCGACAGATAAATAAGTGTATAAAATACACTTATCATTGATTGCTGGAAAAGATGATGAACTCGCCTTGGATGACCTGCAAAAAAGGTGTGGAGGAATATCCCCGTCGCCCATCCGGTGTGAGAATTAGTTTTCTGGGGTAGAGAAAATATATAACTGGAATATATGAAAAGAATTGTCAATAATTTGTTATGAAAAGTACTGTATTTATATGGCTGAAGAAACACATAACTTCATTTATTTAAGGAATGAGTCATTTTGTTATAAACTTACTTTTTAAGAAGAATTCCTTACTTATAAGGATTCAGTTTCCTTTTTGTAAAAGGTTTCCTTGTGGATCATGTAATGCGTTGAGACTCAAGTATATAGCCCATTAATGAGGCTCAATGTTGAAGGAGGTTGGGAAGCCTGCAAATATGGGCCATAGGTTGCTAAGAACCATTCTTATCTTCAAGTGTCCAACTGAAGTCAGAGATCGGGGTGTGCCCGACCAGGAACCGGGGTGAGCCCGACCTGAATGAGACCGGGCATTTTGCTGAGGCGTAACCGATTATTGTTGAACAGCGAGGAAGTCGGTCAAAGGAAGATCATGATCTCAAGAGGTCGAGTCCTTGAATTCTCCTTAATTTTAGGAAGTAGGAAAATAATACCGATCACTTTCAAATTAATATTTTGTGCTATTGATCTCTTTTGAAATTTACATTTGGGGATTGAATATATTTTTACAATTGTTTATTTGTTTCAGTTATAGATAAATAAAATTGTAATAAAATTTCAAGTGTTTCTTCATTTTTTGCAACATTTATACAACTTTGATTGTAGTGATTGGTATTTGTTGAATATTTGTTTACAATTGTTTATTTGATTATTTGCACTAGTTATGGATAGATATTTGAAACGTATATCTGGGTTTTTTAAAGGCTCTTCCTTAAAAAAAAAAATCGCCCGAACCCCCGTAAACTCCGTCGCGAATAATAAAAATCCATCTTTGTGCTCCACTAAGATAAAACGTCTGCGTCCGCCACTGAGACTTGAGAAATGGTGGCCAAGGCATGGCACAGCCAACTGAAGTTTGTATGAAGTTTCAAGATGGTTCTTAAAGCATTTATTGCTCTTGTTTTGTTCTCTTTAAATTTTTTTTCTAGAGTTTTCAATCTCAATCATCCATTAAAAGTCAAGTACATAATATTTGACTTTTCAACCAAATCTCAACCATCTATTCTCCAAAAAATCACTATTCATTTCAAAAAAACTATTTTTAAACAATATCAAACACACACAATAATTTATTTAGTTCAAAAAGTTAATTAGCCCCTGTTTGGATTAAATAAGATTAGATTTTTAATAGACTTTGATGAAGCTGATAGAATGTATGATTAAAAAATTATAGTTCTCATAAAATATATGGTTAAAATAAGTTACTGATCTCGACTTAGATTTTAATCAGCTTTTTAAATTAAACCAGATAAGGGCTTAATGTATACCCAATTTGATACAATCATGTTAAATGTCAAGGTAAATTAACGATGTTAGTTCAAATATCTTTCATGTCAAAGGAAGTGGTGCTAGTTAGTTTAACGGAAGTCACGTTTGACGTTATTTTCACTAAATTAAGTGACCATTTTTGTAACGTTATTTATTTCAATGGATAAATTTTTCAATAATAAAATAATGTAAGGACCAACTTGAAATTAACTTTTACAATGTTGATGGAACATGAAAAATGTATATCAAGGGACGTGATTGTAATTTCAGTTAATTCACCGACACCAAGAAGATATAAATATGACGTCATGCCTTCTCTCCTCTCGCTCTGCATTACCACTTTACTATATCTTACCCATCTGTAGTTCCACTGTTTTCAAAATCGGGCTGACACGGGAAACTTGGTCGACTTGAGCCTGGTTTTACCGTTTCATTTCATTTTATTATTATTTTAATGTCAAATTCGATCATCTGACCCTTGACCCGATCCCTCTCCGAGTCAATGACGGAGGTGAGTCTGAAAACATTGCGTAGATCTGCTGTGGCTCAAATCTTATTTTTGCAGAGCACACTACTTTCAATTCTTACTCAAAGATCAGTATGTACTTACCATGTATATTAAGTATTTATTATTATCAAATCACATCAATTACTCAATATTGTTATTGATATATTATTTTGTTGTGTAATATTACTTCGTATGAGAAGTGCTATATGTACATATGTACAATTTTTCTCTTAGTAGAAAAATCATTGTCATACTTAGCCTCTTTTTGGTAAAAATTGTTTATAAATTTTGTTATTATCAAATCACATCAATTACTCAATATTGTTATTGATATATTATTTTGTTGTGTAATATTACTTCGTATGAGAAGTGCTACATGTACATATGTACAAATTTTCTCTTAGTAGAAAAATCATTGTCATAATTAGCCTCTTTTTGTTAAAAATTGTTTATAAATTTTGTTTATAAGCAGTCACATATCAACATCTCTTTGATCAATTTTTTTGAAAAGTCAAAAATTTCAATCATTAAAAAATTCTTGCCCATCAATTTTAAATTTTCAAAAAAAGGACCAACTAGACGTTGACACATTGTTATCTACAAATAATCTACTATCTATCTACTATTTTTTTTCTATTAAAAGTATAGATGGGTGAGAAACTTTCATTTTCCCATTTTACCCTTAATTTTTTATATTTATGGTCAATAGTATCCTTAGCATTCAATACCATTATTGTTATTAATGTTATTGTTATTTAATTTTATAATTTATTATCATCTTATATTATTTGATGATTGTCTTGAACCCTTAAATGCACAAAAAATATCCATTCACATTTTCCATGAAAAAATTGATAGTATCGATTTTTAGTATATTTTGATAAAAGTTGATGAAATATGTGATTGAAAAATGTACGTTAATCATCAAGACAGTCCATTATATTTTAACAATGATGAAATTTTATCATTAATTATACGTCTTCACTGAATATGTTATTAAAACGTGTTTCTAGTTTAATAATTCAATTAATTAAATTTACAGACAAATTGAGTTTGATATTGACACTAACTAAGTTGGTATATTGTATCTTTTGAATGATCAATAGTGTATATGGTAAATTTGAATAATTTTCATCAAATTTATCCAAATTATATATATTCCAATAATAATAATGAAGCCACAACGACGTTACAATATCACGTGCAACACACGTTTTACGCACTATATCTTAAAAGTGTGGATGGGTGTGCATATTTTGATTTCTCATTTTATCCTCGCATTCTTTTCTTTTTTCTCAATAATGTCGTTAGTTCATTTATTGAAACTTACTTTACATTTATTTTAATTCTTATTTCAAAAAATATTAATTTATCCACAATGAATAAATCGAAATTAGTTATTCAATTAATATTAATTTAACGTCGCAACGTTTTAATTTAGTTTTAGAATATTGTCCTATCAAATTTCATTTCCCGCGATAACTTTATTGAGCAATTCAAATAATGCGTTTATGTGTTTTTAATGATTTTTTTCTATTTTTAATTCAAAAATTATGTTTAAGTTACCAATAAAAATAGACTTTTTTTTTCAAAGTAGAGTGTGAAGCTTTTTTATTTTAAACTCACTTTAATTCTTATCAAAATCATCAATTAATTTATATAAATAGAAAAAATTATTTTAATTATTTTCTAATTAAGAATATAAAATAAATAATATCAAAACTCTTTGTAAAAGAAAAAAATTCAAAACTAAAATCTTAGTTTAAATTTATATAGTTACTGTTTGATGATAATTAAAACCATATTTTTAATAGATTTTGAGAGAATTTAATAAAAATGTGGTTGAGAAGTTGTGAATTCAATAAAATGTGTGGTTAAAATTAATTGACTTGAATAACATTAAACAACCGTTTATAAATAGTTCACAAAACAGGGACTTAGCATCTGTTCGGTAAAATATATATATTTTTTTATAAACAACATAATTTTTAGAACCACTTTTTAACAAATACACATTTTACTTCTCCAATTTTTAATCATTACTTTCTACCTCAAAATTATAAATAAACAAGTTTATAAATCAAACAGTGTTACCAAACGGAATGAACTATTTTTTGTTTATAAACCAATTTATAAATCACACAATTTTCCAAACAACTTTTTAACCACACACTTTTCTTTCTTCAATTTTTGACCACTACTTTTTACCTCAAAATTATAAATAAAGCAATTTATAAACTAAACAGTATTGCCAAACTGTAACGTCCCGGATTCCGCGGAGCCCGGGACGTCACTTCGTCCTTTAAAACTGACTTTATTGCGGAAAATAAATTTAATTCAAAGCATCACATTCATCCTTTGAAAACTTCAGCGGAAATTTGATTAATTTAAATATAAAACAATTCATAAAACTTGTGTCTCAATTATTTAAATGAAATTAACGATAAATAATTTAACGAGTAACATTCGTAAAATTGTCTAATAACATCATCATTTATTTAATTTGCTACCGCTCCCATTTCATTCGCCGCCTTCTCCGAGATCTGCAAAAACTGTTAAAATAATGGAATGAGTATTTCGAAAAATACTCAGTAGACTCATCGCCAATAATTAATTTACAGAATAATTGAACACGTAATTATGCAATCATATAGTGACATCATCATCATATTCTTGGGCTATTTTATTTTCAAAATCAAGGCTCGTAAAATCATAGGGTGTGGGTAGTCTCGTCTCGTGCACTTAAGGCACATAAGTTATGCATAACATCATCATTTCTCATTTATCTCATAAGAGATATTCTTTTCTCGTCTCATGCATCAAAGCATGTAAATCACGTAATTTCACATAAGACATGCAATTATAATTTAAACTAATTAATGGGGGCGAGTCTACCTTAAATCACGAGTTTGAAAGTAAAGTTGGAAAGTCACGTCAATCTTCTAAATCACCAAGTGTATCGTCTAGCCAAAAGAAAAATTAAATTAATTTAGTATTTCAAAAATTAACCTATTAAAGTGAATAAATAAAGTTTAGGGGTTAAAATAGACAAAAATGAATACTTTGAAAGTTGAGGGACTAAAATGAATACTTCGAAAGTTGAGGGACTAAAATGAATACTTTGAAAGTTCGGGGACTAAAATGTAAATTCTCACAAGTTGAGTTGGAACTCAAAAATGAATATTATTATAGGGCTGAAATAATAGATTTTAAAAACGAAAGGGCTGATTAAAACTCATTTAAAACTTAAGGGCTGAAATTGATGATTTGAAACCAAAAGGGACTGAATTGAATAACTTTTCAAACTTAGGGGCTGAAGTAGACATATTTCAAAGTTTGGGGCTTAAAAGCAATTTCAATAAAAATCAAAATATAACAAATTTAACTCTCTCTCTCTCTCTCTCTCTCTCTCTCTCTCTCTCTCTCTCTCTCTCTCTCTCTCTCTCTCTCTCTCCATTTCAGAAATCAGAGGAGAGGCGAGAGAGAGGGGTGCGACGGAAGAGGGCCTCTTCCGTCACGGCCGGTCTCCGGCCAATACACCGGCGATGACACCGCCGGAACCTGGCGGTGATAAGGGTGGGATGGGCGTGCGAAGATTTATGAAGTGGGGCTCGATTTGGGTGCAAGAAACCGCGACGGGAAGTTTGGGTTTCGAAGTTTTTCCGGTGATTTTTCAGACAATAATCCCCCATCCAAGGCCTGTAGTCGAGGTAAGTATTGGGTAAAGCTTATTTTTGGTTTTGTGGTTTGGGATTTTGATTGTGGCTTTTGGGTGAGGCAATGGCGGTCGAGCATGAAGGTGAGTTTGGTAGTGATGATGTTGGTTTGCAGGGGTGAATATTTCGAATTGGTGCAGCAGCGGGGGAGAGGCAATTGTGGGGGGGGGGGGGTGTTGATAGCGGTTTGAGAGAGAGGCGGCGGCTTTGGAGTCCCGAGCAGTGGTGGCTGGTGGCGTTGGTATTTATGGGAATTGGTGGTTCGAGTTTTGCAGGTGATGAAGGCTGCGGTTGGGCAGTAGGTGTTGGTTGGTGGGTGGTCGTGTGGTGGTGGCTGGTTGCGGTGGTTGCGGTTGGTTGGAATGGTGTATCGAGACTTGGTTTTTGGTGATATAGAAATGGGCGGTTGGAGGACGAAGGTGGAGGTTTAGGTGCGGCCGTGACTCGATGATTGTGTGTTGGTGGTTCTACGCTGCCGTGATGATGGTTCAATTTGGCTGCTTACAATTGAATGGGGGTTAACGGTGACTGAAATTGGTCAGGGATGGATTTGGGTTGAGATGATGGATTCAGGCTTGTGGTTGGCATGGTGATGGATGCAGATACCAAGCTTTTGGCTATGACAGAAATAGAGAGAAAATTATACCTTCGCTGGAGGGTACCGTGTGCGTGTGTCTGGGACTCTGGACAGTGTGGTGAGGGGTTTAAATTTATGGTTGATTTAGGTGTTAAACATGGTAGTTTAGGTTAAATCTTGGTTTATGGAAAATTGTGAGAATTTTGGGAAGTGAATATGGTTGTGTAAGGAAATACTTGGGAAATAAGTTGTTGATTTAGTTGGGCCAAGAATTTATTGATTGGGTTGTTAAAAGGGCTTGAATGATCAGTAAAACATTTGGGCTCGAGTTGTTGGATTGGATTAAAACAGTCGAAACTTGGACTTAATATAATTAAAGCTTGGGCTTTTGAAAATAAACTGTGATATTGAAATATTTTTGATAAGATTTGACTTTAAATTAAATAACGAACTTGGACATAAAATCAGAATAATTTGGATAATCTATTTAAAAATTGAAATATGGACTTAAGGATAAATACTGAAAATGATTCACTTTAATTGGACTGGAATTTGACTAAGATAAATTTAAAATAAAATTTTACGTCGTTGGCTAGACGAACACGTGTTTTAAAATAAATGGACAAAGTCGTAGCGACACGTTTTTAAAATAATTATTTATTTAAATAAGTCATAGAAAATTCTCGATCGCTACACAAACGGAATCTTAAACCCTATTTAATTTAGGAATGAACTTTCAACTTTCTTCTAAATTTATTTTCAACCACATATTTTTTATAAAACTTCCGTTTGGTAAATGAGTTATAAATCGATTTATAAATTATACAATTTTTCAAATCACTTTTTATTCATTCAAATTTTTTCTCTTCACTTTTCAACCACACATTTTACTTCAAAATTATAAACAAATCAATTTATAAATCATTGCATCGTTATCAAACGGAAGCGTATATTAATTTACCAAATAGGCTTCTCATTTTCTACTGTTGGAAACCCCAGCGGCCAGGAAAGCGGTACGCTAGTAATTTATAGTACCACGTGCCAATCTTATACCAGAGTCCAGAGTCTCCAGACATATCGTGGTGAGTGGTGACGGGAGTGAGTGGAGTATTGGAAATCTTTTTTATTATTCGAGAGAGCTGTGAATAGTATTGTTACTCGAAAAATGGGTTCTGAAACGAACCCTCCTTCATCGGCAACCGCACCGGCCCCTCCGTCTCCTTCATCGTCACTACCGGCGTCTCCTTCATCGTCATTACCAGCGTCGCCGAGTGGGAAGCGAAGTAGGGATCCCGAAGACGAGGTTTATCAAGACAATCTTCGTTCCCACAAGCGTTATCTCAGCGAGGTACCTCTCTCTTTACACGTATGGATGTATGGATGTAAAAGAAAAGTTTTATGATTATTGCTTTTGGTGATTTCCTGACAGTTAGTTGATGATTATGTTTCAGAGAATTTCCTTTAAAAAAAAATTAATATGAATATGCTAGAATTTTTTCGTCCTGTATGTGATCCGTTGATGTTTAATTCTTTAATTAGGTTATTAAGGATGGCCAATGCAGGGGAAAAGGGATTATGCTTAGGTAATGCCCTTGTTATTGTTTATAGAAGAGGAAAATTCAAGAAACTTAAATCTTGATTTATTTTTAGATTTGACACCTTGCAAAATGGTTAGAGAATTCAAAGGAAATGCCAAAGTTTTGTGATTCATTTGCAATTTTTTTTGTTTGACATCGGAGAAACAAATTTTTATACTTTTTTATAGAATCCAGTGGAAAATGCAGGATATGAGGTTGGGAAATTTTAATTCTATGCTTGATCCCTTGTGGCATGTTTTGTAGGGAGGATATAAGAGAACCAGTTTGAAGGAACAGATAATAGTTGAGATCCTGCTTGTTATACTTTTCAAGTTTTCTGTGTTCAGTGCCAATGCTGAAAAAGGGTAATTGCTTAAGCGATGCCCCTTGCTTTTATTCAGAGGAGACCAACATTAAACAAGAATAAACTCTTGATCAATATCTTGATATTGAAATCTTTGTTATTTGATTAGAAAATTCAGATGAAATGCTGATTCATTGGAAATCGGTTTAGCTTTAATTTTAATTGGAAGAAATGTGTTAATATGGTTGGAGTGAGATTTGTTTCCTTTAGTTGTGAATTAGTGGCTTAGTTTTGTGGTGCAGATTATGGCTTCAAGTTTGAATGGGCTGACGGTTGGAGAACCTCTATCTGAAAATCTCATAGAATCTCCACAAAGATCTGAAAGCATGCTTTATCTCAGGTAAGTAATGAAATAATTCAAAAGAAATTTAAACGTTGGACTGCACACACACACACACACACACACACACTAAGTATTGCTGGTTCAATACCAAATCCAGAATATTGATGTTGTTTGGTCATTCGACTAAAAGGACCAAATATCCAAAATGTGGATATATACAGTTATTGAGCAAATTGAGACCATGTCTTTGAAAGGTTTCTTCAAGATAGACTGGAAAAACAAACAACACTAGATTTTCACGCACATTAGATTGTAAATTTATTGGCTTTTCTTGGACATGGCCTATCCGAGTTCTATATTTTACTAGCTTAAGAACTTAGGGTGTGTTTGGTTGCGAGAATGGAAAATTGGTGGAAAGAAAATGTTTTCCAGAGAATTGAATTTAATGGAAAATATCAATTGGATATGTTTAATTGGATTTATTTTCTAGGTGGAAAAATTGTTGAATTTTTCGGGTTTTGTTGTTTGATTAGTATTAGTTTCCATTGAAAATTTGGTAAAGTTGTGTTATTTCAGTCAAATTTGGCCGCGGGGGGAAGCTCTACGGTTGTTTTCCACCTAAGTAGGAAAAAAAAAAATCTCCAAATAGCTAAGAAATCATTTTTATCAAAAACCTAGAAAACCCCATCACGTGCAGCAAAGTAGGAAAAAATTTCTAGGCAAAAACTTGCGGGGCAAAAGTAGGAAAATAACATGAATTCGCATTTTCCGTGGCAAAATTGTGTCTATCAAACAGGCCCATATAAATATTCCACTTGGCTTTCTTAGATCATACTAGCTTAGACTCTGGAAATCAATAAAAGTGTGTGATTTGATCTTTATACAAGCATTTTAAGAACATCTGAGAAGGTAAGGACCTCCAAAAACCTATTTGAAGTTATTTTTATTCATCCATTTGAATCTTTCCTAAAAAGATATTGCAACCAGTTGAATTCTTAAAACAAGACAATTGCTTATTCATAGGCTATTATGAGTTCAAGACAAGCCGCTATGGTGAAATTAATGAGTGCAGTTTGTTGGTTGAAGCTTTGATTGTTCCTTTTTTTTTTTTATGTGATTACTTGAGTAGGGAAGGGTGGAGGTGTTCTTTTATGGTTTCATGTGAGATGCTTGCCAAAGAAAAAGAAAAAAAAAAATAGCAAACAATGATGGGTAGAATATACACAAGTATGTGAGATGGCACTTCGACGTTACCTAGTGGCTGCACATGACTATGGAAAGGAAGAAAGTTACAAAATGCATTTTTAGTATTTATTACTTTGAGATTGGGATTGTTATATTTAGTAAAACTTACAAAATGCATTTTTAGTATTTATTACTTTGAGATTGGGATTATTATATTTAGTAGCTAATCTAGCAGCTTTCTACCTTAGGAATTCCATTCTTTTCTCTCATTTTATTTATGTAAAATATAACTATTTGAATTGAATTTTTATCAGGATGAATATATAACTGCTCCTCCAAACAGTGTAGTTTTTCGTGTTGATGGTTGCATGGTGTTGATGAGATAACACAGAGTCTCCTTTCTAATTAATCAGTGCTTATTAACTTTTGGTAGCTTATAGCCACAAGATTGCCCTAAATTAAAGCAACATAATCTACTATTTGATAATGTGAAATTTGGAATCAAAGATCATTTACCTGTACTATTTGATTTGCTAAAAGAGAGCATTTTGCAAACAAAAACTTTTTAATAATCATTCATGTAAGATCAATTTCTATTGTTTACTTTGAATGCTCCCAGATTCTTAATTGAAAGCGGGAGCATGGATTTTTCAATGGATCTTGTTGAAGAAGACTTTAAAAAGCTGTCGGGGGTGTTGCACCGTAGGCATTGTGTAGATCTGTCCCTGATACCATGTTGGTTATTGCAACAACTCTTAGTTGAAATTATTGTCTGAATTGTGTGTCAGTATCTTTTTTTACATTGCAGGATGACGAGGTAGTGGTAGAAATCTTATTCGATTCCTTCTTGGTTTATGCTGGTTACTTGACAGCCATCCTCCTTCCAAGTTTGATTTCCCGTTGATTTCTATGATTTCAGGGATGAATTTCCCTTGCAATATTCACCTATGTCAGAAGATTCGGACGACTCAAGATACTACGAGACTTTGACAAACGCTTGTTCTTCCAAGCCTGAGAGCTTATCTACTAATCCAGTATCTCCTTACAAGTACCAAAGACCCTTGAATGGGTTTGCTTCAGGACCTCCTACAACTTCATATCCTTCAGTGACATCATCACAGCATCGCCAACAAGGCTCAGATTCCGAGGCTCGTTTCCCATCATCTCCAAGTGATATATGCCACTCGGGAGACTTAAGGAGGGCAGCACTTTTACGGTCTGTACAAATGAGAGGACAGCCTCATGGGTTTTCACCGTTTGAATCAGCATGCAGTCCAGTACAAGAACCTGGACATAATATGGAAACCGAGGAGCGACCATGTTCTTATATGAAGACTCTAGTGAATGAGAGGGAGAAAGGAGATGAATCTGCAGACTAATGATTCATACGTTCGTCTTCTAAACTTGCTCTTGGTAGTAGTCACTAAAACAAATGATGCAATTTTTTCAGAAATTGATCAGTGTCCTTGCTCCAAGAGGTTTATTACTTCCTCTGGATGTATAGTTGGTGGCCTGGAAGCAATAGCATTGTATCTGAACCAGCAACACTGTTGCCTGCAGCGCATCTTATGAATTAAAGTAGTTTTGTAAGAGACAGCTGATTGCATTTCCCAGCATTCAATTTGACTTGGTGCTAGGGCAGGTGCCCGGCTGGCTGTGCAGCACGTTTGAGTTTTCACTGAATCACTGTTAAGGGCTTGTGAGAGTTACAGAGATTACCAACATGTTTAGATAAACCGTCCCTCCAAAACATTACAGGATAAATTTACAGGTGCAAAAAATGATAGTGGACGATTTGGTTGTCCCCTTTGGAATTAGTTGTTATTATTTACTGGTTGGATTTTGCTTATACTGGCTTGTGACGATGTGGACTTTGTATTTCAATTGGTGTACTTCGTATTTGATTGCCATATCTTTCTAACTAGTGAACCATCCGTGCGATGCACGGGAAGCAACGCCTGAATAAAAATTATCCTATGCAAAATTAAATGAATAATGAGACAATAAATAATATTAGCAAATTAAACCAATATTTTCAGATCAACACGATTCGTAACTTTCGATATTGTTACGTATAATGTCCATGATTGAAAACTGATTTTTTTAGGAATAGTCCTACATGTAAAAGTGATTGACCTTATTTTAAATCAAATACAGTTGATATTGAAATTTTAGTGTTTTATGATAATAAACAAATATTAATATAATTGGGGAACCAAAAAAGTCAAATAAATTGGTGAAATGACTGTAGGAGATAATTTTAAATGAGTGTAACGAAAAAATGTATTTTTTACAAAAATGATAATTATGACAATGAGTTAAATGAATATGTATTTTTCACTTAATTATTATTTTTGATATATTTGTTTCTTGTATGATAAGTATGCAGAATTGAATAAACATTGCATTTCGGCATTTGTAAATGAGTGAAAATAGATAATATTAAAACTGAAATAGTACCTCAAATTATATTTACATTGTCCCAATTAAACAAAAGATTGATAAAAACATAAGACAACTAATTGATTTGAAAACAAACAAAATTAGAAATCTTCATTTACATCTACGCATATCCATTGTCCTTCACTACTCGTTTTCTAATTTAATTCGCTTGTCGCGTTTCTAATTCACATTGAAGAACTTAATAGAGGACCCTCCATAAAAAAATATGATGTTAGCTATATCATCAATTGACTCGATGCGGGCTCTCTTTCTATTTGTTTGGTTACGGCTGCTGCCTTCATTTTCACTGAGTCATCTAACTGTTAAAAAAGCATGTCAAATCCAAATTGAAAGTTAAAATGTGAAAATGTATAATACTAAAATCTTTGGGGGAAAAAAATCGATTCCAAATATAATAGTAAATTGTTGACAAATACCTCAATAACTTCTTCCCCCGAATTTTCAAGACATGAAAACAAATAAAATTTCTATGTAGACAAACTACCCAAGTACTGGGCATAAAAAACAGACGGACCACATTAGCAGAGCATATTTTCGTGAAACTGTCAAGCAAATTTTGAGACGTCAGGGACATTATAGTATCCTGTATTCTATTGCAACCAGTTCAAATTTTTAAGTGTAACCTTTTTTTTGTGGCAATGATCAATGTTAATTTTCCATTCCTGGCCAATTCTTTCTTACGTTTTATAGTACACATAATAGAATTCGATTTTCCCATTTGAAACCAAAATTAGCCAAAACAAACATGATTTCTTCTTCGAAACCAATTCTTGGGTTAATCGTTAAGCTTACTAATGTTAATGTGCTTAACTTCGGCAACCCTAACACCGTCGCAGCCACCACCGATTTCTTCTAGGGATCTTGATAAATAATTTTGGATTTCCTTCCTGATAAATTCTTGCATAGCAGAAAGTAACTCTACGCTAAACAACTTGGTTTCCTTCTCCGTCATAGTGACAACTTTACTTCTGCGATCACTCTGCTGAATCAGCCAGTTCGATATCCAATCCTAGTCTCCAATCTTCACAGAAGATGATCCACTGCCGGGCAAAGATAGAGTCATCATAATCAAAAGATCATCAGCATTCTTATTATCGGACGACGGCAGAGGTGATTCCACCGACGGTGCCATCATCTCATTTTTCATGAATGAAAAATCAAAGTTCATATGCACTAGAATACAAACGATTCGTTGTCAACAGAACCACCAAGACTTGAATTCTCATGACTTAGTTTCAATCCACTCATCATTGCAGACGTAACATCGTTGCGGTCTAGTTTCTTCAATACCTACACAGGCCCATCACCTCTTCGCCTACCATAGCTGCATTGCACTTTCACTTCAGCTTTGAGTTCCAGTGGTTCTTAATAGAGTTATCAGTTCGGCCATTAAGGAGCCTCGCTATAGATGCCCATTTGTTAACATACTCTGCGTGCACCTTGAGAATGAACTCATCCTCTTGGGGTGTAAACGGCCAGTACTTAACTTCTGGAGACAACCTGTTTCACTACCGCAGCCTGCAAGACTTCCCTGATCTCCCAGGAATCGGTCTGCTTATCATAGACCAATTGCAAGTCCATGTAGCTACACCAGCTTCTGTAACTGCTCATCTTCTTCCGGACTCCATGGCCCCTTAATCCTATCGACACCGTCATGAGACACCATTTATTTTTAAGCATAACCTGGAAAAGAAGAATTATGTCAAAATTTAAGGGTTTAGATAGTGATACCATGCTTCGCAGTATTTTGCTTTCATAATTCTGTCAAAAAGTAAAGGTGTAGATTGTGTTACCATGCTTCGCGGTATTTTGCTATCGTTGTTCATTAAAACAACAAACTTTCTTGTGAGAAGAGCCTTTTTAATCCAGTTTTTTCCCCAATTCTTTCAACCATGATGACTGCATTTCCTAAATGATGTTTTCTCCTGAAAATGGGAAAATTTAAATACAATGGTGTACTTTATGATGAAAACAGTATTGCTGAAATGTGGTGTACAGATTTATATATAAGTCTGAATTGCAGTTGTTTGCACGTCCAAAACAACCTCCTCTAACATGATAACTGACCCACTTTATTATAACTACCTGGAATTGTGGATCGGTTTTCTTTTGTTTTTAATCTGCCTAAAATTCTGTTCACTATAGAATCTGCTCTAAATTGAAAATTGAATTGAAGATTCCCAGAATCTCTTCTGTTTTTATAGATATATATATATATATATGCTAGTATGAAACAGGTGTAATGCACGTGATTTTGTATATTAAACAATTTATTTTAATCGAATCTTATTTATTTTGAGTTTGTATACTACTTGAGAAGAAAATGATGATAATTTATTCATGTCAAATATTGAAAGAATTTAAAAATGATTGAAATTGGATTGAGTAGAATATTGTACAAAAATGTTTCAGGGATGAGAATGTATTATTTTTCTCTTGGAGGTGTGCATATATATGTGAAAACATGTTAAATTTAGTTATGAAGGGCTTGGATCAATTAAGCATGAATTGAGATTTTTTTATTCAAATGTTAACCATGCAAAATATGTACATAATCTATACTTCTTTTAAAAGTCCCTTAGAGGGAGAAATTTTTTTAGATTATTTTACCTCACATTTTTTTAATAATTTCATATTCACCATTTGTCAATCAAATATTTTTTTATATATTTATAATTTAAAGTCTTCACTTTCTCACTAAAAATCTTTTAAATAAAACCAATAACTCTCATTTAATTTATAATTTCTAATACGGCATTCAATTAATATGAAGAAAAAATGCGTAATTCTTGAATTAATTTTTTTATTTTTATATAATAATTTTAAAAAAAATACTTCTAAAGGGCTTAAAAGGAGAAACTTTTTTTTTTTTTTTTAAATTATTTTACCCTCAAAACTTTTAATAATATCATATTTAAAGTTAATTTTAATTAATGTACAACTTTTTAACATTTTATTTTATTTTATTTTTATATTGTCAATAAAAAGTATTTTTAACGTATCTAAATTATTCACTTTCCTACTAAAAATATTTTAAATAAAACTAATAACTCTTAGATAATTTAAAATTCATAAACATCATTCAACTATTATGAGAAAAAATGTGTACTCCTTGAATTAGTTTTTTTTTTTTTTTTTTGCATAATAATAATAATAATAATAATAATTTAGAAAATCATTTTCACCTTGTACATTAAATATTTTATTCTCTATTAGTAATATTCAATTTTAAGCTTCTTTGTCAAATATTAATTTGACATTGATTATATTCTCACCACACTCATAAAATTAGAGTGCTGTGAAAATTCACTTATTTGTTCATAAAGCCAATTTTTTAAGGATGATGCATGTAAATTTATTTTTCTAAAATTTTAATTGCATGAAAAATTAATTTAAGTTTTATTTTTCCAATCAATTTAAATTTTTATTGTATTAAATTTTTACGTTAAAATTCCGAAGTGCAAATCTCTTGAAAAAATCTTTGTTTACGTTAATATTCTGTAAATATGTATTGTATTTTATTCTCCTTGACTCATTACTATGTTTCTAAACTCATTTTATTATCATGTGTTTACTATGTCAACCATGAAAAGAAATCAAGAGGGCATGTTATTGTTTTTGTTCTATCAAATTGATGAACACGTGTCATTAGGTTGTAGCAAAATATAAGTTGATGGTTTGTGTTTTTTTTTTTTATCAATTTAAAGAAATGTCCGTGCTACTTTGGGATTCATAGCATTGTGAATCAATTTGTTGAGCTAGAAATTTGAAGGCACCGATCTCAGAACAATTTTCCTAATCAAACATTACTTTAATTAAATATGATATCTTATGTGTCTCGAATAATCATACCTTAGTAGGGAACCTAGATTAGATACATCTCAATTTTTCTCAAATATTTAGGATCAAATGTTGTTTTGCATTCTAATTTCATATGCACAATTAGCTTTCTTTTTACGTCAGATTAAAATTGATTTTTTTCATCCTGGTTCTAAAATCTTGATAAATTGTCAAATGATGTTCATCATTCTTTTTCTACTGCAGCAATGGATTGATAATGAACTATATACACACTTATGTTTCTTCAAATAAGATAGACTAAGAATACATTTAAGGAGATACAAAATTTAAATAAGCCAACAATCAGTAATTAGAAGAAAGATGATGGTATTATTGATAATGATATTGCATACTTAGAAATTTGAATAAAGTTAGGGTAAATTGAGTTCGATATTGAAATTGTTTAAATCAATACTTTGAATATTTTTTAGATAAAACATGCAAGAAAATTTTGACAATTTTTATTTAATTTCAAGAAAATATATATATTTGAATAAAAATATCATAATATCATTACAATATCATGTGCATCGCATGCGTTATATACTAGTAATAAATAAATATCGAATACAATAAAGAGTGGAGTATTTGTATTTTCACCATTTACACAATGAAAATAAATATCAAGCAACGTTTTCCAAAATAAGTGTCCTAGAAAATATTATAATTAAAGTTGAAATTTGATTCTAAAATATCTTCATTTATCATTTATGTATAATTTAGCTATAGCCCATCATTTCCATATTAGTATTTTATAATTCCTAATTTAATCATTAATTAATTTTATAATTTTTTATTTAACAATGTTGACTGTCTACTCAAATTCTATTTTCATTCCAAAAGACA
Organism: Ligustrum vulgare; assembly: GCA_963555705.1. Classification (NCBI taxonomy): domain Eukaryota; kingdom Viridiplantae; phylum Streptophyta; class Magnoliopsida; order Lamiales; family Oleaceae; genus Ligustrum; species Ligustrum vulgare. The sequence goes on from OY743179.1 coordinate 20,376,170, forward strand.
CTAGAAATAGTCATTCTTGTATCTATGTCAGTGGATTTCTCTCTATTCAAATCGAATTCATTTAAAATCAAAGTTTCAGCAAAAATAGAATCCACATAATTTATCATTTATGTCCCACTATTTTAAAATTATTTTATTTAAGTCCCACAATGATATTTATAATTTCTTAACTAAAATTAATTTGGTCTTCAATAATTAATTTCAATCCGTGTTGCTTTTCTTATATCAAATTAAAAGAAATAATAAATATCCGAACTTTTTAAGTAAATTCATATAAGTCCGAATATTTTTTGTAACTTCATATTTCGATCAATTCATTTGTTATTTTAAAATTAGTATTATTTATTTATTTATTTACTCATTTATTTATTTATATTTAATACTATAGATTTAAATAATTAAAATTTGTAAAATATATATTACAGATTTTAACAATTATTTTAACTAATTTTTATCAAAATAAAAATAGAGGCGTGTTAGCAAACTAATTCTATTTTAAAATAGGCTGTGGTCAAATATGTTTATTTAAAATGTATAAAAATAATTTTTTCGGTAACATGACCATTTGACTAATGGGTGAAAAATGAAAAGGTCAAGTTGTATTAGAAATTATTGAATAAGTTTAGAATATTTTTAATATTCTGATAGTTCGTATCTATGATATTTTTAATATTTTCAATTTATGTCATTGATCGTGGTTTCACGTTGTAGATCGATTTATACATAACTTAACTCTTTGATTTTCATTTTTTGAGAATTGATTTTGCGAAAAGTGATTTTATTAAAATGTATAATTAAAAAGTAGTATGAAAAAGTGTAAAAAATGAATTTTTTTTTTTTTTTTTTAAATATATGATTGAGAATGAATGTTCAGAAAAATTTGATTTAAAAAATCAATTTCATTCGGGTAAGTAATAAAATATTATGTCTTATAGGTTAAACAATTGCGTCTCTTTTATAAATTGAGATGCAAGGATAATTTCTTAGTATATAAAGTTAAATTGGTAAAATTTAATTAACACTAACATTTCATATTGCATAATTAGTTGCATTCATTTAAATATAAAATCACGTTTATTTAATTTGTAATGTTAAAATAAATATGAAATAAAATATTTGTTTAATATATTTAAATATCAAATATTGTAGTAAGATAGTTAATATCAATTCTAATAGTACTATTCGGGTGGTGATAAATTAATTTGTGATAATTTAGAAATCATATTTTGAAAAAATTAATTGCATCAAGAATCATTAAAATTGAATAATTATGCACATGAGTTATGTAAATGGTCATTGATTTTTTTTTTATTTATTTATTTATTTATTTTTAATAGAAAGTCATTCAAATTCCTAACTATTACAATTGTGGTCACTTGGTAAAAAAAAATGGCCCCTATTAGGTACCCTTTATTCAAAACTTCAATTTTTTAAAACTCATTTTTAACCAACATTCTATTAATAAAATAATCTACATATAAATTCAAAAAAATTCCTATTTTTTAACAACTCATTCTCTCAAGATTTAATGTTACAGACTATGTTATTTAAAATAATTAATTTCAAATAGGGGCTTATCTATACATTCTCAAAAAATTCATTATTGTAAAATTCATTTTGTAGATAATAAGGGCTCAAATAAGTACTAAACATGTTCACAAGAGAAAAACATAATACATAAAGGGATAGTACTTCCCAAAAACATGCATTGGTCCATTTTCTCGCCTGAAACATATTTCCTAAAATGGTAAATAGTATAAATTAACTATTTATTATTCATTTTGGACAAAATTAAGATTTAAAATAATCCACTTGAATACAGATTTTTAGATAGTCACATTTTCTAGGTCTCGAAGTTACTTGGTCTGTATTTCCCTCTTGAAAATCAATTACAATTTATTTATAAAAAAAAAAAAAACAAAACAAAACTTAGTCTATATCCCATAAATATTTTTTCTTTAAAAATAGGGAATGAAATATGAGCGTTCATCTATCTATTTTTTTCCTTTTGTTTTAATAAAATTTTGAGCTTATATCAAAGATATATCTATTTTTATTTTTTTTACTTATTATAAATTCAATTTAAATGTAATTTTGTTTTCCCATTTTATACTTGAAATCAATTTAAATTACAATATTTAAAGAATACTTTTTAGAACGATAAACATATGAATCGTAAAAAAAATAAGTTATGTGTAATTGTACTTTTTTTTGGTAATTAATTGTTTCTCCTCCGTTCCTCATTTTTAATTAAATATTCATTTAATATGTTAACATATAAATTCGATATATGTGAGTAACAAATGACCATTCATGTGTAACACTAAACCAACTATACCCTCTTTTGTTGCCCATTAAGTAATTAATTAAGTTAAAAGATTTTTTGGTCATTTCTCTCACCTTGCTTCCTCACTGGTAAAATATTCTCTCATTATTGTCATTGTACAAAAATGATTGGAATTTAAATGGTTTTCTAACTTTCTACTATACAATACCCATTGTCCCATTCAATAATATATAAGTTCTTAGTTATTTTAGCAAACTCATTGGAGAAATAACATCATTTACTATACAAAACCTGCAACGTATTTTTTTACATTAATTGTTGTACACACTACTTACTATTTCTTTGTTAAAATTCATATAGTTTTTTAACTTTAAGTTTCGACTAATTACTTCCCACATTTGATATCTTCTTGTGGAGATGAATAAAGTGTTCAAATTCTCAACATCAACTAAAAAATCAATAAGCATAAACAAAGGCGGGACACATCCTTCGACATCATCCTCCCTGCTAAAGTTGGCTTTACTTCTTTTCGATTTAACATTGGTCTCACCATAGTATTTTTTGAACAATTCTCATCAACAGTTGAAAATTAATTGAGATCAGTGATGAGATCATTATAATTATTTTTCTAAGTGTCCATGCTGAAATTATTGTATCTTTTACAAAACTGAAATAAATAAATTGGGATTGTTCCCAGCTCGGTGTATTCCAACATATTAAGGTTATTTTCATGCAATATTTTAAGAATGGACTCTGAAGCATACAACTTTGATACTTAAAGCTGAATTATCTCTTCCTAGAGAAATGATAAAGTTTTTATTTTGTTTCAAATACACTCGAAAATGGATAACGGGTTTGAATTGGGTGCTTGGATGCAAAAATTGTACATGTTCTCCACTTCTGATCACGCATCTGTTGTGTTAATGAACCTCTTTGTGACCCTCCTCTGGGGATAGATTTTCATTGGTCATTTGCTAGAGAAGAATAGTTGGATGAATGAATCAATCACGACCCTTATCATCGTTAGTTTTGCTCTCATTTTTTTTTCAAAGTATTTGTTCAAAATTTAAATAGTTCTATTAACGAATGGATCATATCGACTTGACCCATTAAATACTTTACTACATTAATTTATTATCTAATAATTTACAATGATAATATAATCTATAATTTCATACAATTATATTTTTTCATTTATTTAGTATTAAATTAATTTATTATCTAACAATTTACAATATTGTATTATAATTTCATATTATTATACTTTCTCATTTATTTAGTATATTAAGAAAAAAATTTCGTCTTTTAATAAATATTATTATGGGTATAATATATTAATATAATTATTAAAATATTACATCTAAAAATTAAAAATTGTATTGTCCATTCAAATTACATAGTTTACAATGTATATATTATGAATGTAATAACCACGTGTGTGGCGACCCCAAAACCCATCATTCTATAATCATTACTTAAAAATGCTCCTTTTGTGAATCATATCACATTCAATATCATCATCAATATGCATCAAAAGCATTTTACCACATATCATACTTGCACATAATGAAACATGTAAAAGGGTGTATCGAATACTCACTATTTTGATGATTTATGTAATATCTATCAACCTGAAATTCATAAAATAACTTCATGTCATGAACATAACTAAAAATAGAGGGGGTGTCTACATGGGTGGCTACATAGGTGTAGACAACATGTTCATCGTTCTTCGTTTGGTGTCGACACCACATTACCGGTGTCGACACCAATCGTAATTTCAGAAACTAGGTTTTGATTTCTTTAATTCTATTGATCCCTAACTAATATATTTTGATAATCATTTTTGAAAAACAAGTTTGGGGATCAAAAGAATGATTTGAAACGGATTTAAACATAGTTTTGGCAAGAATTCAAGAATTGATGTATAAAAAGAGATAGAGTTTTAGGAAGTTGATTACCTGAAGTTATGGTTTATAATTTCGAAAACTCAGGTATCTATAAGGAAGAAAGATTGTAGGGAAGCCAGAGATCATGGTTGTATAGGATGGGGACCTTCCTTCACCATTAAGTTTCCAAATTACAAAGCATGAGGTGTCTATCATGCAGCTGGAGTTGGAGCTCGTCTATGCAAGCAGGAGGTGGAGAGAAGGTATAAGCTGAGTAATGGAAGCTATACAAGCATTGCTGGCAGTCTAGGAGTCCAACTATGGCTGCTATTTTAGATTCTTCCTATTTTTGAGCAGTTGATTTTGAGTCTGATTTTGAAGTAGCAAACGTCATCCAAATTAAGAGTTTTTGGTGTCATTTCATAGTACTCATATAGTACTTTCATATAAAATTTTCATCACAGAATTTGGATAACGGGATAAGAAGTTATAGTGTTCCAAAGATAGCCCATAGAAACTGTCTTTTTCGATTCGCACGTTTGAGCAGCCAACTTTGAAAAATGGCTGAGAATTATACAGTAGTCGAAATGACAAACAGATTTCAGATTCTCGAAGTTCACTTCGAGTACTTATCCGTACATATATGATATCCATTTATCCGAGGTCGGAAGAGGTCAAACGAACTTCCTAAAGATAGACGTTAAATCGTCATTTTTATTTCTAACTTAGGTTTTATTTCCTTTCCTAATTTTAAATAAAACCTTAAAATATATTTATTACGTAATAATGAGTAAATAAGGACGTCATAATTTTTCGGGGCATTACAACATTGCCTTTAAATCCAAAATGATACAATTTGATTAATCTATGACTATTAATCTATTGATTACTTCAAAATAAATATTTTACAAATTTTAGATAACAATCCGTTTCATTTTAGGATCAACGGAACTTGGCCCAAGTTGTTCTTTCAAATTATGTCACAAGAACAAAGTTGACATAGTATTTTGAATCGTGTAAAAATTTACCCCAGCAAGAATTTTTTGCATAGAGAATTTCCAGAATATTATGTGTAGGACGAGAGATGTCGGAAGTGGAAAAAGCGGAAGAAAGGACATGTTACCTCTCGAATGGCAGGTTCAAATCCCGTTGATAGAACTTTCAGCAATATCTTAGAAAATACAATAGAAACTGTTGAGAGAACTTTTAGAAATATCTTAGAAAATTCGAAAATATTTGGTGGAAATATTTTTGTCTTTGACAGAGATTTTCGTTCAAGACAATGAACAATTAATCAAAGCTTGGTTAGATCATATCTTTGGGAGAAAATGGAAAACTTCCAACTAAGTCAAAACATGTGTCATCTTAACGATAATCAGTTTGCACAATACTTGATCCAAATTGGTAATAGAACATAAGCTTACATGGAGGATGACTTCATTAACTTATCAAAGGAGATAGTTAGAGCATGTCATGTCGAAACTTCAAAGTTTCAATTAATAAAAGCAGTATTCCCAATTTTAACAGACAATGCATCTTCTCCTAATTATATAACACAAGGTGGAATTCTTTCAAAGAAAAATAAGTATGTCGACTACCTCAACGACAAAATGATCGGGCTATTTCCAGGAGACAATGAAAAATTAGTGAGCTTTGACCAATCAACTAATGATACAAATCAATTTTGCAGAGAAGAATTCCTCAATACAGTGCTACTAAATTGTGTTCCGCCACATAAGTTAATCTTGAAAATAAATCGTCCTATGAGGCTTTAACGGAATTTAGACCCGTCAAAAGGTCTTTACGATGAAACAAGAATGATTTTTCATAATTTTAAGAAACATATTATCCATGCAGAAATAACAATTGGACAACATGTGTCACACCCATTTTTAATAGACAATTTTGTATATTTGTATAGAGGCTGAAACTAATTGCATCTAAATATGCGATCAATTTTTTTTTTTTTTTTTTAAAACATGGCATAAGCATTCTCACAATGTAACAATAGTATATCAAGATAAAAAAACTATACAGACATAATAAAAACATTTTACATTGAGGTTACAAAAGTATAAACAACCCCACTTTGTAAGTCATATTTACATGCATTACAAGATTCCAAAATACAGTACAAAAGACTTTTGAACAAAATGATAGCCCACAAAATAACCCTGCAGGTCATCATTTATGTACATCGACCCTCGAAATCTTGTAAGAGCTTCACAGTCAGCAAGGTCATCTATGAAGTTTCATGTTCTCCTACAATGCAAGAACTACATGAGCTAATGCCCAATAAGTAAAAATCATGCATGCCATGATTCATACACAATCGCGTAATTTCCTTAAAAGACATAAGGTTATAAATAATGTGATCTAAGAAAGGAAATCAACATAGAGATCAGGGTGCAAGGAACCAAATGACAAATACAAGCTCGAGAGCTCAAAAGACCAAGCATGGAGTGATAAACAACGTCCCAAGACTAGCCCGAATGGGTGGAAGCCAAAATTCAAGTCGAAGGATGAAAACAGTACTCAGCCGGACGTTACGACTGTAAAACAAACACTTACGACCGTAATCAAAGCACTTACAAGCATAAGTCATTTTCAGCGAATTTTGAATTTATTTCGTTTTAGTTCAACTAAAAGTCTAGTATAGTATACGTAATAAAGACTCCGTACTTCTTCTTTTGGCACACCCTTAGAAAGCATGGAAATACAACTTTGTTATTTTATGATTTTATCACAATGTTTGGCTTCTATTCGTTTAGATTAAAATTAACAAAGACTTGAGTTGATTGTGCAAACCATACTCCCAGCTAGGCCCGGGCATTTTAATCGAAATCGAACCTCCCAAACCGAAACATATTCTAAACCGGTGTTTTTGGTCCGGTTCCAAAAAATATATATTAGGAACCGGAACCGGAACCAAAAATCGAAAATCAATTCGATCCGGGTAGGTTCTTGGTTCTTAAAACAGAACCATGGGTACTCGAAATAGAACCGATTTAAATAGTTATTTTTATACAATGAGCAAAAAAAATACTTAACTTAAAAATCTAATTTAGCTAGTAATTTTTCTAATACTCTAGACAAATACTAAAAAATCAAGTCTTGCTCCTACTCTTTATCTCTCGTCTCACATTAGAATGTTGCATTTCCTGGGTTAATTTAATAATATTTATAATTTGAGCTTTCTATGAATCAAAAGTTCAAGATCGGGCTATAATTTAACTTCATGAATTAAAGTTTTCATTTTTTATAATTCAAACTTTTATTTTCTTGCATTGTTTACAAACTTAAGTATTTTTTTAATTTTTTATAATACGTTACACTTTAATTTGATATATTCATAGTTTGGACAGTAGTGTACCTTTTTGTTATCTTAAGTTCATTGTTCTCTATTTAAAATATAATTAATCTCCACCATTGAGTCAAGTAATTGTGTTTCTTAGCTTAATTTTCTCCTTTACACAAATATTATTAAGTAGTAACGCATTCGGTATAGTATTGAAATGACTTATATGAAAATATTTATTTAATGTGTATATAACGAAAATATTATGGTTAGAACATAACCCGGATCGAAATCGAAGGTTTAGGTTTGTGTTTGGTTCCAATAATTATAAGGGCCCGAATGGTTCCAATTTTGTAATATCCGAAGTAGAATGGGTGGTTCTAGGTATTGAAATACCCAGACCGACTCACCCGACACCAAGGCCTACTCCCAACGATCAGGAACCAAGTCGATATTTTAATATTCTAGTGTCGGATCCAATATTTTAGTTAATTAAATTTATTTTTTAATAAAAATTAATAAGTAGTAATATCATATGTAATTAAGCTCCCTATTTGATGGAGATTAAAATCAAATTTTGATAAAAATTGATACGTGGTTAAAAAGTAGTGAGACTTATATAATATTTGGCAATATATATATAATTAATTGTTGAATTTAACTTTGATAAAAATTTAGATTAAACAAACTTTAAATAATTTTTTAAACAAATTAATTATTGAGAATAAAAAAAATAAGAATAGCAAAATGTGAAATTTTCTTTTGGTCTAAATTTTAAAGATCTTGATTTGGAGATGTCTAAAGGAAATACTTTGAAAATTGCACCAATTTAGAGAACCCTATTGGAGATGGCCGCCGGATTCCAGAGAATTTGAGGTAAAAGGGTTTAGGGTATTTTTGAGCCCATTTGTTGAGAGAACCAATTCTGCAATGGTAATTGTTGTGCAGGGTTGAAAAGTAGGATTTTTTTTTATTTTTTATTTTTTTTCATTTGAATTTGTGTAAAATTATTTTATGGAAGTTGCTACATGTACATATACTCAAATGTCCACACACTGACAACCGGTGTCTCATATATATATATATAAAAGGTGTAACCCATACCTTGTGGGCCCAAATCGACCATATCCTGAGTCATTGGTTCGAGAGGTAAATCGTAGATTGTGCCTTTCAGAGTCAGAGTGGATGACACTCAGTAACGACTCGCTGAGTAAAGTAACTCCCGCTTACCACAGGATACAAATTCATTATTCAACTGTAAATTCAATCGTCAGGATTCGAACTCTACATCCGATCGCGCTGAGCACGTTATCGGTCAACCCCTTTTCCACTTGAAGAAATGTCCTGGGGTCAAAGGGGTCTCATAAATAATGTGAGAGAGAGTACACCCTGAGTAAACCTCCAAGCCATAGGCAACCCTTGTAGTAAAAGTCACATTCACAATTCCACAAGACTTGGCAACATTAGTAGCCCATCCTATGAAAACATCATAGTAGAGGGCCGAAGGCTGCCCATCTTTGACAGTAATTTAGTTTACGAGGTTGCAAAACAGAGGTTTGAAATTTGACACCCTCAAAATTCTAACCTAAAATCTGCCACCTCCAACAAAAAAATTGTATAAATATCACCCAATAAATAATATTCTTATCGTAATCTTAAATTTCAAAATGACAGCTAGAACCGTAACTGTTCCTATTTCCTCTCAAATCGTTAATGACAATTGAGCCTATCTTCAATTTCTTTCAATCAAATAAAATCATACAAAAAAATTATGCCATTGATTCAGATTCTCTGCAGCTTATCATCGATCTATTACGAGCTTCAAATTGAAACGATTTTTCCAGTAATAGCAAGATTCAGAATTATCGACGTTGCCGATTTTTTGAAATTACATCATAACTTTGTCGATTTCACCAAATTTCGTCAGACGAGCTGAAATTAGCAATCATTTTTGAGTTTTTGACAGTAGTGGTAACCGATAGAGACTGCGACTTCAACATATGCAATTTTTACATTTATTAATAAGTGAAATCAGCAATCATTTCGAGTTTTCAGCAGTAATCATATAATAACGGATTTGACTATTACCACATTATTTTCCCCCTTTTTGGGTTCATTTGATGCCACAATTTTGTAATTGTTATTCAGAACTCCACGATTACACATTAGTTGCTATGGTCCATACGGTCTATGGACTTGGAATACCCAAAATTTGAAATGTTCCTTCTCGAGTTTGTATACATTTTATATTTCCTTACAGTAAAATAGATTTAGGACACAGATCTGAGTTGCTATCGTTTGTTCTTAAGCATCTGTTTGACTCGCATTAAAAATGGCTCATTTTTCTACAATACTGAATTTTGATCACACATTTTAACAATTAAACCCATGTTTGGTACTTATTATTTCAAATCTCATTTTTTTCGAAAGTCATTTTTAGCCACACATTCTACTAATCTACACATAAACCCGAAAAGATATATCGAACAGAGAGGAATACCATATGCAATCATTTCAGCCTCTCTTTGGCAAATATTTTTAAAAATACATTTTCCCAAACTACTTTTTAACCACACACATATTTTAAAGTCATTTTTCTAACATATATTTTCCCATTCTTTATATTTAAACAATAAACTCTAACAAACAGAGCTTCAAATGTCACCCGTGTGTATTTTTATAGATAAATGATCAACTATTACACTTCAATTAAATTGAACGTACGAGGCTCGAAGTGTCAAATTATATATAAGTAGCATTAAGAATTTGATTTTAGACAAATCGAGTCTCCAATACAATGCATATTATTAAGTTCTCATAATTATCTTAAAACGATAATCGTATAAAAGAAGTAACTCTAATCCTTATATATCGAGCTTTGTCATCACGTGAGATTTCTCAAACAATAAAAACGCAATAAACATTTATTTTGTACCCGTCAGGAAGATGAACCAAACGCTATTTTTATTTTTTATTTTCCTTCCAAATACAAATACGCACTTTCAAGAGAGAAGCCAAGTAGCAATTGCATTAGTGTCTATTTGAAACCCCACTTCATCATCAAAGTCTCTTTCTCCACACACATTATTATTTATTATGATTATCCAAAAGCCCAGAAAACGTAGTTTCTTCTTGTCCCCGTAACTCATTTCCACCGTTAATGGTATCATCCCAATCCCATTCAAATCCATTCTCCCCATCCCCACTCGAGGTTCCCAAAATATCCGTTGGTAATATTCCGTGCGCTTTATGATCTGAACCACTTGCATCCACCATTCCAATTCCCTCGTTATTCTCCTCCATCTCCTGGCCGGAGCCTGGCCGTGATCTAGGCATATCTAGGGTTTCCATTAGTTCTTCTATGACGGAAAGGTCCGGCCACGGAATTGTGGTACTGGACAAGGGTTTTTTCTCTGAACTTGGCATTGCCACCGCTGCATTTCCGTCATAGATTTCTTTCATTTCTTCCTTTGATTTTGGAACATTTACTGATTGACTCGTTCGACAACCTCTTCGCTTGTTTTGTGCCGCCTCCGATGACGTATCTGTTAGCCGGAAACTGTAAAGTCTTCGGCTTAAATGAGAATTCCAATAGTTCTTTATCTCATTGTCTGTTCTACCTGGCAAATGTCCTGCAATCAAAGACCATCTACAAGAAAAGACAACAAATATAGGGAAGATTAATAGTTTTAAGTGAAGATCGAATGAGTTTTTTGTTCAATTCTATGTGTGTGTTTGTGTGTGTGTGTGTGTGTGTATATATATATATATATATATATATATATATATATATATATAATGACCTGTTACCCAAAGAAGCATGCAATTGAACGATAATTTGTTCCTCTTGGGAAGACATATTGCCTCTCTTCAAGTTGGATCTCAAGTAGTTAAGCCATCGCAGTCTGCAACTCTTTCCACACCTCAGTAACCCTTAAAAAGTAGAGTCAAAATAGTAAAATCTGTATTTAAATGTATATTTAAGGACTGAGTTTGTTAAAAATGAACCTGCATTCTTGGGTAAAGACCTCCAAGAACCTGCTCCATTAGCTTGAATGTAATTGGTGAGAATTTGATCTTCTTCTGCAGTCCATCTTCCTCTCTTCAGACCCACTTTTTCACAACAGGGGGCTCTTCCCATTTTCTTGATGTATACAGTTAAGTAGCAATAAAGATTTGACTTCAACACTGCTTGATGATGGTTTGAAATGCAAATTTTGTTATTTATAGAGAGAAGTGGAAGGCTGTGCATGGAAAAGTTGTAAATCTCATAATAGAAATATGCGGTAGAAAATGAGTTGGAGAAAATTTTTAATTTTTTTCACATTACCAATGTCCTTCATTGCAATCATTAATTAATTAATTTATAAATAATACAATTTTTTTCAACATTTTGTTTTAATAAATTTTATTTATAAATGATCATTAAATATTTTAAAAAATCAATAATTTCAATTAGTTAAAAAAAATTCGTCTACAAATTATTTATTTTTAAAATAAATGGACTAATAAAATATTATCATGTTATTTTATAGTAAATAATCGTTAATAAGCAAGTTACCAAAGATAGAAAATTGTCGTTGTTTGTCCAAAGTCGAGCGCCGCCTCATGGGGCATCCATTTCTCAAGTTCATTATTATTCCTCTTAAATCAAAATTCGATTGCGACCTAATTTTGAAGGTTGAAGACCTATAATAATTAGCTGGGCCCTAATTTCCCAAAATCAGTTGTGTTATTATCAATTTAATATAAAATTCAAATATATATATATATATATATATATATATGTGTGTGTGTGTGTGTATGTAAAGTGAAAGTCCTAATTCAACTCTTAATTACCAATTAATTTATGAAAATTATATAAATAATACATATAGCAATGAAAATTACATTAAAATAAAGTTGAACGTCAACCTTACACGTGCCCCCACCGCCTCTGTCTAGGGGATTGACCTGTTAAATACTAAATTTATATAAACAAACGTTCGTAAAAAAAACGAGTGATGCTATTTATCATTTACACACACAGACTCTCTAGTTGAGGGGAGGAGCTAGCCCAAAACCTTGGGTTGGGCCGATCTGAAAAATTACTAGGCCTTACTTCATAATTTTGTGGGACGTTTGTAAAAGAGGAAATTACACCCCAAACGTATTTTTAACTTAAAATTTCAAAAAACAAGATTACACCATATTTATACAAAAATCAGGTCATCATTCTTTTCACTTATTATTATAATTATAATTAATTCAACCCATCTAACCCTATCAAACGCCTCTCCAATTCAAACCCAGATTCAACTCCAACTCACATTTCAAACCTATTTTCCACAAATTCCTCCACCCATCCCCAACCTCCCTATCGTTGAGAACAATAATGTTCAAGACTGCAATTTCGGCATCATCTCGACAATGCGATTGTTGTCTTCGATCGTGCGGTGAGCTGCAATCACAGCCTTTGCGGTGCGATTTTGATGTGTTGCGGTATGCTGTATTCGAGCATCTGTGTGGTGTGGCGGGTGAAGTGCGATGCGATGGCTGTTGTGCAGGTATCGAGGCGATGCAGTCTGAGATCTGCAGTGTTAGCTTTGCGTTTGTGGTGGTCGTGTAGGTGGTGGTAGTGCTGATTCTTGATTTCAACGTGTTGGTTGGAACGAGAGATGGATCTGTGTAGTCTGCTGTGTTCTTTTGTGCGCCTATGGTGGTTGGATATGAATCTCTGGGAGCTGTGTGGTGGTAGCCGATGATGGGATGTGTACCTGTGGTAGTAGCACGTGTTGGTGGTGGCGTTGTTTTTTTTTTTTCTTTTTGTGGTTTTGTTGCAGTCGGGTACGGTGGTGGTGGGGATGATGCGCAAACAGTGGTTGTGCAGTGATGTTGGTAGTGGTATGGTGGGGGATGAGGTGCAGCCAGCTGTGGTTGTGAATAGGCAATTTTGGAGGTGGTGGTGGTGGTAAATGACGGTGGTAGTACGGGTGAAGACTTTAGTGGTGTGGTAGTGATGATGTGTCTTAGACTTAGAGTAGTGGGAGGATCCGGCATCGGAATCGGCACCGACTCTGGTGGTTGTGGGTGCGGGGGTTGGGGGTGGAGATAAAGGATAATATGTGACCAATAATTAAATTATTGTGACTTGTTAATTTAATAATTGTGACCTAAAAGTAAGTTGTGACCAATTAATTGTTGTGACCTAAAAATTTGATAATTTGTGACCTTAAGTTGAATTATTTGATATTTGTGACCTTAAAATAAGTTGTGACCAATTAATTTGATAGTTTGTGACTTTTAATTGAATTAGTGTGACCTAATATTTTGATATTTGTGACCCAAAAAAAAGTTGTGACCAATTAATTACTATGATCATAATTTGTGACTTATAAATTTGTGGTTTGTGACCAAGAAATAGATTGTGGCCACATTTGTTACTTCTGATCTAAAAAATTGTGACTTGTGACCATAATAAGTTGTGACCTTAAAAGTCATCCAAACAATTTTATAAATTGTGACCTACAAAATTTATGATATGTGACCAAGAAAATTAGCGATTTGTGAAAATTGTGACCTAAAAAAATCTTGATTTGTATTCGAGAAAAAATTGTGACCAATTGATTCTAGATTTGCGACCGAAAAAAATTGTAACCTACGAAATTCAAAATTTGTGACCGAGAAATAAATTGTGACCTAAAAAATTTTGACTGTGACCATAAACTTATAATCTGATTTGTGACTTGTGACCTAAAAAATTATGACTTGTGACCCTAAAAGTCATCCAAATAATTTTATAAATTGTGACCTACAGAATTTATGATATGTAACCAAGAAAACTAGTGATTTGTGAAAATTGTGACCTAAAAAAATCTTGATTTGTATTCGAGAAAAAATAGTGACCAATGAAATTTGTGATTTGTGACAAATTGATTCTAGATTTGCGATCGAAAAAATCGTGACCTACGAAATTCGAAATTTGTGATAGAGAAATAAATTGTGACCTAAAAAATTGTAGGTGGGGTCATGGTGGGGTGGGTTGCGATCGGGGTGGGTGGGATTGGGTGGTTGTGGCCAAAGTGTGAACAAATATAAGAAAAATCATTTTGGGGTTGGGGTTGGGGCGGGGGCTGGGGTGGGTCGGGGTCTGTGACTTTGGCGAGATCAATTTGTCACTTTGAGATGAGGTGGGGTGGGAAATGGTAGGAAAACATCGAACAGAAAAAAATAAAAAAAAATTGGGGTAGGATAGGGTAGGTGGGTGGGTGGGGGTGGGATGGGTGGGTTAAATAATTTTTGGGGTGATGGGGTTGTGGCTTTAGCGAGATCAATTTGTCACTTTGCGATTAGGTGAGGTGGGGTGGGGTGGGGTGGGATGGGGATGGGTAGGAAAACATCGAGCAGAAAAAAAAAATTTTGGGGTAGAAGAAGAAGAAGAAGGCAGTGCCATCGGGAAGAAGAGCAAGGTTGTACCAGCGGGAAGAAGAAGAACAAGGCAACGCCATCGGGAAGAGGAGGAAGGTAGTACCAGCGGGAAGAAGATAGCGCTAGCAGGAAGAAGAAGACAGCGCCAGCGGGAAGAAGAGGAAGGCGTACCAGCGGGAATTTTGCACACAGAAAATTGGGGGAGAAGGCAGAGAAGTTACCGTATTTTTCAAATTTTTTTTTGGCTCAGACAGTATATTTCAATTATGGTTTCAAATTTGGGTACACATAGCGATTTTCCCTAATTTTTTTCTTGAATGAATCAAGTGATTTTTTTCAAAATTTGGGGGCATTTCGCAGTAAGGCCCCCTTAGATTCATCCTTGCTCTAATTGACACATATTCATTAAAAAATGATGAAGAGATACTCATGCATACAAGACAATTCCTCAATTTTCTATAAGAATGTCATGTCAAGTGAGTAAAGATTCATCTATTCTCAAAATAAATAACATTATTCAATAAAAACCTTCTAATGTAATTAAATTAATAATCTTATGTTACGTGTCAATTAAATACAATTCCTTCATTTACTTGGAAGGTGGGACAAAATTGATAATTGCTTTCATGGAAGCTATCCGCCTCTCGTACCATGTTTGCTTTTTGGAGTTAATGTTTACTCCTACATTGTATAGCCAAACAAAACCTTACGTTTGCTTTTGCCGTTGCATGGGACATCCTTTTTTGTGTTCTTCAAGCTGTACGTACGGCTATGTGTTTAAAATATTGCATGTGCCACAAATTTACAACGAACTTTGGTGAAGAAGATTAAGATAATAACTTCAAAGACAACTAATGAATTGGATTTGTATCAAGTAGAACGTTGGCCTAGAGCGTTATTTGTGCTCTTTCGTTGAATGGGGTGCCAAAGGGCCATCGAGGAAAATGTTTTAGCGGACCAAATTACACGAGTGTGAGTGAAATTCAGTATATAGGAACAAGAAGACTTCGAAAAAATTTGAATTTATGATTTTGAGGATAAAATGATAGATTATCTCCCAACATTTGAATTTCAATTGTAATATGTGAAATACATCAACATTAGAGATGGTAAAAAAATTCGATCCGATCCAATCCGTAAAACTCCGGATCTATGGATCGACTGACCGGATTTGAATCGGGGGTGTTCCGATCCGCGATCCGGTTTATTTTTTAAAAAAAAAATTAAAAAAAAAACTTTGAAAAAAATTTAATAATTAAATCTAAAATATATAATATTTTATTGAATTTGACTCAAAATCTCTAATTCTCTATTATATATTGTTTTGTTGTATGAATTGGATATTAGATTTGTTATTTTATGAATTGTGTGACTTATTTGTTGTTAAAGGCAATATATAATAAAAATTTCTTAATATTTATTTCGATCCGATGCGAACATGACCCGATCCGATCGGCAGCGATCCCCAATACGTCCCATTGCCATCAGTAATCAACATAACACGAAACGATGTTTAAACCATCAAGAAAAACACAATACTTGGTGAAAAGAAATCAAAAAAATTCAAAATAGCCAATGTCCTTTCATTTATCAATATTTGGACAATATTATAACACTATGTCCCTCAAAACATGTACAGCATCTTTTGATACTTAATTTTACTAAAATAGAAGATCAAAGACAGTCATATTTGCATGTTTTGATATCTTAAAATAAGTAAAAATAATTTCTTTGGCAACTCTTCCCTTTAATTTGTTTGAGTTATGCATGTTACTATTTTTGTAATATTATTACTTAAGCTCAAAAAATATTGTAGATATTGCTTTATTTCTATGTAACTAATTATACCTAGCTATTTTATTAAATAATTAATTAACATTGTTTCGTGGAAGACTTGTATCTATTTTTTTCTTTAGCATTTCCATTTTTATTTATGTAAACATATGTCCTCAAAATGTGAACCTATATCAGACCATCCGACTAAACTAATTTTATTGTGTACCGGCCACTTTATTTACTATGAAAATATAAGTATATAACAGTTTAGGCTAAATAAATTAGGGGTGGACAAAATAACGGAATCAGACCAGACCAGACCAAATTAGAACCAAATCAAACCAAGCAATTTGGTTCTGTTCTACATAAAAAAAAAATAATGGTTTGGTTCTTAGAATCAAAAACCATTCGATTTCGGTTTCGGTTTCGGTTCTGGTTCCGGTTCTCTTTCCAGAATCAGAACCAGAATCAAGAATCAAACTAATATATATATATATATTACAAATTAGTGGATATTCATCTCACCAAAAAATTAAAATCTAAAATTATAAATGTGAAATGTACAAAAATGTTATTTAACATACATTTTATCTCATTTCCTATTAGACAAAGATTTTAAATTATAAATCTAAATTCTAATTCTAATTCATTTTTCTTCTTTTCAATTATAGACACGCATTCACACTGCTTTACTTGCACTCCTATGACACAGCAATCATTGCACTCCTTAGTCACCATCGACGCCAATGATGTTTATTTTTTAAAATTTATGTATATATAAACATCGGCCCAATTCGTCAATTCTCAAGAGTTCACCAAAACTCAAATTGCAAATTTCATCCCTAACTCACAGGTCATCATGGTAGAATGAGACTTAGAACTTTATCGTAACTTGTAACTATAAGTCAAAACGACATTTATGTTCAATTCTCTAAGTTTCAATGCATCGACGAGCTTCCTTCAGACGAGTTTTTCCTAAATTTCCCCCTTTTTCCATCATTGTTTACAAATAAACACAAGCATTACTTTTTGTTCTTTATTTTAATGAACCGTGGAGGCTTATACGAATTGATCATTGTTTGCAAAGTTGCTTGGTTTCGTTTATCCTATTTTTATGTCCATTTCCCTTTATTATATGGTGTTCTTGATCTCGTTTTGAGATTGCTTAGATATAAATATGGTTAATTACCTTACCACAATGTTGGTTCATTTTCTCTATGGATTGAGTGAAAAATGTTCTTAGAGTTTACATCGAGAGCTCGATTTTTCGTAAAAGAAACACAGTGGTATTATAAATTGAAACATAAATGGATATCTTTACTTTCAACATTCAATTACGTCTTTAGTAGGACAATCAAGTTCAACATTGATGGTGGATGCTTGTATGAGCTTAAGTTTTATGCGCTAATGTCTTTCTTGTCCTCAAGAAGAGACCAATCTACTTCAATTCAATGAGAGAGGTGTAAGCATGGCCACATATTATTATTATTATTATTATTATTATGGAGGAAGATATTATTTATGAGACGACTATTCCACTAGATATATCACAGTTTGAAGACAATCGTGTTGACAATGAGAATTATGCAAGGATAGATATCGAAGGCATATGTAATACATACATTAGATTGGTAATCGTTTTTATGATTAGTTTCTTATACACGTCATCTTTGATTTATAATTTACAAAGTACTATTTTATGATCCATTTTCTTAGCAAGAGTTTTTTTAAACATCAAAATTGATTGCGTTATTTTAAAGTTATCAGGTTGTATTTATAACATATTTTCATTACTTGCCTACAATTTTTTTCTTTTTGTTAAGATTTCTAACCTTAATTTCTTTTTATGTTGCAAGTTTTACTATGTCTGTAGGAAATTTTGTCGAACAAGTCGACTGTAGGGTATATATTTTATACAATAGATAAAATCCAGGTAATTTTCATTTTCGTATAATATATATGGTATTTGTTAAGTTCTGAGAATAATTACAATCATATTTTGTATTTATGTTGTATAATTAAAGTCAACTAAGAAAGCTTCCAAGAGTTCTAAACGGCGAAGTATTGCGATTGTGAACAAATATCGGAAGACCAGTAAATGAATAAGAATTTCTAGCGAGGTAGAAAATACAATATCTACTCCGGATGTTGATGAGCAAATCAAGGAGCAAATAATTGCAAATGTTCCCAAAAAGAAAAGAGGTCCAACCCAAGTTAAAATGGTTCCCGAAAATAATCATCAAAAAATTGATCTTGAGTTTAATGAATTCAGACAAGTAACTAGAACTAAGTCCTAGAAATTCTCTTGCATAGTTGGAGCCATGGAGGGGAACACGTGCTCGTTGTAATTAAAAATTGGCATTTGCGGATGAAGAAAAGAAAAAGGAACTCTGAAATTTTGTACAGGCATATTATCGAAATAACTTTTAAGATTATGTGTTGTTTATTTTTCCTTCATAATAAGTTTTTATTTGTCGTTGTTAACAAATGCATCAAAAATATTGGAGGACGTACAAATCAAGGTTGAGAAAAGAAATAAAGGCTCAAGTAACATCAAGTGTGAATAAAATACGTACTATTGGCCTCCTTAAATCAAGAAATGTCGACTCTGAAGAATTATGGAAGAAATTTGTTGAAGATATCATTTCTTCTGGATTTCAAGTAAGTAATGTTTACAAAAAAAAACTCTTTTACTTTTTATTTGATTATTTGCTAGTTTTTAATTATTTTATTTTGTTTTGTTTTGTTTTCCTAATAGGAACAAAGTTTCAAGTTTAGCAAAATAAGAAGTAATCGAGTAATCAAAAACTTCTTCATAATATGGGTCAAAAGGGTTATCCTTGCATGGCTCATGAATTGGTACATTACAAATCTTTCTAGTATTGTAGAGAAAAAAAATTAGAAAAATGTAATTATTGAATCTGCATTGCAGATGAAAAAGAATCCAGATATAAAAGGGCTAAGAGCTACATTATGAACTTGTCGACATCTTCGAAAGGATGAAAAACCTATTAATGAAGCAGTTGCCGAAACTTTGGTATATGCACTCGTGTAATAATCTGACTTCTATATCGTTTCCTAGTGTACAATTTGAGTTTCATAAGCATAGGAAGGAGTGAAGATTGTGACCAATCAATTTTCAATACACCAGCAGAAGATTCTATCCGCGATGATGCTATTGCTCGAGTTTTAGGTCCTGAAAGTCATGGGAGAGTGAGAGGACTTAGGTTTGAAGTTGCACCATCAAAAGTTGAGGGGTAAAATC
Organism: Ligustrum vulgare; assembly: GCA_963555705.1. Classification (NCBI taxonomy): domain Eukaryota; kingdom Viridiplantae; phylum Streptophyta; class Magnoliopsida; order Lamiales; family Oleaceae; genus Ligustrum; species Ligustrum vulgare. The sequence continues at coordinate 20,396,092 of OY743179.1, forward strand.
AAAGTACTAGGAGAGTGAAAGAACTAGAAAGTCAATTATAAACTCGGTTAGAAAGAGTTAGCTTGCTAGAGGAAAAATTTGAAGCACTTTTAAAGTCGACTCAACAAGTTATAATTTTTTAACATTTTATGTTTTTTAGTACTAGTTCTAAGTAAGTTAGTATGTAGAATAACATCCAGTAATTTTTGTGTCATTTTATAGAGTCACAGTAAGAATCTGGAGGATAGAAGTTCACATGCTTTTACTTTTGAATCTCATGTTGCATATTGTTTATTTAAAATTTTTTATTATGACATATTAATTTACTAAGGGCATCTCCAATCATGCCCCAAATTTGAGATTTTATCCCAAATTTGGGGTAAAATCCTCTCTAATGGTACCCCAATTCACACCCCAAATTTGGGGTTGTGAATAGTGCAACCCCATATTCACAACCCCAAATTTGGGGTGGCACTATTCACAATCCCAAATTTGGAATTTGCCTTAATTAATTACCAAATTGTCATTTTCTTATTTAATTTAAATGTTAAACATTATTAATTAGTCCAATAATTTATTGTTATAGTAATTATCTTAATTTAGGAAATTTGTAGCCACTAGGCGTATTTTGTTTTTCAACTTTGAGATTTTTTTTCCCCGAGTAAAATTACTATTTTTAATTTGGTCAATTCTACGCATTAGTTATTAATTTAAATTAAAGTTATTAATTAACAAATTTATAATCAAGGTATAATTATTTAAAAAATTAGAAGAAAAATGGGTACTGTTCACTTGACCCCAAATTTGGGGTTAAACCGTTGAAAAAAGAATTTGAGTCTATCCCAAATTTGGGATAAAGATTACCCCAAATTTAGGATAAACGATTGGAGATGGCCTAAGGAAATATTTTAATTTTAATGTGAATTTGTAGTCACAACAAGGAAGATGTATCGATAGAGATATCACACATAAGGAAAATGTAAGGGCCAATTATTGTATTGGTACCTTGAAGGTGAAGAAGCTATAGTAGAAGGAAGGATTGCCCGAGAGAGGGTTAAAAGATAATTATTTGAATTAAAAATAGAAAAAAAAATTATTAAACGAATAAACGTATTCTTTTAATTGTTCAGTGAAGTTATAACGCGAAATGAAATTTGATGGGACAATATTATAAAAGCAAATTAAAATTTAAAACTTTGAAATGATGAATCCTTACTTATATTGTCTGATACTTAAAACAATATGTCTTGAATTAACCAAATATATAAAGTATAGGCCTTGATTTATTCAAAGTGTTTCATATCTTGCACAAATGGAAAAAAATTAACGAAAGTGGACGAAGGTCCTTATCGAACAAAGAAAAATGATTCAGGGTAAGATCTTGTCAAAAAAAGAAAAAATGATATATCCTTAATAAGCAAAGTCCTAAAAGGATAAGTCATTTGATTATTTAGTTAAAAATATATTCATTGCCACGTGACTCACATTAATTGGTCATAAAAAGTCTGTGTGCGCTCTGATTGGTCAGCTTCACCTAGACCACGTCGCCATCGCAAACCTATTCAAGTTCCCGTCCTGTGCTCTGTAAAATAAACTCAAATCCCTATTTTCCCTAAAAACAGTAATATCACACGCATACATATTTTGCATAATTGGATTGGATTTTCGTTTTTGTTGCTTATTGGATCCGATTTCAAGCCCTAGATTTGAGTGGAAAAGTCCGCATAATTTTGATCTCCTGTTCCAAAACAACATGGCGCATCGAAGTCGAAGATCAAAACTATTGCTCATTTTATGCTTTTATTGTTACTATCTAATTGCCATTGCTGCGTAAGCGTTGATATTCATGTTGTCGATTGAGTTTGTTAATTTATTTGTAGTAGTATTAAATATTAATACAGTATGTCATGGTAATAAATCATTTGGATACTTTTCAGGAAGAGTTACTATGACATTCTGCAAGTGCCTAAAAGCGCTGCTGATGACCAAATAAAGCGAGCTTACCGGAAGCTTGCGTTGAAATATCATCCGGATAAGAACCAAGGAAATGAAGAGGCTAACAAAAAATTTGCTGAAATTAACAATGGTAGTTATTTTTATCTCATATTTTTCGTTTTCTTCGGAAATTTGCACTTGGTTAAGTAATTAATAGTTTATGTAGTTCTTGGATTGGCATTGATTTGGTTATTGCAAGCATAAGACTGTTTTGATTGGTTAAACAAGAAATTTGCTGAAACTAACAATTGTAGTTAAATATTATTTCATATTTTTGTCCCGTAATCTGTGTTTGGTTATGGTTACGAAATACTTGGATTGACAATGATTTGTTTGTTGCAAAAAAAGAAAAAGAAAAAAAAAATTAAATAACTTCCTGGGTTTTTACAGCATATGAAGTGTTATCAGATGGTGAGAAGAGGAGTATATACGATAGGTACGGTGAAGAGGGACTTAAACAGCACGCTGCCAATGGTGGTGGTAGTAGATCTGGTGGAATGAATTTTCAGGACATATTTAGCTCGTAAGTTTATGCCTCTTTTTCTTAATGGTATTTTATTTTTGTTCTAATAGATGATGTCCTTGTACAAGCTCTTTCCTAAGTTACCTTAGCACATTTATTACCATAATTTTGATGGTTTAACTTCGATGAATGGAAACCTAAAGGGTTTACACTGAAATGATGGTAACTGTAGGTGTTGATGATAGTTATCCTAGAGACATAGTTAACTTCAAATATGTTATTGGCACTTTAAAAGTAACCTTAGATAAAATGATAGATTCACTAGGTGTTTCTGTCATCTGCATCCATTTCTGACCATATTAACTATCAATTACCCTAGCACAAGATGCTGTCATCTGTAACATTTCCAAGCTAGCTACTATTTCACATTTCAAGCCTTCATTTGCTGGAATTTTGGTTTTAGGTAGAAGGGTAGTGAGTTTGAAAAACCTGTGGAAACTGTTATTGATGTTAAATAAAGAATCAAAAAGTTATGAATTTACTACAGCTAGATGTTGTGGATTACTGTTTTTTCTTATTTTATCTCTGTCATTCTCCAGATTGTTCCCGCATTCTTATCTTCCCTTTTTATCTTAGTATTAGTATTCTGCTTTATCATCTCCCATGCTTAAAAGGATTGATATTTCTAGGTTTTTTGGTGGAGGCCCAACGGAAGAGGAAGAGAAGATTGCGAAAGGTGATGATGTGATTATCGAATTGGATGCAACCCTAGAAGATCTGTATATGGGGGGTTCTTTGAAGGTAAAGGATACACAACACCAAGAGAATATCAAATGTAAACAGTTTTGCACTGATTGAATTTTTGTAGGAATATGTTTGTTTTTACATTTTCTTGCTCCTGGATATACATTAATACTTAATTGGTTAAAACACATGCTACTAATATCAAGCATCTATCAGACTATAACTATGTTTGTATGTCCCTTGTTCTATTTGTTTTAGGTCATTGCAGCATGCTTTTACAAACTGATAGTTTCTCCTTGTTAATAGGACAGAGATTTTAGAATGGAGTATTTCTATGGCATTTATTGGAACCTTCAGTTATGTTATGGAGTCGTCATCTAATTTTGCAATTTTTTTTTTTTTAGCATGAAAACTGGCATAGCCTCAACACAGCAAAACCTACATACTTTATGGCCGACTATTTAATAATTCAGTAGAAACCACAATCCTGGCTTAGTCGAAGTCTAAGGAAAAACCAGAATCCCAACAGTGCTAAGCTAGTAGGATTTCCTCTATTAACGCCTTTGACTCATTCCGTGAATGTACTTATGTGGAACAGGTTTGGAGGGAGAAAAATGTGTTAAAACCAGCCCCAGGAAAGAGGCGCTGCAACTGTAGAAATGAAGTTTACCACAAGCAAATTGGTCCAGGGATGTTCCAGCAAATGACAGAGCAGGTTTTCACTGCTTTTCAAGAAACAGCTCACTAACTATTGTAGTGGATGAAAGGATTTCCTTTTTGGTTGTTATATTACATGGACTTAAGTCTGTTAATGTTGCTTTCCAGGTCTGTGAACAATGCCCAAACGTGAAGTTTGAAAGGGAGGGTTATTTTGTTACCGTGGATATCGAAAAGGGAATGCAGGACGGGCAAGTAAGTTATGATTTGTATTTCTAATATCTGTCTTCCTATTACCAATATAAACGTTTTATATACTTTTTTGAGTACCAGAATGTGGTGTATGTTTGTCACCTATGCATAGTCTAGCGGGTGGGGTGGAGTGGCCGGATGCGTGGAATAATGAGAGGTTACTTCTTCATTTGGATATTGATAAAGGAATTCAGGATGGGAAAGTTAGTGACTAGTGCTATAGTCCTTTTTGTGTTATAGAACGTGTGCATGTTTGTCATTGTGCATAGTAAAGTGAGTGGATGGGATGCATGGTATATACTACATGGTCATAGAGAAAGTGCAACAAAAGTAAGTTGTAAACATGAATTAAAATTGCACTTGCATGATGTTATCCAGGTTATGCATGCCAAAAACTATTTTTTATGTAACCCAACCTTTTAAAAAGGTGTAATCTAGTACCGTGGCGTAAGCCTCTCATAGTATGTTAAAAAATTATGGAAATGCAAAATAAGCTCATAATACTCTATAAATAATCTTCAAAGCTCATAATGGAACAATTTCAAGTGTGTGATAATGCAAAGGAAAAATCTACAAAGAAATTGTTATTTTAGTTGGTGGGAGCAATTCCAAAGTGGTATATGAGATCAAAATTTCTAATATGTTTTAGAGGTTAGTAGGCTATTCTCAAAATGAGTCAATAAGGTTTTTCCGGTTTTATAGGTCACAAGCCTTGAGGCAGTACTCTGAGGTGTATGCCTCATAAAGCTGCCTCACAATTAGCTCCTTCAGTTTTTTTTTTTTTTTTTGGCACGCCACACTCTGAGGCAGGCATTAAGGCAGGTTGTGGTTTTTTTTGTAAATAGTAACATTCACTTTTTCTCTATCTTCTTGGTTGTTTTGTGCACATATTACCATTTTTTGTCTTGCTTGCTGATTTAATGATCTGCTTTTGTCCTTGACAATCTAATCCTCTTTTCCTTCTGCATGCGGGGAGGGGGTTGGGGTTGGATATGGGACCTAAAGGAAAAACTTGCAGGAATGTTACATCATGTTGGGAAACAGGACATATCATTTTTTTATCTGTTTCTTAAAGGTGGTGTTTGTGCTAATGTTTTTATTACAGATAGAATTTCATGTGCTTGGATGGGGCATTAGCTGTTAGGGAGTAATAATAAATGTTGCAGTGCAGCTGATTTCTGTTCATTCAGCACAAATTTTGTTGTATAATTAGTCCATGTTTGATGTTTTTTTTTTTTTTTTGTAAAAAGAGTTTATTGAAATGAATAGTGATTTTTAGGAGAATGTGTGGTTAAAAAGTAGGGAATCTTTTTTGGGTTTATGTGTAATATTATTTTATTAATAAATGTATGGTTAAAAAGAAGAGAGAAAAATATTTTAAATTTTTTAAAGGGGGCCAAACAGGGGCTAAATATGTTTTGTGGTTGTGGCATAAATTTTACATCTAAATGTTACATCCTTATGTCTTAGGGTAACTGGTTTCTGCTTCAAATAAAGCTGTAAAAAATATTTCTACGTGCTTGTACGATTGAAGTTCAATAGTTTTAAGGATTTTCTAAAGGCGCTGCTGCCTGTTTCTATTAGGAAGTTGTCTTTTATGAAGATGGTGAGCCCATTATAGACGGTGAAGCTGGAGATCTGAAGGTTTGATCTTTATCCTTGGTCTGTATGGCGGTGATGAGTCTCATTAATATAATTCGTGGTGATTATAACTATAACTCGTATTTGAACAGTTTCGCATTCGTACTGCACCTCACGATCGCTTCAGGAGGGAAGGAAATGATCTGCACACAACAGTTACTATTACTTTGGTAATATTGATGTCATCAATTTTCATGATAGTATTTTTCTAATTTTATGTTGTGTCGGTTTGCCTCTAGACAAATGTGTCGAGGAGGCATTTAAATAAATTGTCTTTGCCACTGTTTGAAAGTTGATGTTTTTCCTGCAAATTTTCCTTGGTGTCACTTCGGCATAATTTTTCTGAAAACCAAGTATTTTGTTCTATTTTATCCTCTAGTGGAAAAGAACAGTCGCGTGTTTTTATGCTCTCTGTATCTTTGTATGTGTTTTGTCAGTTCATTGTAGTAAGCATGTAAATTTTAGAGCACTCATTGTACAATTCTGTTTTGTTTGAACTTTTAACTAAAATAATTTATCCTGTAAACTTCCATTTTATTCAGGTGCAAGCTCTTGTTGGTTTTGAGAAGACTATCAAGCACCTCGACGATCATTTAGTGGATATAAGCTCGAAGGTGAGCATAACATATTTGCTATCGTACACGCATGTTTGTCTAAGCTTAAGAAGAAGTCAAAGTTACTATTAAGTAGATTTGACTTTGAGTCTCCAAATCTTTTTGGAAGTTACATTTTCTCACTTTTAGGCAGAAAAGAGTTACTTATTTCCAAATCTGAGGAACAGAAAAACAGTTTATTTTAAAACTAATCTTGACACAGCATTTATGGTGCCCTCTGTGGGTACCGTATCATTCTCCTTACATATGATTATACTTTCTAAAGAGTAAACTGTATGAGCTTCGTGGAAGACGCTCTAACTAAATTCCTAGGTCAGGAACAAAGCTTCACTTATTTGGAAATGAGTAATACGTGGCAAGTTTTTATTATTTTTTTTCAGGGTATTACGAAGCCTAAGGAAGTGAGAAAGTTTAAAGGAGAAGGTATGCTGTTACATTTTAGCAATAAGAAGGGCAATTTATATGTCACGTTTGAGGTTCTTTTCCCAACTTCACTAACAGAGGACCAAAAGACAAAGATCAAGGCAATTCTTGATTAGTTGATACAAATTGTATTTCGTACGATTATTGTAGCATGACTGTTCTTCTTAAAAAAGGTTATATGCCACCCATCAGATTCTTCTTTTTCCACCATTTTGTCCCAGGAATAGCAATATTTGGAAGAGATGTATCTTTTAGCATGTCCTTGTTCCCATCACTTGGGACACTTTCTTATTCCTTTTTTTTTTTTTTTTTTTTTCTCTCGGAGGGTTGTGGTGTCTATTAAGGTTTGGTTACGTTGTATTTAAGGATTTTATGCATCTTGATATCGATCCAGTTGTTGAAAGAACTGAGAAAGTGAGGATTTAGAATGCCCTTTTTGTATTCTCGGGAATTCCCGATTTATTTTTTCACATTAAAGATATTAGATGTACTTACTTTTTTTTTCCCCAATATTTTAGAGCATGTTTGGTACTGGAAGAAAAAAAATATTAAGCTTTTCAGTGGACCTATGGGTCGTTGATTTCCTTGTTTGTCATCATTATTGATAATAAAACACTAAAACCATAACAAATTAACTTTTACACACTACATATTTTGAATCCATGATGATCTGAATATATGGCACCATAATCTGATCTGAATCCATTTTCTCAATTTTCCGCGAGGTACTAATTGATAGAATTGCTACCGGTTGTTTTACTAAGAAAAATAGTTGTGGAGAATGATGCAATTTACGGCTAATAATTAATATCCATTCGGTAAAGGAATTTTTTTTGTTTATAAACAACACAATTTTTCAAATCACTTTTTAATCATACATATTTTCTCTCTTCAATTTTTAACCATTACATTTTTCCTCAAAATTATAAATAAATAAGTTTATAAATCAAATAGTGTTATCGATAAAGCTATGTAAATTTGCATAGAGGTTGTGTTTTGGAGTTGGTGTTGGTGTTGTCATTAGGGTGAAATAAATTTATTTTCAAGTCTCCTAATTTGTGCTGGTATCATACTTCTTTACAATATGCTTTTGAGTTTGCAAGAGAGATGTAAGCTATGTTGCTTCTTCCATTTACAAATAAGATTTCTATTTCTATTTGCTTGAAATTTTCTTCTTCACTTTGATGATACTATTAAATAATTATTATGTGAATTTTATTTGTTTCTTCCATTTTACTTTCAGTTAAATATAGAATTCCCTAAAATTCATTCTAGATTTGAATATTCATAACTTATAAAGACTTCTAAAAAGTCACCATTGAATACAGACCTATTATGTTTCTCAACAAGCATGGTGGGCAGTCGAAGATTGTTCTCCGTGTGATATGGGGAGTTGATCTAATCTTTGGGTTCTTGCTTGGATCTGTATATGGTGTGGGGATGAAATGATGGTGATGATAATGAGAAATTGGAAAATAAGTTTTTGCGAACCTATCAATGTTGTCGATAAAACATTACTCGGGGTTTGGTTCGTTAGGAATTAATATTACTATGTTCGTCAGAAATTGATCACAACATTGTAATTAGAGGTGGGCGTGGGTTGGGTTGGGTCGATTTTTTGCCCAATCCAAATTCAACCCACTATGGTCGGGTTGATAAAAAATCAACCCAACCTAACCCAATTACGAGTTCAAACCCAACCCACCAAATTTCGATAGGGTTGGGTCGGGTCGGGTTGGTCAGTTTGGGCTTTGTCCCAATTAGTAAAAAATTTGAAAAAAAAAAAAAAAAAAAAAAAAAACTCATGAATCTATCTTTAATTCAAATTAATTATGTACACTACAATAATCCAAAATATAATAAATTGAACACTTACTAATAAAATTAAAATATGTTCAATCAGTATTTAAATAAGTCAAGTTTCATTATTAAAAAAAAAAAACAGATTTTTTTTTTTTTTTGGTTGAGTTGGGTCAGGTTGGATCATATTCACCCAACCCGCAACCCGATAAATTTTTTTTAAAAAAATCCGAACCCAACCCAATTTTCATGAAAAATCGACCTAAACCGATCGGATTGGATCGATTTGGGTGGATTCGGCAGGTTCGATCGATTTTTGCCCACCTCTAATTGTAATATTAATTGTCTAAAAATAAACTTTCAAAAAAAAAAAAATTGTCTAAAAATGAGCAAAGAATACCAAACTTTCTGGAAACAAAATGTCAACTAAGTATCATGAGTAAATTATTCCTAATTTTTTAATCATTTGATGTCAGAATGGTTTTTCTATAAATGATCACATGAGACCATCTCAATAGAATTTAATCAAGAATAATTATATAGACATTACTTATTTTGTATATCACACCACATTATATATACATGATTATTAAAATATAAATTTTATAAATACATCACATTCAATTTTACAAAAATAACATTTACTTAAACAAATGAAAATAAACAGTACAAAAATCATCAAAGAGGGACTTCTCTCCAGCCTGCTTCTTCCAAGATCAGTTGGTCACTTGGTCGAATATTCCATACTTGAATTTCTGCCCTGAGTATTGATGGAGTAAATATTGTTTATAAATAACGATTTAACAATATTCTCTGTTCTTTTTTTAATTTTAAAAATTCAAAAATGTATATGAAAATTTTTTACCAATCAAAATTGTGAACTTCAAAAAAAAAAATTAATAAAAAAATCGTCCAATGTATTGTAACGTGACCTTTTGTAAACGAAATTATAAATAAATTTTACCAAAAGTCTCTTAAAAAAAATAAAAATAAAGGTAAACATAATTTAAGAGCAGTAATAAGAAAAATGCTAAACATTGAATTATTTAGCAGCATTCATTCGAGAAAAATAGATTTTCGGTAAAAATATAGCCTATAGCTGGTTAGATTATTTGTTTATAAAATAAAAAAAATAATTGTAGGGAGATATTTTTGGAGGACATTATTAAGAGCTTGTTTGGTTTTCATCAAAAGTTTCTCATTTTTCTGCAGTACTCAATCTCAACCATCCATCAAAAGTTAAGCCCACAATATTTGACTTTTCAATCAAATCTCAAACATCCATTCTTCTAAAAATCACTATTCATTTCAAAAAAACTCATTTTAACTAAAATCAAACACACACTAAGTGACATTGTGACATGTCACACATTCATTGTGTAGTGAAAATAACTATTCCACCATTTACTTTTTCACCATCTAATAAATGTGTTTATGTTACAATATTATTTAAAAAAGTTCCTAAAAAATATCTCCCTAAAATTATTGAAATAAAAAATTTATTATTTTCGAAATAATATTTGTGGTTGAACAATAATTTGAAAAAACATGTGTTGTTAAAATTGGTTTGGAGAAATCGTATCTAGCTTGTTTATTAACAAATTTGAAATTACCAAACATAGGCTCGCCAGGGAGAGGGGGTTAAGGGGTGCGGGCAGTGGCGGACGTAGATATTTTATCTTAGTGGGGGCACAAAAATGAATTTTTGTTATTCGCGGTAGAGTTTATGGGGGTTTGGAGGCAGCGCCCCGAATTTTTTTTTTAGAAAGAGTCTTTTAGAAAATGCAGATTTATGTTTCAAATATCTATCCATAACTAATACAAACAATCAAATAAACAATTGTAAACAAATATTCAACGAATACCAATCACCACGATCAAAGTTGTATAAATGTTGCGAAAAATGAAGAGACACTTGAAATGTTATTACAATTTTATTTATCAATTACTGATACAAACAAAGAAATAAACAATTGTATAAATATATTCAATCCTCAAGTGTAAATTTCAAAAGAGATCAATAGCACAAAATATTAATTTGAAAGTATAAACTCCAAACAAAAGTATATAATTTAACCTTTGTTTGACAAACTATAAAAAAAAATAATATGTTTTTAAACAATAAAATTTTTCAAACCACTTTTTAATATCACTAATTATCTTTGTCTACTTTTCAACCACATATTTTACATTGAAAATAAAAAAAATATTTTTAAACACAAATTTTTAACAAACTAAAATTTCAAATTCTAGTTTCTTTTTAAAAAAAAAAAAAAAAAAAAAAAATCAGATTTTTTAGTGGGGCACGTGCCCCACTATGACCCACCTTAGGTCCGTCCCTGGGTGCGGGTGGCTTAGGGTGTATGTGAGAAGAAGAAGTTTGATTTGATCACTCGTTTGGTTTAAAATGAAGAACAAACCCCCCATTCTCTCTAGTCTCTAGCATTGGATCATTTGTGTTTCACGTAGCATCCTATCTCTCCTCCATAGCTATACATGTGTGTATATATATACGTTATAGAGAATAAGAGAATCGTATAACATAAACTAAAAAGAAAAAGGAATTTAAATAATTGAAGGTCCATTAAAAGGTTTTTGCCTATGGATGCATTGTGTTTGAAGCCAGGGATTCATGGAATAACGTTTCCAATTGCCGTCGCCGGAAATGGGATGCCAGAAGTCCGTATAATCCATTCTGCGCAAATTAGTGCTGCGACGGCGACGGGGCGGTCGTTGGCGGCGGTAAATTCTTTGTCGCCGGAGAATCCTTCTGATTCCTCGGCGATGGATGGGGACTCACCGTGGGGTTTCACTTTCTGGAAGCCACTCAGATCCTGGGGTCGGGGAGGTAAAAACCGGTACGAACCTGCCAGCGCTGTAGAAGACGCCGTTTGGGTGGAGGGAGAAGTTGATAAGAATAAAGAAGAGAAGCAACCCGAAGGAATGAATGGGAATTGGGTTTTCAAAATTTTGCATGTTGGATCTCTGTGGAAAGAAAGTGAAAAAGAAAAAAATAGTGGGATTGTTGACGAATTGGAGGGTAAAATAAAAGAAGAGGATAAATATGGGGGTCCAAGTGCAAATAATGATGATGATGGTGAAGAAAAAATGAAAATTTGTGAAGGGCATGAAGAATGTGATATGTGTGCAATTGATGATGAAGAAAATATTGAATTTGACAAAGAATCGTTTTCAAGGCTGCTTAAGAAGTTGCCATTGGCTGAAGCCAGATTATATGCTCATATGTCTTATTTGGGAAACTTAGCTTATTACATTCCCAAAATCAAGGTATGCTTTTATCTCTATTTTTTTTTTTTTTCCTAATATAAATAAAGAATGTTTTCGAGATAAAATATGTTGATGAAAAGTGGTTTTGAGAAAAGTGTGGTTAAAAGGTAGTTTGGAGAAGAATTCATTGTGTTATTTGAGATATTATATAGGTGAAAGTTCTATGTTTCTTCAGTTTCATGTCAAAGCTGGTTTTTTTCCTTGTTTGGCCAATCTTTCTCAGTCTGAATTGATATGTGTCAATTTGTACATTCGTATTGTCTCCATATATACAATTAGCAGTATCAAAGAGTAAGCTCGCTGGAAAAGAAGGGGGGGGGGGGGGGGAGAGACTCTCTCCCCTAGGAGACAAATTCTGGGTAGGATTTTGGTCGATCTGGATTTATGCAAGTTATCTAAGTTCTCTTTTAGGACGTGATTCAGACAGCAAATGAGCGCACACCTTAACTATACAAGGCTTAGCCTTGAGGCATATATCTATATAATTTCCGGGGTAAACGTCAGAAAAATGAGCCATACACCTTGAATAGAGCATTTAAGGCGTAAGTTTCATGGTGTTTAATGAAAAGCCTCTGGCATGCCTCAAGGCGTAAGCCTTATACAGCTTTTTAGAAACAATGGGTTCAGTTTTGTAAGTCATGCTGCCGATTTAGGAGCTCTATTAGGTTGAGAAGTTATGCATATTGCTGACAATTTGATGATTCTTCTATTTTCTTATGGTGATACAGACTGGGAATCTACTTGGAAATCATGGACGCTTTGTGACCTCATCATTGGAGAAGAAAGAACAGGCGTTGAAGCCCCATGAGGAGATGGCATCGACTGAAAAGCCGCACCAAGTAGAAACTACAGCAGCTGAAGAAGCTCAGGATGCAGAAGGCGAATATGAGAAAACTGACGGAAACGGGATATTCACATCTTCTGCTTATCAAATTGCTGCTTCTGCTGCTTCTTACTTACAATCTCATACAAAAAGCATTCTTCACTTCAAATCCTCGAATTTCATGGGAAACGAAAACTTGCCTGAAGAAACCGGTGAAATGGAGAACAATGTCGATATGATAAACCAGGATGTAGTTTCATTAATGGCAGCCACTGATTCGGTTACAGCAGTGGTTGCTGCAAAGGAGGAAATAAAGGATGCTGTTGCAGATGATCTGAATTTGACTCACTCATCACCATGTGAGTGGTTCGTATGTGATGATGATCAGAGTTCCACAAGATTCTTTGTCATTCAGGTGGGACAGACAGATCTTCTTTAACTATTACTTATTTTTGGTGTATTAGATTATACTCGCGATGTGGCTGTGAGGTAAACAAGTTGACGCATAACACCATGTTTGGCTAATCTTAAGAAGTGTACTTATAAGGAAATAAGTAAGTAATGACATAAATTAATTATCTGCTCAGTTTATTTGGAAAGAAATAAGTCACTTATTTTGACAGTAAGGTTCCACTAAGTAAATAAACTTTTAAATGTAAAAACAAGTGTAACGTATTCAAACATGTTAGCGAAACATGCTCTTAACCATGTTATTTCTGTTCCCATGTGGATGGGACTGTGAGTTTAGTCATTATAATAGCTGATTTTATGTCAATGAGAATCAACTTGGCATAAATCAATCAATGGCTAATTGTAATTTTCCCGCTGTCATTTATGTGGCAGATTATATAAGTAAAATTATTTTAACATTAAGCATTTCCAAATGTCTATTATTGACAGGGATCCGAGTCACTGGCATCCTGGCAAGCCAATCTACTCTTTGAGCCAATTCAGTTTGAGGTGAATTAGACAAATACTCTTTCAAGCTTGTGAACCATTGTTGAAGATATCTGTGAAAACTTGCATTAATCTTGCTAAAGTTTATTTCTGGAAAACCATGTATTCCTCATGGAAGATCATTATTGTAAGTACTATTGATACATTTTTTTCCCATTTCAGGGACTGGATGTGCTTGTGCATCGAGGAATTTACGAGGTTGCAAAGGGGATTTACAACCAGATTTTGCCCCATGTTCGAGCACACCTAAAATCTCATGGAGAGCGTGCCAGATTTCGTTTCACTGGTCACTCTCTTGGGGGAAGTCTATCATTGCTTATAAATCTCATGTTGCTAATAAAGGGTGAAGCACCTGTTTCTTCGTTTCTTCCTGTCATAACATTTGGTGCACCATCATTTATGTGCGGAGGGGATCATCTCCTGCGCAGACTAGGATTGCCTCAAAGTCATGTAAAGGAAATCACAATGCATAGGGACATCGTTCCCCGAGTATTCTCTTGCAACTATCCAAATCACCTAATGGAGTTTCTTAAGGCAGTAAATGGGAACTTCCGGAATCATCCATGCCTTAATAACCAGGTAACATGCTAATTCCATTGTAAGTTCCATGCAAAGATACTCTAATAATAAATTTTTTACTAAGTTTTAATGTTGTCTATCAACCTACCGTAACCCTCCTCCAATGCCGGGCCTGGAACCAATATAAAAAACATATTTGTACTTTCATTTTGACAGAAGCTGTTGTATAATCCAATGGGAGAGTTTTTAATTCTTCAACCAGACAAGAAATTTTCTCCAAGCCACCATCTTCTTCCCTCAGGCAGTGGTCTTTATTTATTGACCTGTCCGGAGACAGATGCCAGAAAGGCAGCAAAGCAATTCCGGGTTGCACGGACGGCATTTTTGAACTCACCTCACCCACTCGAGATATTGAGTGACCGCTCTGCATATGGTTCTCAAGGAACCATTATGAGAGATCATGACATGAACTCATACTTGAAATCTCTCGTGAGTGTCATCCGTCGCGATCTCAACCGCGTTAGAAAATCCAAGCGACACCACCGGCCTAAAGTTTGGTGGCCACGCAGATTTAATGCTGGCATCCTTTTGAGTAGGTTGATTACATCAGGTAACAAGGGCCAAGGTCAATTCCATTTCTCTGGAATCTTACATACCAGTAAAGAGTTTTTCGAACGGTTTACTAGGCTTGTTGCATCAAAGCATATGCATTTGTTAGAGGTGCTCTGGTGCCCTGCAAGATTGTTAATATTGGGTCCATGCAACATGATCAGGCAAATCTTAAATCCCATATCGTCCAGAGAAGAAAAGCTTGTCCCTATACATTATTGCATGTAACACTTTCGTGCAAACTACTCGACTCTTGTGAGGCTTTATTTTCACAACTCACAAGGAAACTATGCAAAGGTGGTCGTTACAAGGTCCTAAACTGTCAATATCAAGTAGGTTTGATTGGTCATTGCAAAATGGCGCATGGTAACGCTTGGTATAGTTGTAGATGAATATGTTATGTTACGAGTAGACTATTCTTTATTCATTTGTATATAGAAGCTTGCAACTCATTTTCCCTTGTTTTGTAGGTGGGAAAATTTGATATTTGCATGTAGAGAAAACATAGTTCACGTAAATGAGAAATATAATTTGCATTGTGATAGTTTAAACGAAACGTCGTGCTATATCAACATTTCTTGGTGTAGTTTGGAGAATATTAATGTATATTGACATTTCTTTGTGTTCAATGGATCGGGCACGAAGTGCATGGCTTGTCATTTTTGTATTCATTACGAAATGACAACTACTGACTGTGTTGCATGTGAAAACATGAAATGTAAGTGTGATCGTAATTCTCTGCAGATGTGTATTTGAAAATGTTGAAACTTCAAAGCAAGTCAGAATGATATTAGGTTGTGTTTGATAGGATAGAATTTGGTGGAAAGGAATTCATTTTCAATTAAAAAATTTCAACTTAGGTGTTTGATAGAATTTTTTTTCCATGAAATTAGTTTTATAGTTTTTCTCGATTTCCATGCTTTTCTAGCTTTTTAGAAAATGATTTCCCACCAAAATGGTGGGAATTGGTTTTCCGCCAAGTGGAAAACCTTTTTTACCTCTTTTGATTGTTTTTGTCAATGTTAATTAACATTTTTTTTAGAAATTAACATTATTATTATTATTATTAAATACAAATGTGTGAAATAATTAAAAAATAATAATTTTGATTAAAATAGCAAAATTTTGATTTATTTTTCATGAAAAATAATGTCAATCAAACAACAAAACTTAAAAAATTCTCTACTTTTTACATAAAGAAAATTAAATCAATCAAATACAATAAACTTTCAATTTTCAAGAATTCATTTCTTTTGCATCCATTTTCTTTTCACTCAAATTTCATCATCGCTATCAACAGCAGTCTTACTCTCTTTAGCATAGGGATGGCAATTCAAGCTCGTTAACTCAAGCAAATCAAGCTAGGCCTATAAAAAGCTCGAGCCAAGCCCGACTCGTGGCTCGAAGGATCGAGCCTCATAAATGCAGGAAGGCTTGAGCCGCGGGTCATTCAGGCTCATGCAGGCAGGTAGCTTAGCTTTGAGCTACCTATTGCAGCCATGTTTGCTAATAGAAGGGGAAAAATCAAAAAAAAGTTGGGCCAGGCTGGAGTTGGCTCGAAGAAGCCCAAGTCGAGACTAAAAAAATTAGTCGAGCTTTAGCTCAGCTTGGGGCAAAAAAAAGCTCGATACCATTTTACCCGAGTCTTGATCTTCGGCTTGCGAGCCGACTTAGCTTGACCCGTTGACATTCCTACCTTGGCATCCTCTGCGTTTCTTCATTACCTTTAAAAAAAACATTGCAACCAACCACGTGTGACGTGACAAGCAGTGTTCTAAAATGCACACGTTATGCGAAGTGAGCCCTGACGCGTCAAAACAGCGAAAAGCGTGGAAAAAACATCTGAAACTTTTTTTATCTAAAAAGCGTGAAAAAAGCACGCTTAATACGCGAGTAAGCGTGCTGCGCTTAGGCGTGTCGAAGCGCAACCTGAAGCGCACTTAGTTTTTTTTTTTTTTTAGGGGTTAAAATATGTGTAAAATTTAAATCTAGTATATATAAATTGAAAAACGCTTTTTAACGCCTACTCCCGCTTAAACTTGACACTCGGACTCCACGCTTTTTCGAACACTGGTGGCAAGACTCAAGAGTTTAGTTTTCATACATGACTGTTAAAGATTAAAATGTCTATTGAGAGCAAGTATTACAAGAAATCCAAACTAAGCTTTATTGACATAAATTGCATTATTTTCTGATACTATAAAGATCCCAGTGTTTGGAGTAATCTTAATTGAATATTATTACTCAATCCCTCCACAAGATAAATGTCTGTATCTATACATAACTTGTGGAAGCAAGCACAATCGGCATCCAAGAAAGCTAATTGATATATAGACTCATAACGACAGCCAAATACGTCTTCTCAATAGAAAAGGGCAAATAACTTTTTATTCCAACTTTCATACTTAACTTGTACATACAAGAAATCTAAAGGATCCAAAATACATATTTATTTTCACACGTAAATTGTAATCACAGCCAGATACGTCCACCCAAAGAGAAAAGGGTGGCTTACAAATCTATTTTACCTGCTATATACCAAGAATGCATGGCAAGGCTACCAAATGAAATGATATTTGAAAGGGATGATAGTCCGTGAATCATTCCAAATTTCTTGTTCATGGCAGCAAGCTTCGGATTTTTCTTCGCAACTTCTTGGTTCTTTGTCGACCCTACTTCTTCCCCAATATTTGCTTCTCTTTCTATCTTGTGCCTTTGCTTCATCATCTGTTTGTCGGATCCAGCAATATTATGTGGTGTGTTAAATGATAGCTTCGTCATTTTAAAAGCTAATTCTAGCAGTGTTCAACACACAGTTCATAAAAGTTGTCATATTTATGTAAACAGAAAAGTCTCAAACTCTAGCCAAATCTGCTAAAAGCTTTCTCAAGTCAAATATAAACCTTTCAATATCAAGTTGACGACTTCTACATCAATATACACATTTTAGGAGCATTCTCGAATAAGGAAGAGCGTAAGATTGGGTTCCGGGTTTAAAGCAAGTCCTTCAACCACTTCTGTGGTCACAGAGACATGTACAGATTTCAGGAAGTGAAACAGAGGATGTGAAATTACCCCTTCTAGAGCCCAAAAAAGCAGTAATAATCAATTGATTAGTCACTTTTTCTATAGTTCTGATTATTGAGTAACATATTTTCACAGAACTGTTTGGTAACACTGTTTGGTTTATAAACTTGTTTATTTATGATTGAGGTAAAAAGTAATTGTTGAAAATTAGAGAGAAAATGTGTGATTAAAAAGTGGTTTTGGAAATTGTATTGTTTATAAACAAAAAAGATTCTTTTACCAAACGGATGCTAAAATCACTCTGAACATAACTAAGATGAGCATTGCAATTTTTGTAAAAGAAGAAACTTGAGCTCAAACTATCTAAAGGAAATTAGTAAAAAGAAATAGTTAGAATCTTGCTTATTGGGGCCTTATTCAATACTAAGTTGCATCGGACCAGTTGTGGGTTGACCCGGTGTTACAAATTTATAAAATAAGCAGCAGTCTTTCATTTTATTGAGGAGAAAGACACCATATTTAAGAGAAGTCGCCGAACCCGGCCCCAAAGAGAGAAGCCTGCCAGCCCAAAGTAGCATCCTTAGAGACTTAGAGTCTTAGGCACGTCCAAAAGTCCTATCTCTTTTTCATAATAATAAGGTAAGCTTTCAAGCAGTAGCTCGCTGGTTTTTCCATCATTCAATCCCCAACAAACGACATGCAATTACATTAAAGTATTACCGTGTAATTGTCAATGTCTTGACCATAGTGAAATCAAGATTTTAGAACTAAAACAAGGTAAAATATGTAGCATTTCAAGTCACAAAATTGCTGATCTAACATCTACCAACTAATCTTAAATAGTAATGCAGTTAAGTTAGTATAACTTCACCACAATTGAAAGAACCGTATGGACCTTAATGATGTATATACTGTTGGATAAAATTCAATAATGTGGGGCCAAACATGTATAAAATAAAATGTGTGAAGCTATCTTAAGGATTTAGTCAATAAAGTGATCCACTAAAAATTATTCAAGACTAATGGGTATTAAGTGTCGTGAGATTAAAGTGTAGAGACGGATTCAATGTTTTAAATTGATGAGAGACCAATTTAATAACATTGAAACACGATAGTTTCCCTACAACTATTTATACAGGTCATGGTCCCCAATTGAGCGTGACTTTTCATAATTCTCTGCTTCCCCATCAACAGAGAAGAAACATAAGGAGAAAACCACGAATCAGTTGGAAGGCCATAACCTCATTCGATCAAACGCAATAATGGATTCAGGTACGCTTCCGCTTCAGTTTCGATCTTGATAATTACAGCATGATGTCAGTGGATTTTAGATGAATAATCATATATATTAAATTTATTCGCAACAAGTGGTATCGGAGCCAACATCGTGTTGAATTATCGGATCAATTTTGTACGCATATATGTAAAACCTTAATTTTTGCGTATGTATATGCAAAATGGCCTCTGAATTCGAAAATATAATGGATTCGGCGAGATTTTGATTTCAAAAAGGAGAAAATATACATACACAGCAAATTGAAAAATTTGGAAACATGATTTTAGTATTTTGGATTCAATTTTTTTTTTGGATTCAGCCGGTTCTTCTCTCCGTATGTATATATGGGCGAAAAATCGTGGTTTATGTGTTATTTCATGCGGATATTGATCGGCCCAAAGGAAGGTCAATATTTGGCCCGAATTTCACATGAACCTGTGGTGATAAACAGGTGACGCTTATTTGATTTAACGTGTGATCAATAAATCGGTCCAAAGAAAAGTTTATTGGTTGACATGTCTTACTGTTAGTGTTTGATCACTACACCAAGAGTACCACTTACAAGTCAATATTTCTGTCCAAAGGCTAAATATTGATGTTGTGCTAGGTATCTTGTGATGGGTCCTACCATTATTTGAAAGTATGATTTGCATAATAAGGTATTTATGTGAGCTATTTTGTTCAAGTGTTCTCTATTCGGTTTCAAATTCTGTTAGTAGTATATCTACAAGCTCAAATTTAATCCCTGTATTTATGGAACAAACTTCAAGGATCAAAACAAGAACATTAGGTGGCGTTCTGTTTGTATTTTATTTTGTATTTTCATTTTCGAAAATGTTTTGTGTTTTGTGTTTTCATTTTTGTTTTCAAATTTGCTGAAAACGCGTTTGGTTTGTCATTTCTGAAAACTGTTTTTGAAAATGAAAAGCTGGAAAACACGTTCTGTTTGAAATTTTGCAGAACACTATTTAAACTATTTTTAATTAATTTGCTTGCAGAATACTACTAACTCCAACTCAAATTTCCTTTCACAATACACTAAAAATATGGTTACATGCAATACACTAATGTGAGCATTAAGAGTCTATATTAACACAGCTTGGTCAGGTTCGGGACTTGAAAAAGCTCTACTTCTATTAAAATCTAGAAAATGCAAGTTCTTTCAAAACCACCAGAGTCCATTTATCATTACATTTTTTGAAATATAACAACAAGAATTCTCATTTAATTTTTTTTTTTTTTTTGTAATGTTGATATTGAATTGAATAAAACTTTATTTAAACTAAGTTCCAAGTTAGGATAATTCTCAAAAAAAAAAAAAAAAATTATTTATTTAGGCTTAGTTCCAAGCTTGGATAATTCTAAAAAAAAATAATAAAAAAATAAAAACTTTATATTAAGCTTAGTTCTAAGTTAAGATAATTCTATTAAAAAAAAAAAAATTCCCAAAACACGTTTTCCGCGTTTTGGACATTTTTTGTCGAAATACACACAAAACGCCCAAAACGATGTTTCGGACGTTTTTCCGTTTTGTGTACAAAATTTTTTTTTGCTTTCCAAAATGCGTTTTCGAAAATGGTAAAGAGAACGCGTTTTTAGAGTTTTCGAAAATAAAAACAGAAAACGACCTCAAAACAGCAAAGAGAACAGGGGCTTAACTTTTCATTGGCTGCATGGATCTAGACCGTGTACTAAGGATTGAGCAACCTGCTCCTCTTACGGATGAAAGTTCATCTAATCAAATGAGGAACTTTGAGAAGTGGGATTGCTTAAATTACGTGAGTCTCATGATCATTAAGTGCGGCATTCTGGAAGCCTTTAGTAGCATAGTATCTGAGGAGGTAAATGATGCAAATGAATTCCTTGCCGAAATTAAGAAACGTTTTGCAAAAAACGATATGGCTGAAACAAGCACGCTTATGCAAAGCTTGATTTCAATAAGTATAAAGGCAATGGGAAAAATAAGGAAGTACATCATGTAAATGTCTCACACTGCTTCAAAACTTAAGGAACTAAAACTCGACTTGTCTAATGACTTGCTCGTGCATTTGGTATTGATATCTCTTCCTACACAATTCAGTTAATTTAAGGTTAGTTATAACTGTCAAAGTAGAAATAGACTCTCAATGAGCTCATTTAATAGTGTGCAAGCTTCTTGCACAATTCAGTCAATTTAAGGTCAGTTGTAACTATCAAAGGGAGAAATGAACTCTAAATGAGCTCATTTTATTTTGTGTGCAAGAGGAAGAAAAGTTGAAGCAGGACAGAACTGAAAGTATTCACTTGGCAAACACCTCTAAAGATAAGGGCAAGTAAACAAATAAAGAACATAAAGTTGTTAAGGGTCCAAATCTAAAGAAACCACGTAAAGACATTGAGGGTTGTTTCTTTTGCTAGAAATCTGGACATTTAAAGAAAGATCGTACATATTACCAACTAAAGTTGCTGCTAAAGTACCTTAAAAGCTTTTGACAGGCAGAAAACCTAGTCTAAAGTATTTCCACATTTGGGGATGTCCAGTTAAGGCTAGGACTTATAGGTCACATAAAGAAATTGGACTCCAAAACAGTAAGCAGCTACTTTATTGGTTATTCTGAGCGTTAAAGGGGCTATTAATTTTATGATCCCACACTTTAGTCAATTTTGAAACGGGAATTGCAACATTTTTTGAGGATGTTGAGTTTGGAGGGAGAAATAAGGTTAGAGATATTGTCTTTAAGGAAGAAGTTGAGGAAGGATCGGTATCGATTCCTATTGTTGTTTTTGACAATGTGCAAGTTTTTATGCATGTCATTGATCAACAAGCATATCCGGAACCTCAATTCGACAATATTGAAGAACCTCCCATCCAAAATAAGGTAAATTTCAGAAGTACAAACTCAACAACCTCAATAACTAAAGCCATTAAGGAGGTCCACGAGAGAAAGGGAAAAAATGTTATTCCGGATAATTTAAATAGTATTTTTCCAAGAACATAAGAAAATAATGGAATGGTGGAAGATGGTCCAATCAATTCCATCAAGCCATGCAGGGTTCTAACTCTCAGAAATGGATTGATGTCGTAAATAAGGAGTATAAGCATATGCAAGACAATCAAGTTTGGGATCTTATCCCATTACCAGAAGGTGCGAAGCCCATTGGTCTTAAATGGATTTTTAAACCAAGAGGGATTCGAAAGGTAATGTGGAAAGATATAAAGTTCGTCTTGTATCTAAATGCTTTACATAGAATGATGGCATTGATTATAAAGAGACTTTCCCTTTGGTTTCTACGAAAGACTCTTTCAGGAAAGTTAGGTTGTTGCACTTTTGACCTCGAGTTACATCAAATGGATGTTAAGATGACGTTTCTCAATGGAGACATTGATGAGACGGTTTGCAAATTAAAGAAATCCATTTATGTGCTCAAGCCAGCTTCTCGTTAAGGATAATACAAATTTCATCAAGTAATTATCTCATTTGGTTTTGAGATTAATGCTGTTGATGGTTGTGTGTATTACAAGTTCAGTGGGAGTAAGTGTATTTTCCTGATTTTGTATGTTGACAACATATTGCTTGCCACCAATGATATATACACGTCACATAAAATTATGAGATTTTTTGTCAAGAAATTTTGAGATTAAAAATCTTGGTGACGTCTCTTTTGTATTAGGAATTCAGATACACCGGGATTGTTCTCGAGGTATTCTTGGATCGTCACAAAAGGGCTATATCGATAAAGTACTTAAGAGATTTGGCATGCAAGACAGTAAATCAGGGGACACCCCTATCGCTAAGGGAGACAAATTTAGTCTCAACTAATGCCCGAAAAGTTATCTTGAGGTTAAGGAAATGCAGAAGATCTCATATAGTTTAGCTATAGGGAATTTGATGTATACTCAAGTTTGTACGCGTCCGAATATTGCATACATTATTGGGATACTAAGGAGATATTTAAGTAACCCTGGGATTGATCATTTGGAAAGCAGCCAAACATGGGTTATAACGTATTTAAAGAGAACAAAAGATTACATGCTCACATATAGAAAATCGGATCAGTTGGAGATCATATGGTATTATGATTCCGATTTTTGCTAGATGCCAAAACAGTAGAGATCCATATCAGGCTACATCTATCTGCAAGTTGGAGGAGTTATTTCCGGAAGGAGTGCTTAACAAACACTTTAGCTTCTTTCACTTGGCAGCACAGTTTGTAGCAATTTTAGAGGCATCTAATTATGGAATATAGCTGCGAAATTTTGTCACTGGGCTGCATATTCTGTACGGTATAGAAAGACCACTAAAGTTATATTGTGACAATAACTGAGCAGATTTATATTCCAGTAACAACAGGAGCTCAACTAAGTCAAAATACATTGACATTAAGTTCCTGGTTGTGAAGGAAAGGGTACAGAGTAGACAGATTTTCATAGAGCATATTGGGACAAACTCCATGATTGCGGATCCGCTTACTAAGGGATTAGCACCCAAGGTCTTTCACGAGCACACTGCTCGTATGGGTGTAATATTTCTTGAGGATATCATGATTTAGTGGGAGTTTGTATTTTGGTTGCTTTATGTTTTGGTTTTGGACACATTTTGTGTATTTGGATAATTTTCTGTACAGAAATAAAGTATTCAGTTCATTCTACTCTGTTACATTATGTTTGGTATTGATCTCACCTAAGGAATAAAGTCGGACCAATTGAAAATAGGCATGTTTGGATCACATAACATGTAATTTTCATACTACACTCTCATGATTGATCTATGTCATTTGGTTGTAATGGTATACGTGACCATTGATAGATTTAGTTACGATTAATGTAACAAAAGTCGCTTTGATCCTATATTGATATGATTGATGGACGAGATTGTTTGGAAATACCCTTAATAATGATAGCACATTTTTGAGCTCATAAGGTTGTACACATTTGTAAGGATACATGTATAGCCCAGTGGGAGATTGTTAGATAAAATTCAATAATGTGGGGCCAAACATGTATAAAATAAAATATGTGGTGCTATCTTAAGGATTTAGTCAATAAAGTGATCCACTAAAGATTATTCAGGATTAATGGGTATTAACTGTCGTGAGATTAAAGTGTAGAGACGGATTCAATGTTTTAAATTGATGAGGGGCCAATTTAATAACATTGAAACACGATAGTTGCCTTACAACTATTTATACAGGTCATGGTCCCCAATTGATCGTGGCTTTTCATAATTCTCTGCATCCCCATCAACAGAGAAGAAACATAAGGAGAAAACCACGAATCAGTTGGAAGGCCATAGCCCCGTTCGATCAAACGCAATAATGGATTCAGGTACACTTCCGCTTCAATTTCGATCTTGATAATTACAACATGATGTCAGTAGATTTTAGATAAATAATCATATATATTAAATTTATTCGCAACATATACCATTCAAAGGGTGTCTCTCAGAAATAATTTGGACTAGAAGCTATTGAATTGACATTGATATAGAAAAAATTAGGGAATACCTCGATCGTCATGGGTGTAAAGACAACAAGATTGATGAGATTGAAAGCAAAGGCGGCCATGAGGAAGCCGAGCTGATATTTCTCAGCAGCTGTTGAGGCCTTCCATGGATGCAGGTAACCAAAAGCTGCAACAGCAACTGCACAACAAACTCCCACCATTGAAAAGTATGCCGGAAACATCTTGCTCTGCAAATTCCCAAATTGATGCCTTGGCAAATTCCTATAAAACAGCAATTTGATGTCATGGTTCCAATTATGGGGCTCGTCCCATATCGAAATTCATGGCTTTCGATGTGAGTATACAACCTCTTGGGCACCCAGCTAACTTCTAAAGTGAGTTCTACCAACAGGTTGTATCAACTGTTTTAGCAATCACCAATAATATCTTATGAAGATAATTATTCCTGCTCAAGTTTCCACATATGTCGACAATATTCACTGAGGAAACCCTAGTTTCGATTTTAATAAAGTAAAATTGGGGGGAAAAGATTACTTGAACATGATAATGCCGCCGATGAAGGTGACCCAGAGAGCGGCGCCCCATGCAGTGGAGAAGCAGAGAAGGTGGGCTAACTTCAACAGAGTGACAAGCTTCAGAGGATGCTTATCTTCCGATTTCGATCCGAATGTCTCCGGCGAAAAAGTCACACCGATTGCCAAGAATGTCACTGCCGCTAAAAATCTACTCATCCAACCCATTTCTTTAGATTTTTTCCCCAATCCAAGATCTCAAATTTTCAGCTTAAAGAAATATATTAGTTGTTGGATTTCTTGACGACTATGATTCAAAATTGTGTTACAAGTTACAACCTTTTGTTAGCGGGGTATTTGGACAAATAATAACTTTTTATTAAAGAGTAATGATATTTATCTCAAGGTTGAGATTAATCTCAATTCAATTGACACATATTTATTGGAGAATAGGGAAGTATTCATGTGTACATGCACAAGTCACCTCTTCAATTTTCAATGAGAGAGTGTCATCTGTGTTAAAATTTATCTCAACTTTGAGATACATAGCATTATTCTTTGAAATAACTTAAGTCATTTAAAGGTATCACTTATTCATATTTCAAACTTTTTTTTACTGAAATTTATGTTTTTCAAAATATTTTTTAAAGTATCATAATATGACAATTATAACACTTTTCAAATTTTGGTATCACAGTCTGAAACTTTTTCAATTTTTATAATATTTATGACGTAATTTTAGTATTACATTCAACCCTTGTTTGATTCCCATCAAATTTTGAAAAAAGTTGAGTTTTTGAAGAATGTGAGATGTAGATTGAGTTGAAAAATCAAAAGCTGTAGACCAAAAGTAAGATATGTGATGTAGATTGAATATTGTAGAAAAATAAGATGAAAAAAATGGGAACCAAACATGGGCTAATTTTAACTTTTTTATTATACTTAAGTTGGACATTTCATCAAACGCGTAGAATTTGTTAAAACTCAATAGTGACATCTTTCAATGACACACTCATCCTGAGTAGGTCGTTAGAGCCTCGTCGAGGAAAATGGACATGGCACGAAAATGGTGACGCAGTGTTTGTGAAAATATTGTAAGGCTTGAAGAGGAAAAAATTAAAAAAGGCAAGTCAAGATCAATTATATTGTTAATGTAAATAAAATCCAATAAGACATAAAAAATAGTATGTGGTGCAATTATCTATTTGTCGTAATCTTACCCCTCAAAAGCATTCAGGTGAGAGTGAGAATGCCTAAGAAATTATAATCCACATTGATTCGGGGTCAGCCCCAATTGTTACATTGCCCAAGTAACCCCCTTCCCGGTTCATGTTCAAGGTTCAAATCACATCCCCATTCCTTATGCTCCCCTCTGAGTACTACTAAAATATATATATATATATATATATATATATATATAAATTGCATATTAAGTCCATGTTTGAGACCCCATTATTTGAGATAGTGTGCTTTGTAATTATATTTTTGAAAAATGTGTAATTATAGTAGAGAATCTTTTTGAGTTTGTGTAGATTATTTTTTGACTAAGTCTATTTGCACAATATCATTTACAATCATTTTGGAGCCCCCACCAATTGCGAGGGGATTGTCATTCACATTGTGAATGTAGCATCATTGTTATTTTTTTATAAAATGTGTGGTTAAAATGATTTTGAAAAAAATAAAGGCTTTGAATAATGGGTATCAGACATGGTCTAAAAATTTATACTTAACCATTTGTTTGGTAATACTGTTTGGTTTATAAACTGATTTATTTAGGATTTTGAGGTAAAAAAAAATAGTGATTGAAAATTGAAGAGAGAAAATGTATGTGATTAAAAAGTGATTTGATAAATTGAGTGGTTTATAAATTGATTTATAGACCAGTTTATTTCGTTTATCAAACGCTTGTCTTTTATATATATTGGGAACCATGACAAGAGTCAAGACATCACGAAATCATAAATCTTGAAATGGAAATCATAACAAATCATCAAACTCTACGATCCGCGTTGCTCCATTGCAATCAGGAGACTTGATATCTGCTTTGATATCATTATTACAATATTTTGGGCAGAACTCATCATCAAAAGTTATCTATTGATGGAAGGATATTCAAGAATATATAAATCCTACATTGAAAGTTTATACTTTCGACGTGACACAAATTTCATACATTGCCAAATCATGACAAATTGTACCAGTGCTTTGAATGTTTTATTGACTGAAATTGAAGAAAATAGAAATCAAACTCACATTCCAACGTGTATAAGGTATCCACATTTTTCTTCCCTCTTTTCATGAATCTAGAGTCATTTGTTATAATTTTGACTGTTTTTCTGCCCACTGATTTTTACTTTTCTGTAGATGTGATGCTCTTCATTTGAATTATATTGTAAAAGTAGAATCAGGAGGCTTAGAGTCAATTTAATGAATCAACATTCAATTTTGTCCATATATTTATTCATTCATTCAACTAAAATATATTATTAATTACTCATTCATCTATTGGTAATATTTCTGATCCACCATTCTTCAATCCATTCGCAGTTCAGCGACGTGGCTAACAACAATATTACGTGGCATTTTAACGACGTTAATAACTTCATAATAATATCTATTTGCTCATCAAACTTTACCCAAAAAAAAAATATTAACTCGATCAACTTTCAACAAAATTTATAAGTGAAAAGTACATGAATAAGATAATTATAAATGCAAATTTCAAAATTAAAATGAAACTTGAATAATTTCAAAAATCTGATTGTAATTAAGATTAATTAATTAAATTAAGTAATTAAAAATATTTACTAATTATACATATTAATGTTACAAGCATTATAATTTTAAGTCACAAAATACAAATCTTTTAGGTCATAATTAATATTTGAGTCACAAATTATCAAAATAGTAAGTTACGAATTAGACTTAATTTAGGTCACAATAACAATTTTTCACAAATTATCAAAATAGTTAGTTACGAATTAGACTTAATTTAGGTCACAATAACAATTTTTTTTACTTCACGACTTATTTCAAGATCACAAATTATAAAATCAATAGGTCACAAAATGTCAATTTAACCGATCCCGACTTATTTTTAGATCACAACTTATCGAATTATTAGATCACAAATCTTTTAAGTCTTATTAAATTATTAGGTCACGATTGACTTATCAATTTGATCACATTCATCAAATTATGAGGTCACATTTTCCCTAGCCACCACCTCCTCCGACACCCCATAACCATCATTGTCTAAATGTCGTCGACGCCACCACTGTCTCAACCCGGTCGCTGGCGCCACCATTTCAACGACGTATCCACGATCGATGCCTCAACCAAAAGAAAAAAAAAAACACTACAACATATTCATCACCCAAGATTCACCCAACGGTCACAGATCTACTGATCTGCCGCCACAAATCCACAACCACCAGACACCTCTCCACACCACCACCACCCGCAGCCACTACCTACAACACTACTCTGAAGAACCAAATATCAGATTCCATCTTGAACAACGCTGCTTTGAACGACACTATCTCTCTCCACCAGACACCTTTTTAATACAGAGGGCCTCTTCATGTACTCCATTGCCGTCTCCGAGATACTTACTACCTTCATCGACTTCACTCATTGTTTCATACTTGGTGACGTCACCTATGGTGCCTGTTGTGTTGATGAACTATTCGTTCGTGTGCTGGACGCGCAACTCCTCCTTCACTTTGGCCACAGCTGCCTTGTCCCTGTTGACTCTACCACTGTCCCCATCCTATGCTCTATATCTTTGTTGAGATTGCTATCAACACTCGCAAGCTTCTTCAGAAGTTGAATTATAATTTTAATTCTTCAGAATTTTAACTATCAGAATTAAGGCTTAGGGGTTAATGGAGACATGAGAAACAACTAAAGAGAGGATGATAATTTTGAAATAAGAATTATGGTTTAGGGGTAGTTTAAATTAATTTAATAATTACTAATTTTTTTAATTTTATTATTCAAAATTAAAATTTATAATATCTACTTGAGATTTGATGTTATTTAGGTTTGGTCTTATATTTGAATTTGGATATTTAAAATTAGGAATGAGTGTAATTTGGATTAATTAGACTCTACACTAGCTTCTTTAATCCTTCTTAGATAAATACATTATTTAAATCCTATTTAGAAAAATATCGAATTCTATGAGAGGGAGTGTATTATTTGATTAACCTCATTAATTATGGAACCTATTATTTAGGGATGTAGTTACCATTTATTTAGGAGATTAAATTAGGGGTATAATTACATTTAAAATCAACTTATAATATGAAAATTACAATTATTAAATTAGTTTAATAATATGATAAATCATTTTTTAGATCGGACGTGATATTACGAGGTATGTAATTTAATTAAAACCACATGCAATTTACCATACCTCGAACTGGCGTTACATAAAATTTAATCAATAAAATCATATACCAGCTTCTGAATTACATCCAGTGTAATGTTTTACAAATATTAAGTAATTGCATGGAATGTAATATTACGAGCAACCCCAACACTTGTACTATATATTACATCCGTTGTAATATTACATTCAATAATACTACATAACACTCTATGAATTCATGAGGTAAAATTACATGCAAAATAGTATTTCAATGAGTTTAATATCACTTTATCTACTATTACAAGCTCTGTAATATAATTAAAATACCGTCATTTTGTGATATTAGATACACTGTAATGACAATATATATTACAATACATTACACGACATATAATATTAATAATAACAATGTAATATTACATAAAAATGGTAGGAATTAATCAGTACACAAATATAGAAGATGGTAGTCTGCCAAGAAAGGAAACGTTTGGCTAAATTTCAGGATATTTGAAATTTCCTAATTTAATTAGCTAAATAATTAGAAACAATTTTCCTTAATAAAATGATTTCAGGTTAATCTTGTCAATCAAATATTATATTTTCTCTCTTCAAAATTCGGTATTTTTCTAAAGTTATAATAAGAAATACAGTAATATTACGAATAGTTTGAAAATCGGGTATTTTTCAATTACAGTACATTACATCTAGGTAGTTACGTAATTTTCCCGTGTAATTTCCACAATTTATAATCCATCATTGGTCCATCTAAATATTGGATCATATGATGAATCGACTCAAGACCATGGCCTAGAGCAGAGACGGATCTACCGACCGGGGAGCTAGCGCAGCCAAGCTAGCTAGCCACCAGCCGTTTGAATTTTTTTTTTTATAAATCGTGTGACCCAATAGAAGAGCCCATTACCCTATGAACGGGAAATTTTACATATAACCAATAAAAATAATATTTGAAGATGTAATGCATCATATTTTATATACTATAAATACTGAATCCTATACTGAAATAAACCAAAATTACTGACTCCCATAATTTCTGTATTTTTGGGTAATTGAAAGACGTGAAGAGCTAGAAAGAAGCAAACCATTATAACTCATTATATAAGTGGTCTTTGCTGTCAATTGGAACGATTCTGTATTTTCATTTGTTTCCAACTCGAAGTTTTACTTTCCATATTTTTGCACGTCTAATCTAAGATATATTCCCGATTTAATTTATTCTCAATTCACCATATATTGTTATTTTGACAAAAATTCAACTTGTACACACAAGTAATAAAATCTGCATAGCTTTTTTTTCTTAAATGTAAACCTCAACATCCAATTAACTCGAAAAATGACTATAAACAAAAAATATGAGGAGAACAAAAAGGCTTTGTTGTCAAACAATGGAGAATAAACATTTACCATTACATGACAAGAAACATATTACAATAATCAGAAACTAAGAAGTGCAATCATATGGGATATCTTCGACTTTAAATGGGAAAAACTTGAAAATATGATATTAATTAAAAATTTAGATACATATCTTGGGGAGAATCTATAATCTTAGAATCAGAAGGCAGAAGCAAACGAACAAAATGGAAAGTACAGAGAAGAGAGTGATTTTGTTTTCATCGGAGGTGGTGACATAGTAGAAGCTGCATTGTGTGTCCAATTTTTCTCACCCCAGATCCATAACATAGATAATTATTTTCTTTCCAAATATTAAAAATCAAATTTACGACCAAGAAATACATTTTACATTATATTTCATTTGTGATATAAAATACATACATAAAATGAATTACATATCCTTTTTGGAAATATGATGATTCAATTCAAAAACAAAATATATCACATTGATGGGGATTGCATTTTTACATGAGGATGATGATGTGCTCCTCATTAATATAATTTTTATAGATCCATTGCAAATGGGTAACAAGTTCAAACAACTTGAAGTTTTACTTTCCATATTTTTGCCCCTACGCCATCCTGTCCCCTATGCACTTCGCTTTGCGACAGGGCTTCTTCAGCGCGTCGCTCCCGCCTATTTCTAGGCTCAGCTGCATTGTGCCGACCTTGATCAGTTCGACCCCCTCGCTTGCCTCTGAATAACTCTCATATTCAGCTGAAGACACTGCCGGACTTTGCGGACGAAGCCTCCCTGTGTCTAGTTGGGAGTTGGTCTTGTTCTTTATGTGCTTCACGCTCCGGGCCTTCCTCGTAGAGGGGCTCAGAATCCACCTCGACATATGCCTATAGATCTTGATAATAATAGGAGGCAGTGGCCGCATCGGATGGTGAGTAATGTGGCTGTGAGTATTGCGGAGGCATCATGGGCTCGTTCACAACATACCCTCTAGCCATATAGGCATTCATCGCAACAGTCTGTTCTATCTGCTGTTTCTACATTTTTAGCATTTGGACCGCCATGTGAGTCATGTCTCACAATATGCGTCGATTACGGTGTCGACGTGGAGGGTTAGGTTGTGCCACTTCCTCATTGGCGTTCTCATGAGGTCCTTGAGGAACCTCCTCCTCGCTGTGCTGGTCATTTCTACCCCTACGGGGGTTAATATCAACATCGCTTTCGTTCATGTTCAGAGAAATTTCTTGATTTTAGTTTATCTTTCAAGGATGGATGAACATTTATCTCAATGCTCCGAGTCTTTTTCAAGGTTGTTAAACTTATATTTCAAAGTTATACGCCTTTTTCAAGGTGAATAGACTTGTGTTTCAAAGTTTGAAACCTTTTTCAAGGTTAATAAACTTATATTTCAAAGTTTTACGCCTTTTTCAAGGGTACTAAACTTGTGTTTTAAAGTTTGAAGCCTTTTTCAAGGTTAATAAACTTATATTTCAAAGCTTTACGCATTTTTCAAGGGTACTAAACTTGTGTTTTAAAGTTTGAAGCCTTTTTCAAGGTTAATAAACTTATATTTCAAAGCTTTACGCATTTTTCAAGGGTACTAAGGTGGCGTTCTGTTTGTATTTTATTTTGTATTTTCATTTTGGAAAATGTTTTGTATTTCCTGTTTTTATTTTTATTTTCAATGTTGCTGAAAACGTGTTCTGTTTGTCATTTCTGAAAACTGTTTTTGAAAATGAAAAGCTGGAAAACACGTTCTGTTTGAAATTTTGCAGAATACAACTTATACTATTTTCAATGAATTTGCTTCTGAATTATATTAAAAAATCTATATTGTTTAACTTTTTTTTGGACCAAATAATAATGTCATTAATGTTCAACTCCAAAAAAATATTATAAGAAATTAATAACATAATATTCAAGTCCAAATTACTTCCATAATACATGTAACTCTAATTACTCATACAGAGTTTGATTAAACAAAATAAATTTAAAAGTCATCTTGACCTTGTGGAGTAATCAGTCCACATTTGATTCAGGCACATTTCTAGGATTAATCATAGGTCTTGCCTGCTACAATTCTCATATGGTACATTTCTAGAATTTTAGTAGATTTTTGTGCATTTTGATAAATTTCATTTAACTTGGTTTGTTTTCTTGTATTTTGGTACATTCGCACACTGGTACGATTTGCGCATTTTGGTCGATATCATGCATTTTGTATATTTTGGTGAATTCTGGTATATATAGTGTATTTTAGTACATTTTGAAGTATTTTTTAACATTTCACACATCTTGGTTAGCACAGTACAATTGACATTGTTTTCGTAAATTTTAGAGCTATTTGCGCATTTTGGTAAATTTCTTGGGCACAATTTGAAACATCTCACAATTTGGTACATATCGCGCTTTTGGTATTAGATTAGGCATCTTGGTGAAATTTTGCTCTTTTTGCGTGTTTGGTACATTTCGATTCCATGCAGTTTGGTGCATTTTTTGAAATATAATAATAAGAATTCTCACTTAATTTTTTTTTGTAATGTTGATATTGAATTTAATAAAACTTTATTTAAGCTTAGTTCCAAGTTAGAATAATTCTCAAAAAAAAAAAAAAAAAAAATCTTTATTTAGGCTTAGTTCCAAACTAGGATAATTCTAAAAAAATAAAAACTTTATATTAAGCTTAGTTCTAAGTTAAGATAATTCTAAAAAAAAAAAAAAAAAAAAAAATCCCAAAACGCGTTTTCCGCGTTTTGGACATTTTTTGTCGAAATACACACAAAACGCCCAAAACGATGTTTCGGGCGTTTTCCGTTTTGTGTACAATTTTTTTTTTTTTTTTTCCAAAATGCGTTTTCGAAAATGGTAAAGAGAACGCGTTTTTAGCATTTTCGAAAATAAAAACAGAAAACGACCTCAAAACAGCAAACAGAACAGGGGCTAAACTTTTGTTTCAAAGTTTTAAGTCTTTTTCAAGGTTAATAAACTTATATTTCAAAGCTTTACGCATTTTTCAAGGGTACTAAACTTGTGTTTCAAAGTTTTAAGCCTTTTTCAAGGTTAATAAACTTATATTTCAAAGCTTTACGCCTTTTTCAAGGGTATCAAACTTGTGTTTCAAAGTTTTATACCTTTTTCAAGGTTAATAAACTTATATTTCAAAGCTTTTGCAGTTCTCCGCTTTTTTTGCAAGAGGTTAATCGTCCTTTTTCTAAAACTTCCTTTCTGTGTGTGGCTTTTTTCACCATGCGTTTTTGTGGTTAGCAGTATGGTTTCCCACAGACGGCGTCAAAATGTTGACCACAAAATCCGGCTAGACTTTGAACCAACACGTCTCAACTCCTCCCTCTTGAACACGTGAATCTCCTGCGCACTGTGACAAACTATCAGTTTGCAAAGGGGGCCGAGGTAACTCCCGTTTGCACTCCGATGTCAAAGTCATCGGCCATGTTTAGCAAATATAATTTGAGTGCGGGAAATATAAGTGCGTAAAAAAGAGAAAAGTGAGTGAGAGAAATATATTTAGTTAAGAGTATGTAATTACTAACCCTTTCCTTGGAGGCAAGTGTGTTCTATTTATAGAAGGATTCGTTGCCCTGGGTTGAAACATAGCGGACTTTTACACGAGTATTCACCCTAGCTCTTGAAGGGGGCAACCTTACTTTTTGACCGTAATCATTGCTACATTTCGTATGGGATGGACATCTGTCACGTCTTGGTAAAGGTAGTGTCACATCTCTGACTTCATCCCTGGTCCCATCCTTACATTCGAGGCGCTACCGTAAACACCTCGGCTAAGCGTAAAGCGTCTCTGCTAAACACAATCTAGTTCGGCCAGGGGGCTCGTGTGCCTTTCCACCTTGATCGTTGGTCCAAGGAGATATCCTGAACTTTTAATCATGGTTAAAGTCCATGGACCCTCATTGGACCTTCACTGATGGCCCAACGTGTCATACTTTGGTTACGATCTCAACAACCGTTGTAATTAACCTTAAAGAACACTAAATGTAATCACCACATATATAATAATTAACCTAAAAAATGAATCAGGCAAACAGTTCTATCAATTTCTACATAATGTCCATATTAGCAGTAATCTATATAGAAAAAAAAAAGCAATAACTGTAATAACCACAGTTATAATTAATCCTAAAAAACACTAAGAAACGTTACAACACACTTATAAATAATTAATACAAAATATTCACATAAATGTAATCACCACACTTATAAAAAGAACAGTACAACAGTAATCCATATATATAAAAAAAGAATAAATGTAATAATTAACATGTAATAATTAATTAATGAAAAATGTTCACATAAATGTAATCACCACATTTATTTAAAATAATTAACCTAAGAAATGAATCTAAAAAACGTTACACCACCACACTTATAATTAATTAATACAAAATGTTCACATAATGATACTATTAATAATATTAAATGATATATGAATCTATACATAATGTTCATAGTGGCAGGAGTCTATATAAAATTAAAAAAAGCAAATGTAATTACCACATTTCTAATAACAATCAACCTAAAGAATCAGAAATAAATGTAATCACCACATTTATTTATAATAACTAACCTAAAAAATGAATCTAAAAAGCGGTACACCAAACCTGTGAAAAAGAAAAATAAAACAGTAATCTATATAAAAGAAAAAAAAGAAAAAAATGTAAAAACCACATTTATAATTAATCCCAAAAAACAGGAAAAAACATCACTCGACATTTAAAATAATTAATCAAAAAAAATAGTGAAAAAGTTACAACACACTTGTAATTAATTAATATAAAATGTTTACGTAATGATAATACTGATAATACTAACTGTCAAGATTAAAATTTAAGAAACTGCTATTACTACAAGCAGTAACTTACTAAATAAAAAAGTATATATGATAAAAATAAAAATAAAAGGAAAAAAAAGAAGCTAAAAGCTAGCAGCAAACTATCGACTACAGAAGAGAGAAGATTTCGACATAAATACCTCTCGATCGTGAGCAACAAACTCCACTATAAACTTCATTCGGATTGACAAATTTTGGCAACTCATAAACACAGATGATACGAACTTTTATTGCCCAGCTTGTTTTCGTAATGTTGACATCTCTAAGCAAATCGAACACTGGCGCCATGTGTTAGTACTACACCGCCATAGCAACACCCGTACGCAATACAGTGTTGAAGAATGTACCGATAAGAAAGGGGGAAAAATCAGTTAACAAAACAAATGACAAAACATAATTTCTGCAAGAAGGAAAAAATTTAATTTACTGTGGAAACTTACATTCAAGCAAGAAGGATGGAGAAAAAGTGAACTGAACAATTGATACAAAAGTAATGAGGATGGCGTCTATCTGTTCGGTATAACAAAAAATATTTCCTGTTCACTTCCCCAAAATTTGACTAACAAATCAAAAGGCATAATTCCGAAATTTGACTTCTTAAAAAAAGAAAAAAATTGAAGGGATTAATATTTTCTGCCATATTTTTTTGAAAAAATGACTTTTCGATTTCCACGATATTTAAATAAAAGTTTGTAGACGAATTTAATTCAACTGGAAAGGTTGTGAAAATTTGTATGTCTGTGTATTAAAATCAAAAGGAAAAATGTCTGATTTTCAATTAGGGAAGAAAAATTAAATAAAAAAAAACTGTTAAAAATGACGGCTCGGATTCCACACAATTTTGTTGTAAACGTATTAATTCAACAGAAAAGTTGATTGGTTAACTATCAAGGTTGTTAATTAGGGAAAACAAAATTTAGACTCTCTTTATACACAGTTTGAGTAGAAATTTAATTAAGAACAAAAGAAATTGGTACATGAATAGCCACAAACACTTATTACTGTACATTAATTATATTCAAGAAATTGAAGCTCATTAAATATTGTCCAAATGGGGAAACCTTCTAAATTAACGTATTTTAAGGGAAAAAAATAGCAGAAATGGAAAGTATATTTTGACGGGAAATTTTCATTTGACGGTACTTCTGTTTATATATATATATAGAAATAAAGACAACTAAGATTCTGGTCAATTTTGACTAGAATCTCAATTGTCAACGTGATCTTATTTTATATTTTTAATTTGGATTTTTTATTGGCAATTATCATAGTTTCATGGAGTGTTGGGAGTTATATTTTAAACGTGAACAGTTGATGAAGGGTTAGTGCATGCTATCCTCCTCCTTTTTGGGCTTTCCATCATACCTAACAATCTCTCACTCCCCCACTCTCTAAAGTAAAACCTCTCTTTTCTCTCTTCGCCGATCCATCTGACACCCTTGCTCCCCCGTTGGATTCTGCCTTTCTTCCAATAGAGTCCTACTCCACGTTGCACTTGCAGTGAGAGCCCTTTTTTTCTTCTTCTTCTTTCTCAATACATGATTATTACGACAATGCATTCAATTTCGATTTCGAAAATAAGGAGTTTTTCCAATTTGGCTCAAATAATTCTGCTTTCTGGTAAACCCAGTGATAGTCAAGTGTTATTTGCCGAGTTCCCTACTCATGAAAGTAGTAGAAATGATATACAACTTTTCGAAAGTTTCAATATGGTACTATTTTCCCCGAGGAGGTTGTTTCATTTAGTGAAAATTTCTTTGGTAAAGATGATCTATTACAGGGGAATGGGATTTCATGGGCATTAGATTTTGATGTGGAGGTAAGAGAGGGAAAATATCTTTGATGAATTATGTGCTGATGATACTAAGTCCCCAAGTATTTCAAGGACCTTGGGAGACATGGATACAACCTCTGTAGGTTCTATTGGTCCACATGTTACATATCGACGGTGGTAGTGGGGGATATGTGGAAGACATTGTTGGAGAGGCCTTGGACGTGCCCTGTTTAAAACTGATGTGAACTTCTCAATGCATTTATTATTGTTGAGTTTCTTGTTATGAAGAATGAGATCTACAGAACATTTCTTGTAGATGACATACTAACCTTAGAAGGTCTCATACCCTTATCAAATTTCACAATCCTAGAACCTGCAGGAATCGGTTCTGCATCCCCAATCAAGTCAAGTTTCCTAAAAGTTTATTTTTTATGGTTCTTACAACCCATTTAATAGGGAGAAGGATTAACAACCTGAAAACAGTCTTGAAGCAGCCAACCAACCACAAAGCCAACAATACAAGAAGTAACCAAAAGTACAGTAAAAAAAACACAAGGCCGACCATGCCAAGAAGGTTAGCCAAACCTGAGAGGAAAGCCAAGACGTAGTTGGGTGTTGTCCAGAACCCAGCAGTAGTCCAAACTAGATGGAGTAGAAAAACACGTTCGGAAGCTGCTGGTACCCCCACCGAACCAAGGCCAACAAATAAGCAACCTCATTCGTGGTGAAAACTTGCAAGTAACTATGAACCAGACCAGTTGAACCGAGCTTGAAACTGTAGAACTACTGTCAATACTCACGAAGATATCAAATCCAGGGGATCGAAGATAGACCCCCCAGAAACTCAGAAAAATAGACAAAAAACAAAACCCAGTTGATTTTTGAAATCTGGTGAACATTGACACCGACCCCTTCGACTCCATTAATCCCTAAAGAAGTGAAAATAACTTGAAATAAAGATGAATCAAGATAAAGGGAACAAAGCCCAGTACAAGAACTCAGGAAATTTCGAGCTATTTGCCTCCAAGATGAAGATGAAACTCACGGAAGAAGAAAGTGCGCTTGTCTCCAGTTTGCTATTTGAAACACCGAGCATAACATAAAAGCTGGACCCATTAAATTAAAGGTAGATTATAGAGAATCTGACACTTTAATGCAACAAAATTAACCTGAATCAGTTGAATCAAGCACCGAACAATGAAGAGCAGCCATGTTCACGAGCACTAGCGGGAAAAGTAATTCTCACAAGAGAGAATGCATCTCTCTCTAACTCGTGAAGACTTAATAAAATTGGTAAAAATTTTACTTCAGCCTTCGGCAACGTTCGTTGCAAAAGTCTACCATTTTGCAACGTTTATTAAACGTTGAAAAAGAGTCTTTTAACAACATTTACATGCTGAATTGCTAAATTTCAATCATTAACATCTATGGCAACATTCACTTACTAAAATGTTGTCAAAAGACCATTTTAGCAACATTTATCAACAAATGTTGTATTTTTAATGTTGCAAAAGATATTTTTGTTTTAGTGAATGTGGATGACAATCTCCTCATATTGTGGTGGGGGCCACAAATATTGTGGATGACATTGTGAAAATAGAATTATTCAATGTCTATTGGTTGTGTCGGCAACTTGCAAGTTGGGAACTGTACAATTCCATTCTGCTACAACCTCCCTTTTTCTATATATATATTATTAAAAGTAATTGAGATTCTATCTAATTTTGACTTGAATTTCAGTTGTCAACAGAGTCTGCATTCCTGTTTAATTTATGAATTGACTGTTTATGCAGAACTAACACGATAACTGTTACACTATGTGTATCTTATGCTGATGAAATTAACAATTACGTTGAAAGTTCGGGTAATGAACCCATAGCAGTGATTATTCAAATGTGTCGACTTAAGAAATTTTAAGGTCGAGTTAGGTTTTGCAGTGCGTACCATGTGACCAAACCGTTGGTCAACGCTAGCATTGCCTTTTAGTATATTATTTTTTGTCCATAAAATATGTCCGTACATCCCACTAGTTTAGTTTAAAATTAGTTTCTTTAATTTAGAATTTACAAAACTTCATCTTTTAATTGTGTATTTCATTTGTTAACATTAGATTAACTAGAGTGTAATTGAGTATACATTTCTCGTGAGATTGACAATCCGAACTCAAAAAAACAACTTTATTACTTGTATGCGACACCGTGCACTTGTAGTACACACTTTTAGCGAACAGAGAGAGGCCTATGACTTAAGACAACAATCTTCTTGGGAAATTTGAGCTCAACGGGATTCCTCCTACACCAAGAGGCGTGCCTTACATCAATGTGTGTTTCGACATTGACGCTAATGGGATTTTGAATGTATCATCTAAGGATAAGATTGTCGGTGTAAAGAACAAGATCACGATCACGAATGATAAGGGAAGGTAGAGTAAGGAAGAGATTGATAAAATGATTTAAGATGCTAAGAAGTATAAGGCTGAAGATGAGGCTGTGAAGAAGAAGGTGAAGGCTAAGAATGCGCTGAAGAATACTATAAAATATGACAATGTTTGAGGGAAATTGAATTCCTCATATAAGCATAAGATTGAGAAGGCTATTGATGAGGCTATTGAATGGTTGGACATGAATAAGTTGGCTAGGTTGATGAGATTGAGGATAAGCTGAAGGATTTGGAAAAATTGGGTAATCCTATTATTACTAAGATGTACCAGGGTGGTGTCGGAGACATGCATATGTGTGGTGAAGCTGGTGGTGACATGTCGGAAGTTAGTAGTGTTGGTAAGCTCGCTGCTTGGCTAGTCGACGAGCTCCGGTTCGACTCGTCCCTCATAAGCTGTGTATATAAAAAAAAAAAATCATTTTTTCTTCAAAAAAAATGGCATTTTATTTCAAAAAAACACGAGCCCATGAGTTTGGCTTGTGGCTCGTTGCCACGAGTCGTTCGTGAAAAACAAGCCTAGCTGTGCTCGGCTCTTTTTTTAATTTCCTTTTTTGGCTCGTGTTCGAACTCGTGGATTGGATGAGCCAAGCCACTTGTGGATCGATTTTAACGAGCTGAGCCGAGCGGCTCGGCCCATTTGCCATCTCTAGGAGTTGGTTATGGGAATTCCAACTCTGGTAAAATGGATGGCGGTGCTGGTCCTTGGATTGAGGAAGTTGATCAAAATTTGAAGGGGTTGTGTTTGTTGTTCAGTTTTGTTGTGTTTTCCTGTGAATTTGAGTGTATTTCTTAAATAAAATGTAATTTGGGAATGTTGAAATTATGATCTTGTTGTATGATGTAAACATTATATTTTTTTTGAAATAATGAAGTTGTTTTTGTTAAAATAATAATAATAATAATAATAATAGTTTTGTCAACATTCAATCACGTGTATTATTGTCGACATTCAATAATATGTTTTTCCAATAATCGTTGAACCAATCTGCATTTATTTGGTTTGTTATCCAATTATATTCATCTGTTATATACGTCCATCGAGAAAATACGTAGAAATGTTGTGCAATGTTTACTTTCTATATTTTAATATGGACATTATGCAATATTCATGAATTGAGGTATCACATAATTATGATAAAAAAAATATAGCATTACATTCAGATTCCAAATCCTATCATAATAATTATAATACATTCTTAATCATTGTATTAGTATAATACATAAAAGAAATTGGAATTGTGACCAAGTATCCAAACAATTTAATCGATATGACAAACGATCTATGAGTGCAATTTTAAACTTTTGTATGATTGCATTTTCAAATACATAGATTTTGGAATTAATAAGTGCTTAAGATATACAACATGTAAAAAAATAACAAAATTATGACCAAAATTTATGTTTGGCAACACTATTTGGTTTATAAGCTGATTTATTTATGATTTTAAGGTAAAAAATAGTGGTTAAAAATTGGATAGAGAAAATGTATGTGGTTAAAAAGTGATTTGAGAAATTATGTAATTTATAAATTGATTTATAAACAAAAAAAGTACGATTACCAAATTAATGTCTAACATTGATTGATAAGCTGACATATCTATATCTATATCTATCCATCCACATATATATAAAAAGCCAACTGAGATTCTGAAATCTTTAATTT
The DNA here is from genome assembly GCA_963555705.1 of Ligustrum vulgare. Classification (NCBI taxonomy): domain Eukaryota; kingdom Viridiplantae; phylum Streptophyta; class Magnoliopsida; order Lamiales; family Oleaceae; genus Ligustrum; species Ligustrum vulgare. The sequence continues at coordinate 20,437,601 of OY743179.1, forward strand.
TAATCCAGATTCTCAATTAGCATTCTAATTGGCTAGCAACTATTCAACACTCGAGCTACAACCGCAACCGTTCAACACTCAAATCAAGAGCAGTTATTGTTACTAGCCCACGATCACATTATTTTGAAATCAAATTCAGTCCAGACATCCAGCCTTTCATTACTTTCATTTTTCCAATTATGTGCTCCAACTTCTAACCCGCCACAGTCTCGGCATCCATCACCCACAACATTCGCCTAGGGGTGTAAACTGATCGGATATGGATCGGATCTGCCTTTATCCGATCCGATAATTCGACGGATTTTTTATAGTTAAATCCATATCCGATTTGCTACCCTATCAGATATCCGATCCGAAATTATTTTTAGCATAATTTTTTTAATGCATATATATTAATGAGTAAAAATTACTCATATAATTAATTATAATTTCATATCATTCATAAAAATTAAAACCATAATATCTCAAAAAAATTATAACAATATTTATATATTACAAGTTTTAAAATGAATATTATAATATGAATTTTTGATAGTTAAATCCATATCCGATTTGCTACCCTATCAGATATCTGATCAGATTATCCGATCCGAAATTATTTTTACATAATTCTTTTTAATGCATATATATTAATGAGTAAAAATTACTCATATAATTAATTATAATTTCATATCATTCATAAAAATTAAAACCATAATATCTAAAAAAAAATTATAACAATATTTATATATTACAAGTTTTAAAATGAATATTATAATATATAATAATATTATATTATAATTATACTTTATAAAATACATTACATGTTTAAAAAAAATATATATATATGGAATAAAATTATATAATAATATATAATATATATTATATTATTATAAAAAATTCTGATCGGATTGTTATCGGATCAAATTGATTTGTATCCATATTTGTTCTATTTAGTTAAAGGATTATTGGATTCGGATCCTTATCGGGTTATCGAATTGATACCTTAAATCCATCTCCTGTTAATTTCATCGGATGTCGGATTGGGTTTAGATTAAAATTCGATCAATTGACAGCCCTACATCCGCCTTAGCCTTTACCTTCGGGTTCGCGATAGAACTTCTTCTCTTCATCTTCCCCGTTCCAGTTTTCACAAACGAAGAAATTATCAGAACTGTATTCTAGCCCGAAGCATTTGTTGCTGAAGATCGGAGATGCCTCGAAGAGTCTCGAACTTACCCAGTACTAGAGCCAGACTTGTGGTTTTTTAGGCGTAAGACGAGTAGTGTATTCTAGGTAAAATGGGCCCTAGGCCTTACAGGGGGTTCGGCCCACGATTTTTTTTTTTTTAAGAGAAAAATCGAAAATAACGATAAAAAATTCAAATTCAGACAAAACAAATATACTAAACATGGGGGGATCAAGCTAGGCCTGTACTGGGCTGTAGCTTGGCCCTTTAAGGGTCCAAAACGTTAAAAAAGAAGGGTTAAGTACACAAATAAACAACTTTAAAGGGCATATTTTTAAACACCATGTATTTTAAAAGATATTTCAACAATACAAAACATATTTCAAAATCAGGTAAAATTCAAAAACCAAAATTTTACCATACGAAAACGACTGAATTACTCATAGGTTGTGAAAAAGTGGATGTGAACTACAGATTTGCAACATGTTTAGCTGGTCGGAATGTTGATTTCAACTTTGTTAGAGTATCCTTCCTGTCGGACAGACTATGGTTATAGTTTAAAGTTGAGACTGATAGCAGTTCAGGTTGATGAGTTCCCCGATTGGAGCAGGAATTTCCTCACATAGCATCTGAACTGAGTGTTCCTCAGAAGGTATATCGGAAGTCTCATTTTACAATTAACCCGAAGTACGACTCATCTGAATTTTCTTTTAGACACCATGATGCGGGTTCTGTCTTGTATGATGTTACATTGGCGGTGAATGCTAGCTATGTGCATAGCACATTCCATATATCTCTCTCATAAGCAAGTTAAATGGTAGACAGTGATAAGCATCTTGCATTGTAGCCATCATCTCACCCAAAATGCAAAAATCAAGGAGGAATAGACTCTTGTCAGAAAAACATTAGGAAGTTGTCTTCACTAACATGTTAAAATAATTACAAATTGAAATTAATTACGATTGCAACTTAATTATAATTGTAACTTAATTGTGTATTATAAATCTGTCACGACCCCAAAATTCAGGCCCTTTTTTTTTTTTTTTTATAGACACCATTTATATATTGAAATATATACATAAAACTCTTTATTCATTCATTTTCCTTTAAACAGAGAGCAGATTTCTGAAGGTTTTCTAATAGCCTTGCACTGGATTAGAAACCAAGCTGTAGGAGACTTCTAATAGTCTAACACTGTATTGAAAATATAGCTGCAGAAGGCTTCTAATAACGTACTTTCAGAAATAGGGCAGATTTAATATATTTGCTAAAAACTCTTTCTAAACTTGTTTAGAACCATTTTAAAATTTTCTAAACAATGAGTTTACCTTGTTAAACATTTAGGATCATCATTCCTATTTTAATTTTGTCATTTTCACAACAACAACATTAAAAATAATTTCAATACTTCATAAAAATAATATTTAATCATCAAGGGGAATTTTAAAGTACATGACCCATTTCTTTTCATAAGAATCTATTTATACATCTCAAAATCGAGCCCCAAATAGTATTTAGCTCTTAAATACTAAAAGAATAAAATTTAATTCTAAAATAGTTTTAAGTACAAAATGCTTAATATTTCATCTCTTTTGGTTACCAATAAGTACTCTTCATTCTCGGCCGGCATCCTCCATAGGGAATCCACAATACAAAAACTAATGCTCCATTTCCTGTAAAAAGAGATATGAAACAACTATGAACCACATGGTTCAGTGAATAAAACTTGATATATGTAATAAGAGGTTAATTTTAACATAAAGTGTATAAAGTCATATAAGTTTATATCATTCTCAATATTTTCTTCTCGAACTTTCACTTACTTAAGAATGAATATAAATCATACACTTTACCTCTTAACTTGGAGGAGAATAAGTAATTCACTTCAATCTGTTCAAATTCATCTCAAGTATCTTTTACCATATAAAACATCTTGTCTCATGAAATCTCAACATAAGAATACTTGAATTCACATGTTACATATCATTCTCAAATTACATAATGTAATTAAAAGAATATGCATATCATGATGTAATGCATGGACCCTCTAACTTCATTTATTAATTTCTTTGGGCCCCTACCCTAAGAGTAAGTATTCAAGGAGCGCTCAATATAAGATTTGATACCCTTTCCGGCACAAATCTAGTACCCTTCCGGTACAATTATGATATATATAAGATCTGATACCCTTCCGGCACAAATCTGGTACCCTTCCGGTACAATTCTGGTACCCTTCCGGTACAATACGGGAATTATCCCATTGGGCATCTAGAATCCCAAACTGGTGAATACTTAACATCTTAGAGTTCTATTCTTATTCATGCACATTCTTAGGTATACTTTTGAACCTAACTGCATGCTTAGAGAATGAAACATGAATACATTTAAGACTTTGCATGAGAGTTACATCTCAACATCTGATACTCATGAAATCAAGACTTCTACACACTTCACTTGACCAACATAAAAGCACAAAATTTTGCTCAAGTCTTTGCATGCAAGATAGAATTCTTTGAACTTAACATAATAGGAGCTTTAACTAATAAGTATATCAATTAAGCTCACATGTGCTGCACATAATTAAAGAACAATTACCATTTAACGGAGAAAGCTTGCCACACTTAGAGTGATTAAGAGGAAACTTGTATTTAAACAAATTGTAGAGATCATAGGGGTTACAAGTTGCTAAAAATAATTTTAAAAAATCTGAAAATAAACTTTGACACATCTATTTAAATATGTAATTGTAACAAAGTGCTTATGAATTCATCCAAAGTCTGAAAATAACTTTAAAATACTCATTTACCTTTATTTAAGAATCTGAATTTAACTTTAAATTCCTCAAATATCATCATTCAAAAAATCTGAAATTTTCCTTTAAAGTATCAAATCCACATTAGTTAAGAATCTGGAAATTCACTTAAAGTACTCTAAATAAACTATTTCAAGAATCTGAAAATAACTTTAAAACATATAAGAAACATTATTCAAGAATTCAAGAACTAGAATTAAATTTAAAATGTATAAATAACCTTAAACAAGAATCTGAAAATAACTTTAAACTATACCACTAACATTATTCAAGAATCTGAAAATGCTAGATTAAGGTAAATTAAGCCACTTTTGAAGTTTGGAGCTTGTTTTACTTCATTTTATACACATGCAATATTGTCTTGGTGATGATAACTCTCATAGAAATCAAGGATCCAACATGCAATTAAATAAAACACAAAATTATTGCAGTAGCTCATTAGATCCCAAAAGAAACATAAGCTATTGAACAAGAATTAACTTTAGATTGGTACTAAGTGAAAAAGTTATGGAAAATCATGAAATCCAACATTAAGTATTAAATGAGCACAATTATATAGCTCTAATCAGTCAATCATATTACTTTCCCGCAGAAACTAAACTTTACATAACAAAAATTGCAAGAAATCACATAAATGCTTTACTCACACATTTCATCAAACACTTCAAAGGCATTTATGTTCTTAACATTAAATCTTGAAACATAGTTTCAAAATCAACATAATCAATAAACGAACATATTAAATTATGTACTTTAAGAATAATACTCCAACACTATATGAAAAACTTAACACAATATTACAAAAATCAAGTTTCACTCACCTCTAACTTAGAGAAGATGATTTTGAGTCAATACACCTACAATCATTTAACCAAGTGTTAGAGTAACTTCAATATACTAAAATCTTACTTCTTAGTCCAAGTTTTACCTAGAAAATCCATCAAAAAATGACGATTTCGCAGTTTAGAACAATCTGCCCAGAACTGCGAAAGGCTTCTAGAAGCCTCTCGTTATGCCTCTGTCCAGGCTTCTGATAGCCTCGTCCAGCAGAAAATTTTCCCTTCTTCCCCATTTTTCGTCCAGCAGCTTCTCTCTCAGGTTCTCTCTTGTCTCCCCCAAGAATAGAAGAAGAATTGGGGCTAAAGTTCATCTAATTGGGTATATATATAATATATATGTCAAATAAGCCCCCATTCTTCTTATCATATGCAATTTGGACCTTATAAATTGAAACTAAGTCCTCAAAGCTTTCTTTTCTATCATCCAAGCCTCAAAACTTTTGGTAAATAATTACTTCTCACCAAAATAAATTGATGTTCCAAACATGCCCTTAAAGTAATAATATGGGAATGCCAAGTGTCCATTTTTCCATTATTTTATTAATAAAATTTCTAGGTTTTTCCATCTCAAGTTGCCACCTTCGGGTCAATCTTTGAAGATCAAGACGAGCTCCGTTTTGTCCAATCTTTATATCGTTGTAAAGTTCACACGTCAGGCTTCGTAACGGTTGCACATGCAAAGAAAGCGAATCATTATACCGCACGTTCTACACGTCCAAAAATGGCTGCTCGACCACCAATTTATACTTAGGAAAATTTTGAGGATTTTTAGCATTCCAACAACTTTTCACATACAACTTTACCTTGACTTTTTAGGCACTTCTCGAACTCAAATGTGATCAAACTCGATATCAATGCTTAGATCTCATCATGAACTATAAAATGGTGTATCTTGCAATGGCCAAAGATCATTATATAATCCACAAAATCATTCCAAAGTTGTGCTCATCACAATGGCAAAACTGTAATGAATAGGACTTTCTTAAATTTCAACTTCACCCTCAATTATGAAATTCCATTCGATTGAGTCCAAACATTATATACTACTTTCTTTTATGCCAACTTAGTCTCCAATAATTACAATAAAGGTCAATTTATCCACTTTTCTTATAATTTCTATACTATCTCACCATAAATTGGCTATTTTCTAAGAAAATACTTAATTTCGACTCCCACAATAAATGAACTAAAGTACGAAATTTTCGGGTTGTTACAAAATCACTCGAAATTTCATTTTTCTTTTAAAACTAATAGAATTAGTCACAAATTATAATTCATTACAATTATAATTAATTATAATTGTGATTTAATTTCAATTTTGCAATTAATTATAGTATGTAATTAATTACAATTGTGGTTTAATTTCAATTTTGCAATTAATTATAATTTGTAATTAATTAATTACAATTATAACTTAATTTCAATTTTACAATCTTAATATCTTTATATATATATATATATATATATATATATATATATATATATATATATATATAATAACAGGATAATTGGCAATGTTTTCCCGTCAAAACTGCTGACATCATTTTTTGGGGTCAAAATATGACATTTATTTGTTTGACTTAAGATTATTAAATATCAATTATATCAGCATCATTGCATTGGCACTCATTCCCCACTACACAGAATCAGTGCATTGGTACTAACAAATTGTTTAATCAATTTTATAATACATTGATTCATTACTTGGATCATTTTTATATGGATTTTAAGAACAAATTATGTAACATTCAAGAATGTAAAAAAAAAAAAAAATTATAATAATTTCCTTTTGTGAAATAGAATTTTTTTTATCATTATTATATTTTGACATTACTAAAAATATCTACAAAAATATTATTTGTAACGTTGAGCAACATTAACGCAAGAAATAAAAATATTATTAATTTTCATAAATAAATTTAATACATGTGCAATTCCTTTTCATGTATTGATTGATGTTCTGCACGATCTAATTGGAAAGTTTTGATATCCTAAATTTTAAGGATAGATATAAAAAAATCCAATAAAGAAATTATGTCTATTCATTCTTTGGGAAAACATTTTTTTCTTGTGATCATTCTTTGAATTATGTTTGGCATTCATTAATTCACATCTCATTTTTTAAAATTCGTTTTTAACTATATTTTATTAATGAGGTATTCTATGCATGATATAAAAAAATCTCTACTTTTTAACCATATATTCTCCTATAATATACATTTCTATACCACATTTCTTTTTAATTGTATTGTATGCAATGACCATGAATCGTAATTGTTTAAAAATTATGAACCACAATTATTATTTTTAAAGAAGTTTTTTTAATTTACATTGAATTTTGCTATTGAATATTTTTTTATTTCTTCATATTTTTTCCCATAATATATGAATTTAATTGTTTTTGTTATATATTTCTCACATTTTCATTAATTATTGAATATATTTAGTTAGTTATTCATTAATTAATAATTATAATTTTTTTTTGTTCCGTGTAATGCACGGGTGCAAATACTAGTTAAATATAATTGTAACTAATGAATTTGCAAACATGACTGATTTAATTCCTGAAATTAATTGAATTATTTATAAATTGTAACTTAATTACATTTTACAATGAATTACAATTTGTAATTAATCTCAATCTTGCAATTAATTACATTTAATTGTGTATTACAAGTCACTCGAGATTTCATTTTTCTTTTAAAATTAATTCAATTAACTACAAATTGTAACTAAGTAATTACAATTGCAACTTAATTAAATTCTGTAATTAATTACAATTGCAACAAAGGGGCACGATTGGCGTTACTCAAAGATGAAACGGAAGAGAACTCAATAAACTTCAACATGTCTACACTAATCTTTATAATTGCAACTTAATTACATTCTTTAATGAATTACAGTTTGTAATTTAATTTCAATTTTACACTTAATTACAATTGTAACTAATTAATTATTATTGTATTTAATTGTATATTACAATTCACTGGAGATCTCATTTTTCTCTTAAAATTAATTGAATTATTTATAAATTGTAATTAATTACAATTGTAATTAATTTACAACTGCAACTAAGGAGTACAATTGGCGTTACTCAAAGATGAAATGGAAGAGAATTCAATAAATGTCAACACTGCTAAATAGTAATAATCTAACACTAATCCATTAGACATGAAACGAACAACGTTTGAGGTGACTACTCCAGTTTTTTTTTTTTAAAAAAAAATTCTCGCCTATGTTTCTCATAAACCACAATACTTAAAGATGAAATTTACGAAAGAGAATTCAATAAACGTCGGATAATGCTTATATATCGAATTAGGGGATGAGCCTTTCTAAATCATTGTGGAATGATGAATATTATCCACTTATTAGTGCTGAAAATGCTTGAGCTCCCAATGCATCCGCTCTCAATGCGTAAGAATACTATCCAGTGCCATCTTGCATTCCCATCTTGCCTAATGCAATGTAAACATAACTTTTGTGTCTGATTGGATGACTTCAAATAGGATACTCTGCCAAGAAGGATCATTATACCCCAAGAAGGTGGAGGGTAAGATACTGGTGTGTCTTTGGGGGGAGGAATGCATGAGTCGACAAAGGTGAACAAGCTTTTTTTTGCTTGGTGCTGTAGCATATGAAAATCAGAAGGAAGCACATGCATTTGAAAATAAGAAGTCCGGGTGCAAACAAAGAGAGGCTATTATAACGTAGAGATGCACTCAATTTATGTCTGAATGGCTTCCTTTACGCCGAAAGTGGCATCAGCAGAAATGCTCAAGGAAGAAAAAGGTTGCGATAATGATCAAGATGACGAAAGGCGACAGATGTTAGCTCCAGCAAATGATACGAAGTCTACGACTACCATCAGTTGGGTTGATTGCAGGCAAATAGAAGCTACTTGCGGCGGAACACCAAGCCATAATCTGTTGTTGAATGCGTGTATTTTGAGAGATTGATTTTTTTAGTTAATGACTGATTTTGTTAAATAGTTCTTAATTATCTGATTTACAATAATAAAATTCTATAAGCATGGTTTCAGGTAATTTTCCCAAAAAAGAAAAAAGAAAAATGTTTTAGCTCGGTCCAAAAAACTGAATAGCTTAGCTCAATTTTGACCTTAACCTAAACCAATAACCTAAAATGCCAGTCTCACCTCATTTCCAATTAATTCCCCCCAACCCCAAGTCGGCTGTAGAGAGGATTCATTCACCCAAATATGATATTTCAAGGTGAATCGGCTCTTAAAAATGAGATTCGGTATGTTTTCTATTCCGTTGAATTTCTCCTGCTCCTATTTTAGTGTATTTTTCCAATTAATTGCAAATATGGGGTGTTATACTGACATTTAGCACATTATTTATTTTGATTTTGTGATTTGGTTTGGGTTTCGATCGCCGTATGGATCTGCAATTCAATTTTTTTTTGTTGACTTTCACCTGATGGGTGTGCTTTTATAAGTTTTGAGGGAATAGATTTTCCATCCCCTTTCTGAATTAGTAAGTGCTTAAACTTTAATGTGTTTATGTAGGTGAATAGAGAAGAGTGAGATGGGCATTTTTGGATAATTAGAAACTTCATGTCTTGATTGGTATATTTTGTGAAAATAAGGATACAAGATGACATCTCAGAGATTTTTCGAAGATGAACATATTCTGATTTAACGTCGTAGTAGTATGCCTCTTTTTCTGATTTCCAATCAATTGAATTAACTTTAGAAGATAGTATTTCTCTTAAGCTGAAGCAAAATTTTTGTGTTTGATGATTTTTACTTTAACCTACAAGAATGGAATTAATCAAGATTTGAAATTGTTGCATGTTATTGCTAGCTGTTTGATTAATGATTCTTCAATGCGTGGAGATTGATCAGTTGACTACGACTGCAAGCATGCGAGGTTAGTGAGAATGTGATTTTGAGATTTGAATTTGATTTTAGAATGTTAGATTTTGGTGATCGTGAAGTTTCATTGGATTTTGGGCGTTTATTAGAATATATGTATACCGACTACTTTGCATTTGACATAAGCTTTGATTTTTATTTTGTTTTTGTTTTTGTTTTAGAACTTAGGTTTTAGAATGTGATTTGTGAAAAATGATATTAATATTATGTGAATGTGTTTTTAGGATTAGAAAGTGATTTTAGGCTTAGAATGTAATTAACTTTGTTTGAGGATTCGATTTTGATTAACTTTATGAAGTTTGCCTTAAACCTCAAAAATCAACAGACCGGTACTGTCGGACACCCCCAACAACTTTTAGAGTCCAGCTCGGTACAACATGAAATCCTGGATTCACCACTAATACTAAATATTATGCAAACTCTGAATTAAAATAGAAGACACAAGGTCATAAAAGAATCAAACTAAATGAAAGATGGTGTACAAACTTAAATATTATACCATTGAACATATTAATCAATCTCGTTAAAGAAATTTATAAAAGTTAAGAGTTAAAAGAACACAAATTACTTACCTACAACCATGTGTGCCTTTCAACAGATTTGAAGTCGTCTTGAATGTAAAGTGATGCACCAAAAATAACACCTAGTGTAAGACCGCTTTTCATTTCTCGTACAATTTTAAATTTCACGTAATACTGTGATGAATGTTATTATAAATTATGATTTTATGATCTTTAATGTCTATAATTGGAATTATTTTGCAGTGGAAGAACTTGGACGCCGGCTCGATCAATGTACCAATTTGAAAGATTATAAATTGGTTATTTAAATTATTTACGTGCAATTCTATGTAAATAATTGTTTTATTGCCTCAGCATGTTATTTTCTATTTTATTATGCCAATTTGAAATTTGTGGGAAAAGTGTAGTGTCAATCGAGGGTAAATGGAACTTATAGACTTACTTAAACAAAGGAGAAGAGTTGAGGGACTGAATTGCAAATTCCAAAAGATTAAAAAACTAAACCTAACCTAATTATCCTCACTCTCACGGTCTCTCACTCTCTCACGCCCGACGCCTCTCTCTCTCGGCTCTCCCTCGCGTCGCCTCTCCCTCGACACTCTCGGTCGCGACCACCGCCCTCCCTTCGATCGCCGAACGCCGGAAGTAAGCCCCCCCCTCTTCCCCCTTCCTGTTCGCGTTACACACACACACACACGAACCGCACACACACCCGCACTCGGTTCCACGCAATTTCACACACACATGTACCCATAAATTGATATACACATATATATATATATATATATATATATATATATATATATATATATATAAGTTCTATGTGAATAACGTATGTATGCACCATATATGTATAAATTCAGAATTTTGGGAAAATTTCAGATTTTTAATTTTGTTGAATTTCGAATTTTACCTCAAATTAGGGATTTAATGGTGTTATGTGTATATTGTTATGTGTGTATAGGTATATGTAAATGTATATATAGCTTGAAATTTTGATGTGGGCATATGTATATATATATTCAAATTTTGGCGATACAGATAAAATTTTCAGACTTGGGACTCATGAAATTTTGATTTAATTGATGTGATATAATATCAAATTTGAGGCTGAATTTATGTATATATGATCATGTACATGTATACGAGTATTTAAACGACATGTGTAATTTTGAAACTTTGAGATAATAACGGCATGTGTAAATTTTGAAAAAGAAAACCTTGAGATAATAGTATAAAAGAATAAACCTTTACATTAAAGGAACAAGTTAGTTTAAATTTAAGTTATGTTCAAAGTTATAAATTTTCTGTTCAAGATCATTTTTAATAAGTAATGCTTGGCTTTGATTTGTGAAATTGATAAGTAAGATTTCAAAAAATTGTCCTTAAACTTAATGTATTACTTCGAATATGATATTATATGCGGTGCTAAATGTGTTGGCTAAAATATAAGTCACATGAAAGTCTCGACCTCATTTAAGAGTGTTAAATGTGGTTTTTTCACTAAAAGTCCTATTTTGTTAATGAATGGAAATTAATTAGGAGAAACGGTACATTGACGTTGCGGGCAACCAAGACCTCCACCTGCACATTTAACAAAGTAACTACTGAGGACTACAGGTAAGTAAACTTCCCCCCTTATTTTCATCAAAGTTGAATGTAAATGTGAAAGTTAATGTGAAATTAATGTGCGTAAGTGATTTCGTGTTAATTACTTAATGTTGATGTAATTGAATTGCCATATGCAAGTATGTGTATTTAAGGGAATGTTCAAACATACACATTATCATGTCATTGCATCATTAAGCATGCATTGGCATCGAAATGAGAAAGTCAAATGTTTTAATGAAAGGAATGTGTCAAAGTGCAATTTTTGTCAAAAATTATGTATCCCAAGTTTTTGAAAGAATGGGTGTACTTCTATGTCATGAAAGGTCCGAGTGGGAAATGGGGCGCGGGGGACCGGCGTACCCGAATGTAATGAGCCGCTTTGCGGTGGAATGAATGTAATGAGCCGCTTTGCGGTGGAATGAATGAATGAACCGCTTTGCGGTGGGAAAGTGAATGTTAAACCGCTTTGCGGTGGAAATGCGCATGTTAATCTGGTTCCAAATAAGAATGGTCCACTGTTATCTGATTGACTAGAAGTTACATCAAGTGAGCTCACGATGGAAATGAAGTGAAAGTTTTGAAATGTTAAACGAAAGTTTGAAAAGTTTGAATTTTCTGGAAAGTAAAGAGAAAGGGATACATATATGGAATTTTTTTAAAGCATTCATGTCATAAGCATGCATTCATGCATAAAGTTTACTTACTGGGCTTTAGCTCACCCCAATCCCTCCCCAACATTTCAGGTGATGAAAGTTAGATGATCAGAGGGGAGTACTTGGCGGCTGACTCAGACAGTACCTGCTGTTGCCTTAATTAATAAAGTTAGATTTATTCAAGTTATCATTAAATTTATTCCTTCATTTATTACTATGGATAATGTTTTGGTTGAAATTAGTTTTGATTACGTATGGGTAACATATTAGGGGTTAAATTACCTCTTATTGAAATTGTCAATGTCTGTTGATTTTTGGGAAATCTTATGCTTGGGGAGTTTGGGGAATGAATGAATTGGTTTTGGCGATAATGAATGTGATTGAGATGTGATTGATGCTTTTAAATTTTTAAAATGGTTTTGATGCTCCTCTACAGGTTGGCTATGTCCAATTTATAGAGGAGACTCTGTCGAAATTTCGCTAAAATTTTATAATCGATAAATGAACATTTTTGTCGTGTAAACGATTTAATTCCGCAATTAATGTGAATGGAAGTTAACATGCCTAGGTTTTAGGTTTTGAAACTTGGGGTGTTACACCTAGTAACCAGCAACAATTTCTTAACATTACGCAATATAATTTGGTGTTCAAGGTAAAGAAGAAATTATCAGTTACCTGTGTCATAACCAAACAAGAGCCCACTGGAGCAATCAATCCAAATTATGCCTTTTAGTCAAATTAAAAATTTACAAAATCTTGGATTGCAAAGTCGCGCCTCAGACAACATAGAGGTCTAAATGTGTAATACGTAAAGGGCCTTTATATTTTATATTTGGGCTTAGTATATTCACTTGGGTTTGTTCCAAAACACGAGCCTGCAATCTTGGGCCCAAGATGATGGCCTGTTTTGCCTATAGTCAGGTACGACCCCGCCTAGTACACGTTATCTTTAGCCTCTTCTTCATTTTCAACACCCAAATGCGTTGTTTCGAGGGTCCGATGATCAATCCATAGCAATTAGACGTTGGAAAAGGTATCTCCCCACTCATATGTGAACCTATTAATTTATGTGTACTTTGACTGTGATGATCAATTGGATTTTTTTATTTCGGTCTAAATATAAGGATTTGTTTTAATTGTGTTGTTTCTGTGACTTTTTAGTTTTTGTGATCCATATTGTTAATTAATTTGCCTTTAATTCTTATGGTAGAGGATGAGGATAAGCCATTCCCTAGATACCAAAAATCTATGATTGCTGGTGGGGTATCAACACTTCACTATTTTTTCATGGAATGCAAATATTTAATCTAATTTGATCCATCTTTTATTTTATCCCATTTTCCATTTTCTTAGGAAAGAGAGGTAAAGTTTTTCATCGAGATAGAGGAAAATAACCAGACGCGGTGACCCAGGATTGGAGTGCCTTATTTTTATGATTGATTTTTTTTTTTTGGCTTTCACAATAGGTATATAATTTGGCACTTCTTCTGCCACTTGGAATGACCGAACAAGAAATATTGCATGGAAGGTTATCCAATAACCTAACTTGTCGGGTTATAGAGATTTTTTGTCTAGTTCTTTGCTTCTTGCTGTGTATTGATCATAGCTTCATGTCGTTTTGATATTTGTGTTCAATTTTTTAGCTCAATGAAAAATTATATTATTATTTTTACGAAGGTTTTAGTTAAACCCAAGTTTGGTTTAGCTAAAACTCATATTTTTAGCACATCTTGATTTGATGAAATGTATTGATAAGAAGTTGTAAAAGTTGTGGATCATATAAAATGTGTGTTTGAAAATAAAATTTAAAAAGCCGAGGCCAAACAAGGTTGCTATGGCAAAAAGTACCCTTATTCTCATTCTCTTGCATCATGCCATTCACAAATGAAAGTGCAACATATGAAAGGTAGAATTTAGGACTATCGGAAAAGAGATAAAGTAGTGTTCTTCAGTTCTAAATCATGCAGAAAAATGAAGTTGTTGTTACTAAAAAAGAGCCTAATTTTGGAGGAGTCAAAGCCATGCCTTTTGTATTGGGTTAATTTCCACAAAAATGTAGTAATCTTAGCTTCATTTTTTTTTATTATTTTTAGCAACTTCTGGAAAACCTTGCAGGTAATGAGACATTTGAGAGGTTGGGAACCATTGATATGTCTTCTAACATGTTGGTTTACCTTACTACCGTGTTCAACATGAGCTCTATTTCGGTCATGAATCTCATCAATATCTTCAGTGGGACTTGCAATTTTGGAACAATGTTTGGTGCCTTTCTCTTGGATACTTATCTAGGTCGGTAAATGACCCTAGGAATTGCTTCAGTTTCCTCTTTGCTTGTATAATTTCTATTCATAACCCTTCATTCTATGAACTAGAATCAACATAAACATGTTCAAACTCAAATTTTGTGTGTTTTCTCAGTTTAGGGCATGCACGAGTGATTTTTATGATTGATAATTAGTTTTTGACTTTTTCCAGTATAATGGGAATTTTTTTGGTTAATGATTTATTACTAATAATATTCGTCATCGTTGTTAATTAATTATTCATCTGTATCAATGCAGAGACAGAAAAGATAAACTCATCCCTTCAAGTGTTTCTTTGAAGAGGACCAGGGTGGAACTTTTGATAATTCTTTATAATGAAAAATCATGAGTATTTGGCTAATATAGTCTTAGCAGGTTTGACTTCTGCCCCATTGATTGTGAAGGTGGACCTGAACTTAAATGTCGTGTTGACATCATGCCTAGCAGTATATGTGGGTTGCTACCGTTCTGTCAAGCTAACTCCACCTTCAGAGATCATGTCCAAAGAGCATGCCATGCGGTTCCCCTTCGTTGGGAGTGCAGAACTGTTGTCATTGTTCTTACTCTTTAAATTTTTGTCAAAAGACTTGGTTAATGCAGTATTAACATGCTATTTTATCATACTTGGGATTGTCGCTCTCTCGGAAACATTGTTACCGCAATTAAACATTTCTTGACAAAACCTTGGAATGATAACGTCATACACTGGCAATTTCCATATTTTCAATCTTTGGAGGTTGAGTTAACAAGATCACAAATTATTGCAGCAATTCTTGAAACCTTCTTTTGTGCATGGTATGCTTCAAAGAAGCATTGGTTGGCTAACAATATTTTGGGCCTTGCTTTCTGCATTCAGGGAATTGAAATGCTTTCACTTGGCTCATTTAAGACTGATGTCATCCTCTTGGTTGGGCTTTTCATATATGACACATTCTGGGTCTTTTTCACTCTAGTAATGGTTAGAGTGGCAAAATCTTTTGATACTCATATAAAGCTATTGTTTCCTACATCAAATTCTGCATGTCCGTTTTCAATGCTTACTCTTGGAGCTATAGTGATTCTTGACATCTTTTTGGCATTGGCACTACGATTTGATGTTTCCAGAGGAAAAGAAATCAAATACTTCGAGAGTGCTTTTCTAGGATACACGGTTTGGTTCTCACAATTGTATTCATGAATTGGTTTCAAGCTGCTTAGCCTGCATTGTTGTGCATTGTACCTGTTTTTATTGGATTTTTTTTAGAAGCAAGTTATTATTGGATTTTTGGTTGTGCATTGCATATGTAACGGCGAAGTCAAATCTTTGTTGGAGTTTGACGAGTCTAAAACTACTAGCTCTGAAGAAGCTGATGCTGTAAATTCGAGCAAGAAAGAAGAGTGAGATCGACGCCTTGGACGAGAATAAAATTTTAGTTTCATTTGCAAGAAACACTAAGGATTCATGAACCTGAGTACCTTATGCACAAGTAGACAGCTTTTCATTTAACATTAATATGAGTCAGGAAAAAAAAAATGGTTTTGATTTGTATCCATTATCCCTTTTCTTCTCATTTTCATTATATGTTGTTAAGAACACTGTTTTTTGTACTGTTTTTACTTCTTCTTCTTTTTCATTTTTTATTATGAGTAAAAACATAAAAAAAGGTGCAAAAAAGTTATTTTTTGGTCAGCTTGGATGATAATGATTGTATCAACTTGGATGATAATGATTGTATCAACGTTGATATGTTCGTGGTGTTCAAATATACAAGTAATTCAAGTCGTCCTTCATATTATTTTGTGTCAGAATATTGTATTTTGTTAATATAATGTGTCCGTACATTGTACGGGTGTTAAATTAGTAATTTGTAAAACTAAATGCTTATTATTATGTAGATTTTCAATGAACCATGTTAGTTTTTTTCTGATTTTTTTTTTCGTCCTTCTATTTTAATACATTACCTTTTGTCAATGTAATATGTTCGTGCATTGCACGGGTGTAGAACTAGTTGATTTATAAATTGTAATGACCGCGTTAAATAACAAAGACCTCCGTTTGATAACTTGTTTATAAATAAGTTTATAAACAATATATTTTTTCAAATATTTTTTAAAAACACATATTTCAAATCTCTTTTTAACTACATATTTTTACATAAAAAACATTACGTTCTTTATTCAGGCCTTGTTCGACGGCTACCAAAAGAGAATTTGAATTATTTTGTTAATTTATTTGTGTTATCTATGTAAGATGTGAGGTTAAAAATTGGAGAGTTAAAATGTGTGTAATTAAAAGCGATATGAGAAATTGTGTAAATAAATTTTGTGTTTTCTTTGGATTAAATTAAATCACTTAGCTGAACAGACAACAATTTTATTTTATTTTTATTTTTTATCAAACAAATTGGTAAAATGTGTTGTTGAACGAGTTTTAAAAAAAATGAAATTTTGAATAAAATTACGTCTTTCCCGCCGGTACCACACATCAATCCCTCCTTTACTCTCTCTCCCTGCCCATTCGTCATCCCCAAATTCCAGTACACCCCGAGTAGCTTTGCGTTCTCTCCACCATTCACCTTAATTGTTGCTACACTGCAATACCGCAATTCTTTCTTTTTCTTTATTCAGCTCGATTATTCAACTAGGTTTAGTAATAGTGTCTTTCGCTGCATTTCTACTTAAATTTGAAGTCCGTTGCAGTTAATTTACCATAAAGTCGGCACTCCACTTCAGTTTCCAGAGTCAATGATGGAACGCAAGCAAGATTTAGCATATGACGATCCTTCGAAAACCTTCCTTGGAGTTCGCTTTATTCTCCTCGGATTCAATCCCATTGAAAAAGACAAGGTTTTTCTTTTGAATTTGATTTCTATAGAGTTGTTTTTAATTTACTATTTGTGGGTTTTCATAGAAATAATAAATATTTTGATTTATTGTGACTTGTTATTTATGTCATTTTCTTTATTTGTTCAGACGCGGGCGAAGCTTTTGGAAGGCGGAGGGTTTGATGCCGGTGATTATGGTCCGGATTGCACTCATGTGATTGTTGATAAGCTTATTTACGTGAGTAAAGTGACATATTTTACTTGTACAGATTAATCAATTAACTTTTGTATCTAAAGAAAGAGCAACAGATTAGAGAAGTTGTGATCTTACTAATTAAAAAGGCTTCTTATTGCATGTTTTTATAGTTTATTAATGAATAATCCCATATGTTTGGACTCTTCTTAATAACATTGACTTTTTAAGAGGGAATTAGATATTCTTAATATGATTTTAGAGTTCATTAAATTCAAATGAGCAATTCGATCCAATTAAGACTATAAAAAAATACATGAATTTCAAAATCAATATGTTCTAACAAGCCACCATCTTTTTGAAGCATTTTAAGGGATAAATCCCATATTGAATAAAGAAAAAAAATATAAACCAATTTATAGGGGTTTGGAGTTTGGACTACTCATCTTAATGAGGTTAATCTTTTAAGATTATCTTAATATTGTTCACGGGATTAACGAAGTTGAGGCTTGATTTGGTGCACATGTGTTATGCAGGATGATCCCTTATGCATTACTGCTCGAAGAGATGGCAAGGCACTGGTGACTGCCTCGTGGGTTGATCATAGTTTTGACCTGGGAATGCCTGTTGATCCAACCTCTGTCAGACTCTTTACAATTGCGATTTATAATTTATAAATTTGTTTCTCTCTGCTGTTTTCTTTTCAAGTGAACAAATGCAATTCAAGATCTCTCTCTCTCTCTCTCTCTCACACACACACACACACACACACACATTTTCTTTTGTCTTCTAGGAACATGCAAGTAACTTGGTTATGCCAGTTGGAGTTTAGCTTATTTTGGCACAAGTTTGGAATATAATTGCCTTTTCTTCTCTTCTATTCCTCCTTTTATCCTTTCTGGATCAAATTTGTGACTGAGATTTATGATGTCTTCCATATTTGTGCTTAGCGTTGGATGTTGCTTCTCACACTAAATTAATAAATTTAAAACATCATTATTGATTGTATGGCAAATGGCAATATGCGATTATTATGATTTCAGCTTTTTCTAGTCAATGCTTCAAGTATTATTTTTTACTCAGTGGACTGTGCTTCAAGTATAATCATGGTCTCTATAAGCACCTTTTCAGAACTTTAAGCTCTTGCATTTATATTGTACTTGTGATTTTCTTCAGGTCATGTACAGACCTCTGAGAGCTTTGAATGGGATTCCTGGTGCCAAATCTCTTGTTGTTTGCTTGACTGGATATCAACGGCAGGACCGAGATGATATAATGGTTCTTCTAAACCCTTTTAACTTGTGCTTTCCGAAGATTAACTAAAGTACATCATACTGTCTCAAATTCCAGTTTCATGTCATGTCATCTTACTTGTGGGCTCCTTTACTTTGCTCAGACCATGGTTGGACTGATGGGTGCAAAATTTTCAAAGCCATTGATCGCAAACAAGGTTACTCATCTTATATGCTACAAATTTGAGGGTGGGTTCTTTTTAGCTTTCTGTATGTGCCTGAGTGCAGTATATTGGATCAGAGTTAATAACATATTTTAATATTTTCCTGTTTTTCTAGATGTCATCTTTTCCACTCTATATGTTATACTTGTTCAATTTTACATAGTTATTAAGTTAGGGAACTCACAGTGGGCACAAACCACTCTAACAGTCTGCTTGGATAAAAGCCGAGTCTTATCTTATTTGTTCTTTTTTCTAATTTTAATTAAGAACAAAGATAGAGGTTAGAAAGTGGATGGAATATTTAAATATGGTGGATAGCACCATATATCAACTCCAAGCATTACCTCCAAAGAACTGCCATTGGATGAGTAGTTTTAGTGGTGATGGAATTCCAAGCTCCCTGTGGATGTGGAACACTTTTGAAATTATATTTTCTTTGATTTTTTGAGGAGATTTACGGTCAAAGAGGGGGGGGGGGGGAGAGAGAGAGAGAGAGAGAGAGAGAGAGAGCGTCAACTTACTGAAGAATCTCTATGATGCATCGACACGACACATTAGTTAAAATCTTTTATATTCTTCATTCGTATAGTATAAATTTAGTTTTATATTTGTTATTATTTTTTCGAGAGAGAGAGAGAGAGAGAGAGCGTCAACTTACTGAAGAATCTCTATGATGCATCGACACGACACATTAGTTAAAATCTTTTATATTCTTCATTCGTATAGTATAAATTTAGTTTTATATTTGTTATTATTTTTTCTTGTTGAAATATAAGTACCTACTTGTTTATTTAATAATAATTTTGAGTTAAAAATATATAATATTTTTGTTAAAGAAAAAGAATGATCATGATAGAGTATCGAATGAATGACGGTTTCGTCACGAGTGCGACACGTGTCTGACATGCACACGCTACCCTAGTTCAAGTGTCCATACAATACGGAAAATCTTAGCATCCATTTGGTATGAAAACTACTCACCACCTTCAATAGGTCTAACTTTAGAACTAATAATGGACTTTGAACTACTATTGGAATTTCCAGGGCCTTGTTGATGTGGACACTTTTAGTGTTACTTTTCTTCTATTTCACAAGGATGGTTTTTTAAGCCTTCATGCTATGGTATTCGTATTTACACTTTCTTCTGGCTATTAGTAACACTGCAAGGCTTATCTTATAACTGCCCAAAATTTTTGGTTCCTCTTTTGCTCTTTGCGGCTAGAACATTACATATTGATAAAATTAGCCATGGTTTGAATTGGTCTGGTTTTTGCCAGAAGGAATGAAGTGACAATAAATCATCTTGTTAGAGAACTGGTTAAATGCTTGGCTCTCTACATAAAAGAAAACTTAACCAGACTGGGTTCGTTTTTTATTATTGTTCACCTACCAATAAATTTACATTATTATTATTATTTTTAAAAGCTATGAAGTTAAAAATTTAAAAAGGCAAAGACTGGATTAAATGATCTACTTCTCAAGTTCACTGTTGCACCTGAGAACCAGAAGAATCCAGCTAGACCGGTCCTTCATGTTTGGGTAATTTTTGCATACTTGGCTATCCATTTACTGCTTCTTGTCATGGAGACGGCGTTCTATTTATGGATATTTTTCTGCCGCGAAGTGACCTAACATTATTGTTTCACTAAAAGAATCATTTACATTAATACTCCAATGATATCAGGTGATGCACAATGTGTTCCGAACTTTCCTACGAAGGAAGTAATAATTACTTTATTTTCACTTGATGTATTCCTTTATCTTTATTTAAATTCTATGATGTTGCATTGTCGTTTGATGTTGTGAATGTTTTTCCAATGAAATTTAATTTAATTTTATTACCAAGTATTCTGGTATTTCAAATTCAGATGAAACATAAATATTTTGTCCAAACAGGGGATAAGTATGACCTTGCCAAGAAAATGATGATAAAGCTTGTTAACCATCGCTGGCTGGAAAATTGGTATGCACAAGTTTGATCTTTTCATTGTTTGGGTCTTGATGGATGCTCTAGTTTTTCCATCTACCATCAAATGAATTAAGCTTTGATCCATTTTCTCTCCCCTTGCTTAAAGATGCTATAAGCTGCTGCTTTTTAATATTTTTCTTTGTTTTACATGTTTCATTTTTTATATATCTTGCAGTTTGAAGGCTTGGGAGATTCTTCCAGAAGCTGATTATGATAAGAGGTATGATATTATGTTTTTTATAATGACTTGCAGAAGTGTGGATGGATTCCATATGGTCTTTTTCCTTTACAGTGGATATGAGCTGGAGATGATGGAAGCTGAGGCTAAGGATTCTGAAGAAGAGACAGAATATGTGACTGCAAAGAATGATATGGAAAGAAAAATCGTCAGCAATCCTCAAATTACACAAGCTAAATTGAAAAGTCCCCATCAGTCATTGATGCAGGAAGTCTCAGAAAACAATTCAGATGCATGCACATTTAAAAGTTTGACAAATGTAGCAAACATTAATGAGGATCTATTAAATGCTGGAAACGAGACTAAATTTGATAATGTAGAGTGTGCTGGGGATTTTTTACAAGAAATTTCTAACCATCATCTTGAAATGTTGGGTTCTTGTAAAACTGAATGTGCTGAGAAGAAGCTGTCCGGTCTGCCATCGGTTAACAATGACGTTGGTTCAATGTCAACAAGTGTTAATAGATCTCCTCATTCTCGTATTTCAAAATCAACCGGGAAAAGTTATTCTCGGAGAAGTCCCAGGAGGTCCAGTCTTCCACTAAGCTCAGAGAGAATTGATAGTAATGCAGGAAATCCTTCCACTTCAAATAAACTCACCTGTGACGTTAACATATCCTCATTGGAGGAAGAGCAAGTTGAAGCTTATATTGATGGAATGGAAACACCTTCTAGTGGAACTGTGTTGCATCTTGACAAGTGGGAGAATTCTTTTTTGCATGATAAGAGGAAAATGACCATTTCCTATGGTCGCTCCAAATCTCAAAAGACGAGTCACAATTCAGAAACAATCTTGGAAGGTAAATCAGTGGTGAAGAGAACTGACGGTTCACCATCTGGATCCTTGAACAATGGTTCATGTAGGATGGATAATCACGTTTACGTTTCTCCTGAAAATAATACCGGGTATAAGGGTGAAAGCATGGCATTAAATTTTACAAATGATGTTACTAAAGTTGTAACATTAGAGACCAGTGATTTGGAAGCAAAAGACCCTTCTTTAAGCAAAACTGTACATCCCATAGCTCATGTTGTGGTGCACCAGAGTGATCAGCAGAATATTGACGCCCCATCTCCTGGAACTAAAATATCAGAGGTTAAAAAATCCAGTGATCAGGCTCAGTTGGAACTGCAGGAGAGAGGGGATAGTGTGCCACAGTCAAAGTTTTCCAAAAAGACATTGGGCTCTAGAACACGTCTCAGAAAAGAGAATGCAACAAAACCTATAGAGTCCAATGAAATTCATAGAACTTTGTTGCAGAATAATTCTGTCATTCGTTCAACTGAGGAGATTGAAATTGCTAGTTCTAATAAGCTTGAGATTTCTCCTCCTACAAGTAGCGGTCATATGGGCCAAATGACTGAAATGCATAATCTTGGGATATCTAGAAATGATAAAGATGGATCAATGGATGATGAAACTGAGGCTCCAAACGACAAAGAGGAAAACGAATTTGATGTGGCACTTGATAAAGAAAAATCAGCTGAGATTGAAAAACAACAATTAGAAAATACACGTACTGATAAAAGGGTACGCGTGAATGATTCAGCAAAGCAAACTGATGGCAGCATTACAGCTGCAATGGCTAAGGCGGAAAACTCTAGAGAAGTTGAAGCTGAAATGGCTGCTTGTAGCAAAGAAAATGAGGTTAGTGAATCAACACTTGTACGACATGGTGGAAAGAACTTAACCAAAGGGAAAAAACGGTCTTTAAATAAAACTAAGAGAACGGTGGCAACAGATGTAGGAAATCCTAATGAAGCTGGACAAAAGGATGGGTGCAATAATAAACAAATCAAAGAGAAAACAATGGCACAAAATGAAAAAACAAGTCCTGTAGATAAAGTAAAGGCTTGTCCGTCCAGGAATTCAAAGAACTCGGTGGAAGTGGAGAAAGAAAACAGTCATTATGTAAGGAGGCAAAATATGAGTAATGATAAAAACTCCGTGGGGAAAATGTTGCCAAAATCTTCTAAAAGTCCTTTGAAGGACTCAAAGGCTGCCAATGTAGATTTGGATTCGGCAAAGACGGAACAGATCCTAAAAATGAAAACTGAACCTGTATGGTTTATATTGAGTGGGCACAAGCTGCAAAGGAAGGAGTTTCAGCAGGTGATAAAGCGTTTAAAAGGAAGAGTATGCAGGGATTCTCACAAGTGGTCATATCAGGCAACGCACTTCATTGTTCCAGATCCTGTACGTAGAACTGAAAAGTTTTTTGCTGCTGCAGCATCTGGAAGGTATGTCCTAACTTAAGTAATAATTTTAAGTTTTTTATTTTTTTAATAATAGAATCTTGAAGAATAGTTTGCGTGAATGCTAGAATAGAGTGCTGGATTTGCACTTGCTTGCACAATTTGAAGTTGAGCGACTTTTTTCCGCCGGATATATTGTCTTTTGCAGTTGGATTCTCAAGACAGATTACTTAGCTGCTAGCAACGAGGCTGGAAGATTTTTGGTAGGGGAACCATATGAATGGCACAAGAAATGCTTGACTGAAGATGGTGCAATAAACTTAGAGGCTCCAAGGAAATGGCGTCTCGTGAAGGAGAGAACTGGTCATGGTGCATTTTATGGAATGCGCATTATCATTTATGGAGACTGTATAGCCCCTCCTCTGGTATGTTTTAATAATTGTTCATCAGCTAAGTTCGTTAATATGTTTTCTTTACATGAACACAAAATAATTGTGTTTTTCTCATCTATGTGACCTTTTGTCCCCTCTCTTGTTGAGGGGAGTGTGAAGGGAGAACACATTATTCTAAAATACTTGTTCCCGATGATTAGGAAACTTTGAAGCGGGTTATCAAGGCTGGAGATGGTACCATATTGGCGACTTCACCCCCTTACACACGCTTTCTTCAATCAAGTATTGACTTTGCAATTGTCAGTCCCGGCATGCCTCGTGTTGATATGTGGGTTCAGGAGTTTCTAAGACACGAGGTACCATGTGTTTTAGCTGATTACCTTGTAGAGTATGTCTGCAAGCCTGGCTACTCCCTTGAACGACATGTACAATACAATACCCATGTTTGGGCCGAGAAGTCTTTCAATAACCTCGTAAATCGCATGGAAGAGGTTGTCGAGGACACCAGAAGACCGCAGCAGCATTGATGATGTACCATGTCAAGTTTGTGGATCTCATGATAAGAGGGGGAAAAATGTTGATTTGTGGTGCTGAGAATGGTTCTGATGGCTGGCATTGGTATTCATATTAACTATCTAGATTGTGCATCATTTCTTGCGAGTAGAATATTATCCATTAAGTCTATCTGTTACAAGTTACAACACCTTGCCAAGGACAAATATCAGAATTCAGATTGAGGTGAGCTGTGAAAAACTTGGGGTAATGATTTTACTAACATAATGCATAAATTAATTGGCCTTGAAATCAACACCACAAAATCTTTTTCAAGGCACTATTTGTTATGGACTCACTCTCTATTTCCGATCAGACTAGATGACGTGATATTAAATCTGCAGAAGGCAATAAAATCTGCAATCAAAAATGCATTTTCACTTTCCTTAAAGGTGTTTCGAAAGCATTGTGCAATGAAGAAGTGATATTTGAACATTTGGTTGATGAACACTGAATGAGAAAACCTGTGAGTCACTATGATAAATATTCTGATGGTTTGCTGTTGGCAAGCAACAAGATTAAAAAAAAAAAAAAAAAAAAATGATTAGCGATTGAAATGAGAATTAAGAGGAGGATAGGGAGTTTTTTTTTTAATTAATACCCAGTTTTGTTAAATAATACTTAATGATCTGATTTGGCATAATAAAATTTAATACCCATGGTTTTGGGTAATTATCCCTAAAGTTTTATTCCTTCTTTATTCCATAAAGAATGCCATTGACTATTGAGCATGCTTCTTTAACCCCAAAATAGCCGGCTTTTTTTGGTGTCAAGCATAGTTGGATTCCAAATATGCAAACTACAAGTTTCTAATTAGTAAAAGAATTTGCATGAAATGTCAATCTCATATCTCACCAATTAACCTCAGTTTGTTTAACAAGAATTTGTATATAAACAAAGAACTTGATGTTTTCTAGGTACAATATATGGTTAAAAAGTGATTTAAGGAAATGTCTGTGATTAAAAAGTTATTTGAAAAAATGTGTTTTATAAATTTGTTTATAAACAATTTATCAAATGGAGGCTAAAGTGTTTCACACTTACATCAAACTTTGTAAGAATAGTTCCCTCGAATCTTTCTAAAAGGATAGTATCGTGTGTATGAGTAACGTCTAAGATCTATTTCGTCCTTTTACATTAGCATTTGCTCCCTCTGCCCTATTTATATAGGCTTCATTTCCATTTTCTCTTGTTTTAATTATATAGACTTGTCTATTTATTGTAAAGTATTTATTTTATTTATTTACTAATATACTTATATTCATTACTTCCAATAATAATAGTTTTAATACTTAAATAATAGTAAGTTGAAAATTTTGTTTACAAAAATTATTTTTTCATAATATTAAGCCTCTGTTTAATAAACGGTATATAAACCATATAATTTCACAAACCACTTTTTAATCTCATAAATTTTTATTTCTCCACTTTTTAACCACATATTTTACTTCAAAATTATAAATAAATCAGTTTATAAACTAGTACAATGTTTTCAAATGGAGCTAAATATGTTTTTTTAATATGTAAAAAGTTAAATTAGTTTATATAATTAAGACGGATGGAAGATTTTTTTTAGGGGGCCCTTGTACTCTAGACGATTTACCACCTGCGGTACACCCCCCTATTGTGAGGGGCGGCGCTCTAATGGGAATGCAATTCAAATTTTTTGATGAGAACATTGATTTTTGAACAATTTTGATTACCTGGCAGTTGGCACCTTGAACAAGGTTTAGGATTGGCTGTAATCTCGTGTATTTGACCAATTTTTTTTTTTTTTTGCAAAATACATTGTTTATGTCATTACTCTTGATCTGAGAATGTCTTTATCACGTGAAAAAGTCGTACAGAATAAATTATAAAAAAATGAAACAAGAAAATGTCACCAATAGCTGCAATCCATTTTCCCTTTCACATTACACAAATTTTGAAAAGATTGTTGGAATTTTCGATGTTGAAGCATCCAATTCCAGCTGCAGCTGCCTTG